>CM054930.1:19826510-19902655 GCA_029168755.2 Tillandsia fasciculata
TTACTATTGTGGTAGTTTATTTCATCATAATTAAACATATAAACTCATCCAAAGCTCACAGTTACACAAAAGGATCCTCATCAGCATTATCATCATCATCCTCATAGACATAATGCATCATCATCATAAGTATGATCATCATCATCATCATAATCACAATCATCGTCATCATCATTTTATCATCATAATCATAGTTATCATCATCGTCATCATCATTTATCACATCATCATATCATCATCTTGCATTTTTCATCTCATCATCATCATCAACACCTTCATCGTCATCATCATTTAATCAGGCATCATCATAATCCTCATCTGCAGTTTCATCATCATCTGCATTTTCATCATCATCATCATCACACCTCATCATCATCATGCATCATCATCATCATCATCATCTGCATTTCATCATCATCATCATCAACACCTTCATCATCATCATCATCATCATCTCCACAGGATCCCTCGTGTCTCTCCTTCTTCGTTTCGGTCCACAACGGCTCTCGAGCACTAAACAGAACACAACCATTTCACCACTAACTTCTCACATCCACATCTTCCTTCCAACTCATCTTTTCTTTCTTCTTTCTTCTTGTTTCTCTTTCTTCTTCCTTTCTTTCATTTTCCTCTGTTACCAATCATTTTCTCTGTTTCAGAGAGGAAGAAGAGTGGTTGGCCGTGTAATTAGCTACAAGCTATTAAAGCTCTGATACCAACTTAATGTCACGCCCCGGGGTCGAAACTGCGACCCGGGCTCGCCAACAGATCCGCCACCTATGCTAAAACCCGCATAGGCGAAGCGTCTAACCTGCAAAAGATAGTACTATAGCTACACAAATATCAGAGCTGAAATAAAATGCTGTAAAATAAAATCCAATCACTGTACAACATGAAATAAAGTACAATATCCATCTCCTCAAATACAGATAATCATCATACAATGTCCTCAGTACAGCATCTCTCAACTATAAAAGGAGATAAACTAAAACTATAGTACATCAGTCTCTCCAAATACAAAAGATCTCTCTCCAGATAAACAGTAAAAACCAGCCAACAGCTACGAGGAATCTCCAACCAGGGGATACAGCTACACTCCTCGGGTGGTAAAGATCTAGCTCGTGACTCCCTCGCCTCGAACAACGACCGAAGATCAGCAACTCCCAAGAGGACTCTGCAAAACAGGGGGGAGAAAAGAAGGGAAACAACAATGGGGGTGAGAACCACTAGTAAACCAGTAGCCTCCCCCTGTGGGTAAAGCCTCAAGCTCCGGCGTACCCACTAAGTCTACTAGAGGCAAGAAAAGGGACAAGTGGTAAAGCTGTAAACAGAACTACTGAATAAAAGGGGAAACCACAACAAGTATGCCTCTAAATGCAATACCGAAGGAAATGACGGTATGAATGCATCAGGAAACAGTATCTGACCAAATAGACCCAATCTAGTGCCACCAGTAAAACTGGTACTGCCTGCTCTGCCGTCAACTCAAAACTCAGTATCTCCACTTCAAATGACCGGAACCCAACACGGTCTGACCGGAACCCAACACGGTCTAAAGCCTACTCCGGAGTGGCACTCGAGGGGAGCGACCCACACGAGTAAAGTATCTCTGTAACCAATGTCTCACAATAGCAGGACTGGATCATGACTATGATCAAAGTGGGAAACTCCGTCCACTAATGAAACCCCGATCCGATGCAATAGTACTCAAAAGTGGGAAATACCATCCACTAGAGAAATCTGATACCCAATCTGATGCAATAGTAAACATCCGGTCGACCGCCCAAAGTCCGCGGTCACCGCAACAACCACCACCCACAATTGGGTAAAATAATCAAGATCCGGTCAACCGCCTACTGTCCGCGGTTGCCGCAATAACCCATAATCCAACATCAAGTACACCCTGTCACTGACCCTCAGGTCCCGGCTACACTATCCCAAACCTCTGCTCGAACCCGAGCAATATGACTCAAAAGTCTAAATAAAAAGGAGAAAGAAAGCAATCATGGTTTCTCCTAAGTCAAATCCCAATATGATAGTGTAGCAATAAAATAGTGGCCTATCTAGATGTCCAAATAAGCATGCAAAAGTCCTCATGCAATGTGAAAGAGAGAGAATGTCAAATAACAGTTCTGCATGTGTAATATTAATAATATCCACATAAATATAACCATCATGCTAAAATCATCAATCAACTACACATGTAAATAATCCCTGATCCATAATAAATCCCAAAGTGGCACCCGCACCTAGATATGTCATTGTGTCCTAACAATTAATCCATTTAATCCACTTTCATAAAATCTAGGTGCTAATATCGCATGTTAATTATCACTATTAAATTATTCCAATGATCATGTTCCAACAGCAACATTATCCCAATAATATCCCCAACATGCTATATCAACAAAATTAATCTCAGATGATAGGCTCACATTTATATCAGGCAATCATGCATAATAATCAATCAATATGCTCAAAAGTGGGGTTCTGTAATAAACTTAGTGAGCAGGTCAGAAGTAGAGACATGCAACAACCACCCACCTCGAAAAGCGCGCACAACACCAAAAGAGACCTCTCGCTGCCCGCTGTCCTCTAACACAGCAATCCACCAAAAACTGTGTCCCACTGCACAGAACAATGCGCACAATTAATCCCAAAACTGCACAATTTCCTACTGTCCAAAATCAGCCCCAAAAATGGCTAAATATCACCTCTGTCCAGTCCTCAAGAAAATCCAGAAAATTCACGGTCGCGTTCCTCGTGAAGAGTAGCCCCAAAACGACTGTTTAAACGCCTAGATCTGATAACTATAGACCAAGATAAAAATAAAACACTGCTGCACCTCAAAACCTTCCAAATCAAAATTCCTGTAGCAATCTGTCCAAGAAAAGCTTAATTATCACCTTCGAAACAATTTCCAAAAATCCCAGAAAAATCACCACTGTGTTCCTCGCGACGAGTAGATCAAAATCGAGTCCTGAAACGCCTTGATCCGATGTTCCTAGGCTGAGATATAAAATCGGCAAGTCGGTGCTGTCCAGAATCCAACACAGAAAAATGGGGGTCAAAGATGTCTCGGGAAACGTGCCAAAAGTGCGAAACAGAGCGAAGCGATCAACACGAAAATCGAAGCCTTACCTCTTAGGAACACGCTGTCGAAGAAATCGTCCAAAAACTCCTCCTGGTTTGCTCACAGCGAATTTTCGACAGAACTGTGACGGTAATGGGCCGAAATGGGGAGAAAACCGAGGCGAACTGTAAAATCGATATCGCCGTTGCCGAGCTTCCAGAAATTCTGAGAATCCACCACGAGATCCAGGACATCAAGGGGAACAACTTTCCTATAGACCTCTCCCTCTCAATCTCTCTCTAACTCTCGGAAAAAGGAAGAAAAGAGGGAGAGGTGGCTGCCTTTTAAAGGCCCACAAAAATCTTTTGCAGAAAAGACCCCTGTGTCCCGGTTTCGGGCGCCCGAATCTTTCGGGCCCCGAAACCGGGCGCACACAGTAGCCCGGCCCAGCCCGGCCCACTCCGCGCACGGGATCCGGTCGGACCGCACGGCCGTCCAACCCGCTCCTCCACACGACACGTGTCCCCGAACACCGCACAGCTGATCCAGCCAATTCTCACGCGTCGCGTGGCCGCCCCGGAACTCGACACGTGGCGCCGCGTCGCGCTTGCGCTTGCCAGCGCGCGTGCCTGCGCGCGCGCCGCCTGCGACCTGCCAGGCACGCATCCCGAGGTAGGCTCGACTGCACCGTGGACCGCGCGCATGTAGACCGCCCTACCAGTAGTCGCCACGTGTCCACCTCGGTCCACCGTACACCACCTGGCTGTTCCGTGCTCCAAGTCCACTGCACCGGCCAATCAACACCTGCCACGTTTCCAACTCTCATCCAATGAGGAACCGCCACGTGGCACACCACAATCCTGCACCTCCGCGCCTGCCCGCGCACCTGCCCGGGCTGCCCGGCCTGCCCGCACAGTACCCCAACCAATGGGAAGCCGCCACGTGTCGGTCACACCGTCTGCTGCACCCGGTGTAGTAAATCCTGTGAACCGAACCAATACGCAACTGCCACGTGTCATGCCCTCCGGTGCACGCTGGCCGCGTGGACCGCGCATCCGCGCGCCTGCCCGCGCGCCCTGCCCGCGCCCACGCGCCCTGCCCGCCGCCGCTCTCCGCCTGCCCGAGGCCGCGCCGCCGCCGCCGCCGCCGGCGATCGCCGGAAACACTGTTCCGGTAGTGAACAGTAACCCGAGCTCAAAAATGACAAGTGGGTAGTCCATTTTGACCGTTTTCGCGCGCTGAATCCGAATTTGACGTCCGTTTTGCCAAATTCCAACTCTAAAAATTATCGAAGGCACCCGGAAAAGTGTTCTTAGCCCGAATTTCACGCGGAGCCCAATTTTAATATCCGTTTTGCGCGAAACCACTTCTAAACCCTCCACGGAGTCCTCCGATCACTCACATGATCCATTTAAGCCCGAAGTCCAACTCTTGTGCCCAATTATGCCCCAAACACCTCCAGCACACCATGGAAGCCTCCAATAGCCACCCCAACGCACTACAGCAGCTCTGCGGAGATCCAGGTCATCACATTGGGAGCATTAAATGCTCAACCCAAAAAAAAATCCCTACACTCTTAAAAAAAGCCAACTAACAAAAACCACTCCTTATGTCAATCCATCACTTAACATCTGTCTCTAATTTTCCAAACCTCACAGACCAAGCTATTAAATTAATTAAATACTCCATCAAAAACCCCCCCCGTCAACTCACTTTTTGCCCATCGGGGCCTCCGCACGGGTCCGGAACCTCCCGAACCTCGCTGTAATATGAAAATACACATGCTCAAAGCTTTTTCTCCTCAAAAAGCTCAACCCTGGAGTCGGTGCGCTCAAACCAAAAACCGGCTCCGAAATCGCTAATTCCGACTCACTTTTCTCCCTCGGGTCCTTCGTGTCAGTCCAGAACCTCCCGAACTCCGCTGAAATCTGAAAATGTACACGTCCAAGTGTTTTCCAAATTTCCAGCACTCCACTGAGTAGTCGGTATTTTCCCAAATCCAGTCCTCCATCGGCGCACAATGCCCGGAAAATCCCAAAATCAAGGTGGGGATTCCGCGTTGATCCGAATCAACCCAACGTCATCTGTAAACCCATAAGCAACATGCCCGAGGCAATTCCTCCGCACCACGCCATCTTGCAAGGTCGGCGTGCCAACCGGAAACCCGGTATTCTACACAGGATCCTGTTGGTGTTGTGCATGTGGGGGAGCCTTGTGGATCGTGTCCAGTACAGTTGAGACTTGGAATTATACCGGCAGGTGTTACGGTTCAGTGGCAGCCCCACGACTCAGTTTGAGCACACAAGATGGACCAGTTGGTGCGGTATCGTGCAACGGCTGATTGTGGAATGAGATCTGTTACCCTTCCGCGAGTTGGACTAGAGGAGTTCATTTTCACAGATCACCGGGGTATCCTTTCTGCAGCCGTGGCTTCAGCGGTTTGGGGCTTGGTGCTACTTTTGGATCATTGGTGACGTTTAGAACTAGAGGTTGTGTCCTTAGGGGTCACGGTTAGATCGTAGCTTTCGTTTTGTAGTCACGGCAGGAACGACTTCAACATTTCTCTCCATTTTTCTCGCCTGTGTGCTGAAATTTTCGAACAGGACGAAAATTTTGAAAGACTGCTTCAGAAATGGAGACGGTGCCCAAACCTGTTCTTGTTTGATTGGGGCAAGGGCACTGGTCCTTTCGAAATTTTCGGACTTTTCGTTAATTTCAGCCGTTTTCGAAATTGAGAGTGATGGTTGACGACTCTCCTGCTAGTGGGGCCTTTACCCTTCTTGTTGGCTGTGTTGGCGTAATCCGTGTAGTTTTGGACGAGTAGAGTTGATCGTTCTTCCTTTTCCTCTGTCCTTTGGAATTCTTGAGGTTTTTCCAGATTTTGGACTCCTAGCCGTGTGGACTCGCTTCGCGGAGTGTGCGTAGCGACTGGGGAGCTGGAGACGGTGTTGATGGACACTTACCTTTGGCCTTCGAACACCCCTTTTGAGCCGTGTTAGTTTCGAGGACGAAACTTTCTTTTAGTGGGGAAGAGTGTGAGGACCCGAATCCCCACTTAAGAGATTACTGTTGGATTAGTGGCCTTTGGGAGTGTTTGTGCGCGTGTCGGGCCCGCGAAATGGATTTGTGGTGCAATTTGGGATTTAGTTTGCATCACTGGAGGCCTGCGTGGTGCGTCGGTGGTGTTTGTGCGCAATTTGGACACAAGTGGTGGACTTCGGGTTTAAAAAGGGATCGCGTTGGTAATTGGAGGACCCGTCGAGTGATTAGAAGTGGTTTCACGCGACGCAGATGTCAAATTTGGACTGTGGGCGAAGTTTGGATAAAAGATTACCTCTCCGGTTGCCTTCGGGAATTTTTAGAGTTGGAATTTGGCAAATCGGATTTTTGAAATGGACCCGGCGCGAAAATCGGATCAAGTGGGCTTTTCGGGGGCAATCGGCAAATTTTTGGATGAGAATTTGGAGAAACGGACATCGTTTTTGGATTCAGCACGCGAAATCGTTGAGAATGGACTATTTACTTATTTTTTTTCGAGCCCGGATGACGCGCGCGGATCTCGAGGCGACTTGGCACGAATCCCGAGGCGGCGCTGGCGCGCGGTTCGAGGCATGTACGGACGCGGTGTGGCGCGCAGGCGCGCTGGGGAAGCGCGCCTTTGGTGCGGGTCGCGCGGGGGCCGCCACGTGGCGGGCCCCCACTGGCGGCTGCGCGGTCGCGGGGGCGCGCGCCCGTGTGGCGTGCCCGTCTCCCGCGCCTGCGCGGGCGCGGTGTAACACGCCCGTGTGGCGCGCGGGATGCCGCGCCCGCGTGGCGCGCCTTGTTGCACGCCGCGTGGGGCACGGGGCGCGTGCGTGGACCCGCGCACGCGCCCCGGCTTGGTGGACCGCGAGCGGTGGGCCCCCCATTGGTCGGTGCACCGTGGACCCGGGGTCCGTGGACCACTCCCTCTCTCCTCTTTCTCTTCTTCTTCTTCTTTCTCCCCTGCACACCATTTCTTCTCCCCTTTTTCTTCTTCTTCTCCATCAGAGCGCGAGAGAGTGGGAGGGAGGGAGTTTTGTAGCGTGCAACGGCGCGCCGTGGACCTCGCGAAGCGCGTGAGGTGTTCCAAACGGGTCGGTTGGGCGGCGCGACGCAGTCGAGGTAGGTCCCGCGCGTTAATTTTACGATGTTTTTAGCACAGTTTTGGGGCATTCTTTTGGACATTTGATTGACCCCTTTCTCTTATCTGTGTTAGGGACCGTATTTTACTGCTCTGTTTTGCGTGCGGACCCCGACGGCATGCTCCGTTTTGCGTGCGGACCACGTGGAGGCAAGGTAATCGCACGGAGCCCAATTGCAAGTGTCTACGAGCAATTGGTGGCAATCGAGGTGGGTTAGTTTTTCTCTCCAAGTCTGCGGACTTCTTTCTAATTCTATTATGATAGGATTTGCATGCTAGTTTAAATGTTTAGTTGGAACTTTAACTAGCACCCCCGTCATATGTTGCATGTGTTTAACCAGACCAATAGAGAACCTTAATCTGGGCTAGGTTCTTTTTTTGCTTTAGACATCCCACACATTGCATTTCTTTTGGACATAGAGTTCCTTGCCCGGGTAGTGGGCCGAGTGGTCAGGGTATTGTGGGATGGGTGTTGCACTCGGGCCTGGGGGCTGAGTGGGGTCTGGTGGCTGGGTTACGCCAGTGTTAGTGTTTTGGGAACCGTTTTTTGGATAAACGGTGGTCCCGGTATTTGCTCGTTTCTCCGTTTTATTCGTCACCACCATGTTGTGATCGTGGTGCACATATGTTATCAGGACCTTGAACCCAGAATGTTTTTGGACACTCATGATTTTAGTAAACCAGTATTTTCCTTCCGAATTTCTAGGGGCGTCGGTGCCTGTTTTTGTTTGATTGGGCGTCGGCATCAACCCTTGGGAGTTCGGAAAATAAACATGTTTTTAACTGATTTTTCAAGAATTAAAATCTATAAAAGTTGGTTTTCTCAATTCAAGACGGTTTTCAAAAAAAAGGGCAATTTTATCCTCACCCCAAGGGGGTTGAGTGGAAATAATATTTTATAATAAAGGTCATCTTTTTCCTAAATTTCCTCACCCGACCGGGGTGAGTGATCTGGGTTCTAAGGGCTGATTTCATTCTTGGGTCGAAAACAACGGGAGGCTACGCCTATAGCCTGTTCTTGTTTGATTGGGGTCGTAGGTATTAGTTTCCCGGGGTTTTCGAACCCTTTGTGGTTCTGGCTGTGGAGCATCTCCATCCCGTGAGTTTGTGTGTTGAGTTAGTTTTCCACTTTAACCGAGAGGGGCCGAATCCCTGAACGGTAAAGGATCGAGAAACTTCGATAGGCTAAGCTTAGAGTCTGTTCTTGTTTGATTGGGGTTCTAGGCGCCGGTCTAACGGGATTCTCGGACCTTTGCCGCGTCAGTCGGTTCTTCTCGCCTATGAGTGGGGTGTCGTTGTGGGAGCCGCTTGGAGTGACGGCGGTCCCAGCTGGGTAGTACTTTCCTTTAGTGAGTTAGTGTTGTGAGCTTGAGTCGTAGAGGGTTCTCCGACATAGCTGTGAGAGTGTTTGGGCTATTCATATTTGAGTCGAGGTTCTTTTCCGACTGAGTTGTGCTTTTGAGCTCGTGTTACCGATTTGTTTGATCGTGGATTATAGCCTGCTGAGCCTGGCATTTCATGCCAGTTATGAGATACTTGTGATACTTGAGTTCGTTGGGGTCGCTCCCCTCGAGCTACGCCCCGGGTGCGATGATGATACCGAGCTTGATGAGGCTGCGATTGTGATGATCCGGACTCCCGCAGAACTACAGGAAGCTTGTACAGTGCAACGAAGCCTGTAGAATCAAAATTGAATATTTTTAAGAGACTCTGCACGAAAATCGGAGCAAATGGGATTTTCCGGGAGCTTTTTCAAAATTTCGGATGAGAATTTGGCGAAACGGACGGCGGAATCGGACTCAGCGCGCGAAAACGGTCAAAACGGTATATTTACTTTAATTTTTGGGCACTTGGTACTGTTCACCGGAACAGTAACGGCCGGAATTACTGTTCCGGCGGCGGCGGCCGCCGGCGAGCGGCGGCGGGCGGCGGCGCACGGCGGCGGGCAGCGGCGCGGCGGCAGGGCAGCGGCGGAGCGCGGAGGAGAGCGGCGCGGGCAGCGCGGGCAGGCGCGGGCGGGGAGCTCGGTGCGCGGTCCATGGGCCAGGCGTGCACCGGGTGCACCGAATCCTTCCCTTGCCACGTGGCGGCACCTGATTGGCTGGCCGGCTTCTAGAAGCGTCTAGAAGGTTGACACGTGGCACGCTTTTATAGGCCGACATTTTTCCGGAGAACCCGGAGCGCGGACCGATCACGTGGACCACGTGGCCACGTGGCGAATTCTGGTTGGCCCTGCACAGGCTGTTTCCTGTTTGGCTGACACGTGGCGCTTTCTGGTTGGCTCGTTTTGGTGTTTCGTGTTCGGATCAGGATTTCGTGTGGGAATATTCCCTTTGGCCCACTATATAAGAAGCCCCACCCCCCCTCTCTTTGCACCTTGGAATCCGAGCCAAGAGAGAGAATCAGAAAAACTTCTCTCTACGAAAGTTGTTCCTCTCTCTCTCTTCTTTCTCTCTCTAGAATCTCAGAATTTCTGGAGTTACAGATAGTGAGATATCTGCGACGCGGCGCACTGCGACGATTTTTCTTTTAGGCCCATTTCCCGTCGCAGTTCCGTCGAAAATTCACTGCGGGCTAACCAGGTGGAATTTTTGGACGATTTTTGCGACAGCGCGACCGTAAGAGGTAGGGCTTCGATTTCCGTGTTGATCATTTTGCTCCATTTCGTACTTTTGGCACAGTTTTTAGGTCCTCTTTGACCCCCCTTTTTACTGTGATGGTTTTTGGACAGCACCGACTTCTCCGATTTTTATCTTGACGTAGGAGCATCAGATCGAGGCGTTTTAAGAGTCGATTTTGATCTACTCTTCGCGAGGAACGCAACCGTGATTTTTCTGGGATTTTAGGAGCTCATTTTAGAGGTGAAAAATTCCTCTTTTTCCGTGCTGTCTGAAAAACAGCAAATATTGTGCTTTTTGGGATTTGTATTTATACCGGGAGCGTTGATTTGCAGGATTTGAGGACTGTGGACAACCAGGAGACTACCTGGGGTGTTGTTTGAGCTGCTCGAGGTGGGCGGTTGTTGCTTACCTCATTTTTGACAAGCTCACTGGGATTACTAGAAATCCCCTAAAATATGACAATTAACGAGAACAATTGGGACAAAGTAACATGATTATTGATGAGAACCATTGGGACTACTAACAGAACTACTAACAGGACTACTAACAGGACTACTAACAGGACAACTAACCGGACAATTAATGAGAACCATTGGGACAAATTAATATGACAAATGACAAGGACCGCTGGGATAAACTCCCCTAAAATTTAATATAACCCCACAAATATATGATGACTTATATTGGGACACTGTGATTGAGACAAAGGCTATGATCTCGCATGCAAATGACTTTTATTCAGTAAATCAATTGTTTTAAACCTTTGACTCTATTTTACAACTTTAAAGACAGTTGCATGCATGCCCGGACATCAGGTAAGGCCACTATTCATTGCTACACTATCATATTGGGATTTGAACATGTTTCATTGTTGTCCTTTGCATTCATATGTTGTTGCTCAAGTATGAGCAGGGGTTTGGGATAGTGTAGCCAAGGTGGTGCTAGATTGTGGACTTGTGGGGTATTGCGGTGACCGCGGACAGTAGGCGGTCGACCAGATGTTTATCCTTGCATCAGATTGGGGTTGAGTCTGGTTTATTGCATCAGTTGGGGATTGGGTAGTGGATGGAGTTTCCCACTTTGATCATAGTCATGATCCAGTCCTGTTTTTAAAACTTATCTTACCGTGCTTATTGCCCGGTGGTGCTTGTCCTGCTTTTAAAACTTATCTTACCGGTGCGGTTATTGCCCGGTGGTGCTTGTCCTGCTTTTAAAACTTATCATACCGTGGGCGGTTATTGCCCGAGATTCAGTCCTGCTTTTGAGACTTATCTTACCGGTGCGGTTATTGCCCGGTGGTGCTTTACTCGTGTGGGTCGCTCCCCTCGAGTTCCCCTCTAGAGGTTGGAGCCAGACAGTTCTTGACAGTTTTGCTATCACATCAGCGCGGTTATTGCACGATGATGAGAGCGGCAGCAGGCAGTACCAGTTCTTGCTGGTGGCTAGATTGGGTTTATTTGGACAGATACTATTTCTGATGCATGCTTACAGTTTTGACAGCATAGTAGTGGTAGTTTTTCTGTTTCAGCATCTTATGTATCTTACCACTTTTTCTTTTCCCTTTTGCCTCTAGTAGTCCTAGTGGGTGCGTCAGAGTTGAGGTTTTACCCACTAGGGGAGGCTACTGGTTTATCTGGTAGTTCTCACCCCCATTGTTGTTTTTTCTCTTTCTTCTCTCATGTTTTGCAGAGTCATCTGCGGGAGCTGCTAGGCCATCGGCAGCTGATCGAGGTAAGGGGATCGCTGAATAGATAGATCTCCTGTGAGGCTGAGAGCTATTAGACAGATATTGTACCCTCCACTCAGACTGTGATATTCTCCTTTCATTTTGGGGTCTGGCGTTAGCCAGCTGGTTGTACTATTTTGGTTGCTGGGAGATTATTGTACTTATTACTGATGTGTTTGTAGTCCCAGTCTGAGATACTATGTGGTTCTTCTATTTCAGCTCTGTATTATGCTCTTTTATTGTTAGATTATATCTGAGCAGGTTACCAGCGCTTCGTGTACGCGGAAATTCCGTGTGCACGGCGGATCTGTAGACGAGCCCGGGTTCCGGGGCGTGACAGCGATGATGCGACTAGTTGATACACTAGAGTTGGCTTGAGATTGAGATAGTCCGTGTGGGACACCCTACGTAAGACCAAGTTCTGTTTGGGCGTAGTGGCAGTAGATGAGCGCAGGCTTGACTTTGACTGGACCCTATGAGGCAGTCATAGAGATTGGGTGTTATGTGAGAGAGTATGCATATCATGTCTCTTAGTTGAGTTTTCCTTTGAGCATAGTACTTGACATATTGTCAGCAGTGAGTGGATGCATACCATCATCTGTGTTTTTTTTCCTATTGAGCATAGTAGATAGAGGCATGATAGCTGTAGATACTTCTCCAGTTTATTTTTCATTATCACAGTCTTTTCTGTTATCTTATGCCTCTAGTAGACTTAGTGGGCAGACCGTGGGTCTTGGAGACGGTACCCACTGAGAACTACTGTAGGATGTAGTTCTCACACCCTCTGTCGGTGACAGGTTGCTGAGGCTTTTCTTCCGTTCCTGCCCGAGCTGGCTTGACGGACCGAGGACAGGGAGTCGCGAGATAGTTCCCTACCAGCATAGTTCCTTTAGAGTGAGATAGATGTACCATCCCGGACTATGGGATTCACTGGTTATTGTTGTATTTCTAGTTTTTAGTTATCTCCCTTTTTGGATTCGTAGATGTTGTATAGGTGGATTTTTATTTGTATGTGACCTTGTATTATTCAGGTATCAGGGGAGATGGACTTTGTATTTTTTTCAGCTTTATAGTAGTTTGATTTTTATATTACAGCTTTTATTTTTCCCACTCTGATATCTGTGTAGCTGTAGTTCTATCTTTTGCAGGTTAGACGCTTCGTCGGTGCGGGGCTTCCCGTGTCGACGGCGGATCTGTTGGCGAGCCCGGGTCGCAGTTTCGACCCCGGGGCGTGACAGTACCCACCTGAAACGGTGATAAACGACCGCGTCCGTGACCCTCCTAAGCATTCAACGCCACACGCGGGCTTAATAAAATATCCAAAAACACAAATCAACATTTTACCCCCAAACTGGCAAATTCAGTGGTCCCGACAACTGTACCAAAAACCCTTTCTATCCCTAAAACAAAAACTGACGAAAGACTCCGTGTCCAAAAATCCCTCCGGTTGCCAAAAATCGTACTGCCGACGCGATCCGACTGTTGACGAGGCAATTGACGGAAAACGGGTTCCAATCGTTGCCTTGACGAAGTCTGCGATGAAAACAACCGGGCGAAGGCTCATCAGACGAAAAACGAAAATAACTGCGTCAAGCGAACTACAACATCACAAGGACTGCACCGTCAAGCGGACTGCACCGTCAGGCCGACTCCACCGTCAAGCGGACTGCATCGTCACGCGGACTGCACCGTCAGGCTGACTGCACCGTCAAGCGGACTGCACCGTCAAGCGGATTGCACTGTCAGGCTGACTGCACCGTCAAGCGGACTGCACCATCAGGCTGACTGCACTGTTAAGCGGACTGCACCGACAAGCCAAAAACCGTCGACGAAAACGCCAAGTAAAAACCATCAAACCGAAAACCGTGAAGGCGAAAACCGTCGAACCAAAAACCGTCAAGCCAAGCTGTTGGCGGCAGCAACCTGACCCGTGCGGGCATAGCGGCGGCACGGCAGTCCCGTGCAGCCCAGCCCCATGTGGGGACAGCCCCGCGCGGGCACGCGCAAGCAGCAGCGGCGGCTAGGGCATCCAACGGTGGCGGCCTGGCAGGGTGCAGGGTTGTGCGGTGCGCAAGCAGTACGCGGCAGTGGTGGCTAGTGCATTCAGCGGCGGCGGCCTGGCAGGGCGCGGCGCGCACGTGCGGCAGCACCATGCGGCGGCGGCCTGGCAGGGCGCCGCCCTGTGCGGTGCGCAAGCAGTGCGCGACAGTTGCGGCTAGTGCATCCAGCGGCGGCGGCCTGGCAGGGCGCGGCGCGCGCGTGCGGCAGCACCACGTGGCGACGGCCTGGCAGGGCGCGGCCCTGTGCGGCGCCAAGCAGTGCGCGGCAGCGGCGGCTAGGGCATCCAGCGGCGGCGACCTGGCAGGGCGCGACCCTGTGCGGCGCGCAAGCAGTGCGCGGCAACGGCGGCTAGTGCATCCAGCGGCGGCGGCCTAGCAGGGCACGGCGCGCGCGTGCGGCAGCACCACGCGGCGACTACCTGGCAGGGCGCGACCCTGTGCGGTGAGCAACAGCGGCGCGCGGGCAGCAGCGAGCCTGGCTGCACGCGGGCGGCGGCGAGCCTGGCTGCGCGCGGGCGGCAGGGAGCCTGGCTGCGCGCTGCGGCAGCGCGCAAGGCTGCGCGCGGGCGGCAGCGAGCCTGGCTGCGCGCGACGGCAGCACCTCGGCGGCGAGTGGTGTGCGGTGGCAGCGCGCGGCAGTGGCCCGCCTAGGGCTTCGAGCGGCGGCGGCGGCGGCTGCTCGGCTAGGGCATCAAGCGGCGGCGGCGGCTCGGCTAGGGCGTCGAGCGGCGGCGACAGTGGCCGCTCGGCTAGGGCATCAAGCGGCGGCGGAGCCACCGTCGACTTTCCTTAAGAAATCCTGTCGAAAACCTAAACACTCCTACTCCTCGAACAAAACAAAAGAACGAAGTCAACCGAAAACATCGACGAAAGTCGATCAAAACGAAACCCAATGATCAAAACCAACGAACGAAAACTGATGATCAAAACCAACGAACGAACCAGCGATCAAAATGATAAAAGAGGCCTAACGATCACTAACCTTACTTCGACGGAAAATACAACGCGATCCCGATCCCCGCAGACGGTGGTGTTTCTGGATCCCCTCCCCGGTGTTGGCGACGTTTTCGGTCTCGGTCTTCTGCACGCACGGCGAGGAAGAAGAAGGAAGAGGCGGTCCTTTTTTCCCAAAACAATTAGGGTTATTTATTATGTAATTATTTAATTTAATTTCCTCTTTTTTCGTACGAAACACCCAAAAACCGATCTTTAAAAACAAAAGGGATTCCTCGATAAGTGTTCCGATCCTCCTGAACGTCCCATAACTGCTAGCACGGATCCTGATGCACCAATAACACTTAACGGGTTCCGAGGATGTCGGAACTTACCTTTTCGAACCCGTTAATATCGATAACCTCATTCCGAAAGATCCGTAAGTTGGATTTCCGATTCGATCGCATCATCGTTCTCCGTTTAACGAGCTCTAACGCAATATGGCAATCGCCACCCAAAAACCAAGCGAACCAAAGCCAAGAAAAATCTACCAAAAACAAACTTAAATCCAAAAGACGATATTTAGGAAATAATAAAAAAATTAGCGTCATTACAGATCCTCGATAATAGTGCCCTCATGATGTCACGCCCCGGGTGTAAACCAGAACCTGGGCCCGTCCATGAATCCGCCGTGCACACAAAATTTTTCGCATACAGGAAGCGCCGAAAACCTGCTCAAATATAGTATAAGCAATAAAAGAACATAAGTACAGAGCTGAACTAAAACTACAACATCTCAGACTGAGACATGAAATAAAATACAAGTGTAATAAGTACAAAAAAACTCCCAGCCCACCAAAATAATACAATCAGCTGGCTAAAGCCAGATCCAAAAGTAAAAGTACAACAGTCCGAGATAATAGGGATACACCATAAGTCTAGCTACAAGTCACTGTCGGGACAGACGATCTATTTACTCAGCGATCCTTTTATCTCGATCAGCCACTGACGGTCCAGCAGTTCCCGCAGAAGACTCTGCAAAACAAAGGAAGAGAGAGAAAGAAAACAGCAATGGGAGTGAGAACCACTGATAAAATAGTAGCCACCAGTGGGTAAATCCTCAGGATCCGACGTACCCACTAAGTCTACCAGAGGCAAAAGGAGAAATAAAGTGGTAAGATAAAAAGACTGCTGATAAGGAAACACTACCATTACTATGCATCTAATGCAATAACGAATGAAATAACTGTATGCATGCATCAGTAATAGTATATGCCTAAAGTAAACCCAATCAAATGGACCGGTAAAACCGGTACTGCCTGCTCTGCCGGGCACATCGGGTATGCCACCAACGCATAACACCAATGTAATAAGAGAATCAAGAACTCAAAGACTGACCGGCACCAACTCGATACAGTCGCACACTCCGGGGTGGCACTCGAGGGGAGCGACCCACAAGAGTAAAGTATCTATATCACAAGTATCACAATATAGCAGGACTGAATCATGACTATACTCAAGTGGAAAAATTCATCCACTAAAGAAACCCCGATCCCCCAATCAAATGCAAAAGTAAACATCAGGTCAATCACCCAATGTCTGCGGTCGCCGCAATACCCCATAAGTCCACAATCTGGTAAAATAACCAATATCCGGTCAACAGCCCAATGTCCGTGGTCGCCGCAATACCCCACAAGTCCACAATCTGTACAACCTTTCCCAGACTCAAAGATCTCGACTACACTATCCCAAACCCCTGCTCGAACCCGAGCAACATGAATCATAAATCTGAATAAAAAGGAGAAAAAGAGCGAACATGATTTCTCCTAAGTCAAGTCCCAATATGATAGTGTAGCGATAAAAGATGGCTTATCTAAATGTCCATATAAGCATGCATTTATCCTCATAAAAGATAAAAGAAAGACATCTAACGGTGTTCTCACATAGATCAGATCATGATGTCCCAATATGATAATTAATTTCGCATGAAAGGTTATGGCATAATAACATGTTCCAATAATAATGTCCCAATCTCACATAGATAGGCTAGAAGTTAATCAATGTAATTAACATGCATGGTTCTCAACAACGTGCCAATGAACAATCATAACTCAGGGGATCTCTCTAATAGTCCTAGTGAGCATGTCGAAAGAAGAGGTACACAACAACCACCCACCTCAGTCGCGAAGAACAGTTCCAACCTCGGCTTCCCTCAAGGAACACCAAACTCACTGCGAAAACTGTAATAGAAGTCGAAAACAGTGCACAAATAAATAGTCCCACAAATATCATCATTCCGCTGTCTGCACAAACAGTCCCAAAGATGGCCAATTTTCACCTGCGAGATGATCTCCAAAAATTCCAAAAAAATCACGGCTGCGATCCTCGTGAAGTGTAGATGCAAATCGAGTACTTATACGCCCCGTTCCGTGTAGTCCTAACTTTTCGGGGGTTGTTGTTGACCCTTGTCGTTTAATGTTAGTTGTAGGTGCCCTTTCTTATCGACTTTTGGTGAGTTGTGTTTTGGTGCATGTTAGTATTTTTCGGTGATAGAGCTCAAAAAATGATGAACGGCGGTGCGATCGGATCTGAAATCGGACTTACGGATCTTCCGGAATGGGGGTTTGAAGCTCTCGGTAACCGTAAAGTGCACCGAGATTCGTGCATTGTAATTTGCACGACTTTCGAGGAAGTCTAAGTCAGATCTTGACCTAGGGTTGAATGGAGGTGTTCATATAAATAGCACCCTTTTAGTAGTAATCCCTTTTTCTTTTCTTTTGGAGAACTTGAACGGAGAGGGAGAGTTCGAAATTTGAAAATCCGAATTCGGGAAGCGAGCGGAAAAGGAGAAGGAAGAAAAGGGGAATCCATCTCTTGGGGAGCTCTACGCTGGAGACGAGAGGGACGATCCACCTCCTCCTTCCTCGTAGAATCACGGTGAGCGATCGGGGAAACCCTCTTGTTGTTTTTTTCTTTTATGCAATTTCTGTGGGGTCGAGGGTTTGGGTGTTGGTTGTTCGGTTGTCGCGCGCGATATAGGTTTTGTGGTAACGGGAAGCCGCCGCCGCCGTTGTTAAACGGGAGGCCACCGCCGCTGTCATCACATTCACGGGGTCGTCGCCGCAGTCGTCGTGGTCGCGGAGTCGCAACCGGAGCCGCGGGGGACGAAACCGGAGGATTACTGTTCACCTCGTACGGACTTCACCCGCGCGGTCCACGGGGACTGGCGTGCACCCCGCGCATGTTTTCGCAGCCCGAAGGCGCGGACCCGGTGCACGGACGCGTGCGCCAGCCCGGCCCAGCACCCGCGCGGTCCACTGGACTGGCGTGCACCCGGCGCACGGTTCGGCAGCCCGAAGGTGCGGACCCGGGGCATGGGCGCGTGCGCCAGCCCAGCCCGCTTGCCGCGGTGCACGCCTCCAGCGTGCACCCGGTGCGCGCCGTCGCGCTCCGTGGGGGTGAGCCCGGTGCGCGCCCTGCGCGTGCACCGACCCGGCCCAAACTGCCCGGTGCACGCGCCCGGGGTGAGCCGGGTCTGTGCCGCCGCCTCCACTGTGCTGTGAACCCGGTCCACGCCTAGCTCCGTGCACCATCCTTCAGCTCGGAAGCCCGGTAACTCTGTTTTGGCCCTTTTTGGCCCGTTTCACCTCGTTTTTGAACGTTTTTGACCACGTCGATACTTTTAACAACGTATCTTAATGTAGTTCCTTTCGGGACAGAGTTTGGGAGTTACGGGTTTCGCAGGGGACAGTGTTAGCTTATTAATGTTTACCTTGGGGACTTTCTAGGTCCGCGTGCTGATCGAGTGGGGTGCAGCGAGTCAACTTCTAGCGTACCGACCAAGCGCTGTTCAGGTGGGTGTTCTGGTGTAAAAGAAATTACAGTTTAACATGAATAAAGCAACATATATTTCATAATCGTATCTAATCCTTGTTTTACATAAGCATGTTACTATTCATATCTCTGACAACTACGGTTCGCTTTGGGTACGATGCACCCATTTATTACACATTTTGAGCCCAAGGTTTGCTTGCACGCACACCAGCGGTTTGGCCATCGCACTGGTGTATTTTTTCGAAAAGATGGCACGTTGGCCCGTGTACCCCACGACTAGTGATGATGGGGACCCCTCACGGCTGCTCAGACACTACACGAGCGCCGGGGAGGGGTATAAGCAAATCACGAGAAGCAGGTGCTTTTGATTTCAATTGTTACAGGGTTACTATGGAATCTCGAGAAGGGAAGCTTGGAATTTCTGAGTGTTTTCGGTTTGCATTGTTTTCAATTTTTCTTTATCGCGCATATTACTATACCTTGATTATGATGCATCTTGGCAGTGTTGCTGACTCCCCACTCTGTGACAGGTTGGTCGGGCGCGGGCGCGGGACGGATGTGAGGACGGTCTAGGAAGATGATTCGTTTTTAGCATCTCTTTCGAGTGACATTGTTAGCTTTCATTCATGTATTTTATCTTAGTTTTTGTTTTGTATGAGTGGTTGTGGCTGTGGATGCACAAACTACTGTAGTGACTCTGTGTGCTTGCATACTCTGTAGTTGTCGGCCTATTTTCAAACTAGGAAAAATATTTGCGAAAACGGCTTTTAAAACAACGAGTGTCGTGTGAACACCGATTTGGAAACCCATGGATTTATCCTTTCTAAATAACGATGGTCGTGTTAAGTAGTTATAGTACTCTCTCTTGCTTTTGGGAACGATGATTGTGGTTAAAGTGTGAACGAGACTACATGCGGGTTGGTATGCCTGTCTAAGTTGAGACTGCCGTGCATGTGCAAAGGAGACCCCGCTCTCGGGGTCGAGGAATTTGCACATGTGGCAGGTCTGGCGCGCACTGGGGGACACTGTAAAAGAAAAATTTTAATATTTCACGCTTTCCGCTCTACCGAAAAACCCCCGGGGCGTTACAGATTAAATGGTATCAGAGAAAAACTCACTTTAACCACAGTGGTCGGCATCCAACATCCAAAGAGCACCATTGTGAGGACCTGGTTTCCCCGTGGGGGAGTTTTCTGGTTGTTTGGCAGCTTTCGAATGCTTGTGTGGTGTGTTGGAGGTGTTTGTGCGCAATTTGGACACAAGTGGAAGACTTCGGGCTTAATTATGGATCACGGGAGTATTTGGAGGACCCGTCGAGTGTTTAGAAGTGATTTCGCGCAATGCGGATGTCGAATTTGGACTCAGGGCGAAGTTTGGATAAAAGATCACCTCTCCGGATGCCTTCGGGAGTTTTTAAAGGTGGAATTTGACAAACCGGATTTTTGGAATGGACCCGACGCGAAAATCGGATCAAGTGGGCTTTCCGGGGGCCTTCGGCAAAATTTCGGTTGAGAATTTGGAGAAACGGACATCGGATTTGGATTCAGCGCGCGAAAACGGTGAAAATGGACTATTTATTTGCATTTTTCGGAGCCCGGATGTCGCGCACGGTTTTCGAGGCAGGTGTTACTGTTCTGGCCGGCGGCCGCCGGCGGCGGCGGAGCGCGGCGGCGGGCAGGCGCGGGCAGCGCGCAGCGCGCGGGCAGGCGCGCGGGCTGGTGCGCGGTCCACCGCGGAGGCGTGCACCCGGGCGGTGGACACGTGGCGGGTCCCGGTTGGCCGGCGCAGCGGGCGCGGTCCACGGGGAAAGGCGGGTGTACGGTGGACCGGTGGGGGGACACGTGGCGCACACCGGTTGGCCGGTCCACGTGCACTCGGTCCACGGAGCAGGTGCGGCCGCCTCGGGGCGCGTGCCTGACACTGTGCGCAGGCGGCGCTGGCGCGCGCACGTTGGCGCGCCAGGCGCGCGTTGACGGGCTGCCGGGCCACGTGTCGGTGTCTGGGTTGGCCACGTGTCGCTCGCGTGGTGGTCGGCGCCGCTGTGCGCTGTTTGGCGGGCGACGTGGAGGCCCAGGGAGGATTCGGGCCTGCAGAGTGTTGGGCCGGGCCCAACACTGTAGCAGCCCGAATCTTCCGGGCGCCCGGAATCGGGGACATATTCGGTATTTTCAGAATTGTTTTATGGAGCCTATAAAAGCGATCCGAGACGCCTTGTTCCCCTCTTTTCTTCCTCTTCCGAGCTTCAAACCGTCGGGAGGTCTTCAGCAAAGTTGTTCCTCTCGCAGAGTAGCTTCCATCTGCAAAGTTTGGGGATTTTTGGGGGCACGCTTTTCGAGATTCTCATTTTCTTGGGGCGGCGCGACGCTCTTTCTTCGGTGTTTCTTCCGTCGCTCTTCGGTACACGAGCTCCCCTGACCTACTCCGACCATCTTTTTGAGCGATTTCTTCGCCGTTGGATTCGCAACAGGTGAGGCTACGATTTTGGGTTTCACGCACATTTTCAGATTTTGCGTTTTTCGAGGTGTTTTCTCGTGCTCATTGGGACCCTTCTTGCTGTGAGATTTTGTAGAGGGCAGCAGCTTCTTTTGAGGAGATCTTCGCGCACAAATCTCGGATCAGGACGTGCTTGTCGACTTTTTTCATCTACTCGACGCAAGGATCATCGTGGTATTTTTCTTAGAATTTCCTGAGAGCTTCCCGGAGGTAGACATCTTCCTCTCTATCTGTGCAAGATTTTACAGTTATGTGGTTGTATGTTTTCACGCGCCCGTGTTGTGGAATTTATATCTTGGCCTACGGAACTCCGATTTGGGCGTGCAGGTACTCGTTTCGAAGCTATCGGCGCGAAGAACGCCAGGATATTTTTATTGGAATTTATTGAGCACTTTATATAGGTGAAATATTGGCTTCTTTGCAGCTGAAAATTCAGCAGGTGTTTTTGGGCAGATTTTTGGGATTTAAGTGTAACTGTAGCCTTTTGTTGTACCCAGGAGGGATTGAGTACTGTACTGGACCTGTTGGACATAAGAGTTGCTGTTCTTCTGGTTTTCTCAGCTGTGTGACCTCGGTCAGTTAGCACCTTCAGGTGGGTGTGTCACGCCCCGGGGTCGAAACTGCGACCCTGGCTCGCCAACAGATCCGCCACCTATGCCAAACCCCGCATAGGCGAAGCGTCCTACCTGCAAGAAAAGTACTACAGCTAACAAATATCAGAGCTATAAGATAAAAGTGCTGTAAAACTAAAATCAATCACTGTACAACTGGAACTAATACAACAATGTCTGCCTCCCAAAAAGAATAATAATAATACAATATCCTCAAATACAAGCTTTGAACCCAACCGGGAGGTAACTCCAATAAATACATCAGTGTACAGTCTCTCGATACATAATATATCCTCACTACATCAGTCTCTCAAAAGAGGAAAAATAAAACAACTAATCTACTGAAGATCTCCTCTGAAGGGTACCGCTACTCTCCAACAAAGGGTAGGGATCTAGCACGCGACTCCCTCGCCTCGAACAACCACCGCAGAATCCGCAACACCCGCTAAGACTCTGCAAAACAAGGGAGAGAAAGGAAAAAGGAGGGGGAAGACCCCCAAAGGGTGTGAGAACTACACCAAAAAGGGAGTTCTCCGTGGGTACCACCGCCAGACCCGACGGTCCGCCCACTAAGTCCTCAAGAGACATAAACTAACCCAAGCAGTAAAGACTGAAATAGGAAAGCTGGAGACTCTCAACAGCTACCATGTCTCTATCTAAATGCTCAAAAGGGGAGAACCAAATAATGGTATGCAACCACTAACACATGAAGTGCACAATCGACCCAATCGAGCTGACTGCCACATCTGGTCCAGTCAAACCTGCGCCCACCTACAACCACCTCCCGCTGACAGGCAGGAATTACGTAGGGCGTCCAAACGGACTAACTCGCTATCGAGTAGTGGCTCATGCAGGCTATAGTCAAAATCCACGCTCTCTCTCAGAACGGATAAACTCAAGATCACCAAGCCTCTCGCACAACGGTCAACAACTCACAAAGACCTCGGGACCACAGTCCCCAAATGGATCCCAACAACACTAGCACTGGTCTAAACATAGCTACTAGACCCCACTCGGTCCCCCTGACACGAGTTCAACAATAAGGCAAATATCTGTAATAAACCCAATCCAAAGTGCCGCCAGTAAAACTGGCAATGCCTGCTCAGCGGAATCTGCACACAAGGCTCGAAACTGCGGGATCGGCCCGCACGGCTCGCATCCCAAAAAGTATCAGACCGGCACACAAGGCTGGGTCCGAAAGGATCGGCCCGCACGGCTCGCATCCAACAAGTATCAGACCGGCACACAAGGCTGGGTCCGAAAGGATCGGCCCGCACGGCTCGCATCCAACAAGTATCAGACCGGCACACAAGGCTGGGTCCGAAAAGCCTACCTCCGGAGTGGCACTCGAGGGGAGCGACCCACACGAGTAAAGTATCTCAGTAACAAGTATCTCTGTATAGCAGGACTTGATCACAATCTGATCAAAGTGGGAAAACTCAACCACCAAAGAAAGACCCGACCTCAGTCGGATGCAACTAAACGATAAGTGGGAAACTCCATCCACTAGAGGAAACTGACATCCAATCTGATGCATAAGTAATATCCGGTCAACCGCCCAATATCCGCGGTCGCCGCGAAACCCCACAAACTAATCCAACCTGTCCCGGACACAAAGTCCCGACTACACTACCCAGACCCCTGCTCGAACCCGAGCAACACTGACCACCTGACTAACAAGAAGGAGAAAGGAAAAGCATGGTTTCTCCTAAGTCAAGTTCCAATAAGTAGTGTAGCAATAAAAGGTGGCCTAACTATATGTCCATACAAGCATGCATTTGTCCTCAAGAATGATATAGAAAGTAAACCACATGCCTACACCTGATCGTAATCCTCGATTACAATAATTCCTCAGAGTGAAAATCCGCACATAGCTACAAAATCCTATCCCAAAGCATAAGCCAACCACATGAAAGGCTATGTGCTAACATGGCATGTAACATAATCTCATAGGGTAACATTATCCTAGGTAAGCTTACACTAATCATCACATAGATGTCCAAGTCATGCAAGTCCTCAGTATACCTCATAAATACTATTCTTGCAATCATTTATACAAATATCATTATCAAGCTTACCTATCTTACAAACATAAACCATGTACCCTAAACATGCATGCATCAGTCATAGAGGGGTGACATCCCCACAAGTGCACTTATATTCGCCATAACATAATTATTGCCTTATACAGTTACTGATATTAAGCTTACCCACCTGAAGCGCTTAAACCAAGGCAAACCTGAAGTCGGTGAAGAGTGTAGACGCTCACAGTCCAAAATCTGCCAAAATTACACCCTCGGTACATATTGCGCAAGCCTTGGCTCCAAACAACTGAAAACACCCCTGAGTACAACAATAAGGTCCAACATTACACTTTTATTCCAAAATAATCCACATATACAACATCAGAAAACAGTCCCGAAGACGTGCAGTTTTCACCTGCAGAAAGTGCCCAGAAAAATCCAATAAAAATATCACAGCAATCCTCGCGTCGATACCTTCGAAACGAGTACCTGCACGTCCAATTCCGAGCCCCGTAGGCCGAGTTACAAATTCCACAGTACAGGTGCGCAAAACCACACAGCAACATAACTGTAATTCCATTTACAGATAAGGGGAAGAACATATACCTTCGGGCAAAACTCAGAAAAATCCAAGAAAAATACTGTGATATTCCTTGCATCGAGTAGATGAAAAAAGTGTACAAGCACGTCGCCATACAATGCCCGGTTGCGGAGATATCGCCGAAAAACACGCCGCTGTCCAAATCTCCTTCACAGAAATGGGGTCACAGTAAGCTCGAACAAACACCTCGAAAAGCGCGAAACTAGGGGAAGCAGAAAATACCAAGATCGTAGCTCTGTCTGTCGCGGATCCAACGGCGAAAAAATCGCTCAAAAAGGAGGTCGGAGTAGGCCGGGGGAGCTCGCGCACCAAACGCGACGAAGGGAACCCAAATGGACGAGCGTCGCGCCGCGCCGTAAAAATGGAAACCTTGATAAGCGTGCCACCAAAAATCTCAAAACTTTGCAGATGGATGCAGCATAGCTCGGGGATCATCTTTGCTGAAGGCACCATGGCGAGAAGAGGCTCGGAAATGCCAGAAAAAGGGGAAAGAAGGAAGCTCGGATCGCTTTTTATAGGCTCCAGGAAACAATTCAATTAATACCGGATATGTCCCAAATTTCCGGGCGCTGGGACTTTCGGGCGCGTACTGTAGCAGCCCGAATCTTCCCTGGGCCTCCACGTCGCCCGCGAACAGCGGACAGCCACACCGGCCATCCGCTGCTCAACACGTGGCGCGCGGGAATGCCGACGCGTGGACCGCACTCAGCCCCCGACCGCGCCCACGTGCGCGCCTGCGCCGCCGCCTGCCACCCTGCACGCACGCGCCCCGAGGCGGCCTGCACCCGTTCCGTGGACCGCGTGCACGTTGACCGACCAATCAACGGCCTCCACGTGGCCCCGCCCGGTCCATGCACCAGGCCGCACTCCCCGCAGACCGCGCGCTCGTGCGCCCGCCACTCCGGGGCCGCCACGCGTCCAAGCCCCTGGTGCACGCCTCGCCCGGTGGACCGAGCGGCTGCGCTTCACCCCGCCGCCGCGCTCCTCCGCCAGCCGCCGCTGCTGCCGCCGGCCGGAACAGTACCCTTGCCTCGAAAAACGTGCCGAATCATCCGGACTCCGAAAAATACAAGTGAATAGTCCATTTTCATCGTTTTCGCGCGCTGAATCTAAATCCGAAGTCCATTTTGCCAAATTCCAACTCTAAAAATCGCCGAAGGCATCCGGAAAGATGTTCCTTTGTCCAAACTTCGTGCTGAGCCCAATTTTAATATCCATAGCGCGCGAAACCACTTCTAAGCATCCGACGGGGTAATCAGACTACTCTCGTGATCCACTACACACACCGAGTCCATCATTAGTGTCCAATTAGTGCACAAATACCACCGACACGCCACATAGGCCCCCCAGAAGCTGTAGATGCAACAGTGCTCCATATGTGGGAATTTCGGGTCTTCACAGGGTGGCCTTATCTTCAAGTTTGATGGTCTGAACAGTAAATCTGCTATAGTAGGGACATGCATGATAGTGGATTCTTGTGTAGCATGCTAGAATGTAGGAATGGTTATTCCTTGTCATTATCTGTTGATCGTATGATCTCTGCTGCTTCCTACTACCTGTTAAATATTTGTTCTCTTGGAACTTGACCTAGCACCCCCGTCATATGTTGCATGTGTAACCAGACCAGTAGAAAACCCTCACTTGGGCTAGGGTTATTTATGTTTAGACATCCACACTGTTCTTTCATTCCTGGACTTAGTGTTATCCTCGCCCGGGTAGTGGGCCGAGCGGTCGGGACTTCTTTTTAGTGTGGGTTGCATTTGCACTCGTGCTTGGGAGCAGAGTGGAGTCTGATAGTTGTAGTGGGTCGCTTATCTGTGCCGGGAGCCGTTTGGGTAAACGGTAGTCCCGGGAGGTCTTGTATCCCTGTTGGTGCTGTCGCCACTGTGTTAGTGGCAGTTGTGTGCTTGTGTTAGCTGGACCTAGAACCCAGAACCTTTTTGACATACACATGATTTTTAGTCTATCTATGTTTTCTTCCAAGCTTCGAAGGGCCGCTGAAGTCTGTTCTTGTTTGATTGGACAAAGGCATCAGCCCTTCGGGGTTTGGGTAAAACACTTATTTTCTAACTGTTTTTCTAAAAAGAACTAAAATCATTAAATATGGATTTCTTCCAGATCAAAATGGTTTTCAATAACAAATGTCACCTGTTTCCTGTAATCTCCCCACTCGAAAGGATTCGAGTGGTCTGGGTTCTAGGGGCCGTTCCTTTGTCGGGACGGAAGCCGCGGGGGCCGAGCCTGGAACCTGTTCTTGTTTGATAGGGTTGTAGGTGTAGGTCTCCCGGGACTTTCGGGCCCTAGTTGGTATTTTCTGCGTGTTGTACCGAGGTTGTCGTGTTCCCGAACTGTAAGGGGGCCGGGAACTCCGATAGGCGGAGCCTAGAGTCTGTTCTTGTTTGATAGGGTTCTTAGCACCGACCTATCGGGTTTTCCAAACCCTTATGGTGTCGGTCCTTCCTGAGTTATCCGTATGGTTGATGTTCTGTTGTTGGGAACCGTCGGGTTGACGGTGGTCCCGGGTCGTTGAGGGTCGTCCGACCTGATTTGTTAGCCCTGAGTTGTGGGTTGGTCCTGGCTGTGGAGTATCCCCAGCCGGTGTGTTTTGTGCTGTGAGTTGTTGGTGAGGCTTGTGTCTCGTGTTTCGCGTGAGCTGATCAGCTGAGTCGTCGAGAGTGCTCCGACTGTTGTGCGAGATGTTGTGGATTTTGAGTCTTTCCGTTCAGAGCGTGAGCGTGGATTTGGACTATAGCCTGCAGTGCCACTTTGAGCTCGACAGAGTGCGCGGATACCTTTTTCCTCGGTGGGGTCGCTCCCCTCGAGAGCCACGCCCGGGGTGGATATGTTACTTCTGTATCGCGACTTGTCGACGCCGTCCCTCTGACTGGGCCAGTTAGTGGCAGTTACGGACGCAGTCCCTCTGGCTGGGCCAGTTAGTGGCAGCCACGGACGCCCTACGTAAGTCCGGTCCTCCGGGATGTCACGGCAGTAGGTAGGCGCAGGTTTGACTGGACCCTATGCGGCAGTCAGTGTAGATTGGGTGACTGTACTGTTTGAGTTAGTAGATGCATCATGTTTCCATCTGTTTTCATTTTCTTGAGCATCTAGATAGGGGCATAGTAGCTGTAGAGTTACTTTTCCAGCCCTTTCATTTCAGTATTATTATTGTTACTTTATGCCTCTAGTAGACTTAGTGGGCAGACCGTCGGGCTTGTTGGCGGCACCCACTGAGAACTACTTGGGACGTAGTTCTCACACCCGTCGTGGTGTCTTTTCCCACAGGGACTTCTACTCCTGTTCCTGTTGCTCCTGTTGCTGCTTCTTCTGATCGAGGTAAGGGAGTCGCGAGCTAGATCCCTACCAGTCGTCGTCCCGAGAGTAGATGTACCCTTATTACTTTTGAGAGTTCATGTTGAGAGAACTTTGTAGTGAGGTATAGAGTTGTATTTATTTTACTGCTCGAGAGATTTCTGTATTTGGTGAGGTTGGTTTGTACTATTTGAGAGTTGTAGTTGTACACTTAGTTTTTATTTTTAGCAGTTTTACTTTCAGCTCTGATATCTGTATAGTATAGTCTGATCTTTTGCAGGTTAGTCGCTTCGTCTATACGGGGCTTCCCGTATGGGCGGCGGATCTGTTGGCGAGCCCGGGTCGCAGTTTCGACGCCGGGGCGTGACAGATTAGGTGGTATCAGGGCCTAGGTTGTAGGTCATTATGGACTTAGAAACCCTAGGCTTGTGGTTGGACATTAGGATGACTGCGTGAGAGTCGTGACTTTTAGCGAGAGTCCTGATTGAGTGATTTACCTCTCCCAAGGGATGGGATGAGTGACCGACATGTCTTCCTTCGGTGGCAACTATGTTGGCTGCAGACAACATAGTACTACGGGAAGGGGGACATGCCTTTGACTTTCGCTGGATTGGGTCGAGTGTTGTTTGGTACTGTCCTGATGTTTGCTTGTGTGTGCAGGTGGGCACGATGCCTCCCCGACGCAGGGTACAGACGCGTTCTCAGCCTTCCCCCGCCGATGAGCCTGGGCAGGAGGAGCCAGCACAGGGTCAGCAGAGTGAGGTGCCGGAGCTTCAGGCTCAGATGGCTCGGTTGTCAGAGGCTGTACGGCGCCAGGAGGAGGCTACACGGCGCCAGGAGGAGGCCATGGGTCGGTTGATGCTTATGTTGGAGCAGAGGGTACAGCCAGTTGTAGCACCCCCAGGGAGTTTCCCCGCACCTTCGTCGCCAGCTGTGGCACCCCCAGTTGTACCAGCAGTGCCGATAGCCCCTATTGCACCAGAGACCGGTAGACAGCCGTTCGGGACGGCAGGGCAGTTGACCCGAGCAGAGCAGGGAGAGGTGGTGGATTTGTTGTTGAGATTCCGTCAGTTTAACCCACCTCGTTTTTCGGGACAGAGTTCGGAGCCGTGGGAGGCAGAGTCGTGGATCACGGCTATGGAGCGCCATTTCGAGAGCTTATTTATCGAGGAGCGGTTTCAGGTCCTATTGGCGACTCACTTTTTGGAGCGCAACGCCGAGGCCTGGTGGCGTCGTGTTCGGCCAGTTGGTCCACCTGGGACCCAGCTGCTTGCTTGGACGGAGTTCCGCGGTCTACTTCTTGGAGCATTCTTTTCGGAGAGCGTCAGGCAGAGGTTGGAGGAGCGGCTGAGGAATCTCCGACAGGGAGATCGGCCCGTGCATGAGTACATCACAGAGTTCAACCAGTTGTTGGCTAGTGTACCCCACGCGGCTAGGGATGAGGCGCACCGGATCTACATGTTTGAGCGAGGACTGCGCCGTGATATCTACCAGTTTGTCCGCTCGCAGAGGTTGCAGACCCTGGATGCCTCTATGGAGCAGGCCCACTATGTGGAGCACGGAGAGACGGTTATGGTCGGGGTGGCCCCAGCTCCCGTAGAGATTTCGGGGGCGAAGCGCCCCGCACTGGATGATGAGGGTCAGACGAGCCGGCAGGGACCTCCGAGACCTCCACGATCTCATCCTGAGGGTCGTGGGTTTCGTAGGCGTCAGAGATCTGGTGGGCCGCCGCAGCAGCAGCAGTATCGGCAGCAGCGACAGGAGCGGTGTGTCATCTGTGGCGGGCCGCATCCACCGTCGCAGTGTGATCAGAGACAGGGGCGGTGTTTCCTGTGTGGAGAGTTGGGACATTTCCGCGCAGCTTGCCCCCATGCCATTTTGTCAGTGCGGCCGATTGCGACAGCACCTCCCTTGCCTATTTTTGCAGCGGAAGCCCCTCCGGTACACCATCAGACAGAGTGGGCCACGACGTCGGGACAGACGGGACGAGGATCTGCAGCACCCAGTGGACGGGTTTATACAGCCCTGGTGGAGGACACCCCGGCAGCAGATCGTGTCGCGGCAGGTATGATTTTATTTCTGTTAGCTGAGTTGTGTATTTCGTCACTGCTGCATCCTTCGGCATTATTAGTAGAGCATCTGCATCAGCATCTTTGCATGGGTATGGGTTAGAAATTTCTGCTACATGTTTTAGCGTTTGGATTCTTTCCTGTATCCCACTATTAGAGGAGGATCGCGGTGTTTGATCTGTGCAGTTGAGACTTGGAACTTTACCGGCTGATTTGATGATTCAAGGACAGCTCCAGAACTTGGATTGAGCACTCAGGTTGGACTGGTTGGTGCGGTGCCGTGCTACGACTGATATTGGAATGAGAGCAGTTACCCTTCTGCGAGTTGGACTAGAGGAGTTCATTTTCTCGGATTGCCGGCGTATCCTTCCAGCAGCATTGGCTTCAGCGGCTTTGGACAGGCGCCACCTCAGGAGCAGTTGTGACGTTTAGGACTAGGGGTTGCGTCCTTAGGAGTCTCGTTAGTGGTAGCATTCGTTGTAGCCACAGCAGGAACGGCACCAACACTTCCCTCCCTTTTCTCGCCTTTGTACTGAAATTACGAACAGGACGAAAACTTCGAAAGATTGCTCTAGAAATGGAGACAGTGCCCGAACCTGTTCTTGTTTGATTGGGGCGAAGGCACTGATCTTTCGAAATTTTCGGACTTTTCGCTAATTTCAGCTGTTTTCTCAATCGAGGGTTGGGGTTGATGACTTTCCTGCTGGTGGAGTTGTTTCTTTCTTGCTAGTTTAGTGTTAGCATCTTTGGTTGATTTGATTGTTTTAGTTTTGTTGTGGGTTGTTTTAGTTTCGGGGACGAAACTTTCTTTTAGTGGGGGAGGATGTGAGGACCTGGTTTCCCCGTGGGGGAGTTTTCTGGTTGTTTGGCAGCTTCCGTAGGCTTGTGTGGTGTGTTGGAGGTGTTTGTGCGCAATTTGGACACAAGTGGAAGACTTCGGGCTTAATTATGGATCACGGGAGTATTTGGAGGACCCGTCGAGTGTTTAGAAGTGATTTCGCGCAATGCGGATGTCGAATTTGGACTCAGGGCGAAGTTTGGATAAAAGATCACCTCTCCTGATGCCTTCGGGAGTTTTTAGAGATGGAATTTGGCAAACCGAATTTTTGGAATGGACCCGGCGCGAAAATCGGATCAAGTGGGCTTTCCGGGGGCCCTCGGCAAAATTTCGGTTGAGAATTTGGAGAAACGGACAACGGATTTGGATTCAGCGCACGAAAACGGTGAAAATAGACTATTTATTTGCATTTTTCGGAGCCCGGATGTCGCGCACGGTTTTCGAGGCAGGTGTTACTGTTTCGGCCGGCGGCCGCCCGCGGCGGGCGGCGGAGCGCGGCGGAGCGCAGCGGCGGGCAGGCGCGGGCAGCGCGCAGCACGCGGGCAGGCGCGCGGGCAGGTGCGCGGTCCACCGCGGAGGCGTGCACCCGGGCGGTGGACACGTGGCGGGTCCCGGTTGGCAGGCGCAGCGGGCGCGGTCCACGGGGAAAGGCGGTGTACGGTGGACCGGTGGGGGGACACGTGGCGCACACCGGTTGGCCGGTCCACGTGCACTCGGTCCACGGAGCAGGTGCGGCCGCCTCGGGGCGCGTGCCTGACACTGTGCGCAGGCGGCGCTGGCGCGCGCACGTGGGCGCGCCAGGCGCGCGTTGACGGGCTGCCGGGCCACGTGTCGGTGTCTGGGTTGGCCACGTATCGCTCGCGTGGTGGTCGGCGCCGCTGTGCGCTGTTTGGCGGGCGACGTGGAGGCCCAGGGAGGATTTGGGCCTGCACAGTGTTGGGCCGGGCCCAACACTGTAGCAGCCCGAATCTTCCGGGCGCCCGGAATCGGGGACATATTCGGTATTTTCTGAATTGTTTCATGGAGCCTATAAAAGCGATCCGAGCCGCCTTGTTCCCCTCTTTTCTTCCTCTTCCGAGCTTCAAACCGTCGGGAGGTCCTCAGCAAAGTTGTTCCTCTCGCAGAGTAGCTTCCATCTGCAAAGTTTGGGGATTTTTGGGGGCACGCTTTTCGAGATTCTCATTTTCTTGGCGCGGCGCGACGCTCTTTCTTCGGTGTTTCTTCCGTCGCTCTTCGGTACACGAGCTCCCCCGACCTACTCCGACCATCTTTTTGAGCGATTTCTTCGCCGTTGGATTCGCAACAGGTGAGGCTACGATTTTAGGTTACGCACATTTTCAGATTTCACGTTTTTCGAGGTGTTTTCTCGTGCTCATTGGGACCCTTCTTGCTGTGAGATTTTGGAGAGGGCAGCAGCTTCTTTTGAGGAGATCTTCGCGCACAAATCTCGGATCAGGACGTGCTTGTAGACTTTTTTCATCTACTCGACGCAAGGATCATCGTGGTATTTTTCTTGGAATTTCCTGAGAGCTTCCCGGAGGTATACATCTTCCTCTCTATCTGTGCAAGATTTTACAGTTATGTGGTTGTATGTTTTCGCGCGCCCGTGTTGTGGAATTTATATCTTGGCCTACGGAACTCCGATTTGGGCGTGCAGGTACTCGTTTTGAAGCTATCGGCGCGAAGAACGCCAGGATATTTTTATTGGAATTTATTGAGCAATTTATACAGGTGAAATATTGGCTTCTTTGCCGCTGAAAATTCAGCGGGTGTTTTTGGGCAGATTTTTGGGATTTAAGTGTAACTGTAGCCTTTTGTTGTACCCAGGAGGGATTGAGTACTGTACTGGACCTGTTGGACATAAGAGTTGCTGTTCTTCTGGTTTTCTCAGCTGTGTGACCCCGGTCAGTTACCACCTTCAGGTGGGTGGCCTTATCTTCAAGTTTGATGGTCTGAACAGTAAATCTGCTATAGTAGGGACATGCATGATAGTAGATTCTTGTGTAGCATGCTAGAATGTAGGAATGGTTATTCCTTGTCTGGGTTGGCCACGTGTCGCTCGCGTGGTGGTCGGCGCCGCTGTGCGCTGTTTGGCGGGCGACGTGGAGGCCCAGGGAGGATTCGGGCCTGCACAGTGTTGGGCGGGCCCAACACTGTAGCAGCCCGAATCTTCCGGGCGCCCGGAATCGGGGACATATTCGGTATTTTCCGAATTGTTTCATGGAGCCTATAAAAGCGATCCGAGACGCCTTGTTCCCCTCTTTTCTTCCTCTTCCGAGCTTCAAACCGTCGGGAGGTCCTCAGCAAAGTTGTTCCTCTCGCAGAGTAGCTTCCATCTGCAAAGTTTGGGGATTTTTTGGGCACGCTTTTCGAGATTCTCATTTTCTTGGCGCGGCGCGACGCTCTTTCTTCGGTGTTTCTTCCGTCCCTCTTCGGTACACGAGCTCCCCCGACCTACTCCGACCATCTTTTTGAGCGATTTCTTCGCCGTTGGATTCGCAACAGGTGAGGCTACGATTTTGGGTTTCACGCACATTTTCAGATTTCGCATTTTTCGAGGTGTTTTCTCGTGCTCATTGGGACCCTTCTTGCTGTGAGATTTTGTAGAGGGCAGCAGCTTCTTTTGAGGAGATCTTCGCGCACAAATCTCGGATCAGGACGAGCTTATCGACTTTTTTCATCTACTCGACGCAAGGATCATCGTGGTATTTTTCTTAGAATTTCCTGAGAGCTTCCCGGAGGTAGACATCTTCCTCTCTATCTGTGCAAGATTTTACAGTTATGTGGTTGTATGTTTTCGCGCGCCCGTGTTGTGGAATTTATATCTTGGCCTACGGAACTCCGATTTGGGCGTGCAGGTACTCGTTTCGAAGCTATCGGCGCGAAGAACGCCAGGATATTTTTATTGGAATTTATTGAGCACTTTATACAGGTGAAATATTGGCTTCTTTGCAGCTGAAAATTCAGCAGGTGTTTTTGGGCAGATTTTTGGGATTTAAGTGTAACTGTAGCCTTTTGTTGTACCCAGGAGGGATTGAGTACTGTACTGGACCTGTTGGACATAAGAGTTGCTGTTCTTCTGGTTTTCTCAGCTGTGTGACCCCGGTCAGTTAGCACCTTCAGGTGGGTGGCCTTATCTTCAAGTTTGATGGTCTGAACAGTAAATCTGCTATAGTAGGGACATGCATGATAGTGGATTCTTGTGTAGCATGCTAGAATGTAGGAATGGTTTTTCCTTGTCATTATCTGTTGATCGTATGATCTCTGCTGCTTCCTACTACCTGTTAAATATTTGTTCTCTTGGAACTTGACCTAGCACCCCCGTCATATGTTGCATGTGTAACCAGACCAGTAGAAAACCCTCACTTGGGCTAGGGTTATTTATATTTAGACATCCACACTGTTCTTTCATTCCTGGACTTAGTGTTATCCTCGCCCGGGTAGTGGGCCGAGCGGTCGGGACTTCTTTTTAGTGTGGGTTGCATTTTCACTCGTGCTTGGGAGCAGAGTGGAGTCTGGCAGTTGTAGTGGGTCGCTCATCTGTGCCGGGAGCCGTTTGGGTAAACGGTAGTCCCAGGAGGTCTTGTATCCCTGTTGGTGCTGTCGCCACTGTGTTAGTGGCAGTTGTGTGCTTGTGTTAGCTGGACCTAGAACCCAGAACCTTTTTGACATACACATGATTTTTAGTCTATCTATGTTTTCTTCCAAGCTTCGAAGGGCCGCTGAAGTCTGTTCTTGTTTGATTGTGTTACGGAATTTGAGTTGGCGTATTTCGTGAATGTATTAAGTCTTGAAGATTGAAGATGAAGAAACTTTGGATCGTATACCTCAATCTCAAGAAAGAAGAATTCAAAGGGATCAGGTACGTTTAACTAAAGATTTTTGATGATCCGAATACTTCTTATAGTGTAGAAACACCTGGAAGAGTTTTTTATTGCATAAACATCAAAAACTGAACATGGGACATGTTCAGGATCCGGATCGGACTCGGCAATCCGGATCCCGAAAGGTGTTGGTTCATACACTGGTTCAATCCGGATCGCAGCATCCTCTGATCCGGATCCCGAACACTAGTTTTACCTGTGTGCTTCCTCGATCCGGATCAGGATTTGCAATCCGGATCCCGAACATTGATGTTCTGGTAAAACTGTATGAACGATCCGGATCGGACTTTGTGATCCGGATCCCGAACAGGCATTTTCTGGAAATCGTCTTTCTTGCTTCTGCAATCCGGATCGTCAATTCCAATCCGGATCGCCGTCGGTAAAAATTTCCAGAAAAGGCAGTTTTTGATCCTATCTTCTTCCAATGGTTTCTAACCTATAAATAGGCCCTGTATTCATTTCTAGGGCATCCGCTATTTACAGAAGAAAATAGCCGAAAAGAAAAATCCACATATATAGAGAAGAAAGGAAATCAATAGATTTATTCTATGTTTCTTCATCTATATTGATTGATTTGATTCTAGGTTTTCCATACTCACATTTTGAGTAGAATCAAATCAATGAATACTTAGATGGTATTTCCGATCTATCTTTAATCTAAGTATTCGGCGGATCATCACCACCCAAAACAAACAACGATTTACCCCAAAATCGGCGCGTGGACTCGCGTGGCCTTGTGGATTCAAGGTGCAACCGCTCTCGTGGATTCGGAGCGAGGTACGTTCGTGGATTCGAAGCGTGCTATTGGGTGAAGACCGTGGATTCGGTTGGACGTCGTGGACTCGACGTTGGACGCTGTGGATTCAGCGTTGGGCGCGGATCGTGGATTCGAGAAGCGTCGTGGAGCGAGCGGGAAGATCTACTAGGAGCGTATGGTAAAAGGTTGAGTCGTCTGTGAGTACGTTATATCACCTTGTACGTGTGTTAATTCTAGTGGATTTCGCCGTGTTATCGGTCCCGTGGTTTTTTACTCCGGTTTGGAGTTTTTCCACGTAAAAATCTTGCGTGTTCTTTTATTTTTCCGCATTGGGTTTATTGCGCAATGATTTTTTGAGTGTTTATTGTTTACACCTATTCACCCCCCTCTAGGTGTTTTTTCCCCTATTTAGATCCAATTACTTATAACCCAACAAGTGGTATCAGAGCGGGAATAGGGTTGTAAACAATGGTTGAAGGTGGAAACATCAATCGACCCCCTTTCTTTGATGGAACAAATTATGCGTACTGGAAAGTACGGATGAAAGCCTTTTTAATTTCCATCGACGAAAGGGTGTGGCAATCAATTGAATTAGGATGGTCTAATCCAACTGAAATTTTAGATGATGTTCGCACCTTAAAACCTAGGTCGAAATGGACCAAGGAAGAGATAGATTATTCTTCTTACAATGGCAAAGGAATTAATGCTCTATTTAATGCTTTGTCACAAACTGAGTTCTCTCGCGTCTCGGCATGTGAGACTGCGAAAGAAATCTGGGATGTTCTTCAAGTTACGCATGAGGGAACTAACCTAGTGAAGATTCAGAAACTGCAAATGCTTACGAGCAAGTTTGACTCTATCTCTATGGCAGAGAATGAATCTTTCACTGACTATTACACACGATTGCAAGACATCGTAAACTCATGTGCTAACTTGGGAGAGAAGATTCCAGAATTTAAAGTTGTAAGAAAAATTCTAAGAACTCTTCCTGAACGATTTCGCCCGAAGGTCGCAGCCATTGAAACAATTAAACACCCGGACGAAATGCGTGTAGAAGAATTAGTAGGTGCTTTACAAACTTATGAAATGACATTTCCTACTAACTATTCTTCTGGAAAGGCATCCTCTTCTAAGTCTTCAGGTTACGCATTGAAATCAACTAAAGAAGAAGACGCGGATTCATCCTCCTCGGACGACGACGAGAACCTTTCTATGGAGGACTTTGAGAAGCAGCTCGCTCTCTTGACAAGGAAGTTTCGCCGCAACTTTCGAAGGGGAATTCAAGCAAAACTCCATCCTTCGGAAAGTCGAAGAAAGGCAAGGGTTCTTCAAGCTACAAGTCAAGAAAGCAAGAGAACTTCTCAAAGGATAAGAAAAGTTCAGAGGGACAAGTTCAGTGCTTCAAATGTCGAGGCTACGGCCACATTCAACGGAGTGTCCCAACAAGAATCCGGCAAAGAAGAAAGCGATGCAAGTCGTTACTTGGGATGACAACTCCACGTCAAATGAGTCATCCTCAAGTGATGAAGAAGACAACGCGACAGCTTTCCACGCGTCCACCACATCTTCACCCTTCATGTGCTTAATGGCAAGTACATCCGATTCACTGTCCAACTCCACTGTTGAAAAGATTGCAACGGACGATGAATCAGATGATTCGGAAGGTGAAGATTTTGCTCTAGCCTACCATAAGCTTTTGAGGGATTCAAAGAAACTGGCTAAGCAAAACAAGGGGTTGAAAGGGAGATTGCAGGATCTCGAAGAAGAAGTAAAAAGGGTAACCTCTCTCTCAACCGATCTTGAAGTGGAAAGGGATAATCTGATTAAAACAAATGTTTCCCTTCAAGAGTCCAATGAGCAACTCGAGAAGAATTATATGGATATGGTGAACAAAGCGAATTACTTCTTGAAGCTCAACGGCGAGGCTCGACAGGAAAAATTGGAAATGACGGAGACCATACGCCAACTGAAGGATGACTTAAAGAGATTTTCTTCTGGAAGGAGTAAGTTGGACAGACTTCTTGGTCTTGGTCAAAGAAATAAGTTCGGCCTCGGATACACTCAAACTGGAGACATTCCAAGTTCGAGTGGGACAGTATTTGTGCCTCAGTCGGTATCTCCTCCTCCGACACCGGAATTCACGACAAGCAACGACAACAAGCCTACTACATCCTCCTCGGGATCGTCAAGACCTAAGGTATGTTTTCGTTGTGGCATTTCAGGGCACATAAGGAGAAATTGCAAGACGGAAGCCAAACGCACACCTCAAGCACCTCTTGCAATGACTACCAAAAAGGCTATTCCTCGAAAATCAACTGCAACTCAATTGAAGGAAAAGAGCCTTGGTAGTACACCGCTCAAGACGACATCATCAAGGAGCAGCAATTCTTCAAGCAAGACGCTCTCACCTAGGAGATCAACTTCACGATCATTACCGACGCACTCCAAAAAGGTTTGGGTGCGCAAAGGTGAAATTTTCCCTGTCTTGCTACCAATGTTTCCTTGCATGCATATGATAGTTCGTCTTGGTACCTGGATAGCGGGTGTTCCCGTCATATGACCGGTGACAAAAACTGTTTTCAAACATTTGAGAAAAACTCCGGAGGACTTGTTGTTTTCGGAGATGGTCGGTCTTCCAAAATTGTTGGAAAGGGAACGGTAGCTATTCCAGATGGCCCGGTTCTAAATAATGTGTTATTTGTTCATGGCCTTAAGACTAACCTCATAAGCATAAGTCAACTTTGTGATAGTGGTTATTCAGTTAATTTTTCATCTGATAAATGCACTGTAACTGACATGAACCATGCTTTCTTTTTAAAGGGGGTTAGATCAGAAAACAATTGTTATGTAGTTCCTCTAAGATTTCTGAAAAATGTAACCTAGCATCTTTGAAAAATGAAACACTTTGGCATGAAAGGCTAGGTCACATAAACTTTAAGGAACTTGCTAGAATTTCGAACAAAGATGTGGTCAAGGGGGTTCCGAAACTTTCTTTTGAACAAAACCTTGTGTGTGGCGGTTGCCAAAAGGGAAAACAGTCTAGGACTGCACACAAGAACTTGAACCACATAGGTACAAAACGGCCTTTGGAACTTTTGCATATGGATTTAATGGGGCCAACTCGTCAACCATCTCTGGGAGGTAAATGGTATATTTTCTTATTGGTTGATGATTATTCTAGATATACTTGGGTAGCATTCTTAAAAGAAAAAGCTGATACCTTTGATTCTTTTCTCGAAATCTGCAATCGTATTATGACTGAAAAGAATGATAGGATTACTCGAGTTAGGAGTGATAGAGGTGGGGAATTCATAAATTCCAAATTCATTGATTTTTGCACTTCTAATGGCATTAAACATGAATTTTCTGCACCTTACACACCTCAACAAAATGGTGTAGTCGAGCGCAAAAACAGGGTCGTACAGGAAATGGCACGTGTTATGCTTCACAGCCGGAACTTACCTTTTTATTTTTGGGCAGAAGCAGTGAACACTGCTGTGGACATTGAATACACCATATGAACTTTGGTTTTGTAGAAAACCTAACATCAAATATTTTCGCATCTTTGGGAGTCGGTGTTTTATTTTACGTGATCGTGAGAATCTTGGAAAATTTGACTCTCGAAGTGACGAAGGGATTTTCTTAGGTTATTCTACAAACAGCAGAGCATATCGAGTTTTTAACTTAGAATCTAAGACGATCGTAGAATCGATAAATGTTAAGGTAGATGAAGCTTTTCACTTTGAATCTGAAAAATCTACCCTCGATATCTCTCTTGATGATGATACACCTGCTAATGCATCTTCTTCTAACAATTCTTTCGATAATAATGATGCATCTAACGGTTCTTCAAGCTTATCTGATGTGCAGGAATCATCTCGGGTACCTCCGTCTACTCCTCTACCTCAAACGTTACGCATCTCCAAGGATCACCCTGAATCGAACATCATTGGAGATCCACAAGAAGGAGTTAGAACACGGAGACAATTGGTTTGCGGATTTGCATGCTATGTATCTCAAATCGAACCAAGGAATGTTGATGAAGCTCTCCAAGATGACTACTGGATTAAAGCAATGCAGGAAGAGCTCCATCAATTCGAGCGAAACAAAGTCTGGGAATTGACGAAGCCTCCGAAGCAACACAATGTGATAGGTACCAAATGGATCTTCAAGAACAAGAAAAATGAAGAAGGTACTATCATCAGGAACAAAGCAAGGTTAGTTGCTCAAGGCTACTCTCAAGTAGAAGGTATAGACTTTGATGAAACTTTCGCCCCTGTAGCTAGACTCGAGTCCATTCGTATATTGTTTGCGATTGCTTGTCATTTTAAAATCAAATTATTTCAAATGGACGTTAAGAGCGCCTTTTTAAATGGGTTTTTAAATGAGGAAGTTTATGTGGCTCAACCGAAAGGTTTTGTGGATCATAAACTACCTAACCATGTTTTTCGTCTGAAAAAGGCTCTTTACGGTCTGAAACAAGCACCGCGAGCATGGTACGAAAGGTTGACAAAGCACCTTTTGGAAAAGGGCTACACTCGAGGGGGAGCTGACAGGACTCTCTTTGTGAAGCATTATCAAAACAATTTCATAGTTGCTCAAATCTATGTCGATGACATTGTTTTTGGCGCAACAAGAGATAATGATGCTTCTAAATTCGCGGAGACCATGGAAAGCGAATTTGAGATGTCCATGATGGGCGAATTGACTTATTTTCTTGGATTACAAGTTAAACAAAACGATGAAGGAATTCACTTGTGTCAATCCAAGTATGCACTGGAGTTGGTCAAAAAGTTTGATCTTGAAAATTCTAAGGATTTTCCGACTCCAATGGGAACTAGCCATAAGGGACTTGGAAGTGAATCACATAGTGAGAATGTAGACGAGAAACTGTATCGCAGTATGATTGGAAGTCTACTATATCTCACGGCTAGTCGCCCGGATATATCCTTCAGTGTTGGGATTTGTGCGAGATATCAATCAGCACCGAAGGAGGTTCACCTGAAAGCGGTGAAACGGATCATCCGATATATCAAAGGTACAATCAATTTCGGAATTTGGTATCCTATGGGAACGACTTTGGATATTGTTGGATACTCAGATGCCGATTGGGCTGGATCAGTGGATGACCGGAAAAGCACGAGTGGTGCATGCTTCTATCTTGGCCATTGCCTTGTTGCATGGCACAGTAAAAAGCAGAATTGCATAGCACTCTCGACTGCCGAAGCGGAGTACATTTCTGCAGGAAGTTGTTCAACCCAATTGATTTGGATGAAAAGCGTGTTGAGCGATTTCCGGATTTCAACATCTTCGGTAACCATTTTATGTGACAACACTAGTGCTATTAACATTTCTAAAAACCCTGTGTTGCACTCTAGAACAAAACATATTGAACTTAGATATCATTTTCTTAGAGAGCTAGTTGAATCAAACATTCTTCAACTGTCATATATTTCAACTGAGGATCAATTAGCTGATATCTTAACAAAACCTTTGGATCAAAAACGTTTTATTCACTTGCGTAAAGCAATTGGCATGCTTTCCTTGAAATAAACTCTTTTGAAACCTTTGCTTAGGTTAGGTTTTGTTTTTGTTTTTGTTTTGTTCTTTATCTATGTTTTGTACATAGGACATTAATTGAGCATAAATCATAATTGACTTTAATTGCATCCTTTTATGCATTTAGAAATTTATTATGCTTTTGATGTCATAATATTTCAATGTTGCAATGATCATTTACGTTAATTAAACCATCTTTTAAGTGATCAAAGTCAATTTCTCTCTCAATGATCTCTTGGTATAGTCATTATCATATTTGATTGCTTAGTCGAGTATGAATTCGAGATCAATGGTTTGGTTGAATACCTTATATATTAAATAATTGATAGCCAATTGAGGGGGAGTCAATGAAATGTAAAATGCTCAAAAGATGTGGAAAGAGTTACATCCCAATGAGGAGTGTGAAAACTACCACCACATGGAGAAAATGAAAAAAAAATACTCCATGAATGAAAAGCAAATTTTGTTTTGAAAATTGTTGATGAAATTCATATTGAAATACTTGACTCAGTCGTATTTCATGGTTGGTATAAGGTGGGATTTTTAGTAAAAGATGCTCAAAGAGCCACTCCTTCAACAGATTGTCTAGATATATTATCTAACTTATCTGGGATTTCAAACATCTATTGATCTTGGTATTTCATTTTCTTTACCAAAATTGATGATTTGATAAAGGCATTACACATAAGATCAGGATAGATGTAATTGAAGTTGTTCAACTTTAAGTGTTTTAACTTTCGTAAATTTTCGTTTCATTTTTGGGTATTTTTGATAGATTTTGCATAATCTATTTCTTGTTGTATGAAACGATGATTTTGTTTAAAGTTGACATGGTATAGTGCTTACATACTTTTTCTGGATTTTATGGAATTTTTCTGAATTTTTCTGGAGAAAAAGTTGAAGCCGATCCGGATCGGGGTAAGTGATCCGGATCCCGAACGCAGGATTCTTCCTGCGGGTAGCCGATCCGGATCACATTCTCGATCCGATCCGGATCACGGCTAGGGTTTTTATAAGAACAAAGAGGATTTGATTTCTTTTACCCTAATCTTTTGTTCTAAAATCTCTAGAGCTTCTCTCTCTAGATTTCTTGCATTTTGGAGCTTCCAAACTCAAAGTTCTTCGGATTCAAGTAAGTTTTATTGATCAAAATCTCGGTTTTTCACAGTTTTTATGGTTTTTCTTCAAACGTGAGTTGAAATCTTGAAACTTTTTCGTTTGTGAATGGTTTTTGATCAAATTTCTTTTGAAATAAGAACTCTGGGTCAATTAGTTTTGCTTTTATGCTGGGTTTTCTTAAGATAAACGAGTTTTTAGGCTTCGATTTCTAAAAATTCTGTTTTAGGGCATAAAAGAGGAATTTTTTGTTGGGTTTAGGTTAATAAGGATCTAAATAGGGGAAAAAACACCTAGAGGGGGGGTGAATAGGTGTAAACAATAAACACTCAAAAAATCATTGCGCAAATAAACCCAATGCGGAAAAATAAAAGAACACGCAAGATTTTTACGTGGAAAAACTCCAAACCGGAGTAAAAAACCACGGGACCGATAACACGGCGAAATCCACTAGAATTAACACACGTACAAGGTGATATAGCGTACTCACTGACGACTCAACCTCTTACCATACGCTCCTAGTAGATCTTCTCCGCTCGCTCCACGACGCTTCTCGAATCCACGATCCGCGCCCAACGCTGAATCCACAGCGTCCAACGTCGAGTCCACGACGTCCAACCGAATCCACGGTCTTCACCCAATGGCACGCTTCGAATCCACGAACGTACCTCGCTCCGAATCCACGAGAGCGGTTGCACCTTGAATCCACAAGGCCACGCGAGTCCACGCGCCGATTTTGGGATAAATCGTTGTTTGTTTGGGTGGTGATGATCCGCCGAATACTTAGATTAAAGATAGATCGGAAATACCATCTAAGTATTCATTGATTTGATTCTACTCAAAATGTGAGTATGGAAAACCTAGAATCAAATCAATCAATATAGATGAAGAACCATTGAATAGATCTAATGATTTCCGTTCTTCTCTATATATGTGGATTTTTCTTTTCGGCTATCTTTTTCTATTTTGATGTATATGCCGATTGCGGATGCCCTAGAAATGAATAAGAGGGCTATTTATAGGTTAGAAACCCTAGGAAGAATATTCGGATCAAAAACAACCTTTTCTGGAAAGAAATACCGACGGCGATCCGGATTGGATTTGACGATCCGGATTGCAGAAGCACAAATGACGGTTTCCAGAAAATTGCTTGTTCGGGATCCGGATCGTAGTCCCCGATCCGGATCGTTCATACAGTTTTACCAAACACATGTTCGGGATCCGGATTGCAATTCCTGATCCGGATCGTTCAAGCAAACAGGTAAAACTATGTTCGGGATCCGGATCATGGAATGCTGCGATCCGGATTGAACCAGTGTATGAACGAACACCCTTCGGGATCCGGATTGCAAGCCACGATCCGGATCCTGAACATGTCCCATGTCCAGTTTTTGATGATTAAGCAATTAAAACCTCTTCCAGGTGTTTCTACACTATAAGAAGTATTCGGATCATCAAAATTCTTTAGTTAAACGTACCTGATCCTTTTGAATTCTTCTTTCTTGAGATTGAGGTATACGATCCAAAGTTTCTTCATCTTCAATCTTCAAGACTTAATACAATCACGAAATACGCCAACTCAAATTCCGTAACAATCTCCCCCTTTGGCGGTTTCGTGACAAAACACAAATCCACAAAAGAAAATTCAAAAAGATATTTTTGTTGCTATCACCATACAACAAAAATTTACAAAAGAGTTCCAGAAATTAAATACATGAGATAAACTCCTAAAACAGACTCTAGACTTAGACATCTGTAATCTCTGCACACAGAAAGCATTCTTGACAAACAAAATCGTTAGATACCTCAAGAATTGAAACATTCAAAACAACTACAGAGATAGAGTTTATTCTCATCATGACATTTGAAAAATTCAGATATGTAAGAGAATCATAGTTAAAACCAACATATCTTCTAAGCAGTCAAAAACCAAATGTCAAAGTATGTTAGTCCAACATCAACTTGTTAGTCATATTACATGCCCAAATAGTTAGTCGAATAGTTAGTATAGAAGCATGTCACAAATCACAAGGAAAAAAAAACAAAGTTGAGTTGAGGTCATACTTACCTTACTTAGTCATTGATATTCACAATCATTGTTCAAAGTTCTTTGCAAACAGTTCAAGTCTTCTCTCCAACTCTCTCCCCCTTTTTGTCACAAAACAAAGCCAAAACGTAGCAAGAGCTACAATATGTAAGGAGAGAAAAAAAAACGTAAAGTTCTAATAGTATGCACAAACTGAGAACTAAACTAAAAGAAAGAAGAAAAACTACGTCCTGAAACTAAGAACGGAAGTAGACAAAGTGAACAGAAGGTGCTGCTCAGTCTGAAGAATCTGAACTAGTACAACTCAGCTTGCTCAAAATCCCTTTAAGCAAATTCTTAAATTTGAGTACTTTTTCTTGATCTTCTTGTGTTCAGAGGAAATCTGCTGAAGCTCTTTCGATATTCTCTCTTGTGTAGCAGAGAGTCTATGTTGTTCCTGACAGATCGATTCCAAAATCTCTGTCTCAGTTGTCCGTGTCTTTGAGTGCGATGGACGCTGTGTAGATGCAGATGGTGCATCTGGTCCTGCAGTCCATGGAGATTCAGTTTGCAGAATTCCAGAAAGTGAGCGTGCTCTGGTGAGAGGCCCACTATGCTGACTCGTACTTCTTTGGACATTTCTTCTTCTTGTATATTGTCTGGTCGTGGAGGCAGATTTCATTAGTCTCTTTCCTTTGGTGAATTTCCTGTCCTCCTCATCAATTTTTCGCTGAACATCCTTGAAGAATTCGTCCCATTCTTCCTCATTGTAATCCGAGCTGTCCTCATTAGCTTCGTTCGGTTTGTCTCGAGTTGAGACGTCTGGTTCTTCCTTAACAGATGAACTTCCGGGCATCATTGTGACCAGTAACAGGATTAACCAGGAGAATGCCATTGATCTAGTGCTTTGAGTTTGAGAAAGTGTCCTGTGAAACCCAACTCAAGAACATATGAAAAATCGTCAATTTTGAAAAATTTGAAAACATTGTACCTAGACAATCATAATCATGTAGAGAAGCCAAGAATCAAATTAGTTTTCCAAAAAGAATTTTAAAAATAGATCAATTCCATGATTTTCAAAAATTCCTCTTTTATGCCCTAAACCAGAATTTTTAGAAATCGAAGCCTAAAAACTCGTTTATCTTGAGAAAACCCAGCATAAAAGCAAAACTAATTGACCCAGAGTTCTTATTTCAAAAGAAATTTGATCAAAAACCATTCACAAACGAAAAAGTTCCAATTTTTCAACTCACGTTTGATGAAAAACTGTAAAAACCGAGTTTTGATCAATAAAACTTACTTGAATCCGAAGAACTTTGAGTTTTGAAGCTCCAAGAAGCAAGAGATCTAGAGAGAGAAACTCTAGAGGCTTGAAAACCAGAGATTAGGGTAAAAGAAATTGAAATCTCTATGTTTTTATAAGAACCCTAGCCGTGATCCGGATCGGCTCGAGAATGTGATCCGGATCGGCCACCCGCAGGAGAAATCCTGCGTTCGGGATCCGGATCACTTGCCCCGATCCGGATCGGCTACAACTTTTTCTTCAGAAAAATTTAGAAAAACTCAATAAAATCCAGAAAAAGTATGTAAGCACTTTACCATGTCAACTTTAAACAAACGACATCGTTTCATACAACAAGAAATAGATTATGAAAAATCTATCAAAAATATCCAAAAATGAAACGAAAATTTACGAAAGTTAAAACACTTAAAGTTGAACAACTTCAATTACATCTATCCTGATCTTATGCGTAATGCCTTTATCAAATCATCAATTTTGGTAAAGAAAATGAAATACCAAGATCAATAGATGTTTGAAATCCCAGATAAGTTAGATAATATATCTAGACAATCTGTTGAAGGAGTGGCTCTTTGAGCATCTTAAATCAAAAATCCCACCTTATACCAACCATGAAATACGACTGAGTCAAGTATTTCAATATGAGTTTCATCAACAATTTTCAAACAAAAATTTGCTTTTCATTCATGGAGTAGATATTTTTTTTCTTTCATTTCCTCCATGTGGTGGTAGTTTTCACACTCCTCATTGGGATGTAACTCTTTCCACATCTTTTGAGCATTTTACATTTCATTGACTCCCCCTCAATTGGCTATCAATTATTTAATATATAAGGTATTCAACCAAACCATTGATCTCGAATTCATACTCGACTAAGCAATCAAATATGATAATGACTATACCAAGAGATCATTGAGAGAGAAATTGACTTTGATCACTTAAAAGATGGTTTAATTAACGTAAATGATCATTGCAACATTGAAATATTATGACATCAAAAGCATAATAAATTTCTAAATGCATAAAAGGATGCAATTAAAGTCAATTATGATTTATGCTCAATTAGTGTGCTATGTACAGAACATAGATAAAGAACAAAACAAAACAAGAACAAAAACAAAACCTAATCTAAGCAAAGGTTTCAAAAGAGTTTATTTCAAGGAAAGCATGCCAATTGCTTTACGCAAGTGAATAAAACGTTTTTGATCCAAAGGTTTTGTTAAGATGTCGGCTAATTGATCCTCAGTTGAAATATATGACAGTTGAAGAATGTTTGATTCAACTAGCTCTCTAAGAAAATGATATCTAAGTTCAATATGTTTTGTTCTAGAGTGCAACACAGGGTTTTTAGAAATGTTAATAGCACTAGTGTTGTCACATAAAATGGTTACCGAAGATGTTGAAATCCGGAAATCGCTCAACACGCTTTTCATCCAAATCAATTGGGTTGAACAACTTCCTGCAGAAATGTACTCCGCTTCGGCAGTCGAGAGTGCTATGCAGTTCTGCTTTTTACTGTGCCATGCAACAAGGCAGTGGCCAAGATAGAAGCATGCACCACTCGTGCTTTTCCGGTCATCCACCGATCCAGCCCAATCGGCATCTGAGTATCCAACAATATCCAAAGTCGTTCCCATAGGATACCAAATTCCGAAATTGATTGTACCTTTGATATATCGGATGATCCGTTTCACCGCTTTCAGGTGAACCTCCTTCGGTGCTGATTGATATCTCGCACAAATCCCAACACTGAAGGATATATCCGGGCGACTAGCCGTGAGATATAGTAGACTCCCAATCATACTGCGGTACAGTTTCTCGTCTACATTCTCACTTTGTGATTCACTTCCAAGTCCCTTATGGCTAGTTCCCATTGGAGTCGGAAAATCCTTAGAATTTTCAAGATCAAACTTTTTGACCAACTCCAGTGCATACTTGGATTGACACAAGTGAATTCCTTCATCGTTTTGTTTAACTTGTAATCCAAGAAAATAATTCAACTCGCCCATCATGGACATCTCAAATTCGCTTTCCATGGTCTCCGCGAATTTAGAAGCATCATTATCTCTCGTTGCTCCAAAAACAATGTCATCAACATAGATTTGAGCAACTATGAAATTGTTTTGATAATGCTTCACAAAGAGAGTCCTGTCAGCTCCCCCTCGAGTGTAGCCCTTTTCCAAAAGGTGCTTTGTCAACCTTTCGTACCATGCTCGCGGTGCTTGTTTCAGACCGTAAAGAGCCTTTTTCAGACGAAAAACATGGTTAGGTAGTTTATGATCCACAAAACCTTTCGGTTGAGCTACATAAACTTCCTCATTTAAAAATCCATTTAAAAAGGCGCTCTTAACGTCCATTTGAAATAATCTGATTTTAAAATGACAAGCGATCGCAAACAATATACGAATGGACTCGAGTCTAGCTACAGGGGCGAAAGTTTCATCAAAGTCTATACCTTCTACTTGAGAATAGCCTTGAGCAACTAACCTTGCTTTGTTCCTGATGATAGTACCTTCTTCGTTTTTCTTGTTCTTGAAGATCCATTTGGTACCTATCACATTGTGTTGCTTCGGAGGCTTCGTCAATTCCCAGACTTTGTTTCGCTCGAATTGATGGAGCTCTTCCTGCATTGCTTTAATCCAGTAGTCATCTTGGAGAGCTTCATCAACATTCCTTGGTTCGATTTGAGATACATAGCATGCAAATCCGCAAACCAATTGTCTCCGTGTTCTAACTCCTTCTTGTGGATCTCCAATTATGTTCGATTCAGGGTGATCCTTGGAGATGCGTAACGTTTGAGGTAGAGGAGTAGGCGGAGGTACACGAGATGATTCCTGCACATCAGATAAGCTTGAAGAACCGTTAGATGCATCAACATTATTATCGAAAGAATTGTTAGAAGAAGATGCATTAGCAGGTGTATCATCATCAAGAGAGATATCGAGGGTAGATTTTTCAGATTCAAAATGAAAAGCTTCATCTACCTTAACATTTATCGATTCTACGATCGTCTTAGATTCTAAGTTAAAAACTCGATATGCTCTGCTGTTTGTAGAATAACCTAAGAAAATCCCTTCGTCACTTCGAGAGTCAAATTTTCCAAGATTCTCACGATCACGTAAAATAAAACACCGACTCCCAAAGATACGAAAATATTTGATGTTAGGTTTTCTACAAAACCAAAGTTCATATGGTGTATTCAATGTCCCCGGGCGCAAATACACGCGATTGATAACATAAACAGCAGTGTTCACCGCTTCAGCCCAAAAATAAAAAGGTAAGTTCCGGCTGTGAAGCATAACACGTGCCATTTCCTGTACGACCCTGTTTTTGCGCTCGACTACACCATTTTGTTGAGGTGTGTAAGGTGCGGAGAATTCATGTTTAATGCCTTTAGAAGTGCAAAAATCAATGAATTTGGAATTTATGAATTCCCCACCTCTATCACTCCTAACTCGAGTAATCCTATCATTCTTTTCTATCATAATACGATTGCAGATTTCGAGAAAAGAATCAAAGGTATCAGCTTTTTCTTTTAAGAAAGCTACCCAAGTATATCTAGAAAAATCATCAACCAACAAGAAAATATACCATTTACCTCCCAGAGATGGTTGACGAGTTGGCCCCATTAAGTCCATATGCAAAAGTTCCAAAGGCCGTTTTGTACCTATGTGGTTCAAATTCTTGTGTGCAGTCCTAGACTGTTTTCCCTTTTGGCAACCGCCACACACAAGGTTTTGTTCAAAAGAAAGTTTCGGAACCCCCTTGACCACATCTTTATTCGAAATTCTAGCAAGTTCCTTAAAGTTTATGTGACCTAGCCTTTCATGCCAAAGTGTTTCATTTTTCAAAGATGCTAGGTTACATTTTTCAGAAATCTTAGAGGAACTACATAACAATTGTTTTCTGATCTAACCCCCTTTAAAAAGAAAGCATGGTTCATGTCAGTTACAGTGCATTTATCAGATGAAAAATTAACTGAATAACCACTATCACACAATTGACTTATGCTTATGAGGTTAGTCTTAAGGCCATGAACAAATAACACATTATCTAGAACCGGGCCATCTGGAATAGCTACCGTTCCCTTTCCAACAATTTTGGAAGACCGACCATCTCCGAAAACAACAAGTCCTCCGGAGTTTTTCTCAAAAGTTTGAAAACAGTTTTTATCGCCGGTCATATGACGGGAACACCCGCTATCCAGGTACCAAGACGAACTATCATATGCATGCAAAGAAACATTGGTAGCAAGACAAGGGAAGATTTCACCTTTGCGCACCCAAACCTTTTTGGAATGCGTCGGTAATGATCGTGAAGTTGATTTCCTAGGTGAGAGCGTCTTGCTTGAAGAATTGCTGCTCCTTGATGATGTCGTCTTGAGCGGTGACTACCAAGGCTCTTTTCCTTCAAATAGTTTGCAGTTGTTTTTCGAGGAATCGCCTTTTTGATAGTCATTGCAAGAGGTGCTTGAGGTGTGCGTTTGGCTTCCGTCTTGCAATTTCTCCTTATGTGTCCTGAAATGCCACAACGAAAACATACCTTCATTCTTGTCGATTCCGAGGAGGATGTAGTAGGTTTGTTGTCGTTGCTTGTCGTGAATACCGGTGTCGGAGGAGGAGATACCGACTGAGGCACAAATACTGTACCACTCGAACTTGGAATGTCTCCAGTTTGAGTGTATCCGAGGCCGAACTTATTTCTTTGACCGAGACCAAGAAGTCTGTCCAACTTACTCCTTCCAGAAGAAAATCTCTTTAAGTCATCCTTCAGTTGGCGTATGGTCTCCGTCATTTCCAATTTTTCTTGTCGAGCCTCGCCGTTGAGCTTCAAGAAGTAATTCGCTTTGTTCACCATATCCATATAATTCTTCTCGAGTTGCTCATTGGACTCTTGAAGGGAAACATTTATTTTAATCAGATTGTCCCTTTCCACTTCAAGATCGGTTGAGGTAGAGGTTACCCTTTTTACTTCATCTTCAAGATCCTGTAATCTCTCTTTCAACCCCTTGTTTTGCTTAGCCAGTTTCTTTGAATCCCTCAAAAGCTTATGGTAGGCTAAAACAAAATCTTCACCTTCCGAATCATCTGATTCATCGTCCGTTGCAATCTTTTCAACAGTGGAGTTGGACAGTGAGTCAGATGTACTTGCCATTAAGCATATGAAGGGTGAAGATGTAGTGGACGCGTGGAAAGCTGTCGCGTTGTCTTCTTCATCACTTGAGGATGACTCATTTGACGTGGAGTTGTCATCCCAAGTAACAACTTGCATCGCTTTCTTCTTAGCCGGATTCTTGTTGGGACATTCCGTTGCAATGTGGCCGTAGCCTCGACATTTGAAGCACTGAACTTGTCCCTCAGAACTTTTCTTATCCTTTGAGAAGTTCTCTTGATTTCTTGACTTGTGATTGAAGGACCCTTGCCTTTCTTCGACTTTCCGAAGGATTGAGTTTTGCTTGAATTTCCCCTTCGAAGTTGCGGCGAAACTTCCTTGTCAAGAGAGCGAGCTGCTTCTCAAAGTCCTCCATAGAAAGGTTCTCGTCGTCGTCCGAGGAGGATGAATCCGCGTCTTCTTCTTTAGTTGATTTCAATGCATAACCTGAAGACTTAGAAGAGGATGCCTTTCCCGAAGAATAGTTAGTAGGAAAAGTCATTTCATAAGTTTGTAAAGCACCTACTAATTCTTCTACACGCATTTCGTCCGGGTGTTTAATTGTTTCAATGGCTGCGACCTTCGGGCGAAATCGTTCAGGAAGAGTTCTTAGAATTTTTCTTACAACTTTAAATTCTGGAATCTTCTCTCCCAAGTTAGCACATGAGTTCACGATATCTTGCAATCGTGTGTAATAGTCAGTGAAGGATTCATTCTCTGCCATAGAGATAGAGTCAAACTTGCTCGTGAGCATTTGCAGTTTCTGAATCTTCACTAGGTTAGTTCCCTCATGCGTAACTTGAAGAACATCCCAGATTTCTTTCGCAGTCTCACATGCCGAGACGCGAGAGAACTCAGTTTGTGACAAAGCATTAAATAGAGCATTAATCCCTTTGCCATTGTAAGAAGATAAGTCTATCTCTTCCTTGGTCCATTTCGACCTAGGTTTTAAGGTGCGAACATCATCTAAAATTTCAGTTGGATTAGACCATCCTAATTCAATTGATTGCCACACCCTTTCGTCGATGGAAATTAAAAAGGCTTTCATCCGCACTTTCCAGTACGCATAATTTGTTCCATCAAAGAAAGGGGGTCGATTGATGTTTCCACCTTCAACCATTGTTTACAACCCTATTCCCGCTCTGATACCACTTGTTGGGTTTAGGTTAATAAGGATCTAAATAGGGGAAAAAACACCTAGAGGGGGGTGAATAGGTGTAAACAATAAACACTCAAAAAATCATTGCGCAATAAACCCAATGCGGAAAAATAAAAGAACACGCAAGATTTTTACGTGGAAAAACTCCAAACCGGAGTAAAAAACCACGGGACCGATAACACGGCGAAATCCACTAGAATTAACACACGTACAAGGTGATATAGCGTACTCACAGACGACTCAACCTTTTACCATACGCTCCTAGTAGATCTTCTCCGCTCGCTCCACGACGCTTCTCGAATCCACGATCCGCGCCCAACGCTGAATCCACAGCGTCCAACGTCGAGTCCACGACGTCCAACCGAATCCACGGTCTTCACCCAATGGCACGCTTCGAATCCACGAACGTACCTCGCTCCGAATCCACGAGAGCGGTTGCACCTTGAATCCACAAGGCCACGCGAGTCCACGCGCCGATTTTGGGTAAATCGTTGTTTGTTTGGGTGGTGATGATCCGCCGAATACTTAGATTAAAGATAGATCGGAAATACCATCTAAGTATTCATTGATTTGATTCTACTCAAAATGTGAGTATGGAAAACCTAGAATCAAATCAATCAATATAGATGAAGAACCATAGAATAGATCTAATGATTTCCGTTCTTCTCTATATATGTGGATTTTTCTTTTCGGCTATCTTTTTCTATTTTGATATGCCGATTGCGGATGCCCTAGAAATGAATAAGAGGGCTATTTATAGGTTAGAAACCCTAGGAAGAATATTCGGATCAAAAACAGCCTTTTCTGGAAAGTTTTACCGACGGCGATCCGGATTGGATTTGACGATCCGGATTGCAGAAGCACAAATGACGGTTTCCAGAAAATTGCTTGTTCGGGATCCGGATCGTAGTCCACGATCCGGATCGTTCATACAGTTTTACCAAAACACAATGTTCGGGATCCGGATTGCAATTCATGATCCGGATCGTTCAAGCAAATAGGTAAAACTTATGTTCGGGATCCGGATCATGGAATGCTACGATCCGGATTGAACCAGTGTATGAACGAACACCCTTCGGGATCCGGATTGCAAGCCACGATCCGGATCCTGAACATGTCCCATGTTCAGTTTTTGATGATTAAGCAAATAAAACCTCTTCCAGGTGTTTCTACACTATAAGAAGTATTCGGATCATCAAAATTCTTTAGTTAAACGTACCTGATCCTTTTGAATTCTTCTTTCTTGAGATTGAGGTATACGATCCAAAGTTTCTTCATCTTCAATCTTCAAGACTTAATACATTCACGAAATACGCCAACTCAAATTCCGTAACATTTTTGAAAATCATGAAATTGATCTATTTTTAAAATTCTTTTTGGAAAACTAATTTGATTCTTGGCTTCTCTACATGATTATGATTGTCTAGGTACAATGTTTCAAATTTTTCAAAATTGACGATTTTTCATGTGTTCTTGAGTTGGCTCTGCACAGGACACCTCTTAAACTCAATCCTGATGGCACTCTCTTGGTTAATCCTGCTACTGGTTACGATGGTACATACTCGAGCAACCAACAAACTGAAACGAGCCAAGAAACTCCAACGAAAAGGTGAAGTGGAAGTTATAAGTGACACAGAACTTGAAGAAAACCCTGATGAAGTACACTGGGATATGTTGACAGATGATGATGATGATGAGGTATTGCCTACTAAATCTAAACAAAAAGGAAAAGCACCCATGGACACTGGGAAAGCTCCTATATCTGCTCCAACTATCTCTGTGAAACGGAAACGACTTGCTCGACGTTATGGATTAAGACGAGACACTAATGTTGACACACCAATAGTTCCTGACTCTCCGCCACGTGTTGAAGAGGTAGTCGTTAATACTGACCGTCTTCGAGCTTTTGAACGACGTGAATGCATCGGAGAACGTCATGTCAACATTGAAGCCCTTCGCAATCATTCACCAGAATTTGGAACCTTAATTGAGCAAGCCTCTCTTCTTCAAGTCTGCCGATTCCCTGAACTTCTAGGATATTGTTTGTATCATGTGAGAACCTTCTACACGAATGCGAGACATCTTCAAGAGGATGAAAATGGGTCTATGCATTTCTATACAAACATCCAAGGAATGAAGATTAAGATCACACCGCAGTTAATTGGTGAAGTCCTTGGAATGGAATCTAGCACATCGGGGCTTAACTTTTTGAAAGGAAAAAGTTTGACAACTGCATTATGGCAAACTGTGATCGACAGGATCTGTTTGGAAGGAACTAAATCAGTTGACGGCAAGAGTGTCAGATCCAAACATCTACGACTGGAATACCGTTTTCTAAACTTCATAACATGTTATAACATTCTGCCCAACATGCAGACCAAGGTTGTGAGATGGGAGCGGCTGCTATTCCTATATCTCATAGGTCATCCCTCTGAGGCTATTGGATTGAACATGAATATTCCCTATATAATTTGGAACAGAATGTCAAGATACATTGTGCATCCTCATCCTTCTGAGCGACTTCCATTTCCTCTACTCATCATGAGGATCTTACGAAAGTTTGACATTGATGTAAGCTCAACATCATATCAGCACAGTTGCGGGATGATAGATGAATCAACAATTGTGAAGTCACTTCACAAATTACGTCATGTTATTCGAAAGAAACCTTGTGACGGCACCTCGGCCTCAACGTCTCGACAAGAAACCGGCACGGATGATGAAGCATCATTGACTTCGATCTTCAAGTTGCAACAACAACTATCTGTCAAGCAAGAACAGATCTTGAAAGAACAACAAAAAATTGCAATGAGCTTGAAATAGTCACGGCAGCTCACATTACTATCACTAAAAAGGTCAATTCTGTGCACAAGCGATTGACAAAGATGTTCTACAAGATGGGTTGCACAAGTTCTGAAGACTCAGATTCTGACAACTGATCATTTTTGACTCATTTCCTTTTTCTTTTCTTTTTGTGCAGGATTTTAAGTTTTTAGTCTTATTGATACTTTTAGTTTAGTTCTCAGGTTGTGCATATTGTTAGAATTTTTTTTTAACTCTCCTTACATATTGTAGCTCTTGCTACGTTTTGGCTTTATTTTGTGACAAAAAGGGGGAGAGAGTTAGAGAGAACTCTGAACAATGGATGATGTGAAACAATGAATGATGTGAACTGAACTTTGTGAATATCAAGGTAAGTATCTTCAACTCAACTTTGGTTTTTATTTGTTGATTGGTGGCATGCCTCTATACTAACTATTCGACTAACTATTTGGGCATGTAATATTACTAACAAGTTGATGTTGGACTAACATAGTTTGACATTTGGTTTTCGACTGCTTAGAAGATATGTTGGTTTTAACTATGATTCTCTTACATATCTGAATTTTTCAAATGTCATGATGAGAATAAACTCTATCTCTGTATTTGGTTTTGTATGATTCAATTCTTGAGGTATCTAACGATTTCTTTTGTCAAGAATGATTTCTGTGTGCAGAGATTACAGATGTCTAAGTCTAGAGTCTGTCTTAGGAGTTTATCTCATGTTTTTAATTTCTGGATCTCTTTTGTAAATTTTTGTTGTATGGTGATAGCAACAAAAATATCTTTTTGAATTTTCTTTTGTGGATTTGTGTTTTGTCACGAAACCGCCAAAGGGGGAGATTGTTACGGAATTTGAGTTGGCGTATTTCGTGAATGTATTAAGTCTTGAAGATTGAAGATGAAGAAACTTTGGATCGTATACCTCAATCTCAAGAAAGAAGAATTCAAAGGGATCAGGTACGTTTAACTAAAGATTTTTGATGATCCGAATACTTCTTATAGTGTAGAAACACCTGGAAGAGTTTTTTATTGCATAAACATCAAAAACTGGACATGGGACATGTTCAGGATCCGGATCGGACTCGGCAATCCGGATCCCGAAAGGTGTTGGTTCATACACTGGTTCAATCCGGATCGCAGCATCCTCTGATCCGGATCCCGAACACTAGTTTTACCTGTGTGCTTCCTCGATCCGGATCAGGATTTGCAATCCGGATCCCGAACATTGATGTTCTGGTAAAACTGTATGAACGATCCGGATCGGACTTTGTGATCCGGATCCCGAACAGGCATTTTCTGGAAATCGTCTTTCTTGCTTCTGCAATCCGGATCGTCAATTCCAATCCGGATCGCCGTCGGTAAAAATCTCCAGAAAAGGCAGTTTTTGTTTCCTATCTTCTTCCAATGGTTTCTAACCTATAAATAGGCCCTGTATTCATTTCTAGGGCATCCGCTATTTACAGAAGAAAATAGCCGAAAAGAAAAATCCACATATATAGAGAAGAAAGGGAATCAATAGATTTATTCTATGTTTCTTCATCTATATTGATTGATTTGATTCTAGGTTTTCCATACTCACATTTTGAGTAGAATCAAATCAATGAATACTTAGATGGTATTTCCGATCTATCTTTGATCTAAGTATTCGGCGGATCATCACCACCCAAAACAAACAACGATTTACCCCAAAATCGGCGCGTGGACTCGCGTGGCCTTGTGGATTCAAGGTGCAACCGCTCTCGTGGATTCGGAGCGAGGTACGTTCGTGGATTCGAAGCGTACTATTGGGTGAAGACCGTGGATTCGGTTGGACGTCGTGGACTCGACGTTGGACGCTGTGGATTCAGCGTTGGGCGCGGATCGTGGATTCGAGAAGCGTCGTGGAGCGAGCGGGAAGATCTACTAGGAGCGTATGAAAAAGGTTGAGTCGTCTGTGAGTACGGTATATCACCTTGTACGTGGTTTAATTCTAGTGGATTTCGCCGTGTTATCGGTCCCGTGGTTTTTTACTCCGGTTTGGAGTTTTTCCACGTAAAAATCTTGCGTGTTCTTTTATTTTTCCGCATTGGGTTTATTTGCGCAATGATTTTTTGAGTGTTTATTGTTTACACCTATTCACCCCCCTCTAGGTGTTTTTTTCCCCTATTTAGATCCAATTACTTATAACCCAACAGATTGGACAAAGGCAACAGCCCTTCGGGGTTTGGGTAAAACACTTATTTTCTAATTATTTTTCTAAAAAGAACTAAAATCATTAAACATGGATTTCTTCCAGATCAAAATGGTTTTCAATAACAATTGTCACCTGTTTCCTGTAATCTCCCCACTCTAAAGGATTCGAGTGGTCTGGGTTCTAGGGGCCGTTCCTTTGTCGGGACGGAAGCCGCGGGGGCCGAACCTGGAACCTGTTCTTGTTTGACAGGGTTGTAGGTGTAGGTCTCCCGGGACTTTCGGGCCCTAGTTGGTATTTTCTGCGTGTTGTACCGAGGTTGTCGTGTTCCCGAACTGTAAGGGGGCCGGAAACTCCGATAGGCGGAGCCTAGAGTCTGTTCTTGTTTGATAGGGTTCTTAGCACCGACCTATCGGGTTTTCCAAACCCTTATGGTGTCGGTCCTTCCTGAGTTATCCGTGTGGTTGATGTTCTGTTGTTGGGAACCGTCCGGGTTGACGGTGGTCCCGGGTCGTTGAGGGTCGTCCGACCTGATTTGTTAGCCCTGAGTTGTGGGTTGGTCCTGGCTGTGGAGTATCCCCTGCCGGTGTGTTTTGTGCTGTGAGTTGTTGGTGAGGCTTGTGTCTCGTGTTTCGCGTGAGCTGATCAGCTGAGTCGTCGAGAGTGCTCCGACTGTTGTGCGAGATGTTGTGGATTTTGAGTCTTTCCGTTCAGAGCGTGAGCGTGGATCTGGACTATAGCCTGCAGTGCCACTTTGAGCTCGACAGAGTGCGCGGATACCTTTTTCCTCGGTGGGGTCGCTCCCCTCGAGAGCCACGCCCGGGGTGGATATGTTACTTCTGTATCGCGACTTGTCGACGCCGTCCCTCTGACCGGGCCAGTTAGTGGCAGTTACGGACGCAGTCCCTCTGGCTGGGCCAGTTAGTGGCAGCCACGGACGCCCTACGTAAGTCCGGTCCTCCGGGATGTCACGGCAGTAGGTAGGCGCAGGTTTGACTGGACCCTATGCGGCAGTCAGTGTAGATTGGGTGACTGTACTGTTTGAGTCTGTAGATGCATCATGTTTCCATCTGTTTTCATTTTCTTGAGCATCTAGATAGAGGCATAGTAGCTGTAGAGTTACTTTTCCAGCCCTTTCATTTCAGTATTATTATTGTTACTTTATGCCTCTAGTAGACTTAGTGGGCAGACCGTCGGGCTTGTTGGCGGCACCCACTGAGAACTACTTGGGACGTAGTTCTCACACCCGTCGTGGTGTCTTTTCCCACAGGGACTTCTACTCCTATTCCTGTTGCTCCTGGTGCTGCTTCTTCTGATCGAGGTAAGGGAGTCGCGAGCTAGATCCCTACCAGTCGTCGTCCCGAGAGTAGATGTACCCTTATTACTTTTGAGAGTTCATGTTGAGAGAACTTTGTAGTGAGGTATAGAGTTGTATTTATTTTACTGCTCGAGAGATTTCTGTATTTGGTGAGGTTGGTTTGTACTATTTGAGAGTTGTAGTTGTACACTTAGTTTTTATTTTTAGCAGTTTTACTTTCAGCTCTGATATCTGTATAGTATAGTCTGATCTTTTGCAGGTTGTCGCTTCGTCTATACGGGGCTTCCCGTATGGGCGGCGGATCTGTTGGCGAGCCCGGGTCGCAGTTTCGACGCCGGGGCGTGACAGATTAGGTGGTATCAGAGCCTAGGTTGTAGGTCGTTATGGACTCAGGAACCCTAGGCTTGTGGTTGGACATTAGGATGACTGCGTGAGAGTCGTGACTTTTAGCGAGAGTCCTGATTGAGTGATTTACCTCTCCCAAGGGATGGGATGAGTGACCGACATGTCTTCCTTCGGTGGCAACTATGTTGGCTGCAGACAACATAGTACTACGGGAAGGGGGACATGCCTTTGACTTTCGCTGGATTGGGTCGAGTATTGTTTGGTACTGTCCTGATGTTTGCTTGTGTGTGCAGGTGGGCACGATGCCTCCCCGACGCAGGGTACAGACGCGTTCTCAGCCTTCCCCCGCCGATGAGCCTGGGCAGGAGGAGCCAGCACAGGGTCAGCAGAGTGAGGTGCCGGAGCTTCAGGCTTAGATGGCTCGGTTGTCAGAGGCTGTACGGCGCCAGGAGGAGGCTACACGGCGTCAGGAGGAGGCCATGGGTCGGTTGATGCTTATGTTGGAGCAGAGGGTACAGCCAGTTGTAGCACCCCCAGGGAGTTTCCCCGCACCTTCGTCGCCAGCTGTGGCACCCCCAGTTGTACCAGCAGTGCCGATAGCCCCTATTGCACCAGAGACCGGTAGACAGCCGTTCGGGACGGCAGGGCAGTTGACCCGAGCAGAGCAGGGAGAGGTGGTGGATTTGTTGTTGAGATTCCGTCAGTTTAACCCACCTCGTTTTTCGGGACAGAGTTCGGAGCCGTGGGAGGCAGAGTCGTGGATCACGGCTATGGAGCACCATTTCGAGAGCTTATTTATCGAGGAGCGGTTTCAGGTCCTATTGGCGACTCACTTTTTGGAGCGCAACGCCGAGGCCTGGTGGCGTCGTGTTCGGCCAGTTGGTCCACCTGGGACCCAGCTGCTTACTTGGACAGAGTTCCGCGGTCTACTTCTTGGAACATTCTTTCCGGAGAGCGTCAGGCAGAGGTTGGAGGAGCGGCTGAGGAATCTCGGACAGGGAGATCGGCCCGTGCATGAGTACATCGCAGAGTTCAACCAGTTGTTGGCTTGTGTGCCCCACGCGGCTAGGGATGAGGCGCACCGGATCTACATGTTTGAGCGAGGACTGCGCCGTGATATCTACCAGTTTGTCCGCTCGCAGAGATTGCAGACTCTGGATGCCTCTATGGAGCAGGCCCTCTATGTGGAGCACGGAGAGACGGTTTTGGTCGGGGTGACCCCGGCTCCCGTAGAGATTTCGGGGGCGAAGCGCCCCGCACTGGATGATGAGGGTCAGACGAGCCGTCAGGGACCTCCGAGACCTCCACGATCTCATCCTGAGGGTCGTGGGTTTCGTAGGCGTCAGAGATCTGGTGGGCCGCCGCAGCAGCAGCAGTATCGGCAGCAGCGACAGGAGCGGTGTGTTATCTGTGGCGGGCCTCATCCACCGTCGCAGTGTGATCAGAGACAGGGGCGGTGTTTCCTCTGTGGAGAGTTGGGACATTTCCGCGCAGATTGCCCCCATGCCATTTTGTCAGTGCGGCCGATTGCGACAGCACCTCCCTTGCCTATTTTTGCAGCGGAAGCCCCTCCGGTACACCGTCAGGCAGAGTGGGCCACGACGTCGGGACAGACAGGACGACGATCTGCAGCACCCAGTGGACGGGTTTATGCAGCCCTGGTGGAGGACACCCCGGCAGCAGATCGTGTCGCGACAGGTATGATTTTATTTCTGTTAGCTGAGTTGTGTATTTCGTCACTGCTGCATCCTTTGGCATTATTAGTAGAGCATCTGCATCAGCATCTTTGCATGGGTATGGGTTAGAAATTTCTGCTACATGTTTTAGTGTTTGGATTCTTCCCTGTATCCCACTATTAGAGGAGGATCGCGGTGTTTGGTCTGTGCAGTTAAGACTGGAACTTTACCGGCTGATTTGATGATTCAAGGACAGCTCCAGAACTTGGATTGAGCACTCAGGTTGGACGGGTTGGTGCGGTGCCGTGCTACGACTGATATTGGAATGAGAGCAGTTACCCTTCTGTTGGGTTATAAGTAATTGGATCTAAATAGGGGAAAAAACACCTAGAGGGGGGTGAATAGGTGTAAACAATAAACACTCAAAAATCATTGCGCTATAAAACCCAATGCGGAAAAATAAATGAACACGCAAGATTTTTACGTGGAAAAACTCCAAACCGGAGTAAAAAACCACGGGACCGATAACACGGCGAAATCCACTAGAATTGAAACACGTACAAGGTGATATAACGTACTCACAGACGACTCAACCTCTTACCATACGCTCCTAGTAGATCTTCTCCGCTCGCTCCACGACGCTTCTCGAATCCACGATCCGCGCCCAACGCTGAATCCACAGCGTCCAACGTCGAGTCCACGACGTCCGACCGAATCCACGGTCTTCACCCAATACTACGCTTCGAATCCACGAACGTAGTTGCACCTTGAATCCACAAGGCCACGCGAGTCCACGCGCCGATTTAGGGTAAATCGTTGTTTGTTTTGGGTGGTGATGATCCGCCGAATACTTAGATTAGAAATAGATCGGAAATACCATCTAAGTATTCATTGATTTGATTCTACTCAAAATGTGAGTATGGAAAACCTAGAATCAAATCAATCAATATAGATGAAGAAACATAGAATAAATTCTATTGATTTCCTTTCTTCTCTATATGTGGATTTTTTCTTTTCGGCTATCTTTTTCTATTTGTGCCGATCAATGTGGATGCCCTAGAAAATGAATACAGGGCCTATTTATAGGTTAGAAACCATTGGAAGAAGATAGGGATCAAAAACTGCCTTTTCTGGAGATTTTACGACGGCGATCCGGATTGGAATTGGACGATCCGGATCGCAGAAGCAAGAAAGACGATTTCCAGAAAAATGCCAGTTCGGGATCCGGATCGAAGTCCCCGATCCGGATCGTTCATACAGTCTCACCAAACATCACGTTCGGGATCCGGATTGCAAATCCTGATCCGGATCGTGCAAGTGAAAAGGTAAAACCAGTGTTCGGGATCCGGATCATGAAATGCTGCGATCCGGATTGAAACAGTGTATGAACAAACACCCTTCGGGATCCGGATTGCCGAGCACGATCCGGATCCTGAACATGTCCCATGTCCAGTTTTTGATGATTATGCAATAAAACTTTCTTCCAGGTGTTTCTACACTACAAGAAGTATTCGGATCACCAAAAATCTTTAGTTAAACATACCTGATCCTTTTGAATTCTTCTTTCTTGAGATTGAGGTATATGATCCAAAGTTCTTTCATCTTCAATCTTCAAGACTTAATACTTTCACGAAATACGCCAACTCAAATTCCGTAACAATCTCCCCCTTTGGCGGTTTCGTGACAAAACACAAATCCACAAAAGAAAATTCAAAAAGATATTTTTGTTGCTATCACCATACAACAAAAATTTACAATGGAGATCCAAAAATTAAAAACATGAGATAAACTCCTAAAACAGACTCTAGACTTAGACATCTGTACTCTCTGCACAAAGAAAGCATTCTTGACAAACAAAAGCGTTAGATACCTCAAGAATTGAAACATACAAAACTAAGTACAGAGATAGAGTTTATTCTCATCATGACATTTGAAGAATTCAGATATGTAAGAGAATCATAGTTAAAAACCAACATATCTTCTAGGCATTCAAGAACCAAATGTCACAAACTGTTAGTCCAACATCAACTTGTTAGTCATATTACATGCCCAAATAGTTAGTCGAATAGTTAGTAGGGACATGCAACCAATCAATGAAAGAAAAACCAAAGTTGAGTTGAAGTCATACTTACCTTGATATTGACAATGTTCACATCTTTCATTGTACAATCATTGTTCAAAGTTCTCTCTAACTCTCTCTCCCCCTTTTTGTCACAAATAAAGCCAAAAACGTAGCAAAAGCTACAAAATATAAGGAGAGTTAAAAAGTTCTATTAATATGCACAATCTGAGAACTAAACTACAAGTTAGAACAAAAACTAAGTCCTAAAAATCCTGCACAAAAAGAAAAGAGAAAGATAAATCAGTCAAAAAGTGATCATTCATCAGAATTCGAGGCTTCAGAGCTTGTGCAACCCATTTTATAGAACATCTTCTTTACCCGCTTGGTCATTGAATTGACCCTTTTGGTTATGGTAATATGAGCTGCTGTGACGATTTCAAGCTCATTCGAAATTCTTTGTTGCTCCCTCAAAATTTGTTCTTGCTTAACAGATAGTCGCTGTTGTTCCTTGATAATTGATGTTAGTGATGCTTCATCATCTGTGCCAGGTGCTTGTCGAGATGGTGATGCAGCAGTGCTTGTACCGGGCTTCGTTCCAGATGCAGGAGCTGGAGTGACATGTGGCAACTTATGGAGGGATTTGACAATGGTAGACTCATCTATCATGCTCAGACATTGATGATAAGTTGTTGAAGTAATGTCAACCTGAAATTTCTTTAAAATCCTCATTATAATCAATGGAAATGGAATTCTCTCAGTGGGATGAGGATGCTCAACATATCGCGCCATTCTATTCCAGATAATGTACGGAATGTTGATATTCAATGCCTTTGCCTCTGATGGATGTCCTATGAGATACAAAAACAACAACCGATCCCATCTCACAACCTTCGTCTGCATATTTGGAAGTATATTGTAACATGTGATGAAGTTTAAGAAGCGATACTCAAGACGAAGTTCTTTAGATCGAACAGATTTTTCGGTTGATTGTGTTCCCTCGAGACAAATTCCCTCTATAACTTTTCGCCATAATGTGTTTGTCAAATTTACCCCCTTCAAGTAGTGAACTCCTGTCTTGCTGGCTTCCATTCCCAAAACCTCGCCAATCAATTGTGGAGTAATCTTAAACCTTGTGCCTTGGATATTCGTGTAGAACTCCATAGGACCGTTCTCAAACTCTCGAAGATGCCGTGCATTAGTATAGAAGGTCCTCACATGATGCAAACAGTAGCCAAGGGTTTCTGGGAAACGACATACTTGAATAAGGTTTGCTTGTTCAATCAAAACACCAAATTCAGGGGAGTGACCTAGTAGAGCCTCAATGTTAACGTGCCTTTCGCCAATGCATTCGCGATGTGCAAAAGCTCTAAGACGATCATTGTTAACGAATACTTCTTCAACACGTGGCGGAGAGTCAGGAGCTATTGGCGTGTCAACATTAGTGTCTCGTCTTAGTCCAAAACGTCGAGCAAGTCGTTTCCGTTTCACAGAGATAGTTGGTGCAGACATAGGAGCTTTCCCTGTGTCCAAGGATGCCTTTCCTTTTGAACTACCAGATGCCTTTTGTTCAGGCAAAGAATCATCATCATCATCTGTCAATGCAGCCCAATCTACCTCATTACAATTCACTTCTGTGTCACTGACCTCAACAAACTCACCCTTTTGTTGTGTTTTCTTAGCTCGCTTTAATTTGTTCGTGGCTCGAGTATGTACCATAGCAACCAGGAGAATAATGATCCAAGAGAATGCCATTGAACAGGGTGCTTTAAAAGGTTTCCTGTGAAAAAAACCAACTCAAGAACACATGAAAAAATCGTCAATTTTGAAAAATTTGAAACATTGTACCTAGACAATCATAATCATGTAGAGAAGCTAAGAATCAAATTAGTTTTGCAAAAAGAATTTAAAAATAGATCAATCGCATGATTTACAAAAATTCCTCTTTTATGCCCTAAAACCGAATTTTTAGAAATCGAAGCCTAAAAACTCGTTAATCAGGTAAAAACCCAGCATAAAAGCAAAACTAATCGACCCAGAGTTCTTATTTCAAAAGAAATTTGATCAAAAACCATTCACAAACGAAAAAGATCCATGATTTCTACTCACGTTTGATGAAAAAATATAAAAACTGTGAAAAACCGAGATTTGATCAACAAAACTTACTTGAATTGAAGAACTTTGAGTTTGGAAGCTCCAAGATGCAAGAAATCTAGAGAGAGAAGCTCTAGAGACTTGAGAACAAAAGATTAGGGTAAAAGAAATCAAATCCTCTTTGTTCTTATAAAAACCCTAGCCGTGATCCGGATCGGATCGAGAATGTGATCCGGATCGGCTACCCGCAGGAAGAATCCTGCGTTCGGGATCCGGATCACTTACTCCGATCCGGATCGGCTTCAACTTTTTCTCCAGAAAATTTTGGAAAAATTCCATAAAATCCAGAAAAAGTATGTAAGCACTTTAGCATATCAACTTTAAACAAAAATCATCGTTTCATACAACAAGAAATAGATTATGCAAAATCTATCAAAAATACTCAAAAATGAAACGAAAATTTACGAAAATTAAAACACTTAAAGTTGAACAACTTCAATCACATCTATCCTGATCTTATGTGTAATGCCTTTATCAAATCATCAATTTTGGTAAAGAAAATGAAATACCAAGATCAATAGATGTTTGAAATCCCAGATAAGTTAGATAATATATCTAGACAATCTGTTGAAGGAGTGGCTCTTTGAGCATCTTTTATCAAAAATCCCACCTTATACCAACCATGAAATACGACTGAGTCAAGTATTTCAATATGCATTTCATCAATATTTTTAAAACAAAAATTTGCTTTGCATTCATGGAGTATCTTTTTCTTTCTTTCATTTTCTCCATGTGGTGGTAGTTTTCACACTCCTCATTGGGATGTAACTCTTTCCACATCTTTTGAGCATTTTACATTTCATTGACTCCCCCTCAATTGGCTATCAATTATTTAATATATAAGGTATTCAACCAAAAATTGATCTCGCATTCATACTCGACTAAGCAATCAAATATGATAATGACTATACCAAGAGATCATTGAGAGAGAAATTGACTTTGATCACTTAAAAGATGGTTTAATGAACGTAAATGATCATTGCAACATTGAAATATTATGATATCAAAAGCATAATAAATTTCTAAATGCATAAAAGGATGCAATTAAAGTCAATTATGATTTATGCTCAATTAATGTACTATGTATAAAAACATAGATAGAGAACAAAACAAAAACAAAAACAAAACCTAACCTAAGCAAAGGTTTCAAAAAGAGATTATTTCAAGGAAAGCATGCCAATTGCTTTACGCAAGTGAATAAAACGTTTTTGATCCAAAGGTTTTGTTAAGATATCAGCTAATTGATCCTCAGTTGAAATATATGACAGTTGAAGAATATTTGATTCAACTAGCTCTCTAAGAAAATGATATCTAAGTTCAATATGTTTTGTTCTAGAGTGCAACACAGGGTTTTTTGAAATGTTAATAGCACTAGTGTTGTCACATAAAATGGTTACCGAAGTTGCTGAAATCCGGAAATCGCTCAACACGCTTTTCATCCAAATCAATTGGGTTGAACAACTTCCTGCAGAAATGTACTCCGCTTCGGCAGTCGAGAGTGCTATGCAATTCTGCTTTTTACTGTGCCATGCAACAAGGCAATGGCCAAGATAGAAGCATGCACCACTCGTGCTTTTCCGGTCATCCACTGATCCAGCCCAATCGGCATCTGAGTATCCAACAATATCCAAACTTGTTCCCATAGGATACCAAATTCCGAAACTGATTGTACCTTTGATATATCGGATGATCCGCTTCACCGCTTTCAGGTGAACCTCCTTCGGTGCTGATTGATATCTCGCGCAAATCCCAACACTGAAGGATATATCCGGGCGACTAGCCGTGAGATATAGTAGACTTCCAATCATACTGCGATACAGTTTCTCGTCTACATTCTCACTATGTGATTCACTTCCAAGTCCCTTATGGCTAGTTCCCATTGGAGTTGGAAAATCCTTAGAATTTTCTAGATCAAATTTTTGACCAACTCCATTGCATACTTGGATTGACACAAGTGAATACCTTCATCGTTTTGTTTAACTTGTAATCCAAGAAAATAAGTTAATTCGCCCATCATGGACATCTCAAATTCGCTTTCCATGGTCTCCGCGAATTTGGAAGCATCATTATCTCTTGTTGCGCCAAAAACAATGTCATCGACATAGATTTGAGCAACTATGAAATTGTTTTGATAATGCTTCACAAAGAGAGTCCTGTCAGCTCCCCCTCGAGTGTAGCCCTTTTCCAAAAGGTGCTTTGTCAACCTTTCGTACCATGCTCGCGGTGCTTGTTTCAGACCGTAAAGAGCCTTTTTCAGACGAAAAACATGGTTAGGTAGTTTATGATCCACAAAACCTTTCGGTTGAGCCACATAAACTTCCTCATTTAAAAACCCATTTAAAAAGGCGCTCTTAACGTCCATTTGAAATAATTTGATTTTAAAATGACAAGCTATCGCAAATAAGATACGAATGGACTCGAGTCTAGCTACAGGGGCGAAAGTTTCATCAAAGTCTATACCTTCTACTTGAGAGTAGCCTTGAGCAACTAACCTTGCTTTGTTCCTGATGATAGTACCATCTTCATTTTTCTTGTTCTTGAAAATCCATTTGGTACCTATCACATTGTGTTGCTTCGGAGGCTTCGTTAATTCCCAGACTTTGTTTCGCTCGAATTGATGGAGCTCTTCCTGCATTGCTTTAATCCAGTAGTCATCTTGAAGAGCTTCATCGATGTTCTTTGGTTCGATTTGAGATACGTAGCAAGCAAATCCGCAAACCAATTGTCTCCGTGTTCTAACTCCTTCTTGTGGGTCTCCAATGATGTTCGATTCAGGATGATCCTTGGAGATGCGTAACGTTTGAGGTAGAGGAGTAGACGGAGGTACACGAGATGATTCCTGCACATCAGATGAACTTGAAGAACCGTTAGATGCATCAACATCATTATCGAAAGAATTGTTAGAAGAAGATGCATTAGCAGGTGTATCATCATCAAGAGAGATATCGAGGGTAGATTTTTCAGATTCAAAATGAAAAGCTTCATCTACCTTAACATTTATCGATTCTACGATCGTCTTAGATTCTAAGTTAAAAACTCGATATGCTCTGCTGTTTGTAGAATAACCTAAGAAAATCCCTTCGTCACTTCGAGAGTCAAATTTTCCAAGATTTTCGCGATCACGCAAAATAAAACACCGACTCCCAAAGATACGAAAATATTTGATGTTAGGTTTTCTACAAAACCAAAGTTCATATGGTGTATTCAATGTCCCCGGGCGCAAATACACGCGATTAATAACATAAACAGCAGTGTTCACCGCTTCAGCCCAAAAATAAAAAGGTAAGTTCCGGCTGTGAAGCATAACACGTGCCATTTCCTGTACGACCCTGTTTTTGCGCTCGACTACACCATTTTGTTGAGGTGTATAAGGTGCAGAGAATTCATGTTTAATGCCGTTAGAAGTGCAAAAATCAATGAATTTGGAATTTATGAATTCCCCACCTCTATCACTTCTAACTCGAGTAATCCTATCATTCTTTTCAGTCATAATACGATGGCAGATTTCGAGAAAAGAATCAAAGGTATCAGCTTTTTCTTTTAAAAATGCTACCCAAGTATATCTAGAAAAATCATCAACCAATAAGAAAATATACCATTTACCTCCCAGAGATGGTTGACGAGTTGGCCCCATTAAGTCCATATGCAAAAGTTCCAAAGGCCGTTTTGTACCTATGTGGTTCAAGTTCTTGTGTGCAGTCCTAGACTGTTTTCCTTTTTGGCAACCGCCACACACAATGTTTTGTTCAAAAGAAAGTTTTGGAACCCCCTTGACCACATCTTTGTTCGAAATTCTAGCAAGTTCCTTAAAGTTTATGTGACCTAGCCTTTCATGCCAAAGTGTTTCATTTTTCAAAGATGCTAGGTTACACTTTTCAGAAATCTTATGAGGAACTACATAACAATTGTTTTCTGATCTAACCCCTTTTAAAAAGAAAGCATGGTTCTGTCAGTTACAGTACATTTATCAGATGAAAAATTAACTGAATAACCACTATCACAAAGTTGACTTATGCTTATGAGGTTAGTCTTAAGGCCATGAACAAATAACACATTATTTAGAACCGGGCCATCTGGAATAGCTACCGTTCCCTTTCCAACAATTTTGGAAGACCGACCATCTCCGAAAACAACAAGTCCTCCGGAGTTTTTCTCAAATGTTTGAAAACAGTTTTTGTCACCGGTCATGTGACGGGAACACCCGCTATCCAGATACCAAGACGAACTATCATATGCATGCAAGGAAACATTAGTAACAAGACAAGGGAAAATTTCACCTTTGCGCACCCAAACCTTTTTGGAGTGCGTCGGTAATGATCGTGAAGTTGATCTCCTAGGTGAGAGCGTCTTGCTTGAAGAATTGCTGCTCCTTGATGATGTCGTCTTGAGCGGTGACTACCAAGGCTCTTTTCCTTCAATTGAATTGCAGTTGATTTTCGAGGAATAGCCTTTTGGTAGTCATTGCAAGAGGTGCTTGAGGTGTGCGTTTGGCTTCCGTCTTGCAATTTCTCCTTATGTGCCCTGAAATGCCACAACGAAAACATACCTTAGATCTTGACGATCCCGAGGAGGATGAAGTAGGCTTGTTGTCGTTGCTTGTCGTGAATTCCGGTGTCGGAGGAGGAGATACCGACTGAGGCACAAATACTGTCCCACTCGAACTTGGAATGTCTCCAGTTTGAGTGTATCCGAGGCCGAACTTATTTGTTTGACCAAGACCAAGAAGCCTGTCCAACTTACTCCTTCCAGAAGAAAATCTCTTTAAGTCATCCTTCAGTTGGCGAATGGTCTCCGTCATTTCCAATTTTTCCTGTCGAGCCTCGCCGTTGAGCTTCAAGAAGTAATTCGCTTTGTTCACCATATCCATATAATTCTTCTCGAGTTGCTCATTGGACTCTTGAAGGGAAACATTTGTTTTAATCAGATTATCCCTTTCCACTTCAAGATCGGTTGAGAGAGAGGTTACCCTTTTTACTTCTTCTTCGAGATCCTGCAATCTCCCTTTCAACCCCTTGTTTTGCTTAGCCAGTTTCTTTGAATCCCTCAAAAGTCTGTGGTAGGCTAGAGCAAAATCTTCACCTTCCGAATCATCTGATTCATCGTCCGTTGCAATCTTTTCAACAGTGGAGTTGGACAGTGAGTCGGATGTACTTGCCATTAAGCACATGAAGGGTGAAGAGGTGGACGCGTGGAATGCTGTCGCGTTGTCTTCTTCATCACTTGACGATGACTCATTTGACGTTGAGTTGTCATCCCAAGTGACGACTTGCATCGCCTTCTTCTTTGCCGGATTCTTGTTGGGACACTCCGTTGAAATGTGGCCGTAGCCTCGACATTTGAAGCACTGTACTTGTCCCTCTGAACTTTTCTTATCCTTTGAGAAGTTCTCTTGCTTCCTTGACTTGTAAGTTGAAGAACCCTTGCCTTTCTTCGACTTTCCGAAGGATGGAGTTTTGCTTGGATTACCCCTTCGAAAGTTGCGGCGAAACTTCCTTGTCAAGAGAGCGAGCTGCTTCTCAAAGTCCTCCATAGATAGGTTCTCGTCATCGTCCGAGGAGGATGAATCCGCGTCTTCTTCGTTGTTTTCAATGCGTAACCTGAAGACTTAGAAGAGGATGCTTTTCCAGAAGAATAGTTAGTAGGAAATGTCATTTCATAAGTTTGTAATGCACCAACTAATTCTTCTACACGCATTTCGTCCGGGTGTTTAATTGTTTCAATGGCTGCGACCTTCGGGCGAAATCGTTCAGGAAGAGTTCTAAGAATTTTTCTTACAACTTTAAATTCTGGAATCTTCTCTCCCAAGTTAGCACATGAGTTTACGATGTCTTGCAATCGTGTGTAATAGTCAGTGAAAGATTCATTCTCTGCCATAGAGATAGAGTCAAACTTGCTCGTAAGCATTTGCAGTTTCTGAATCTTCACAAGGTTAGTTCCCTCATGCGTAACTTGAAGAACATCCCAGATTTCTTTCGCAGTCTCACATGCCGAGACGCGAGAGAACTCTGTTTGTGACAAAGCATTAAATAGAGCATTAATTCCTTTGCCATTGTAAGAAGAAGAATCTATCTCTTCCTTGGTCCATTTCGACCTAGGTTTTAAGGTGCGAACATCATCTATAATTTCAGTTGGATTAGACCATCCTAATTCAATTGATTGCCACACCCTTTCGTCGATGGAAATTAAAAAGGCTTTCATCCGCACTTTCCAGTACGCATAATTTGTTCCATCAAAGAAAGGGGGTCGATTGATGTTTCCACCTTCAACCATTGTTTACAACCCTATTCCCGCTCTGATACCACTTGTTGGGTTATAAGTAATTGGATCTAAATAGGGGAAAAAACACCTAGAGGGGGGTGAATAGGTGTAAACAATAAACACTCAAAAATCATTGCGCAATAAAACCCAATGCGGAAAAATAAATGAACACGCAAGATTTTTACGTGGAAAAACTCCAAACCGGAGTAAAAAACCACGGGACCGATAACACGGCGAAATCCACTAGAATTAAACACGTACAAGGTGATATAACGTACTCACAGACGACTCAACCTTTTACCATACGCTCCTAGTAGATCTTCTCCGCTCGCTCCACGACGCTTCTCGAATCCACGATCCGCGCCCAACGCTGAATCCACAGCGTCCAACGTCGAGTCCACGACGTCCGACCGAATCCACGGTCTTCACCCAATACACGCTTCGAATCCACGAACGTAGTTGCACCTTGAATCCACAAGGCCACGCGAGTCCACGCGCCGATTTAGGGTAAATCGTTGTTTGTTTTGGGTGGTGATGATCCGCCGAATACTTAGATTAGAAATAGATCGGAAATACCATCTAAGTATTCATTGATTTGATTCTACTCAAAATGTGAGTATGGAAAACCTAGAATCAAATCAATCAATATAGATGAAGAAACATAGAATAAATCTATTGATTTCCTTTCTTCTCTATATGTGGATTTTTTCTTTTCGGCTATATTTTTCTATTTGTGCCGATCATGTGGATGCCCTAGAAATGAATATAGGGTCTATTTATAGGTTAGAAACCATTGGAAGAAGATAAGGATCAAAAACTGCCTTTTCTGGAAATTTTACGACGGCGATCCGGATTGGAATTGGACGATCCGGATCGCAGAAGCAAGAAAGACGATTTCCAGAAAAATGCCTGTTCGGGATCCGGATCGAAGTCCCCGATCCGGATCGTTCATACAGTTTCACCAAACATCACGTTCGGGATCCGGATTGCAAATCCTGATCCGGATCGTGCAAGCAAAAGGTAAAACCAGTGTTCGGGATCCGGATCATGAAATGCTGCGATCCGGATTGAAACAGTGTATGAACAAACACCCTTCGGGATCCGGATTGCCGAGCACGATCCGGATCCTGAACATGTCCCATGTCCAGTTTTTGATGATTATGCAATAAAACCTCTTCCAGGTGTTTCTACACTATAAGAAGTATTCGGATCACCAAAAATCTTTAGTTAAACATACCTGATCCTTTTGAATTCTTCTTTCTTGAGATTGAGGTATATGATCCAAAGTTCTTCATCTTCAATCTTCAAGACTTAATACTTTCACGAAATACGCCAACTCAAATTCCGTAACACCTTCTGCGAGTTGGACTAGAGGAGTTCATTTTCTCAGATTGCCGGAGTATCCTTCCAGCAGCATTGGCTTCAGCGGCTTTGGACAGGCGCCCCTCAGGAGCAGTTGTGACGTTTAGGACTAGGGGTTGCGTCCTTAGGAGTCTCGTTAGTGGTAGCATTCGTTGTAGCCACAGCAGGAACGGCACCAACACTTCCCTCCCTTTTCTCGCCTTTGTACTGAAATTACGAACAGGACGAAAACTTCAAAAGATTGCTCTAGGAATGTAGACAGTGCCCGAACCTGTTCTTGTTTGATTGGGGCGAAGGCACTGATCTTTCGAAATTTTCGAACTTTTCGCTAATTTCAGCTGTTCTCAATCGAGGGTTGGGGTTGATGACTTTCCTGCTGGTGGAGTTGTTCCTTTCTTGCTAGTATAGTGTTAGCATCTTTGGTTGATTTGATTGTTTTAGTTTTGTTGTGGGTTGTTTTTGTTTCGGGGACGAAACTTCCTTTTAGTGGGGGAGGATGTGAGGACCTGGTTTCCCCGTGGGGGAGTTTTCTGGTTGTTTGGCAGCTTCCGAATGCTTGTGTGGTGTGTTGGAGGTGTTTGTGCGCAATTTGGACACAAGTGGAAGACTTCGGGCTTAATTATGGATCACGGGAGTATTTGGAGGACCCGTCGAGTGTTTAGAAGTGATTTCGCGCGATGCGGATGTCGAATTTGGACTCAGGGCGAAGTTTGGATAAAAGATCACCTCTCCGGATGCCTTTGGAGTTTTTTAGAGGTGGAATTTGGCAAACCGGATTTTTGGAATGGACCCGGCGCGAAAATCAGATCAAGTGGGCTTTCCGGGGGCCCTCGGCAAAATTTCGGTTGAGAATTTGGAGAAACGGACATCGGATTTGGATTCAGCGCGCGAAAACGGTGAAAATGGACTATTTATTTGCATTTTTCGGAGCCCGGATGTCGCGCACGGTTTCGAGGCAGGTGTTACTGTTCCGGCCGGCGGCCGCCGCGGCGGGCGGGCGGGTGGGGGGTGCGCGGCGTGGCGGACGCGGCGCGGCGGCGGAGCGCAGGCGCGGGCAGGCGCGGGCGGCGCGCGCGCGCGGGCAGGCGCGCGGGCTGGGCGCGGTCCACGCGGAGGGTGCACCCGGGCGGGGACACGTGGCGGGTCCCGGTTGGCCGGCGCAGCGGGCGCGGTCCACGGGGAAGGCGGGTGTACGGTGGACCGGGGGGGGACACGTGGCGCACACCGGTTGGCCGGTCCACGTGCACTCGGTCCACGGAGCAGGTGCGGCCGCCTCGGGCGCGTGCCTGACACTTGCGCAGGCGGCGCTGGCGCGCGCACGTGGCGCGCGCAGGCGCGCGTTGACGGGCGCCGGGCCACGTGTCGGTGTCTGGGTGGCCACGTGTCGCTCGCGTGGTGGTCGGCGCCGCTGTGCGCTGTTTGGGGGCGACGTGGAGGCCCAGGGAGGATTCGGGCCTGCACAGTGTTGGGCCGGGCCCAACACTGTAGCAGCCCGAATCTTCCGGGCGCCCGGAATCGGGGACATATTCGGTATTTTCCGAATTGTTTCTGGAGCCTATAAAAGCGATCCGAGCCGCCTTGTTCCCCTCTTTTCTTCCTCTTCCGAGCTTCAAACCGTCGGGAGGTCCCCAGCAAAGTTGTTCCTCTCGCAGAGTAGCTTCCATCTGCAAAGTTTGGGGTATTTTTGGGGGCACGCTTTTCGAGATTCTCATTTTCTTGGCGCGGCGCGACGCTCTTTCTTCGGTGTTTCTTCCGTCGCTCTTCGGTGCACGAGCTCCCCCGACCTACTCCGACCATCTTTTTGAGCGATTTCTTCGCCGTTGGATTCGCAACAGGTGAGGCTACGATTTTGGGTTTCACGCACATTTTCAGATTTCGCGTTTTTCGAGGTGTTTTCTCGTGCTCATTGGGACCCTTCTTGCTGTGAGATTTTGGAGAGGGCAGCAGCTTCTTTTGAGGAGATCTTCGCGCACAAATCTCGGATCAGGACGTGCTTATAGACTTTTTTCATCTACTCGACGCAAGGATCATCGTGGTATTTTTCTTGGAATTTCCTGAGAGCTTCCCGAGGTATACATCTTCCTCTCTATCTGTGCAAGATTTTACAGTTATGTGGTTGTATGTTTTCGCGCGCCCGTGTTGTGGAATTTATATCTTGGCCTACGGAACTCCGATTTGGGCGTGCAGGTACTCGTTTCGAAGCTATCGGCGCGAAGAACGCCAGGATATTTTTATTGGAATTTATTGAGCAATTATACAGGTGAAATATTGGCTTCTTTGCAGCTGAAAATTCAGGTGTGTTTTTGGGCAGATTTTTGGGATTTAAGTGTAACTGTAGCCTTTTGTTGTACCCAGGAGGGATTGAGTACTGTACTGGACCTGTTGGACATAAGAGTTGCTGTTCTTCTGGTTTTCTCAGCTGTGTGACCCGGACAGTTAGCACCTTCAGGTGGGTGGCCTTATCTTCAAGTTTGATGGACTGAACAGTAAATCTGCTATAGTAGGAACATGCATGATTGTGGATTCTTGTATAGCATGCTAGAATGTAGGAATGGTTATTCCTTGTCATTATATGTTGATCGTATGATCTCTGCTGCTTCCTACTACCTGTTAAATATTTGTTCTCTTGGAACTTGACCTAGCACCCCCGTCATATGTTGCATGTGTAACCAGACCAGTAGAAAACCCTCACTTGGGCTAAGGTTATTTATGTTTAGACATCCACACTGTTCTTTCATTCCTGGACTTAGTGTTATCCTCGCCCGGGTAGTGGGCCGAGCGGTCGGGACTTCTTTTTAGTGTGGGATGCATTTGCACTCGTGCTTGGGAGCAGAGTGGAGTCTGGTAGATGTAGTGGGTCGCTTTTCTGTGCCGGGAGCCGTTTGGATAAACGGTAGCCCCGGGAGGTCTCGTATCCCTGTTGCGCTGTCGCCACTGTGTTAGTGGCAGTTGTGTGCTTGTGTTAGCTGGACCTAGAACCCAGAACCTTTTTGACATACACATGATTTTAGTCTATCTATGTTTTCTTCCAAGCATCGAAGGGCCGCTGAAGTCTGTTCTTGTTTGATTGGACAAAGGCATCAGCCCTTCGGGGTTTGGGTAAAACACTTATTTTCCAACTGTTTTTCTAAAAAGAACTAAAATCATTAAATATGGATTTCTTCCAGATCAAGATGGTTTTCAATAACAAATGTCACCTGTTTCCTGTAATCTCCCCACTCGAAAGGATTCGAGTGGTCTGGGTTCTAGGGGCCGTTCCTTTGTCGGGACGGAAGCCACGGGGGCCGAGCCTGGAACCTGTTCTTGTTTGATAGGGTTGTAGGTGTAGGTCTCCCGGGACTTTCGGGCCCTAGTTGGTATTTTCTGCGTGTTGTACCGAGGTTGTCGTGTTCCCGAACTGTAAGGGGGTCGGGAACTCCGATAGGCGGAGCCTAGAGTCTGTTCTTGTTTGATAGGGTTCTTAGCACCGACCTATCGGGTTTTCCAAACCCTTATGGTGTCGGTCCTCCTGAGTTATCCGTGTGGTTGATGTTCTGCTGTTGGGAACCGTCGGGGTTGACGGTGGTCCCGGGTCGTTGAGGTCGTCCGACCTGATTTGTTAGCCCTGAGTTGTGGGTTGGTCCTGGCTGTGGAGTATCTCCAGCCGTGTGTTTTGTGCTGTGAGTTGTTGGTGAGGCTTGTGTCTCGTGTTTCGCGTGAGCTGATCAGCTGAGTCGTCGAGAGTGCTCCGACTGTTGTGCGAGATGTTGAGGATTGAGTCTTTCCGTTCAGAGCGTGAGCGTGGATTTGGACTATAGCCTGCAGTGCCACTTTGAGCTCGACAGAGTGCGCGGATACCTTTTTCCTCGGTGGGGTCGCTCCCCTCGAGAGCCACGCCCGGGGTGGATCTGTTACTTTGTATCGCGACTTGTCGACGCCGTCCCTCTGACTGGGCCAGTTAGTGGCAGTTACGGACGCAGTCCCTCTGGCTGGGCCAGTTAGTGGCAGCCACGGACGCCCTACGTAAGTCCGGTCCTCCGGGATGTAACGGCAGTAGGTAGGCGCAGGTTTGACTGGACCCTATGCGGCAGTCAGTGTAGATTGGGTGACTGTACTGTTTGAGTTAGTAGATGCATCATGTTTCCATCTGTTCCATTTTTTGAGCATCTAGATAGAGGCATAGTAGCTGTAGAGTTACTTTTCCAGCCCTTTCATTTCAGTATTATTATTGTTACTTTATGCCTCTAGTAGACTTAGTGGGCAGACCGTCGGGCTTGTTGGCGGCACCCACTGAGAACTACTTGGGACGTAGTTCTCACACCCGTCGTGGTGTCTTTTCCACAGGGACTTCTACTCCTGTTCCTGTTGCTCCTGTTGCTGCTTCTTCTGATCGAGGTAAGGGAGTCGCGAGCTAGATCCCTACCAGTCGTCGTCCCGAGAGTAGATGTACCCTTATTACTTTTGAGAGTTCATGTTGAGAGAACTTTGTAGTGAGGTATAGAGTTGTATTTATTTTACTGCTCGAGAGATTCTGTATTTTGGTGAGGTTGGTTTGTACTATTTGAGAGTTGTAGTTGTACACTTAGTTTTATTTTAGCAGTTACTTTCAGCTCTGATATCTGTATAGTATAGTCTGATCTTTTGCAGGTTGTCGCTCGTCTATACGGGGCTTCCCGTATGGGCGGCGGATCTGTT
>CM054930.1:19902755-19942693 GCA_029168755.2 Tillandsia fasciculata
TCGGTAGACCCGGCGAAGATTGAGGCAGTCCGGGATTGGCCCCGACCGACGACGGTAGCAGAGGTTCGCAGTTTTATGGGCTTGGCCGGATATTACCGTCGGTTTGTGGAAGGTTTTGCGAAACTTTCCGCACCCCTCACTCGTTGACGCGCAAAGGAATTAAGTTCATCTGGAGTGAGGATTGCCAGAGGAGCTTTGAGGATTAAAGAACAGATTGATGTCAGCTCCTATCCTTTCCCTCCCTGTTATGGGGAAAGGATACGTGATTACAGTGATGCATCGCACAGTGGACTTGGTTGCGTGCTGATGCAGGAGGGTAGGGTAATCGCTTATGCTTCGCGGCAACTTAAGGATTATGAAAAGAATTACCCTACCCATGACTTGGAGCTAGCTGCTGTGATTTTGCACTGAAGTTGTGGCGCCATTACCTGTATGGGGAGCACTGCGAGATTTACACGACCACAAGAGCCTGAAGTATCTGTTCACACAGAAGGAGCTCAATTTGAGGCAGCGCAGATGGTTGGAGCTGTTAAAGGACTACGATGTGGACATACTCTACCATCCCGGCAAGGCCAACGTGGTCGCTGATGCCCTGAGCAGGAGAGCAGTGCAGAGCTTATCCTTGATGATCACCGATCAGGCGCCATTACTGGAGCAGATGAGGCGGTTAGAGCTTGAGGTGGTGTCCCCTGGGTTCTCTGCTAGACTTTTGTCCTTAGTCGTGCAGCCCACTCTGTTGGACAGGATTCGAGAGAAACAGAGTGAGGACCCCCACTTGATGAGGATTCGAGAGCAGATTCAGGCTGGAGTGACAGGGGATTTTTCAGTTGATGCTGCGGGAGTACTACGGTACAGGGACCGAGCTTGCGTGCCTATGGACTCAGAGATTCGAGAGCAGATCTTGCGGGAGGCCCATTATACACCTTATACCATCCATCCTGGTGGGACTAAGATGTATAAGGACCTCAAGGCACAGTTTTGGTGGAGTGGTATGAAAAGAGACATTGGAGATTTGTGGCACACTGCTTAACTTGTCAGCAAGTAAAGGCTGAGCATCGTGTACCTGCTGGCAAGTTGCAGAGTCTCCCAATCCCTGAATGGAAGTGGGATCATATCACTATGGATTTTGTCACTGGGTTGCCGAGAGCACAGACTGGAGCGGATGCGATCTGGGTAGTCGTGGACAGACTCACCAAGTCCGCTCACTTTTTACCGGTTCAGATGACTTGGCCGTTGGATCGACTGGCACAGATGTACTTGGCTGAGGTGGTCAGATTGCACGGGTACCCGTTTCCATTGTATCAGATAGAGACCCGAGGTTTGTCTCGCATTTCTGGAGGAGTTTACAGACGGCCTGGGGACACAGCTCCGTTTTAGCACAGCATTCCACCCACAGACCGATGGACAGTCAGAGCGCACCATTCAGACTCTCGAGGATATGTTGAGAGCATGCGTCCTGGATTTTGGAGGAGGGTGGTACCGACACCTGGGATTGGTTGAGTTTGCGTACAACAACAGCTATCAAGCGAGCATCCAGATGGCTCCGTTTGAAGCGTTGTATGGACGCAAGTGTCGGTCACCCCTATATTGGAGTGACGTGGGTGAGAAGAAGACTTTGGGTCCTGATCTACTGTTGGAGGCAGAGGAGAAGGTCAGACTGATACGACGACATCTTGAGACCGCCCAGAGTCGACAGAGGAGTTATGCTGACACCCGACGGCGAGACTTAGAGTTTTAGGTGGGCGATCATGTCTTTTTGAAAGTCTCGCCTACGAAGGGGATTCGGAGATTTGGGATTCGTGGGAAACTGAGCCCTCGTTATATTGGACCTTTTGAGGTATTGGAGCGCATAGGGCCAGTTGCCTACAGGCTTGCACTTCCTCCCAGACTTGCTGGTGTTCACGATGTGTTTCATGTATCCACTCTGAGGAGGTATGTTTATGACCCGTCGCACATCATTGATTTCGCCCCACTGGAGATCGCTGAGGACTTGAGCTATGTCGAGCGGCCGTTGCGGATTTTGGACCGTGAGGTTAGAGAGTTGCGCAGCCGAGCCATCCCTTATGTGAAGGTTCTGTGGAGCAACCAGAGCGAGCGCGAGGCTACTTGGGAGCTGGAGTCAGCGATGAGGGATGCCTACCCCCACTTGTTCGAGGCCCCGGCTTGAGGTATGACTTTTGTTTCGAGGACGAAACTTTTTTTAGTAGGGGAGGATGTGATGTCCAGGTTCCCATGCCTTGTTTTTCCCGTGAATCCAATGTGTAAAACACCTGTTGATGGTGTGTCTGGTCCACAGTGTATCAAAGGGATGGCACAGATGGATCCATTGTGGTATTTATTGTTAGTTTGGCCTTCGGCTTCGTTTGCCGAATTTTAGAAAAGGTTTTGGGCCAAACGGAGGTTGTATTTGGATTCAGCGCGGAAAAACGCTTGAAAACGGCTATTTGCTTGTTAAATTCTGAGTCCGGATGCCCAAAAACGGACTCCCGGAAGTTTTTGGTGATTTCTGGTGCATGGGGGGGGACCGTGGACCGCCGGATTGCCACGTGGCGGCCCGTCATTGGCCGGTCCGCAGCACTCGGTCATGGAGCGGCGCGGCTGGGTGCACGAGCCCGGCGCAGGGACACGTGGCAGGCGGTGATAGGTGGGCTTTCGGCGCGCGGTCACGGAATTTCGCCGGCGGGTGCACGGTTTGAGCGGCGGTGCAGGAAATCGGGCGGGAGCCACGTTTCGAGCTGTGGTTGGCCGGTGCCAGGTGCGCGGTCCACGGAGTTCCCCGCGCGGGTGCATAGACCCGGCGCAGGGACACGTGGCGGCAGGCTATTGATGGGCTCACGAGGCGCGGCGCACGGAGGGGCGCGTGCTGGCGCCTCGGGGCTCGTGCCTGGCAGGCGGTCAGGCTGCGCCTACCCGCGCGCCTGATCGCAACAGTAATGGGACGCGTGGCGCGCGGGCGTTCGCGGGCGCCAGTTAACCCGCTGCCCGGTCGGGCCACGTGTCGGCATGGGCACGCCCCGCACAGCTGTTCGCTGTGCGGGACACGCGTCCCCATCCAGGCGGGCCACGCGGCAGCTCCTGGCGCGCCCCGCACAGCTGTTTGCTGTGCGGGACACGTGTCAGCACCGGGGCGTTTCGAGCGCGTCGGACGGTGGTTCGTCCGACCCCCCCTTTGCGGATTCGGGCGCCCGGAAGTTAGGCCCGAATCCGCAAAGGCCCATTAGTGGGAATTGCCTATAAATATGGTTTTTGGGGGCCTTTTTCTCTTCTTCTGGGCAGTTTTTCACAGAGGTTCCTTCTAGGCATTTCTTCCTCCACCAGAGCTACACCCCTCAGTGCATCCTTGGGACTTTTCGTGGCACACATCCCGAGGTTCTCGATTTTACGGCGCGGCGCGACGCTCGTTCACCGGCGACCCGTTTCGTCACATTTCAGTGCACGGACTCCCCCGGCTACCCCGACCTCCGACTCAGGCGATTTTCATGCCGTTGGATTCTCAACTGGTAGGGCTCCGATTTCACTGTTTTGAGTTTTCCCTCTTTTCGAGGTTATCTTGGAGTTCTCGGAGCTTTCTTTTGACCCTTTTTCTTTCGCGAAGTTTCGGACAGCGCTGCGGTATTTTGACGATATCTTCGCGCACAAGCATCAGATTGGGGTGATTCAAAGGCGTTTTGCATCTACACATCACGAGGAATATCCCCAAATTTTCTTGGAATTTTCTGAATTTTTTCCGAAGGTGAAAAGTCTCTGTTTACAGAACTTTGTGTTTCAGTTTTTGCGATTGACTTATTTTGGGGTGGTCCCCTTGTCGAATTTGGATCTCAGCGTAGGAAACTTGAGTGTGAACGTGCAGGTACTCGTTTCGACCGGTTCGTCGCGAGGATCGTGATAGTATTTTTTCTGGAATTTTTTGGGCATATCTCGCAGGTGAAAATGGCAAAACTGTGGACTGTGTATTTTGGGACAGATTTTGGGTTGGAACATTGAATGATAATTGTGTGTGTTCTTTGGCGTGTGTGGTGCAGCGTTGTGGTGATTTTTGGATCGGGCGTGGACTTCGCTTTCGGAACCCGAATTTAGCGCTCGAGGTGGGTACCGTTGTTAACCTCCTACTTGTGATGACCCCACTAGGCCTATTTGAGCTATCCCTATGTTACATTGCTAATAAATCGGTGAAATAATTATGGCATGCTTAATTGAAAGATTGGATTTATGGTTAGCGCTTGCATCTCTAAGAGGACTAAGTATTAAATTAAATGTTAATTCTTGCAAAAGATAAGTCGCCTAAACCCATCGAGAAGAGTTTTGCTAAAATATATTATGTTGCATATATATATATTGGGACCTCTTATGCATATACATAGACTGATTTGTGGCAACTTAGTAAAGTGGAAATTTATTTAAATGGCATACCTCTATTTTGTGAGAATTAGAATACTTGAAACCATGTTATTAAATAAATGACTTTGCATGCTTGAATGGTCACTTAGTTAGGCCACCTTTTTCTGCTACACTATCATGCTGGAACTGACTTAGGAGAAACCATACTTTTATTTTCTTTCTCCAGTTATCTAGATTTAGGGAATAGTGTCATCGAGTTCGAGCAAGGGCTGGGATAGTGTAGTCAGACATTTGGGGGATTTGGGATAGGCAGGCTGTGAGGGCAAGGCATTGCGGCAACCGTGGATTTTGGGCGGTTGACCGGACAGTGGTTATTGCATCAGATTGGGGGAGAGGATTTGGGCTTCTTTTAGTGGATGGGTTGTTCCACTTAGATCAGTGTCATGATCTAGTCCTGCTGACTTTGATACTTGTTACTGAGGCACTTTACTCGTGTGGGTCGCTCCCCTCGAGTGCCACTCCGGAGTGTGCGGTTTACAGATTTCGAGTCCTTGAGACTCTCATCCCCTATCGGTGTTATGTGTAGGCTGACATACCCGATTTGGCAGGCAGAGCAGGCAGTACCAGTGCTTACTGGTGTATCGATTGGGTCTAGACAGGCAGGCATTTATATTCTGATGCATACCTTTAGCTATATTTTCAGCTTGGCACCTTAGAGGCATGTAGTGGTAGCTTTATCCATCATCTGTAGTCATATTTACAGCTTACCACCTTTGTTTTATTTTTCGCTTCTGATAGTCCTAGTGGGTATGTCTGAGTTTTAGGTCTACCCACTAGGGGGAGGCTACTGTTTTATAGTAGTTCTCACCCCCACTGTTTTCTCTTTTTCTCTTCCCCTTTGTTTTGCAGAGTCGTCTGCGGGAGTTGCGGGACCCTCCTCAGCGGACCGAGGTAAGAGGATCGCGGATTAGATAGCGGTCTACCCAGGCACCAGTTTAGCTACTTGTACCCCTATACTCTCAGATACTAGTTGTGGTGACCCGGATCGTTGCAGGGCTTCTACAGTGTGACCGGCAGCTTCGGGAGGCCTACGGGGCATGTCGGCGGTGTTCGCGCGCCAATTTGGATTCAAGTGATGGATTCGGGGCTTAAATGGATCACGTGGATAACCGGGAGACCCCGTTGGATGTTTAGAAGAGTTTTCGCGCAAATCGGATATCAAATTTGGACTCGGCGCGAAATTCGGAATGAAAATACCTTTCCGGGAGCCTCCGGCAAATTTTAGGATTGGAATTTGGCGAAACGGACGCCGGATTTGGAATCAGCGCGCGAAAACGGTCAAGATGGGCTATTTACTTGGATTTTTTGGAGCTTGCTACAGTATTTTACTGTTCACCGGCCGGAACAGTACTTTCCGGCGATCGCCGGCGCCGGCGGCGGCGGCGGGCAGCACCGGCGGGCGGCGGCGCGGCCTCGGGCAGGCGGAGCAGCGGCGGCGCGCGGCGCGGGCAGGGCGCGGGCAGCGCGCGGGCGCCCGGGCAGGCGCGCGGTCCACGGCGGCGGCCGTGCACTTAGGCGGTGCCACGTGGCGTCTTCCGGTTGGGTGGTCCACAGCGCGCGGTCCACGGAGTTCGGTGCTTGGTGCACGGTGGACCAGGTGGACACGTGGCACTTTGTGATTGGCCGGTGTTGTGCGCCCGGTCCACGCAATGGGGTGGAGCAGGTGCCGTACGCGACCAGCGGGCGTGCCGGGTGCGCGGTCCACGGCGCGGTGCACGGGGAGTCGGTGCCACGTGGCGCTCCGCCATTGGCGGGCGCACGTGCACCGGGCGCAGGGAATTTTTCCCCCCCTCAGCCTAATTAAACTTACCCGAGCTGCCTTCTTCCTCATTTTTCTCCCAATCGAGCACCTTCAGCCCAAGTCTATTTCTGGGAAAAAGCTTCATCTCTGAGTCCTTCAACTCTCTGCCAAATCTCAGGAATTTTAGTGGCACGAATCCCAAGGTTTCCCATTTTACGGTGCGGCGCGACGTAGCTTTCTTGTGTTCTTCCTCGGCGCAGCGATTGTGTTTTTGCTCCCCTGGGCTACCCCGACATCATTTTCCTGCGATTCTTGCACCGACAGATCCTAAGAGGTAGGACTTCATCTTTCGTTTTAGTCGCGCCTGCCCGTTTCGAGGTTTTGGCACGGTTTTCGAGGCTACAAGTGACCCCCTTTTTCTGTATGGAATTCTTGACAGCAGCGGAGTGTTTCGGCTATATCTTTGCGCACGAGCGTCTGATGGAAACGAGCTTATACAACTTTTTCATCTACGGATCGCAAGGAACGCGCTCGTATTTTTAGTGGATTTTTGTGAATTTTCTTTCGAGGTGAAAATTAAGAATTTCTCTGTGAACAGTAATCTGCCCTTAATCCTGATTTTAGTATGAGAGGGCCCCCTTGCTGAATTTTTATCTTGGTGTACAGAACTCGGATTTGGGCGTGCAAGGTACCGTTGCGAAGCTATCGTCGCGAGGATCGCCGGATATTTTTATTAGAATTTTCTGGACATTTGTTGCAGGTGATAATTTGACAGTTTGGTACTGGTGTGTTTATGTGGTAATTAGTGCTGTAATTGAGACCCTAGTGTAATTAGTGGATTCCTTGTTGTACCAGGAGTGTTGCGGGTGTGCTAAATTTGTGGGAGCGAGGAATTGGAATTCTGGTATTTTCTGACTGTACGAGTTGGGACAGTTGCGCTTCAGGTGGGTGGTTGTTGTACTCCTCTCTTTGTATGCCCACTAGGAATATCAGAGTATCCTCGTTTTGACAATGCCAATTGTGTTGATTGGTAGACTTGCATGCTCTAGGAAATTGATAATTGTTATCAGATCTCCAATTTATGATTGTTAGATTAATCACTGATTTAACGCTTATTTGATTCTGAAACTATATATTTGGAGACATATAGGAATAGAGGACTGCAAAACTGATGTTTGTTCATGTGAAACGGTCACCCTAGCTTAAGTCACTTCTAAACTGTTATACTTGGAAATTGGACAAGTATTGGAACATTGCATGATTTAATTGATCACATAATTATTGCCATCTTTTACTGCTACACTATTTTGGGACTTGACTTAGGAGAAACCATGCTTTTCTCTTTCTTCTTTCATTGTTGGCACTAGCGGCTTAATCGCTCAGGTTCGAGCGTATGTTGGACAGTGTAGGCAGGTATTGGGGATTTGGGGACAGGTTGAGTTGTCAGGGGGTTGCGGCGACCACGGATCTTGGGTGGTTGACCGGATTGTTTTATTGCATCAGATTGGGTGTTCGGGGATCGGGCTTACTTTAGTGGAGGGTTGTTCCCACTTCTTGAGTCTCGATCCAGTCCTGCTATTGGAGACAGTGGTTACAGAGATGTTGATACAGTGATATTACTTTACTCGTGTGGGTCGCTCCCCTCGAGTGCCACTCCGGAGTAGGCTTTCCACGGTGTGAGCGCCGGGCACCATGCTAGTTTCTTGAGTTCCACGGTGTGAGCGCCGGGCACCATGCTGGTTTCTTGAGTTCGACGGCAGAGCAGGCAGTGCCAGTGTTCACTGGCTGTCAGATTGGGTCGTTATGACAGGCTACTTGATTCTGGTGCATCACTTTTCCCGTCCTTATCGGTTGGTCATGTAGAGGCATAGTAGGGATAGTATTTTTATCAGTTGCTTCATTTATCAGTATCCCTTCTTTTCTTCTTCCCCTTTTTGCCTCTGAGCACCTGGTGGGCATATCTGAGCTGAGGCTTTACCCACTAGGGGAGGCTACTGTTTATAGTAGTACTGACCCCCATTGTTTTTCTTGTCCCCTACTTTCCCTTGTTTTGCAGAGTCCTCTGTGGGAGTTGCTGGGCCATCAGCAACTGATCGAGGTAAGCGGATTGCGGACTAGATAGAGAGCCACCGAGGGTCGTAGCTGGAGATTTTTTTTGGGTACCAGGACTTCTCAGACAGTTTTCTTGTATTTCTTTTTGGGGACTGGCTTTTGCCAGCTGTTTGTATTATAGTTGTGAGCTGGGAGAGACATCTGTATTTATTTTACTATTGTACTTTTTACTTCCAGCATCTGTCTGAGATACAGTAGTTTTATTTCAGCTCTGATTATTATGCTCTTTTATTATTATTTCTTATCTGAGCAGGTTACCGACGCTTCGTGTATGTGGGAAGTACCGCATGCACGGCGGATCTGTAGACGGGCCCGGGTTCTGGTTTACACCCGGGGCGTGACAGATTAAGTTGGTATCAGAGCTTAGGGATAGGTCAGTTGGGACTTAGGAAACCCTAGGCTTTTGGACAGACCCTAGGATGATAGGGCGTGAGTGGCGTGACATTTTGCGAAAGTCGGTGATTTTTATATGTTAACTCTTCCTGTGAGTGAAGAGGGATCGACATAGTCCATTTCTGTTGAACCATTATGTTGGCTGCAGACAACATAAGGTTACAGAAATAGGGAGATGTCTTTTGACTTTCGCTAGATTGGGTCGAGTGTTTGGGTTGTGCTGATTTGCTGTGTGTCGTGGCGAGCGGTGTCTCCCCGACTTTGGGCCCTGACCCGGGTGCACTTTGGTGCAGCAGTTGGGTCTGAGCTAGTTGTTTCGGGCCGGATACCAGATTGGAGTCAGAGAGCTCCGGACCCAGGAGACAGGATTGTCAGAGGCTTTTCAGCGGCAGAGTGAGCGAGCGTCTGGTTTGGTGACACAGTTGTCGGAGCAGCGGGCAGCTCGACAGTGCTTCCTTCTGAGACCACCCGTTTGCAGCATCCTCAAGGGTGGGGATTTCTGCAGTACTGATGGAGCAAGTAGCCCCTCCGTGCCAATGGTTAGTGCTGAGGCGCCGAGGCAGGGTGGATAGTTGACAGCTGATGAGCTATGGGACACCAATGATCAGTTGAGCCAGTTTCGGCAGATAAACCACTCCGATTCTTAGGATTTGGTTTGGAGCCTCTTGGGGTGGAATCGTGGTTGGTGATGATGGAGAGACTCTTTGGCAGCCTTCTGGTGTCTAAAGGGTGTGCGCAGTTGTCGAATTGCGCGTTCTATGATTTGAGGAACGAGGCGCATAGGATATGCGTGGCTGAGAGTTGATTGCGCCAGGATACCTTTCCGTTTGCTCGGACCATCTTTGACAGGTTTTGGATTTTGGAGGAGGGTGGTACCGACACTTATCCTTGGTTGAGTTCGCGTACAACAACAGCTATCAGGCGAGCATCCAGATGGCTCCGTTTGAAGCGTTGTATGCACGCAAGCGTCGGTCTCCCTTATATTGGAGTGACGTGGGTGAGAGGAGGACTTTGGGACCGGAGTTACTTTTGGAGGCAGAGGAAAAAGTCAGGATTATTCGCCGGCATCTTGAGACATCGGGGGTTGGGTGGACCCCGATGACAGCAACAGCCCTTTTATCAGAATGGCGCAGCGGTAGCGTGGATTGGCTGTCTGCGAGAGACCTCTTTCGGCACCTCAGTGTGAGCATAGACTGAGGTCGTGCCCCCCTTTGTGTTTGGTCTAGATATGTTGGCAGGCTGAGCGACGACCACTTACATCGAGCGGATGAATCTGTGCCGCCCGGTTGGAGGGCGCCACGATTGTGGTTTGAGTTGTCGCAGGTGTGATTTCATCACAGCAGTCGGAGTTAGAGCATGTTGCATTCCTGCATAGACTAGAGGTAGAGTCGTTACCACATGCACTTGAGGTACCGGTTACTGTTGGCATTGTGTAAGTGGGGAGGCTGGTGGATCATGTCCAGTGTAGCAGAGGCCGTAAATTATGCCGGCAGACATATTGGTGTCTGTGGCAGCTTAGTGTTTGACCCAGTGCATGGGATTGGTTGGCGTAGTGCCACAGGATGTTTGACTGTCGAGAGAAAGGGCTTTGATTTTCTGCAAGGCAGATAATGAAAGGCAATTTGTTTGTTGAGACTGTTAGAGCACCGTTTACAGCGACGGTGTGAGAGGTGCCTACGGCGATAGCGGGACTTAAGGATATCCCTATTGCTCGTGAGATTCCGGGTGTGAGACCACCTGAGCCGATGATTATGCCGCCCGAAATGGAAATTAAGTTTGTGGTTGTCGTGGATATACGACGGTGAGAGCCCTTTGTGATTGGAGCCCAGTCAGGTCCAGGTATTATTTAGGGCCTTTTGATGGAGTTCTGCCCCGGCAGTTGATCGATTATGATGCCTGCACCAGTTTGGAATTTACAGTTGAGTATTTCGCCAAGGTGGCGTACAAGAGACGCTAGGGGCATTAGGAGTACAGTGAAGCCAATGGAATGACTAATGCCCTGTTGCCTTTAAGATTGAGGAACTCTGTTTTCCTGTGGGACGTGAATGGATTGATAGTGGCATTCTCTAGGGATATTTTGGCTTACCCTCTCCCTGAGTGACTTAGAGCTTGTGGAGCATTTGTAGATGCTGTGGCAAGGTTTGTGAGGAAGAAGCGTTATGCCAGGTCGTTGTGGTGCAAGTTTTAGCTTTGAGAGCATGTCTTCCTGGATTGCCTATTCAAGCCATAGGGGCGACTGTGGAAATCCGGCCAAAATGGATGTTATTTAAGACTGGCCTAGATCGACGGTTATTGTTGGGGCGAGGAGCTTTTGGACCGGATGGTGCTAGCAGAGCCTGATGATCAGATGACGAGTTTGGTACCAGCGCCGATTTTAACCTAGTCAGTGGTGGGAGATGGATTTGTGAGTCATAGTGATACCTCCCTTAGTGGCTGTAGAGCTATCATTGGATTTTGTTGAGCATCCTGTATCACCCCGATAGGGCCGCTGTGGTGGCGGATACCTGGAGCAGAAGAGCTTTGGGTTGGAGTTTGTGTCCTAGAGGATATCCTTTGATTGAGGCTGCGGTTGAGTAATCCGCTTAAGTGGTTGAGTTTTGAGGGCGACCGAGTGTGAACCCCTGCTTGTTTGGGCCCCTTTTCTGTGCAGGTGTTGTGTGTTTGTGTTTCGGGTCGCTTTGGTTGAGTTGGCTCTTGGGTGTGATTCTTGAGCATGTTGCTCGGGCTGTTCGTTCCTTTCCCCAGTCTTTTGTTGGAGTTCTTGAGGTTTTTCTGCGTCTCAGCTCAGGAGTGTTATGCTTTGGACCCCTCGCCCGTGATTGACTCGCTTCTTTTGAGCCCTATGAGAGTTTGGTGTACGAGGGACGCCCGTTGCGAATTCCGGCTCGTGTGGTGAGGGAATTGCGCAATCGGGCTTTGCCGTTCTGGTTGTTGCTGTTGTGGTTGTTGCGGAGTAATCACGGGGAGTGATAGGTGACTTGGGAGCTGGAGACGGCGGTGTTGGGTTTTGACTCTGGTTTTTGAGACTCCTGGGGAGTTGCTTTAGTTTCGAGGACGAAACTTTCTTTTAGTGGGGGAGGATGTGGTGACCCGGATCGTTGCAGGGCTTCTACAGTGTGACCGGCAGCTTCGGGAGGCCTACGGGGCATGTCGGCGGTGTTCGCGCGCCAATTTGGATTCAAGTGATGGATTCGGGGCTTAAATGGATCACGTGGATAACCGGGAGACCCCGTTGGATGTTTAGAAGAGTTTTCGCGCAAATCGGATATCAAATTTGGACTCGGCGCGAAATTCGGAATGAAAATACCTTTCCGGGAGCCTCCGGCAAATTTTAGGATTGGAATTTGGCGAAACGGACGCCGATTTGGAATCAGCGCGCGAAAACGGTCAAGATGGGCTATTTACTTGGATTTTTTGGAGCTTGCTACAGTATTTTACTGTTCACCGGCCGGAACAGTACTTTCCGGCGATCGCCGGCGCCGGCGGCGGCGGCGGGCAGCACCGGCGGGCGGCGGCGCGGCCTCGGGCAGGCGGAGCAGCGGCGGCGCGCGGCGCGGGCAGGGCGCGGGCAGCGCGCGGGCGCCCGGGCAGGCGCGCGGTCCACGGCGGCGGCCGTGCACTTAGGCGGTGCCACGTGGCGTCTTCCGGTTGGGTGGTCCACAGCGCGCGGTCCACGGAGTTCGGTGCTTGGTGCACGGTGGACCAGGTGGACACGTGGCACTTTGTGATTGGCCGGTGTTGTGCGCCCGGTCCACGCAATGGGGTGGAGCAGGTGCCGTACGCGACCAGCGGGCGTGCCGGGTGCGCGGTCCACGGCGCGGTGCACGGGGAGTCGGTGCCACGTGGCGCTCCGCCATTGGCGGGCGCACGTGCACCGGGCGCAGGGAATTTTTCCCCCCCTCAGCCTAATTAAACTTACCCGAGCTGCCTTCTTCCTCATTTTTCTCCCAATCCGAGCACCTTCAGCCCAAGTCTATTTCTGGGAAAAAGCTTCATCTCTGAGTCCTTCATCTCTCTGCCAAATCTCAGGAATTTTAGTGGCACGAATCCCAAGGTTTCCCATTTTACGGTGCGGCGCGACGTAGCTTTCTTGTGTTCTTCCTCGGCGCAGCGATTGTGTTTTTGCTCCCCTGGGCTACCCCGACATCATTTTCCTGCGATTCTTGCACCGACAGATTCCTAAGAGGTAGGACTTCATCTTTCGTTTTAGTCGCGCTTTCCCGTTTCGAGGTTTTGGCACGGTTTTCGAGGCTACAAGTGACCCCTTTTTCTGTATGGAATTCTTGACAGCAGCGGAGTGTTTCGGCCATATCTTTGCGCACGAGCGTCTGATGGAAACGAGCTTATACAACTTTTTCATCTACGGATCGCAAGGAACGCGCTCGTATTTTTAGTGGATTTTTGTGAATTTTCTTTCGAGGTGAAAATTAAGATTTCTCTGTGAACAGTAATCTGCCCTTAATCCAGATTTTAGTATGAGAGGGCCCCCTTGCTGAATTTTTATCTTGGTGTACAGAACTCGGATTTGGGCGTGCAAGGTACCGTTGCGAAGCTATCGACGCGAGGATCGCCGTGATATTTTTATTGGAATTTTCTGGACATTTGTTGCAGGTGATAATTTGACAGTTTGGTACTCGTGTGTTTATGTGGTAATTAGTGCTGTAATTGGGACCCTAGTGTAATTAGTGGATTCCTTGTTGTACCAGGAGTGTTGCGGGTGTGCTAAATTTGTGGGAGCGAGGAATTGGAATTCTGGTATTTTCTGACTGTACGAGTTGGGACAGTTGCGCTTCAGGTGGGTGGTTGTTGTACTCCTCTCTTTGTATGCCCACTAGGAATATCAGAGTACCCTCGTTTTGACAATGCCAAATGTGTTGATTGGTAGACTTGCATGCTCTAGGAAATTGATTAATTGTTATCAGATCTCCAATTTATTATTGTTAGATTAATCACTGATTTAATCGCTTATTTGATTCTGAAACTATATATTTGGAGACAATATAGGAATAGAGGACTGCAAAACTGATGTTTGTTCATGTGAGACGGTCACCCTAGCTTAAGTCACTTCTAAACTGTTATACTTGGAAATTGGACAAATATTGGAACATTGCATGATTAAATTGATCACATAATTATTGCCATCTTTTACTGCTACACTATTTTGGGACTTGACTTAGGAGAAACCATGCTTTTCTCTTTCTTCTTTCATTGTTGGCACTAGCGGCTTAATCGCTCAGGTTCGAGCGTATGTTGGACAGTGTAGGCAGGTATTGGGGATTTGGGACAGGTTGAGTTGTCAGGGGGTTGCGGCGACCACGGATCTTGGGTGGTTGACCGGATTGTTTTATTGCATCAGATTGGGTGTTCGGGGATCGGGCTTACTTTAGTGGAGGGTTGTTCCCACTTCTTGAGTCTCGATCCAGTCCTGCTATTGGAGACAGTGGTTACAGAGATGTTGATACAGTGATATTACTTTACTCGTGTGGGTCGCTCCCCTCGAGTGCCACTCCGGAGTAGGCTTTCCACGGTGTGAGCGCCGGGCACCATGCTAGTTTCTTGAGTTCCACGGTGTGAGCGCCGGGCACCATGCTGGTTTCTTGAGTTCGACAGCAGAGCAGGCAGTGCCAGTGTTCACTGGCTGTCAGATTGGGTCGTTATGACAGGCTACTTGATTCTGGTGCATCACTTTTCCCATCCTTATCGGTTGGTCATGTAGAGGCATAGTAGGGATAGTATTTTTATCAGTTGCTTCATTTATCTGTATCCCTTCTTTTCTTCTTCCCCTTTTTGCCTCTGAGCACCTGGTGGGCATATCTGAGCTGAGGCTTTACCCACTAGGGGAGGCTACTGTTTATAGTAGTACTGACCCCCATTGTTTTTCTTGTCCCCTACTTTTCCCTTGTTTTGCAGAGTCCTCTGTGGGAGTTGCTGGGCCATCAGCAACTGATCGAGGTAAGCGGATTGCGGACTAGATAGAGAGCCACCGAGGGTCGTAGCTGGAGATTTTTTTTGGGTACCAGGACTTCTCAGACAGTTTTCTTGTATTTCTTTTTGGGGACTGGCTTTTGCCAGCTGTTTGTATTATAGTTGTGAGCTGGGAGAGACATCTGTATTTATTTTACTATTGTACTTTTTACTTCCAGCATCTGTCTGAGATACAGTAGTTTTATTTCAGCTCTGATTATTATGCTCTTTTATTATTATTTCTTATCTGAGCAGGTTACCGACGCTTCGTGTATGTGGGAAGTACCGCATGCACGGCGGATCTGTAGACGGGCCCGGGTTCTGGTTTACACCCGGGGCGTGACACTAGTACTTTTCATTTCTTTTTGGGTCTGGCTTCGGCCAGCTGGTTGTATTTGATTAGTGAGCTAGGAGAGACACTTGTATTATTGAGAGTTTACTTTTGTACTTTTACTTTCCAGCTTTATCTGAGATGTACTAGTTGTAGTTTAGCTCTGTTTTATGCTCTTTTATTATATCATCTATATCTGAGCAGGTTGCCAGCGCTTCGTGTACACGGAAAATTTCGTGTACACGGCGGATCTGTGGACGAGCCCGGGTTCTGGTTTACACCCGGGGCGTGACATGATCTCTAGCGCTCCGTTCCTTTCAGACATGATCACAGATCCTCAATCAATCCACCGAGCATGCTCAATCGCTGCATCTAAAGTCGACGCTCGCCGAGAACGCACGAAGTGATAGATATCCCGATGCAGTCCCCTCTCAAACATGATCAACCTTCTGGGCCTCATCCTGGGCGACATGGGGTACACTGCTCAACAATCGCAGAAACTCGCAAACATATTCCTAAAGAGGTCGACTCCCCTGCTGCAGGCGTCTCAGATCCCCTTCCAGTTTCTGCTTTACATTGTCGGGAAGAAGGCCCCGAACAGCAAAGCACGAAACTCGCTCCAGGTTATCAATTGCGCTCCCGGTGGTCCAACAGGACGAACTCGGCAATCACCAACTCTCGGCGTCCTTATCCAAAAGTGCGTAACCAAGTGCACCTGATGCTTCTCCTGGAAGAACAAATCCTCAAACAACTTCTCCATAGCAGCAATCCAGTTCTCGGCCTCCCAAGGCTCCAAACTCTGCCCTGAAAACTGTGGGGGATGGAAACTAGCTGACGTACAACAACCGATCAGCAAACTCTCGCTGCTTCTGCACTATCAACGGTGCGATCTGGGTCGAAATCGACGATGTTGCGGCCGGAGGTACTACTGGCGATACCACAGGAGATGCTCTCTGCTCAAGCATGCGCATCACGCGCTCCATGTTCTCTTCTTGGCGCCGCATCGCCTCAAACATCTGGGCTACCTGGGCCCGTAACTCTCAGACCTCACTTTACTCTGTCCATTCAGCTTCCCGTTGCTTGGGCTCCTCATCCAAGGTTGAACACGCCCTCGCTGCTGCACGGCATCTCGGAAGCATCAAAGACAACTGCCACAAACCAAACATCAGGACCACAAACACTCTCGACCCAATCAAGCAAAAGTCTAGGACATGTTACACATTCTAAAGCATTATGTTGTTTGCAGCTAACATAATCACTTTAGAGAATAAATATGTAAAATCACTCGCCCCAATCCTCTGGGGGAGGTACAAACTCAATCAGGACTCTCACTAATGTCACGTCTCTCACGACAGTCATCCTACTGTCCAACTAATAGCCTAGGGTCACTAAGTCCTCAATGACCTATATTCCTAGGCTCTGATACCACCCTAATCTGTCACGCCCCGTAGTCGAAACTGCGATCCGGGCTCGTCAACAGATCCGCCATATGTACGGAAACTCCCGCACAAACGCAGCGTCTACCCTGCAAGTCATATCTATAGCTAAAACATGTATCAGAGCTGAAACCAAAACCAGTAGCTACAGAAATCAACTGAACATCTGATATATATAAAAACCTCAATACATAGTCTCTCAGCTATGAAAATAAAATACAACCCTCACAATCACTCAGACTGTCCAGTACAAAAGTGTAATCATAAAAATACAGGGTACATCTATCTCTGACTCTCAATAAAATGGGTAAGGAGCTACTCGGCCACGTCCTCACCTCGATCAGCTGTCTCCGCGCGAACCAAGCCGGAACAGCAACCTCAGGAAACCTGTCACCGCAGCGGGTGTGAGAACTACTGCAGAAGGTAGTTCCCAGTGGGTACCGTCACCAATATCCACGGTATGCCCACTAAGTCTACCGGAGGCAAACAGATAGGTATGCAGATAGATAATAGGAAAGCTGAATGAAAACTACAGCTAATATGTCTCAATCATCATGCTCAAAGAAACTCTACTATGAACATGCTATGCATACACTCGCTACTGCTAAATGCCTCAAGTACCATGCTCAAAGGAAAACTCATCTAAGAACATGCCATGCACCCACCTGCACACGAGGTGCTCACAAAACTCAAATCTCAATGGATGCCACATCGGGTCCAGTCAAGCCTGCGCCTCTCACAGTGAGTCATCTAGGAATGCACCTGCCTACTACCACGCATCCACAAGAGGATGGGAATTACGTAGGGCGTCCTACACAGACTATCTCAATATCACGTAAAGCGACGCGCCTGCCTACTGCCACTACGCCCAAAAAGGACTTGGACTTACGTAGGGCGTACTCCACTGACTATCACAATCTCAACATAGCAGCCTCGTCAGGCGCATCATCATCATCATCATCATCATCATCGCATCCAGAGCGTAACTCGAGGAGAGCGACCCCACCAAGCTTAAACGTGTCTCATCTGTCTCATATATCTCATCTGTCTCATCTGTCTCAACAAGCGGCACCTGCAGGCTATGATCCACGATCAAACAGATCGGAAACTCAATGCTCAAATAACACAACTCAGTCGGGAAACCCTCCACGACTCGATCAGGAAATGCCCAAACACTCTCACAGCTATGTCGGAGAACCCTCCACGACTCAATCTGAAAATGCACAACCCATGGCTAAGTCGGGAACCCTCCACGACTCGGTTTGCCAGAGCCCAACTCTCATAGCTAAGTCGGGAACCACCTCCACGACTAAATCAGAAATGCATGACCCATGATCTAGAATAACCTCATCAATCCCAACAAGGAAGCTCAAACTCACATGACACTAGAAACTCATCCCACAGAGCTCTAAAAATCCACTCGGCCCCCCGGCACGAGAACACATGCATCCTGAACCTACTCAACCCCTTTGAAAGATCTCAATATTTTAAAACTATTTTCAAAGCTCAGTTTTCATTAAAAATAAGTCCGATAATTTTTAAAACGGTTCAGATGCCAATGTAATGCCAACTAATCATGCAGTCTAGTGTCAAATCGTCTCTAGATCATGCTAAAAATATATGGGGCTCAAAATTATCTTCCTACAATTTTCTAGGCAACTATCAGAATTACCAACTATAATAACAATCAAGCTAGACATGCTAAACATGCATACAATAGTTTTAGAAGGCATTCCATACATCTTGAAGAATTTTCAACCCACCTGGATCGCTTTCCACAGGCAACGCTGAAATCGGCGAAGCGGGGTCCCACTCACAGTCAAAAATCTGCCGAAACACCAGACCGCGCCGCGCGCGCGCGAACACTATCGCGAACCTCGAAAAATTCTCCGAAAGCTCAAACAAAACTCTCGAGTCCTCTACAAAATCTGGCGCGCTCCGGCTCACTCATAGTCAGCTCACAGCATGTGCGCATGCATGCTGGCACCTCGGCTCCGCGCAGTGAAAATCCAAAACTAAACAACCAAGCAGCACAACAAGCTCCTCCTCAATGTGCTTGTGAAAAGATGGAAAGAACAACCCAAACAGCTCAATCTTATGCAAAACCACAAAACCAATCCATAAATCCAAGCTTGGAAAACAATCTACCAACTTACCTCACGTACAGTTGACGCTCGCGCGGCTCCGCTCAACTCCAAGCAGCAGGAAACATCAAGCTTGCACCCTCACTTCTCTTTTTCTCACCTTCTCATTTTTCTTTCCCTCTTCTTCTCTTCTCTTTCTTCTTTTTCCTCTGGTTGTCATAGAGAAGAAGGCAGGGGTTGGGGGGGCTCTTATAGAAGGTGGTGTGGGGCAAAACACTTGGGAAGTGAAAAGACCATAGTGCCCCTCTCACACAAATCCAAAACAGGCCAAAACTGAGCTCCCTGGAGGCTGGGTACTAGTACCAATAGTTGGGTACCGGTACCAAACTGCTTTGGTTCCGGAACCAAGCAGCTGGTTCCGGAACCCAGCATGCAGTTCCGGAACCAAGCTGCTGGTTCTGGAACCTAATGCTCCAACACACCAATTTCGGCTGAAGTAGAGATTTTTGTAGCCGCCAACTCACTTTTCGCCCCGGAAGCTTCCGCATCACTCTGAAACCTCTCGAACTCCACTGTAAATATAAAATAAATATGTTCCAAATATTTTCCAATTTTTTTGTGCACCACTGCGGAGTCGGTGCTCTATCCAATCCAATACTCTACAGGTACACAATGCCCCGAAAATGCCGATTCAACCTGGGGCTTCCGCGTCGATCCAAAACAACCCGAACTCATCTGTAAACACAATTAGAACACGCCCAAGGCGATTTCCCCGCACCACGCCATCTTGCGAGGTCGGTGCACTAAACGAAGTCCCAGTACTCTACACTATCACAGAAAAATACCCGCACCACACGATAGTCAACTTAAGAAAACTCGATAATTCGATTTCCTTAACATGTAATTTATTAGCAAGATGGTAAAATGATGCACAAAAAGTTGTGATATTACACCACACACCCCTTAAAAGAAGTTTCGTCCTCGAAACTTATCCTCAACCCTCGCTAAACAAATCGAAAAAACAGTCTCTCATCTTCGTCTCTAGTTCCCAAGTCGCCTCACGCTCCTCATGGTTACTCCATTGCACCTTCACGTAGGGGATCGTCCGGTTGCGTAGCTTCTTATCTTCACGCGCCAATATTCGTACCGGTGTTTTCTCGAAGCTCAAGTCCTCACGCAACTCGATGGCAGAAACATCGAGGTCGTGCGACGGATCGGGAAGGTATTTACGGAGCATCGAGACATGAAACATGTTGTGTACCCGCTCGAGGTTTGGCGGTAAGGCCAACCGGTATGCCACCGGGCCCACGCGCTCCAAGATCTCGAAGGGTCCCACATACCGCGGGCTCAGTTTCCCTCTTAAGCCGAAACGTCTCGTTCCTTTAGATGGCGATACACGGAGTAACACGTGTTCCCCCACCATAAACTCCAAATCGCGTCGCCTCTGATCCGCATAGCTCTTCTGCCGGCTCTGGGCGGTCAACAGCCGCTGCCTGATAAGGCGCACCTTTGCCTTAGTTTCCTCCACTAGATCTGGTCCCAAAAACTTTCGCTCCCCTAAGTCGTCCCAACAAATAGGAGATCGACATCGGCGTCCGTACAGGACTTCATACAGCGCCAATTGAATGCTTGCTTGGTAGCTATTATTGTAGGCGAATTCCACGAGGGGTAGGTAACGCGACCATCCTTCACCCAAGTCAAGCACGCAAGCTCGGAGCATATCTTCGAGAATCTGGATTACCCGTTCCGATTGTCCGTCAGTCTGCGGGTGGAAAGCCGTGCTGAATTAAAGTTTGGTCCCCATTGCCCGCTGTAGGCTCTGCCAAAAGTTCGACACAAAACGTGTGTCTCTATCAGAAGTAATCGACGCTGGTACTCCGTGCAACCTTACCACCTCATCGATGTAGGTTTGCGCTAATCGGTCTCGGGTCCATGTCGTGTGGATGGGCAGAAAGTGAGCCGATTTCGTCAAGCAATCCACTATGACCCATATCGCGTCGTGTCCTTGTTGCGATCGGGGAAATCCAGTCACGAAGTCCATGGTAATCCATTCCCATTTCCATTTCGATACGGGCAATGGCTGTAGTTTCCCCGCCGGATGCTGGTGTTCAGCTTTCACTTGTTGGCATACGAAATAATGTGCCACAAATTGCGTCACATCCCCCTTCAATTTAGGCCACCAAAAGGTCCGCCTAAGATCTTTATACATCTTCGTACCACCGGGATGCGCAGTGTAGGGAGCACTATGCGCTTCCGTCAGAATTTCTTTCTTTATTTTCGGTACATCGGGCACACAAATTCATCCCCGGAACCTTATTGCGTTATCCGAGCCAATCATAAAATCGCCCCCTTGTTTCGAAGATATTCTGTCCCGCACAAGTTGCAATAATGTGTCCATTGACTGGCCTTCCAAGATCCTCTCGATCAAAGTAGGCTTGACTACAAAGGACAGGAGTTGCGTAACCGTACCCGCCGGCACTACCTCCAGTCTCAATTGCGAGAACTTCGCAATTAGACGATTCTGTTGGGTAAGAGCGCTCATCGTCGTTTCTCCCGTCTGCCCCTTCCGGCTTAAGGCGTCGACCACCACATTTGCCTTTTCGGGGTGGTAATGGATAGACAAATCGTAGTCTTTCAGTAGCTCCAGCCACCGCCTTTGCCGTAAATTCAACTCCTTTTGTGTGAACAAGTACTTAAGGCTCTGGCGATCGGAAAACACATTGCAGTGCGCTCCGTAAAGATAGTGCCTCCAGAGCTTTAGAGCAAACACGACTGCTGCGAGCTCCAAGTCGTGTGTAGGGTAGTTCTGCTCATATTCCTTGAGCTGTCTTGATGAGTAGGCTATGACCTTCCCTTGTTGCATTAGTACGCTGTAGTGGTCCAGGATTTCGTACAGTTTTTCCCATGAATTCTTGGTGTGAAACATCTATCATTGGTGTATTAGGCCCACAGAGCATCAAAGGGATGCTACGGATGGACACAGTGTGGTATTTACTGTTGGTTTGGCCTTCGGGTGTAAGACCCGGCCTTTCTTTGACTTTCCCCGTTACCCCTCGTCTCATGATGTCCGACTGAGGGTCTAATTTTGGTGTCTTCCCGAACAGTCCGGCGGGGCTCGCGGACAAGTTTAGGCGGTAGAGCTCGCAAAACGGAGCACGGCAGAGCGAACGGATTCGGATTCCGACTTACGGATCTCCCGAAATGGGGGTCAAAGCGTTTGCTTTTGAGTGACGCATCGGAATCCGTGTTAAGTGGCCGGCACGTTCTCCGAGGCGATCGGACGGGGAACCTGCTGTGATCGGAGTTCTCATCTGGTTATGTCATTGGGTTATTTTATTTAGGTGGTGGTACTTCGACCTTCCAGCTTTCATCTTGGGTCCTAACGAATATTTTCAGTCGATTAAGGAGGGGTTGAAATTCGAGAAATTCTGGGTTGGTCGTCGGGACTTGCAGATAATTTTTGGTGCTAGAGCTTTCAAAACGGTGAACGGAGCCGCGATCGGATTCGGATTCCGATTCCCGGATCTCCCAGAATTAATTCTTGAAGTTTGGACCCCTTTTAGGTGCTCCGGGATCCGTGCGAGCGATTGACACGCTTTTCGAGACAATCTTAGTCGTCGGTTTCTTTTCGGTTATTTTTTAAGGGTTTTTTTTTTAAAACCAGGGGGGGCGTAGGGTTTTTTCCCTCCTTGGTTTCTCTCGTGACGGCTAGGGTTTAAGGCGGCTCCCTTAAGAAAGGGAAGGGGAAAAAACCCCAATTCTTTTCTCCTCTCTTTTCTACCGAGGGCGTGAGGAACCGAGACGGAGACAAGGGAAGGAAGGACGATCGCACGCCCTGCGGAACCCGGCGAACGAGAGCGGGACGATCCTCTTCCTTCCTCCCTCACCGGCGAAAACAAGGTGAGCGGTTCGGGCCTTCCCGATCATCTTTTTCGGTATAAGGTTTTCCTTCGTGTCGTGTTTCGTGCGAGGCGTGTTGTCGAACGGGAGGCCGCCGCCGCCGTTGTTAAACGGGAGGCCGCCGCCGCCGTTACCTTGTTCGCGGGGTCGTCGCCGGAGTCGCACGGGAGCGAAAACGGAGAAGAAATCGCGAAAAGGGGCATCACTGTTCATCACGGTACGGATGCTTCAGCCGCGGTCCACAGACCCCGGGCGTGCACCCGGTGCACGCTCCGCAGCCCCGGAGGCGCAGACCCGGCGCACGGAACCGTGCGCCGGACTGCACACCGTGCGCGGTGCACGCTCAGGGCGTGCACCCGGCGCACGCATCGGCAGCCGCGCGGCATGGACCCGGTCCGCGCTTTCCCCCGTGCGCGGCCCGGCCCAAGCCGCACCGGCTCACCCCTCCTGGGCGTGCACCCGGTCCGCGACCGCGCGCTCGGTGGCCGTGAGCCCGGTGCGCGCTCAGCCCGTACACCGGCCCGGCCCATTCCGCCTGGTGCACACTCCCGGGGTGAGCCCGGTCTGCGGCGCCGCCTCTTCTGCGTCGTGGACCCGGTCCACACCTGGACCCGTGCACCAGACTTCAGAAATTGAGCCCAGAAACTCCGTTTTTGGCCCGTTTCGTCCCCTTTTTGAGTGTTTTTGACCGCGACGACGTTTTTAACAGTATTTTTCACTGTAGCTGTTCCGGGCACAAGGTGGGAGTGTTTTAGCTGGAGTTTCTACGTATCTTCTTTTACGTATTTCAGGTGGGTACATCCTTAGAACCCCTTTATGCCCATTTTCGTTACTGTCATAATTATCGTGTGGTGTGTACTCGGCTCATTATTGTTGGTTACGTTTTGGATGCTTGGTTCATTATGGTTGGGTTCGTCTTGGTACTTGGTTCATTATTGTGGGTTCTGTTTTGGGATTCGGCGTCGGGTTTTCGGCAATTGTATCTTGTTTAAAATAAATATTTAGTTGTGCTAACGTGGTGTTCTTTGTGGTATTTATTGTTGAGCATGCATGTTAGCGGGTTACTTCTAGTACACATATTATCGCCCTGTTTTCGATTATACATGTTAGCGGGTTATCTTCGATCACACGTATTACTGTTTTACTCCTAATTATACATGATGCCGTTTTACTCTTGTTATATATTATGATGCTAACATGATGGTGGTTATGGTTACTTGGCTCGAGGCTGCAGCACGCGCACCCGCAGTTTGGCCACCGCAAAGGGTGCGCTTTTCCGGAAAAGTGGTCCATGACCCGTGTATACCCACGAGGTGACGTAGTGGGGCCCCTTATTAGTTGTGGGGTTTGAGGCGCCGAGGTGCGAGCGATGCGACCCGTCGGTTTAGTTGTCCGACGTGGTCGGGTATTGCAGGTACGGTGCGACCCGTCGGTTTAGTTGTCCGACGTGGTCGGATATTGCAGGTACGGTATGGCCGTCGGTTTAGTTGTCCGACGTGGCCAGGTATTACAGGTTACAGGCGTACAGGTTGCCGTTTCCCCTCTTGAGAGGGTGGTTGCTCCGGTTGTCTTCACGGTTTGTTTATTATATTTTTCCGTTCTGTTATTATTAGTCACTGACTTCCCACTTCGTGACAGGGTTCAAGCGGGGGGAGAGGTAGGCGGCGGTGAGGACGGGGCAGGAGTAGCTGGGTTGCTGGGGACCCTGGATTGTATTTTCTCTTTTATTCCTTGCATTTCATTTACTTTGTAGTTATGTGTGAGGTTCTCGATACCCTCGTGGGGTCGGCATGGATGTCGGTATGGATTGCATTTAGCTATCTTCGCATGCGTTACTTTCCCTTTCACTTCTGTTGGCCGATTGAAAAAGAAGACCAAACCAAAGAAAGGATTTCGAAAACCGTTTTTAAAATCTAAGTGTCGTGTGGGCACTGGTTTCAAAACCCTGTGGATTTATGGATTTCGAAATGGATTTCAAAACTTGGGTGTCGTGTGGGCACCGTTTTCAAAACCTTGTGGATTTATGCGGATTGTGAAACTCGTTTTCAAAACATAAGCGCCGGGTGGGTGCTCTTTTAAATCTGTGGATTTATCCTTTTCAAATTGATCGGCCAGACGCTTTAACAAACTTGAATGCTAGTTGTATGTTAGTAACCGTTGTGATTGAATGGTTGCGAATGTTTGGGAGATGTACTAAATGCTACGCCGTGCACATACAAGGGAGACTCTGTCCGTTTGCAGAGAGACCCTGTATGTGCGGCGGGTCTGGGCACGCGCCGGGGAAGAGAAGTCTTCTTTTGGAAAAAAAAAAAAAAAAAAAACGAACCGTTTCGCTAAAACAAACCCCCGGGGCGTGACAGATTAAGATGGTATCAGAGAAGTTCTTTCAATCACAACAGTTAGTGCCGACATCCGTTGGGATACCTCACTTCCTACAGGTGAATGAAATGGGTAGGGCATAGGAAGGTAGAACGCGAGTGATCGAGGGGTGGAAAAGTTCGAGTCCTTTTCTCTCGCTAGGTGGTTCGTTGTTTTGTAGGTGAAGTCTAGATCTGACTCTTGTTATGTGTGTACAGATATGGCCCGTACCAGATCATCGGCCGGGGACGCGGAGGCAGATACGACGACGTCGACGGCCGGGAAAACTAGCTCCTGCGGCAGCAGATGCGAGAGTGCGGGGACTATTGAGTTTCTTTTCTCGATGGGGCTCGGGTGGTAGCACCACCCACCGGTAGTTGTTGTTTTGTTGGCCGTCTGTCGGCCGTGGGTAACCGGATAGCTGTTTGGGCTAAACTTGTACCTCCTGGGTCATCTGGTGTTGAGTTACAGCGGGTAGTCGGTCGATTCCTTTTGCACTATGGGCAAGGTACAGGTGGGAATGCGGATTCTTCCCCTATAATTGCTACCCATAGTTCGGCCTTTCACCGTAGACACTGCGACGCTTGCAGAGATCGTCGTGATGGGTTCACGGGTGGCTCCTTTTGGTGGGGTTGTGGTGGAAAAGCTCTGGGTTGGGTTTCTGTTTTCTGCACAAGTGCGTCAGTTCGGTTGTCCTGCGGGTGGGTTGGCGTGTGATCCCTCGAGTGCGTTTAGTGAACCTAGGCAACTCTTGACACGATTCTTCTCGCTGTTTTCGTTGTTTGCCTTCTTTCGACCCTTTAGATTTCAGATAGATAGTCTTCAGTACCTGGGGGTCTTTGCTGAACGGACCTAGAGCTTAGATTTTCTTTTAGTTGGGAGTGTCGCTGTCGGTCTGGAAGTTTACCGCTCGATTAGATGCCCGGTGCTTGGTGGGGCAACGGTTTGGGACCGAGAGTTAGTGGCAAATTAGAGCGTCGCACCCCGTCGGTGCCAGGACGGAAGTAGGACCTTACCTTGTGGGTTTGTCGCCAGCTTCCCATGACTAAGGCATAGCCTTGAGGCTTGGCTGGGAGCGTTGTGGATTATGATCTTTTGGGGCTGGTGTGAGTCAAGGGGGGGGATCTGGCGACTACTCGGAGTTCTGGTACTGGTCACCTTCGACTAGGAGGCCCTGTACGCAGCCCTTCGGTTGGGTAGACCTTGTAGTGGGTCTTAGAGCTGAAACCTAACGTTAGTCTTGACCGTCGCCTCGATAGGATGTTTAGTCGGAGCGGGTGGCCCGGGTTGGATGTTTTGGACTTTTAAAGAATCATTGGTAAGGGTTTCTTCTGCCATCCCCCTGATTGAATTGCCGGGAATACCCCTGGGCGAGAGGCCATCCTATCTTTCGAGTTCTACCAGACACGCAATCTATCACTTAGGCGCTTTGCGGAATGACTTTCGCGGAACTGAGGGAATTTAAGGCACAAGGAGTTTTTCTGAATAGAGGGTTCATCAGACCGAGTGTGTCACCTTGGGGTGCACCCGTGCGCTTCGTGCGAAAGAAGAACGGAAGCCCACGCCTACGCATCAACTATAGGGAGATAAGCAATGTTACAGTGAAGAACAAGTCCGGGATTGATGACCACTCCAAATCAACTGCGAGGAGCACTTACGGACTTTTCTCCGGAATCTCAGGGACCAGAAGCTGTTTGCTAAATTTAAGAAGGTGTGTTCTGACTTCGCGAAGTGGACTTTTGGGGCACATGGTGTCAGCGACGGGAATCACAGAGAATGTGAGCGGAACTGTCCGACATGCGATTCGAAACTGGCAGCGGTCGTCTTCGTTTTGAAGTTTTGGAGACACCAAGTACGAATAACTTCTTAGCCAGAGCCTTAAGTTTGGTTCACATAGGAAGAGCTGCCTTGCGACAGAGGCATTGGTTGCAATTGCTGAAGGACTCGACTTATCCATTCAGCATCACCCCGGAAAAGCAAGTGTAGTCGCGGATGTCTTGAGCGGGAAGGGTCCAATCGAGGAGGAATCGATAAGCGCGACTACTCAGCAGGGCCGGTACGATCGCGCGACTCTTGTCCTTGATGGTCAAGCCAACCCTATTAGGGAAATCCTGAAAGGCCAGAGGACAGGCCCACAGATACAGCCTGTTCGAGACAAATCCCCCGGACCACGTGAGCGACTTTTCGGCGAGTGCGAATGGCACGACACATTTTCGAGGGCGGAATTGCGTTCCCGAGCTGCCAGAGTTGAAGGAAGAGGTATTGTCCGGGGCACACTGCGCTCCCTATGCGGCGCATCCAGGTGACACGAAAATGTACAAGGACCTCAAGCAGAATCTTTGGTGGACTAAATCGAAGGGGGATGCAACACAGTTCACTGCCCGTTGTTTGGAGGATTAACCAGTAAAGTTCGAACATCAGCGCCCGGCGGGGGAAAACTACAATCTCTACCTGTACCAGAGTGGAAATGGGAGCAAATCAGCATGGAATCCGTCATGGGTTTTCTGCATCGCATCAAGGGCACGATGCAGTTTAAGTCACAGTGGAGCGACTGACGAAGTCAACTCTCTTCCCACCCATTCGTATGGCGTGGACTAGAGACACTCGACGGGTGTCGAACTTTTGGCGAAGTCTACAGCGAGCCCTAGGAACCGAGCTGCACTTTAGCTCAGCCTTTCACCCCCGGACGGATGGACAATCCGAGCGGGTGATTCAGATTCTCGAGGACATGCTCCGGGCTTGCGTATTAGATTTGGGAGACGGATGGTCGCGCCACCTACCCCTTGTAGAGTTCGCTTACAACAACAGCTACCAGGCGAGCATCCGGATGGCGCCGTACGAAGCATTGTACGGCAGACGCTGTAGATCCCCGATTGGTTGGGACGATCTGGGGGAGCGAAGGTTTTTGGGACCAGACTTGGTGGCGGAAACTGAGAAAAAAGTACGCCTCATCAGACGGCGGTTGGCGACCGCCCAGAGCCGGCAAGAGAGCTACGCAGATCGGAGGCGTCGCGATGTGGAATTCCAGGTGGGGGAGCAGGGGTTGTTGCGGGTTCGCCGTCAAAAAAAAAAAAAAAAAAAAAGGGGGTGAAGCGGTTCGGGTTGAGGGGCAAGTTGAGCCCACGGTAGGTGGGGCCGTTCGAGATTCTGGAGCGCATCGGCCCGGTGGCCTACCGCCTCGCCCTACCGCCGAACCTTGATCGAGTTCACGATGTGTTCCACGTGCCCATGCTTCGGAAGTATCTCCCCGACCCATCGCGAGTGCTCGACGTCCCTGCAATTGAGCTTAAGAAAGACCTGAGCTTCGAGGAAGTGCCGGTGCGGATCCTAGCACGAGAGGACAAAAAGCTACGAAGTCGGACATTTCCCTACGTGAAGGTGCTTTGGAGCAATCAAGGAGAACGTGAGGCAACTTAGGAACTAGAGTCAAAGATGAGGGAGTGCTACCCGGACCTCTTCGCCGCAGGTGAGGGTTAAGTTTCGAGGACGAAACTTGTTTTTAGCGGTGAGTGGTGTAAGACCCGGCCTTTCTTTGACTTTCCCCGTTACCCCTCGTCTCATGATGTCCGACTGAGGGTCTAATTTTGGTGTCTTCCCGAACAGTCCGGCGGGGCTCGCGGACAAGTTTAGGCGGTAGAGCTCGCAAAACGGAGCACGGCAGAGCGAACGGATTCGGATTCCGACTTACGGATCTCCCGAAATGGGGGTCAAAGCGTTTGCTTTTGAGTGACGCATCGGAATCCATGTTAAGTGGCCGGCACGTTCTCCGAGGCGATCGGACGGGGAACCTGCTGTGATCGGAGTTCTCATCTGGTTATGTCATTGGGTTATTTTATTTAGGTGGTGGTACTTCGACCTTCCAGCTTTCATCTTGGGTCCTAACGAATATTTTCAGTCGATTAAGGAGGGGTTGAAATTCGAGAAATTCTGGGTTGGTCGTCGGGACTTGCAGATAATTTTTGGTGCTAGAGCTTTCAAAACGGTGAACGGAGCCGCGATCGGATTCGGATTCCGATTCCCGGATCTCCCAGAATTAATTCTTGAAGTTTGGACCCCTTTTAGGTGCTCCGGGATCCGTGCGAGCGATTGACACGCTTTTCGAGACAATCTTAGTCGTCGGTTTCTTTTCGGTTATTTTTTAAGGGTTTTTTTTAAAAAACCAGGGGGGGCGTAGGGTTTTTTCCCTCCTTGGTTTCTCTCGTGACGGCTAGGGTTTAAGGCGGCTCCCTTAAGAAAGGGAAGGGAAAAAACCCCAATTCTTTTCTCCTCTCTTTTCTACCGAGGGCGTGAGGAACCGAGACGGAGACAAGGGAAGGAAGGACGATCGCACGCCCTGCGGAACCCGGCGAACGAGAGCGGGACGATCCTCTTCCTTCCTCCCTCACCGGCGAAAACAAGGTGAGCGGTTCGGGCCTTCCCGATCATCTTTTTCGGTATAAGGTTTTCCTTCGTGTCGTGTTTCGTGCGAGGCGTGTTGTCGAACGGGAGGCCGCCGCCGCCGTTGTTAAACGGGAGGCCGCCGCCGCCGTTACCTTGTTCGCGGGGTCGTCGCCGGAGTCGCACGGGAGCGAAAACGGAGAAGAAATCGCGAAAAGGGGCATCACTGTTCATCACGGTACGGATGCTTCAGCCGCGGTCCACAGACCCCGGGCGTGCACCCGGTGCACGCTCCGCAGCCCCGGAGGCGCAGACCCGGCGCACGGAACCGTGCGCCGGACTGCACACCGTGCGCGGTGCACGCTCAGGGCGTGCACCCGGCGCACGCATCGGCAGCCGCGCGGCATGGACCCGGTCCGCGCTTTCCCCCGTGCGCGGCCCGGCCCAAGCCGCACCGGCTCACCCCTCCTGGGCGTGCACCCGGTCCGCGACCGCGCGCTCGGTGGCCGTGAGCCCGGTGCGCGCTCAGCCCGTACACCGGCCCGGCCCATTCCGCCTGGTGCACACTCCCGGGGTGAGCCCGGTCTGCGGCGCCGCCTCTTCTGCGTCGTGGACCCGGTCCACACCTGGACCCGTGCACCAGACTTCAGAAATTGAGCCCAGAAACTCCGTTTTTGGCCCGTTTCGTCCCCTTTTTGAGTGTTTTTGACCGCGACGACGTTTTTAACAGTATTTTTCACTGTAGCTGTTCCGGGCACAAGGTGGGAGTGTTTTAGCTGGAGTTTCTACGTATCTTCTTTTACGTATTTCAGGTGGGTACATCCTTAGAACCCCTTTATGCCCATTTTCGTTACTGACATAATTATCGTGTGGTGTGTACTCGGCTCATTATTGTTGGTTACGTTTTGGATGCTTGGTTCATTATGGTTGGGTTCGTCTTGGGTACTTGGTTCATTATTGTGGGTTCTGTTTTGGGATTCGGCGTCGGGTTTTCGGCAATTGTATCTTGTTTAAAATAAATATTTAGTTGTGCTAACGTGGTGTTCTTTGTGGTATTTATTGTTGAGCATGCATGTTAGCGGGTTACTTCTAGTACACATATTATCGCCCTGTTTTCGATTATACATGTTAGCGGGTTATCTTCGATCACACGTATTACTGTTTTACTCCTAATTATACATGTTGCCGTTTTACTCTTGTTATATATTATGATGCTAACATGATGGTGGTTATGGTTACTTGGCTCGAGGCTGCAGCACGCGCACCCGCGGTTTGGCCACCGCAAAGGGTGCGCTTTTCCGGAAAAGTGGTCCATGACCCGTGTATACCCACGAGGTGACGTAGTGGGGCCCCTTATTAGTTGTGGGGTTTGAGGCGCCGAGGTGCGAGCGATGCGACCCGTCGGTTTAGTTGTCCGACGTGGTCGGGTATTGCAGGTACGGTGCGACCCGTCGGTTTAGTTGTCCGACGTGGTCGGATATTGCAGGTACGGTATGGCCGTCGGTTTAGTTGTCCGACGTGGCCAGGTATTACAGGTTACAGGCGTACAGGTTGCCGTTTCCCCTCTTGAGAGGGTGGTTGCTCCGGTTGTCTTCACGGTTTGTTTATTATATTTTCCCGTTCTGTTATTATTAGTCACTGACTTCCCACTTCGTGACAGGGTTCAAGCGGGGGGAGAGGTAGGCGGCGGTGAGGACGGGGCAGGAGTAGCTGGGTTGCTGGGGACCCTGGATTGTATTTTCTCTTTTATTCCTTGCATTTCATTTACTTTGTAGTTATGTGTGAGGTTCTCGATACCCTCGTGGGGTCGGCATGGATGTCGGTATGGATTGCATTTAGCTATCTTCGTATGCGTTACTTTCCCTTTCACTTCTGTTGGCCGATTGAAAAAGAAGACCAAACCAAAGAAAGGATTTCGAAAACCGTTTTTAAAATCTAAGTGTCGTGTGGGCACTGGTTTCAAAACCCTGTGGATTTATGGATTTCGAAATGGATTTCAAAACTTGGGTGTCGTGTGGGCACCGTTTTCAAAACCTTGTGGATTTATGCGGATTGTGAAACTCGTTTTCAAAACATAAGCGCCGGGTGGGTGCTCTTTTAAATCTGTGGATTTATCCTTTTCAAATTGATCGGCCAGACGCTTTAACAAACTTGAATGCTAGTTGTATGTTAGTAACCGTTGTGATTGAATGGTTGCGAATGTTTGGGAGATGTACTAAATGCTACGCCGTGCACATACAGGGGAGACTCTGTCCGTTTGCAGAGAGACCCTGTATGTGCGGCGGGTCTGGGCACGCGCCGGGGAAGAGAAGTCTTCTTTTGGAAAAAAAAAAAAAAAAAAACGAACCGTTTCCGCTAAAACAAACCCCCGGGGCGTGACATCGGGTGTATTTGCCGAATTTTAGAGAAGGCTTTGGGCCACACGGAGGCCGTATTTGGATTCAGCGTGGAAAAACGCTTGAAAACGGCTGTTTATTTATATTTTTCGGAGTTCGGATGCCCAAAAAGGGACCCCCGGAAGTTTTCTGCGCAAAATGGTGCACGGGGGGAGCTGTGGACCGGCCGGGGACACGTGGCGGCCTCTGATTGGGCCGGCGCACGCCTCCCGGTCCACGGAAAGGGCCGCCGGTGCACGGTGGACCGGCGGGCCACGTGGCGGCACGCGGTTGGCCCGGTGCATTGCGCGCGGCGCACAGGGGCAGGCGCGGGCAGCTTGGGCAGGCCGGGCAGGTGCGGAGCGTGCGCGGTGCACGGTGGACCGGGGCGCGCCACATGGCAGCACGGGATTGGCCGGTCCATGTGCGCGTGGCGCACGCAGCACCGCGCGGCTGCGGCCGTACGCGCACGTGGGCGGCGCGCTGGCCGACCGGCGCCGTGTCGGGCGTGGCGGCACACGCGGCGCCACGTGTCGCCGCACCATAGGCGGGCGTCGCCCACCGCGGCGCTGATTGCGGGGGACGCGTGGCGCTTCCCCGCTGGGCCCGCACTGCTGCCGCTTGTTTGGCGGACACGTGTCGGGCCCTGGGGCGGGTCGGACGGGCGGTGGCGTGCGGCCGGATCGGGTGCGCGAGCAGGCTTGGGCCGGGCCGTACTGTGCACGCCCGGAAACGGCTGGGCCGGGCCGCACTGTTTGCGCCCAGAACCGGGGACATATTGGGAATTATCCCAATTGTTCTAATGGGCCTATAAATAGGCCTCCCCTCCCTTCTTTTGTTCTATTTTTTCGAGAGATAGAGAGAGAACCAGTGGGAGGGACCTTAAGAGAAGTTTTTCATCTCCTTATTTTCTACCTCGTGGTGCGTTCCCAGATTTTTCGAAAGCTCGACAACGACGATCCGGATTTTACAGTGTGCCTCGGTTTTCCCCCATTTTCGGCTCGTTATCGTCGCATTTCAGTCCGAGGAGTCCCCTGCGCAATACAGGAGTCCTTTTTCGACGATTTCTTCGCTGCTGTGTTCCTAAGAGGTAGGGCCTCGTTTTCCGTGTTGGTGGTTTTTCTGGATTCAGATTCTCTGGCACGATTCCCGAGGTGTTTTGACCCCCTCTTTTGCTGTTTGGATGTTTGGACAGCGGCAACTTCGACGAATTATTTCTTGGCGTAGGAATATCAGATCGAGGCGATTTAACAGTCGATTTTGGGCTACTTTTCGCGAGGAACGCAACCGTGATTTTTCTGGGATTTTTGGAGCTTAGAACAGAGGTGAAATTTTTCATTTTGCGTGCTGATTATAAAAACAGTAAAAATAGGTTTTGGGACTTGCATTTTTACACCGTGTGTAATGTGTGATGTTGTAGGACACAGTTTTCGGCAGATTGCATTTTTAGAGGACAGCACACAGCGGGATATTTCTTGGGGTGTTGTGCACGCTTTTCGAGGTGGGCGGTTGTGTTTCCCTCTTTGTTGACATGCTCACTAGGAGTATTAGAGTTCCCCAATTTTATATGTGACAACTAGCTATTAGTATGTGAACCTGTTGCAATGCCCCCTAATTTAATTGAAAGTCTTTATGTGATAAATTGGGACAATAATGTTGGACAATTGCTATATCGTAACCCCGCATGCAAATAAGTATCACACTAATGTTTTAAAATAATTCCTTGCAATAAACCTTGCCACTTTTCTCAAAGCTTTTTAAAAGGACAATTGCATGCTTACCTGGACACCTAGTTAGGCCACTGTTTACTGCTGCACTATATTATTGGACTTGACTTAGGAGAAAACATGTGTTATCGTTCTTCTTCTCTATCGATGCATGATGCTCGAGTCTGATTGGGATTTTGGGATAGTGCAGTCTGGACCTCGAGTCTGGGATAGTTTAGACTCGTCTTGGGGATTGTGGGGCTTAGTGGCAACCGCGGATGTTAGGCGGTTGGCCAGATGCTTTTATTTTATCATATTGGGATTTATGGGTTCAGCGGCGACCGTGGATTTTGGGCGGTTGACCGGATGTCATTATCACATCAGATTGGGGATCGGGATTGCATTAGTGGATGGAGTTTCCCACTTTGATCATAGTCTTGACCCAGTCCTTCTATTGTGAGACATTGGTTACAGAGATACTTGATACAGAGATACTTTACTCGTGTGGGTCGCTCCCCTCGAGTGCCACTCCGGAGTAGGCTTTTTGACCGTGACGGGTGCCGGTCAGTTGGTGAGTTGCGAGTGATGACAGAGCAGGCAGTGCCAGTATTTCCTGGCCCTCTGATTGGGTTTCTTTGGGCAGTTAGCTTTATAGTTGCATATATACAGTTATCTTTTTGGCACTGCATTTAGAGGCATAGTAGTGGTAGTTTCCTTTTTCAGCAGTCTTTATTGCATACCACTGTTCTTTCCTTTTTGCCTCTTATAGTCCTAGTGGGTTTGTCGGCATTTGAGGTTTTACCCACTAGGGGAGGCTACTGGTTTATCTAGTAGTTCTCACCCCCATTGTTGTTTTATGTCTTCTCCCTTTTGTTTTGCAGAGTCATCTGCGGGAACTGCTGGGCCATCAGCGGCTGATCGAGGTAAGAGGATTGCGGACTAGCTAGATCATCTACCCCGACTGTGAGAGTAGCTGGACTTTTATTGTACCCCTTTTGTATCTCAGACTACAGTAGTTTACTTTTGGGACTGGCTTTAGCCAGTTGTTTGTATTTTGTTTAGTGAGCTGGGAGTTTATTGTACTTTATTTTAGCTTGTATCTTATTTCTAGTCTGAGATTACTTATAGTTTTTTTAGTTCAGCTCTGTTTATGCTCTTCTATTGTATATCTTATATCTGAGCAGGTTACCAGCGCTTCATGTACATGGAAAATTCTGTGTGCACGGCGGATCTGTTGGCGAGCCCGGGTTCTGGTTTACACCCGGGGCGTGACATACGCTTCCAAGACCGCTCCGTGATGCGTCGCAATAGATCTCATAGTCCTCTCCGGGCTTCGGCAGTGTGAGCACTGGCACTCGTGTTAGTCTGTCCTTGAGTTCCTCGAAGTTTTTCTGGCATTGAGCCGTCCAGATGAATTTCTTCCCTTTTCGGGTTAATCGATTTAAGGGAGTGGCTATCTTTGAGAAGCCTTGCATGAAGCGTCTATAGTACTCCGCCAGTCCTAGGAAACTCCGGATCTCCGTTACCGTTGTTGGCCGGTGTAGTGTCCCAGTTTTTCCCCTGTGTTTTTCCCCTGTTCGGGGTGTGGAACACCTAGTGTTGGTGTGTTGGGCCCCAACATGTCAAAGGGATGTGTTGTTTGGACTCAGGGAGGATTTGGGGTCAAGCCTGACCTTCGGCTGCCTTTGCCGAATTTTAGGAATGGAATCAGGCTAAACGGAGGCCGTATTTGGATTCAGCGCGGAAAAACGCTTGAAAACGGCTATTTATTTATTTAATTTGGAGTCCGGATGCTCAAAAACGGACCCCCGGAAGTTTTCTGTGCAAAATGGTGCACGGGGGGACTTGTGGACCGGCCAGGGACACGTGGCGGCCTCTGATTGGGCCGGCACGCCACTCCCGGTCCACGGAACGGGCCGCCGGTGCACGGTGCACCGGCGGGCCACGTGGCTGGCGCTGTTTGGTCCGGTCCAGGGCGCGCGGCGCACGGGAGGGTGCGCGGGCAGCGCGGGCAGGCGCGGGGTGGGGCGCGGTGCACGGTGCACCGGGGCGCGCCACGTGGCGGCCCCGGGTTGGTTGGCGTATGTGCGCGGGGTGCACCCGCGGGCGCGCACCTGCGGCCGTACGCACGCGCCGTACGCACGCGCGGCGCAGGTGCGCAGGCGGCGCCCGGCGGGCGTGACGGGCGGGGAAGCGCCCGCCACGTGGCGCCCCGCCATTGGCGGGCGCCACCCACCCCGCCGCCCCGCAGGGGGACACGTGGCGCATCCCCGCCAGGCCCGCACGGCTGCCGCCTGTTTGGCGGACGCGTGGCGGGCCCTGGGCCGGGTTGGACAAGTGGTCGAACGGGCTGGGATTCCGTGTGCGGCCCGGGTTGGGCTGGGCCGCACTGTAGCCGCCCGAAACTTGTTGGGCCGGGCCGCACTGTAGCAGCCCGAATTGTCCCCTGCGCCCGAAAGTGGGGACACAGGGGTCATTTTCCCAAAAGATTGTTTGGGCCTATAAATAGGCCTTCCTCCCCTCTCTCTTGGGCTTTTTCCGAGAGAAAGAGAGAGAACCAGGGAGAGGTCTGTGAAGAGAAGTTTTTCCTCTCACATTTTTATACCTCGTGGTGCGTTCCCAGATTTTTGAGAAGATCGACAGCGGCGTTCCGGATTTTACAGTGTGCCTCGGTTTTCCCCCATTTCGGCCCGTTATCGTCGCATTTCAGTCCGAGGAGTCCCCTGCGCAGTACAGAGGTCCGATTCCGACGATTTCTTCGCCTGTGTGTTCCTAAGAGGTAGGGCTTCGTTTTTTGTGTGGATGGTTTCTTCGGATTCCGATTCCTTGGCACGATTCCCGAGGTGTTTTGACCCCCTATTTTGCTGGTTGGATTTTTGGACAGCGGCGACTTCGACGAATTGTTTCTCAGCGTAGGAATATCGGATCGAGGCGATTCAAGAGTCGATTTTAAGCTATTTTTTGCAAGGAACGCAACCGTGATTTTTCTGGGATTTTAGGAGCTCGGGACAGAGGTGAAAATTCCTCGTTTTGCGTGCTGATTTTTATAACAGCAAAAGCTGTTTTGGGAATTGTTATATTTACACCTTGTACACTTGTGTGATACTGTAGGACATTGTTGCAGCTGACGGTGTGTTTAGAGGACAGCGGGTATTTTCTGGGTACATTGTACACGCTTTTCGAGGTGGGTGGTTGCTGTCACGCCCCGGGTGTAAACCGGAACCCGGGCCCGTCTACAGATCCGCCGTGCACACGGTATTTCCCGCGTACACGAAGCGTCAACAACCTGCTCAGATAAAAAAAGATATAATAAAAGAGCAGTAAAAACAGAGCTGAACTAAAACTAATACATCTCAGACTGAAGCTGGAAATAAAATACAATACATCTGTATAAATGATACATCAGTCTCTCCCAGCTCACAAAAAATAAATACAACCTGCTGGCAAAAGCCAGTCCCAAAAGTGAAAGTACAACCGTCTGAGGAAAACCTGGGTACACCAACAGTCCAGCTAACACGCTCATCCTGCCTCGAGATCTATCTACACAGCCGTCCTCTCTCCTCGACCCGCCACTGAAAGTCCAGTAGCACCCACAGAAGACTCTGCAAAACAAGGAAGAAGAAAAAGAGGAAAGAAGAATGGGGGTGAGAACTACTAGTAAACCAGTAGCCTCCCCTAGTGGGTAAAACCTCAAACTCCGACACACCCACTAGGTCTACCAGAGGCAAAGGGGAAAGAAGAGTGGTAAGAAATGAAACTGCTGAAAAAGGGAGATCTACCACTACTATGCCTCTAAAATGCAGTCCTAGACTGGAATAACCATAAGAAACAATAACCAACCATCCCAGATGAACCCAATCTGTACCGCCCTCATCATCGGGCAAGAAAGCCGCGCCGATGTGATAGCAAAACTCCTGCTGCCGCCCTCATCATCGGGCAAAAAGCCGCGCCGATGTGATAGCAAAACCGTCAATAACTGTCCGACCCCGGCCTCCGGAGGGGAACTCGAGGGGAGCGACCCACACGAGGAAAGCATCACCGGGCAATAACCGCGCCGGTGTAATAAAAGCATCACCGGGCAATAACCGCGCCGGTGTGATAAAAGCAGGACTGGATCACAACAATAAAGCCCCAGTGGAACACAACCCTCCACTAAAAGAAAACTGATTCCCAATCAGATGCAAAAGTAACCATTCGGTCAATCGCCCAAAATCCGCGATTGCCGCAATACCCAAAATCCACGACCAGGTTTAACAACCGACCTCCGGTCAACCGCCCAATATCCGCGGTAGCCGGAATAACCCACAATCACAATCATGTCCCACATCCGACATCTGGTCAACCGCCTACTATCCGCGGTTGCCACAAAACCCCGTAGTCCATAATCATGCCCTATCACCGATGTCCTATAACCGACATCCGGTCAACCGCCCAATATCCGCGGTCGCCGCCAAAACCCATAATCCACAATCCAGGCCCCCGGCTACACTAACCCAAACCCCTGCTCAAACCCGAGCAACAAGAACCACCTGACTAAGGAAAAGGAGAAAAGAAGCAAACAAGGTTTCTCCTAAGTCAAGTTCCAGCATGAAAGTGTAGCGATAAAAGATGGCCTATCTAGATGTCCATACAAGCATGCAAGTGTTCTCAAGGAAATAAAGGAAAAGGTGTTCAATAGTGGTTCCACATGTGTAACAATTAATAGCTCCGCATAGATATAACCATCATGCTAAAACATTATCCAACCACACATGTCTATAATCCATGTTCCATAATAAAGCATCACTATCCACCTATGCATGTCATAAAATCCTCAAATAGTACCAACCACTAACAGGATAATCAAATAGTCCAAAATAAATATTCCATTCCACATGCAAGGTTAAACGCTAACATAGCACCCAATCCCCACACAGGCATGCATAACCCAACCCGATTATGATTAATCAAGATGTCCAAGTAAAGGGGTCACTCTAATATTCCTAGTGAGCATGTCAAAATAGAGGTAAGCAACAACCACCCACCTGAAGTGCAACTGTCCCAATCCGTACAGCTGAAAATACCAAAACTCCAAATCCTTGCTCCCACCATTTTAGCACACCCGCAATAATCCTGGTACAACACAAAGCTCACTAATTACACATAGGCTCCCAATTAATGCTCTTATAACCACATACAACCACGGATCCGAAACTGTTAAATTATCACCTGCCGAAAGTGCCCAGAAAATTCCAATAAAAATATCACGGCGATCCTCGCGTCGATAGCTTCGCAACGGTACCTTGCACGCCCAAATCCGAGTTCTGTACATCAAGATAAAAATTCGGCAAGGGGGCACACTCATACAAAAATCTGTATTAAGGACAGATTACTGTTCACAGAGAAAACAGTAATTTCACCTCGAAATAAAATTCATAAAAATCCAATAAAAATACGAGCGCATTCCTTGCGATCCGTAGATGAAAAAGTTGTATAAGCTCGTCTCCATCAGACGCTCGTGCGCGAAGATATAGCCAAAATACTCCGATGCTGTCCTCACATTCCTCACAGAAAAAGGGGTCACATTAGTGCCTCGGGATCCGTGCCAAGGAGTTAAAATCAGAATGCGCGACCAAAACGAAAGATGAAGATCTACCTGTCGTGAAGCCAACGGCGCAAGAATCACAGAAGAAGGAGCTCGGGGTAGACCAGGAGAGCTAAAACACCGTCGTTGCGCTGAAGAAGAACACAGAAAACGCAACGTCGCGCCGCGCCGTAAAATCAAGATCTCGAAATCCGTGCCACCCGAAAATCTGAAACTTGGTAGGATTAATCCTCACATCATGGGGAAGAAATCATCCTCTCACCCCCCTTCGAGCTGAGGTCTCGAAGGGGTCGAAAATCCCCCTTGAAGAGCCCTCGGATGCAACTTAAGGGAAATCCAGAAAATCTTTTCAAATAATTCCCTCTGTGTCCTCAAAAAAATTCCCTGCACCCGGTGCACGTGAACCATCCAACCGTGACGCGCCACGTGGCCCCAACCACTGTGCACCGCCCGTGCACCGCGCACGCTGCCCCGCCCGCACGTCGCGTACGGCACCTGCTCCACGGCTTGCGTGGACCGGGAGCACAACACCGAGCCAAACAAATGCTGCCACGTGTCCGTCGGTCCACCGTGCACCCAAAAAACTCCGTGGACCGCGCGCTGTGAACCGACCAACCAAAACCTGCCACGTGTCACGGCCGGTGCACCATGCACCAAAATTGATCCGTGGACCGGGTGCTGTGAGCCACCCAACAAGATCGTGCCACGTGGCACCCCGCTCGGTGCACGCCGCCGCGTGGACCGGCCGCCTGCCCGCGCCCCCGCCGCGCCTGCCCGCGCCCTCAGCGCCTGCCCGCGGCCGCGCGCCGCCTGCCCGAGCGCCCTCCGCCGTCCGCCGGCGCTGCCCGCCTCCGCCGGCCGGCCGCCGGGAACACTGTTCCGGCGTGAACAGTAACCCGAGCCAGAAAAAAATCAAGTAAATAGTCCATCTGAAGCGTTTTCGCGCGCTGAATCCGAATTGACGTCCGTTTTGCCAAATTCCAATCCTAAAATTTGCCGGAGGCTCCCGGAAAGGTATTTTCAATCCGAATCCACGCCGAGCCCAAATTTGATATTCGATTTGCGCAAAAACACTTCTAAACATCCGACGGGTCTTCCGGTTACCCAAGTGATCCAATAAAGCCCGAGGTCCAACACCTGTGTCCAATCATGCACCAACACCTCCCGAAACACAGTACA
>CM054930.1:19942793-20051969 GCA_029168755.2 Tillandsia fasciculata
GATTCGAGAGAAACCGAGTGAGGACCCCCACTTATGAGGATTCGAGAGCAGATTCCGGCTGGAGTGACAGGGGATTTTTAGGTTAATGCTGCTGGATTACTGCTGTACAGGGACCGAGCTTGCTTGCCTATGGGATCAGAGATTCGAGAGCAAAATCTTGCGGGAGGCCCATTATCACCTTATACCAGCCCTCCTGGGGGACTAAGATGTATAAGGACCTCAAGGCACGTTTTTTGTGGAGTGGTATGAAAAGAGACATCAGGAGATTTGTGGCACACTGCTTAACCTGCCAGCAAGTAAAGGCTGAGCATCGTGTACCTGCTGGCAAGTTGCAGAGTCTCCCAATCCCTGAATGGAAGTGTATCATATCACTATGGACTTTGTCACTGGGTTGCCGACACCGACTAGAGCGGATGCGATCTGGGTAGTCGTGGACGACTCACCAAGTCCGCTCACTTTTTACCGGTTCAGATGACTTGGCCGTTGGAGCGACTTACACAGATGTACTTAGCTGAGGTGGTCAGATTGCACGGGTACCCGTTTCCATTGTATCAGATAGAAACCCGAGGTTTGTCTCGCATTTCTGGAGGAGTTTACAGACGGCCTTGGGGACGCAGCTCCGTTTTAGTACAGCATTTCACCCACAGACCGATGGACAGTCAGAGCGCACCATTCAAATTCTCGAGGATATGTTGAGAGCATGCGTCCTGGACTTTGGAGGAGGGTGGTACCGACACCTGGGATTGGTTGAGTTTGCGTACAACAACAGCTATCAAGCGAGCATCCAGATGGCTCCGTTTGAAGCGTTGTATAGACGCAAGTGTCGGTCACCCCTATATTGGAGTGACGTGGGTGAGAGGAAGACTTTGGGTCCTGATCTACTGTTAGAGGCAGAGGAGAAGGTCAGACTGATACAATGACACCTTGAGACCGTCCAGAGTCGACAGAGGAGTTATGCTGATACCCGACGGCGAGACTTAGAGTTTCAGGTGGGCGACCATGTCTTTTTGAAAGTCTCGCCTTCGAAGGGGATTCGAAGATTTGGGATTCGTGGGAAACTTATCCCTCATTATATTGGACCTTTTGAGGTATTGGAGCGCATAGGGCCAGTTGCCTACAGGATTGCACTCCCTCCCAGACTTGCTGGTGTTCACGATGTGTTTCATGTATCTTCTCTGAGGAGGTATGTTTACGACCCATCGCACATCATTGATTTCGCCCCACTGGAGATCGCTGAGGACTTGAGCTATGTCGAGTGGCCGTTGCGGATTGTAGACCGTGAGGTTAGAGAGTTGCGCAGCCGGGCCATTCCTTATGTAAAGGTTCTGTGGAGCAACCAGAGCGAGCGCGAGGCTACTTGGGAGCTGGAGTCAGCGATGAGGGATGCCTACCCCCAATTGTTCGAGGCCCCGGCGTGAGGTATGACTTTTGTTTCGAGGACGAAACTTTTTTTAGTAGGGGAGGATGTGATGGTCCAGATTCCCATGCCTTGTTTTTCCCGTGAATCCAATGTGTAAAACACTTGTTGATGGTGTGTCTGGTCCACAGTGTATCAAAGGGATGGCACAGATGGATCCATTGTGGTATTTATTGTCAGTTTGACCTTTGGCTTCGTTTGCTGAATTTTAGAAAAGGTTTTGGGCCAAACGGAGGTTGTATTTGGATTCAGCGCGGAAAAACGCTTGAAAACGGCTATTTGCTTGTTAAATTCTGAGTCCGGATGCCCAAAAACGGACTCCCGGAAGTTTTTAGTGATTTCTGGTGCATGGGGGGGACCGTGGACCGCCGGATTGCCACGTGGCGGCCCGTCATTGGCCGGTCCGCAGCACTCGGTTCATGGAGCGGCGCGGCTGGGTGCACGAGCCCGGCGCAGGGACACGTGGCAGGCGGTGATAGGTAGGCTTTCGGCGCGCGGCTCACTGAATTTCGCTCGGCGGGTGCACGGTTTGAGCGGCGGTGCAGGAAATCGGGCGGGAGCCACGTTTCGAGCTGTGGTTGGCCGGTGCCAGGTGCGTGGTCCACGGAGTTCCCCGCGCGGGTACATAGACCCGGCGCAGGGACATGTGGCGGCAGGCTATTGATGGGCTCATGAGGCGCGGCGCACGAGGGGCGCGGGCTGGCGCCTCGGGGCTCGTGCCTGGCAGGCGGTCAGGCTGCGCCTGATCGCAACAGTAATGGGACGCGTGGCGCGCGGGCGTTCGCGGGCGCCAGTTAAACCCGCTGCCCGGTCGGGCCACGTGTCGGCATGGGGCACGCCCCGCACAGCTGTTCGCTGTGCGGGACACGCGTCCCCATCCAGGCGGGCCACGCGGCAGCTCCTTGGCGCCCCCGCACAGCTTTGTTGCTGTGGCGGGACACGTGTCAGGGGGGGTGGGGGGAGCTCGTCAGCCGGGGCGTTTCGAGCGCGTCGGACGGTGGTTCGTCCGACCCCCCTTTGCGGATTCGGGCGCCCGGAAGTTAGGCCCGAATCCGCAAAGGCCCATTAGTGGGAATTGCCTATAAATATGGTTTTGGGGGCCGTTTTCTCTTCTTCTGGGCAGTTTTTCACAGAGGTTCCTTCTAGGCATTTCTTCCTCCACCAGAGCTACACCCCTCAGTGCATCCTTGGGACTTTTCGTGGCACACATCCCGAGGTTCTCGATTTTACGGCGCGGCGCGACGCTCGTTCACCGGCGACCCGTTCGTCACATTTCAGTGCACGGACTCCCCCGCCTACCCCGACCTCCGACTCAGGCGATTTTCATGCCGTTGGATTCTCAACTGGTAGGGTCCGATTTCACTGTTTTGAGTTTTCCCTCTTTTCGAGGTTATCTTGGAGTTCTCGGAGCTTTCTTTTGACCCTTTTTCTTTCGCGAAGTTTCGGACAGCGCTGCGGTATTTTGACGATATCTTCGCGCACAAGCATCAGATTGGGGTGATTCAGAAGGCGTTTTGCATCTACACATCACGAGGAATATCCCCAAATTTTCTTGGAATTTTCTGAATTTTTTCGAAGGTGAAAAGTCTCTGTTTACAGAACTTTGTGTTTCAGTTTTTGCGATTGACTTATTTGGGGTGGTCCCTTGTCGAATTTGATCTCAGCGTAGGAAACTTGAGTGTGAACGTGCAGGTACTCGTTTCGACCGGTTCGTCGCGAGGATCGTGATAGTATTTTTTCTGGAATTTTTTGGGCATATCTCGCAGGTGAAAATGGCAAAACTGTGGACTGTGTATTTTGGGACAGATTTTGGGTTGGAACATTGAATGATAATTGTGTGTGTTCTTGGGTGTGTGGTGCAGCGTTGTGGTGATTTTTGGATCGGGCGTGGACTTCGCTTTCGGAACCCGAATTTAGCGCTCGAGGTGGGTACCGTTGTTAACCTCCTACTTGTGATGACCCCACTAGGCCTATTTGAGCTATCCCTATGTTACATTGCTAATAAATCGGTGAAATAATTATGGCATGCTTAATTGAAAGATTGGATTTATGGTTAGCGCTTGCATCTCTAAGAGGACTAAGTATTAATTAAATGTTAATTCTTGCAAAAGATAAGTCGCCTAAACCATCGAGAAGAGTTTTGCTAAAATATATTATGTTGCATATATATATATTGGGACCTCTTATGCATATACATAGACTGATTTGTGGCAACTTAGTAAAGTGGAAATTTATTTAAATGGCATACCTCTATTTTGTGAGAATTAGAATACTTGAAACCATGTTATTAAATAATGACTTTGCATGCTTGAATGGTCACTTAGTTAGGCCACCTTTTTCTGCTACACTATCATGCTGGAACTGACTTAGGAGAAACCATACTTTATTTTCTTTCTCCAGTTATCTAGATTTAGGGAATAGTGTCATCGAGTTCGAGCAAGGGCTGGGATAGTGTAGTCAGACATTTGGGGGATTTGGGATAGGCAGGCTGTGAGGGCAAGGCATTGCGGCAACCGTGGATTTTGGGCGGTTGACCGGACAGTGGTTACTGCATCAGATTGGGGGAGAGGATTTGGGCTTCTTTTAGTGGATGGGTTGTTCCACTTAGATCAGTGTCATGATCCAGTCCTGCTGACTTTGATACTTGTTACTGAGGCACTTTACTCATGTGGGTCGCTCCCCTCGAGTGCCACTCCGGAGTGTGCGGTTTACAGATTTCGAGTCCTTGAGACTCTCATCCCCTATCGGTGTTATGTGTAGGCTGACATACCCGATTTGGCAGGCAGAGAGCAGGCAGTACCAGTGCTTACTGGTGTATCGATTGGGTCTAGACAGGCAGGCATTTATATTCTGATGCATACCTTTTAGCTATATTTCAGCTTGGCACCTTAGAGGCATGTAGTGGTAGCTTTATCCATCATCTGTAGTCATATTTACAGCTTACCACCTTTGTTTTATTTTTCGCTTCTGATAGTCCTAGTGGGTATGTCTGAGTTTGAGGTCTACCCACTAGGGGGAGGCTACTGTTTTATAGTAGTTCTCACCCCCACTGTTTTCTCTTTTTCTCTTCCCCTTTGTTTTGCAGAGTCGTCTGCGGGAGTTGCGGGACCACTCCTCAGCGACCGAGGTAAGAGGATCGCGGATTAGATAGCGGTCTACCCAGGCACCAGTTTAGCTACTTGATGTACCCCTATACTCTCAGATACTAGTACTTTTCATTTCTTTTTGGGTCTGGCTTCGGCCAGCTGGTTGTATTTGATTAGTGAGCTAGGAGAGACACTTGTATTATTGAGAGTTTACTTTTGTACTTTTACTTTCCAGCTTTATCTGAGATGTACTAGTTGTAGTTTAGCTCTGTTTTATGCTCTTTTATTATATCATCTATATCTGAGCAGGTTGCCAGCGCTTCGTGTACACGGAAAATTTCGTGTACACGGCGGATCTGTGGACGAGCCCGGGTTCTGGTTTACACCCGGGCGTGACATGATCTCTAGCGCTCCGTTCCTTTCAGACATGATCACAGATCCTCAATCAATCCACCGAGCATGCTCAATCGCTGCATCTAAAGTCGACGCTCGCCGCGAGAACGCACGAAGTGATAGATATCCCGATGCAGTCCCCTCTCAAAACATGATCAACCTTCTGGGCCTCATCCTGGGCGACATGGGGTACACTGCTCAACAATCGCAGAAACTCGCAAACATATTCCTAAAGAGGTCGACTCCCCTGCTGCAGGCGTCTCAGATCCCCTTCCAGTTTCTGCTTTACATTGTCGGGAAGAAGGCCCCGAACAGCAAAGCACGAAACTCGCTCCAGGTTATCAATTGCGCTCCCGGTGGTCCAACAGGACGAACTCGGCAATCACCAACTCTCGGCGTCCTTATCCAAAGTGCGTAACCAAGTGCACCTGATGCTTCTCCTGGAAGAACAAATCCTCAAACAACTTCTCCATAGCAGCAATCCAGTTCTCGGCCTCCCAAGGCTCCAAACTCTGCCCTGAAAACTGTGGGGGATGGAAACTAGCTGACGTACAACAACCGATCAGCAAACTCTCGCTGCTCTTCTGCACTATCAACGGTGCGATCTGGGTCGAAATCGACGATGTTGCGGCCGGAGGTACTACTGGCGATACCACAGGAGATGCTCTCTGCTCAAGCATGCGCATCACGCGCTCCATGTTCTCTTCTTGGCGCCGCATCGCCTCAAACATCTGGCTACCTGGCCCGTAACTCTCAGACCTCACTTTACTCTGTCCATTCAGCTTCCCGTTGCTTGGGCTCCTCATCCAAGGTTGAACACGCCCTCGCTGCTGCACGGCATCTCGGAAGCATCAAAGACAACTGCCACAAACCAAACATCAGGACCACAAACACTCTCGACCCAATCAAGCAAAAGTCTAGGACATGTTACACATTCTAAAGCATTATGTTGTTTGCAGCTAACATAATCACTTTAGAGAATAAATATGTAAAATCACTCGCCCCAATCCTCTGGGGAGGTACAAACTCAATCAGGACTCTCACTAATGTCACGTCTCTCACGACAGTCATCCTACTGTCCAACTAATAGCCTAGGGTCACTAAGTCCTCAATGACCTATATTCCTAGGCTCTGATACCACCCTAATCTGTCACGCCCCGTAGTCGAAACTGCGATCCGGGCTCGTCAACAGATCCGCCATATGTACGGAAACTCCCGCACAAACGCAGCGTCTACCCTGCAAGTCATATCTATAGCTAAAACATGTATCAGAGCTGAAACCAAAACCAGTAGCTACAGAAATCAACTGAACATCTGATATATATAAAAACCTCAATACATAGTCTCTCAGCTATGAAAATAAAATACAACCCTCACAATCACTCAGACTGTCCAGTACAAAAGTGTAATCATAAAAATACAGGGTACATCTATCTCTGACTCTCAAATAAAATGGGTAAGGAGCTACTCGGCCACGTCCTCACCTCGATCAGCTGTCTCCGCGCGAACCAAGCCGGAACAGCAACCTCAGGAAACCTGTCACCGCAGCGGGTGTGAGAACTACTGCAGAAGGTAGTTCCCAGTGGGTACCGTCACCAATATCCACGGTATGCCCACTAAGTCTACCGGAGGCAAACAGATAGGTATGCAGATAGATAATAGGAAAGCTGAATGAAAACTACAGCTAATATGTCTCAATCATCATGCTCAAAGAAACTCTACTATGAACATGCTATGCATACACTCGCTACTGCTAAATGCCTCAAGTACCATGCTCAAAGGAAAACTCATCTAAGAACATGCCATGCACCCACCTGCACACGAGGTGCTCACAAAACTCAAATCTCAATGGATGCCACATCGGGTCCAGTCAAGCCTGCGCCTCTCACAGTGAGTCATCTAGGAATGCACCTGCCTACTACCACGCATCCACAAGAGGACGGGAATTACGTAGGGCGTCCTACACAGACTATCTCAATATCACGTAAAGCGACGCGCCTGCCTACTGCCACTACGCCCAAAAAGGACTTGGACTTACGTAGGGCGTACTCCACTGACTATCACAATCTCAACATAGCAGCCTCGTCAGGCGCATCATCATCATCATCATCATCATCATCATCGCATCCAGAGCGTAACTCGAGGAGAGCGACCCCACCAAGCTTAAACGTGTCTCATCTGTCTCATATATCTCATCTGTCTCATCTGTCTCAACAAGCGGCACCTGCAGGCTATGATCCACGATCAAACAGATCGGAAACTCAATGCTCAAATAACACAACTCAGTCGGGAAACCCTCCACGACTCGATCAGGAAATGCCCAAACACTCTCACAGCTATGTCGGAGAACCCTCCACGACTCAATCTGAAAATGCACAACCCATGGCTAAGTCGGGAACCCTCCACGACTCGGTTTGCCAGAGCCCAACTCTCATAGCTAAGTCGGGAACCACCTCCACGACTAAATCAGAAATGCATGATCCATGATCCAGAATAACCTCATCAATCCCAACAAGGAAGCTCAAACTCACATGACACTAGAAACTCATCCCACAGAGCTCTAAAAATCCACTCGGCCCCCCGGCACGAGAACACATGCATCCTGAACCTACTCAACCCCTTTGAAAGATCTCAATATTTTAAAACTATTTTCAAAGCTCAGTTTTCATTAAAAATAAGTCCGATAATTTTTAAAACGGTTCAGATGCCAATGTAATGCCAACTAATCATGCAGTCTAGTGTCAAATCGTCTCTAGATCATGCTAAAAATATATGGGGCTCAAAATTATCTTCCTACAATTTTCTAGGCAACTATCAGAATTACCAACTATAATAACAATCAAGCTAGACATGCTAAACATGCATACAATAGTTTTAGAAGGCATTCCATACATCTTGAAGAATTTTCAACCCACCTGGATCGCTTTCCACAGGCAACGCTGAAATCGGCGAAGCGGGGTCCCACTCACAGTCAAAATCTGCCGAAACACCAGACCGCGCGCCGCGCGCGCGCGAACACTATCGCGAACCTCGAAAAATTCTCCGAAAGCTCAAACAAAACTCTCGAGTCCTCTACAAAATCTGGCGCGCTCCGGCTCACTCATAGTCAGCTCACAGCATGTGCGCATGCATGCTGGCACCTCGGCTCCGCGCAGTGAAAATCCAAAACTAAACAACCAAGCAGCACAACAAGCTCCTCCTCAATGTGCTTGTGAAAAGATGGAAAGAACAACCCAAACAGCTCAATCTTATGCAAAACCACAAAACCAATCCATAAATCCAAGCTTGGAAAACAATCTACCAACTTACCTCACGTACAGTTGACGCTCGCGCGGCTCCGCTCAACTCCAAGCAGCAGGAAACATCAAGCTTGCACCCTCACTTCTCTTTTTCTCACCTTCTCATTTTTCTTTCCCTCTTCTTCTCTTCTCTTTCTTCTTTTTCCTCTGGTTGTCATAGAGAAGAAGGCAGGGGTTGGGGGGGCTCTTATAGAAGGTGGTGTGGGGCAAAACACTTGGGAAGTGAAAAGACCATAGTGCCCCTCTCACACAAATCCAAAACAGGCCAAAACTGAGCTCCCTGGAGGCTGGGTACTAGTACCAATAGTTGGGTACCGGTACCAAACTGCTTTGGTTCCGGAACCAAGCAGCTGGTTCCGGAACCCAGCATGCAGTTCCGGAACCAAGCTGCTGGTTCTGGAACCTAATGCTCCAACACACCAATTTCGGCTGAAGTAGAGATTTTTGTAGCCGCCAACTCACTTTTTCGCCCGGAAGCTTCCGCATCACTCTGAAACCTCTCGAACTCCACTGTAAATATAAAATAAATATGTTCCAAATATTTTCCAATTTTTTTGTGCACCACTGCGGAGTCGGTGCTCTATCCAATCCAATACTCTACAGGTACACAATGCCCCGAAAATGCCGATTCAACCTGGGGCTTCCGCGTCGATCCAAAACAACCCGAACTCATCTGTAAACACAATTAGAACACGCCCAAGGCGATTTCCCCGCACCACGCCATCTTGCGAGGTCGGTGCACTAAACGAAGTCCCAGTACTCTACACTATCACAGAAAAATACCCGCACCACACGATAGTCAACTTAAGAAAACTCGATAATTCGATTTTCCTTAACATGTAATTTATTAGCAAGATGGTAAAATGATGCACAAAAAGTTGTGATATTACACCACACACCCCTTAAAAGAAGTTTCGTCCTCGAAACTTATCCTCAACCCTCGCTAAACAAATCGAAAAAACAGTCTCTCATCTTCGTCTCTAGTTCCAAGTCGCCTCACGCTCCTCATGGTTACTCCATTGCACCTTCACGTAGGGGATCGTCCGGTTGCGTAGCTTCTTATCTTCACGCGCCAATATTCGTACCGGTGTTTTCTCGAAGCTCAAGTCCTCACGCAACTCGATGGCAGAAACATCGAGGTCGTGCGACGGATCGGGAAGGTATTTACGGAGCATCGAGACATGAAACATGTTGTGTACCCGCTCGAGGTTTGGCGGTAAGGCCAACCGGTATGCCACCGGGCCCACGCGCTCCAAGATCTCGAAGGGTCCCACATACCGCGGGCTCAGTCTCCCTCTTAAGCCGAAACGTCTCGTTCCTTTAGATGGCGATACACGGAGTAACACGTGTTCCCCCACCATAAACTCCAAATCGCGTCGCCTCTGATCCGCATAGCTCTTCTGCCGGCTCTGGGCGGTCAACAGCCGCTGCCTGATAAGGCGCACCTTTGCCTTAGTTTCCTCCACTAGATCTGGTCCCAAAAACTTTCGCTCCCCTAAGTCGTCCCAACAAATAGGAGATCGACATCGGCGTCCGTACAGGACTTCATACGGCGCCAATTGAATGCTTGCTTGGTAGCTATTATTGTAGGCGAATTCCACGAGGGGTAGGTAACGCGACCATCCTTCACCCAAGTCAAGCACGCAAGCTCGGAGCATATCTTCGAGAATCTGGATTACCCGTTCCGATTGTCCGTCAGTCTGCGGGTGGAAAGCCGTGCTGAATTAAAGTTTGGTCCCCATTGCCCGCTGTAGGCTCTGCCAAAAGTTCGACACAAAACGTGTGTCTCTATCAGAAGTAATCGACGCTGGTACTCCGTGCAACCTTACCACCTCATCGATGTAGGTTTGCGCTAATCGGTCTCGGGTCCATGTCGTGTGGATGGGCAGAAAGTGAGCCGATTTCGTCAAGCAATCCACTATGACCCATATCGCGTCGTGTCCTTGTTGCGATCGGGGAAATCCAGTCACGAAGTCCATGGTAATCCATTCCCATTTCCATTTCGATACGGGCAATGGCTGTAGTTTCCCCGCCGGACGCTGGTGTTCAGCTTTCACTTGTTGGCATACGAAATAATGTGCCACAAATTGCGTCACATCCCCCTTCAATTTAGGCCACCAAAAGGTCCGCCTAAGATCTTTATACATCTTCGTACCACCGGGATGCGCAGTGTAGGGAGCACTATGCGCTTCCGTCAGAATTTCTTTCTTTATTTTCGGTACATCGGGCACACAAATTCGTCCCCGGAACCTTATTGCGTTATCCGAGCCAATCATAAAATCGCCCCCTTGTTTCGAAGATATTCTGTCCCGCACAAGTTGCAATAATGTGTCCATTGACTGGCCTTCCAAGATCCTCTCGATCAAAGTAGGCTTGACTACAAAGGACAGGAGTTGCGTAACCGTACCCGCCGGCACTACCTCCAGTCTCAATTGCGAGAACTTCGCAATTAGACGATTCTGTTGGGTAAGAGCGCTCATCGTCGTTTCTCCCGTCTGCCCCTTCCGGCTTAAGGCGTCGACCACCACATTTGCCTTTTCGGGGTGGTAATGGATAGACAAATCGTAGTCTTTCAGTAGCTCCAGCCACCGCCTTTGCCGTAAATTCAACTCCTTTTGTGTGAACAAGTACTTAAGGCTCTGGCGATCGGAAAACACATTGCAGTGCGCTCCGTAAAGATAGTGCCTCCAGAGCTTTAGAGCAAACACGACTGCTGCGAGCTCCAAGTCGTATGTAGGGTAGTTCTGCTCATATTCCTTGAGCTGTCTTGATGAGTAGGCTATGACCTTCCCTTGTTGCATTAGTACGCTGTAGTGGTCCAGGATTTCGTACAGTTTTTCCCGTGAATTCTTGGTGTGAAACATCTATCATTGGTGTATTAGGCCCACAGAGCATCAAAGGGATGCTACGGATGGACACAGTGTGGTATTTACTGTTGGTTTGGCCTTCGGGTGTATTTGCCGAATTTTAGAGAAGACTTTGGGCCACACGGAGGCCGTATTTGGATTCAGCGTGGAAAAACGCTTGAAAACGGCTGTTTATTTATATTTTTCGGAGTTCGGATGCCCAAAAACGGACCCCCGGAAGTTTTCTGCGCAAAATGGTGCACGGGGGGAGCTGTGGACCGGCCGGGGACACGTGGCGGCCTCTGATTGGGCCGGCGCACGCCTCCCGGTCCACGGAAAGGGCCGCCGGTGCACGGTGGACCGGCGGGCCACGTGGCGGCACGCGGTTGGCCCGGTGCATTGCGCGCGGCGCACAGGGGCAGGCGCGGGCAGCTTGGGCAGGCCGGGCAGGTGCGGAGCGTGCGCGGTGCACGGTGGACCGGGGCGCGCCACATGGCAGCACGGGATTGGCCGGTCCATGTGCGCGTGGCGCACGCAGCACCGCGCGGCTGCGGCCGTACGCGCACGTGGGCGGCGCGCTGGCCGACCGGCGCCGTGTCGGGCGGGGCGGCACACGCGGCGCCACGTGTCGCCGCACCATAGGCGGGCGTTGCCCACCGCGGCGCTGATTGCGGGGGACGCGTGGCGCTTCCCCGCTGGGCCCGCACTGCTGCCGCTTGTTTGGCGGACACGTGTCGGGCCCTGGGGCGGGTCGGACGGGCGGTGGCGTGCGGCCGGATCGGGTGCGCGAGCAGGCTTGGGCCGGGCCGTACTGTGCACGCCCGGAAACGGCTGGGCCGGGCCGCACTGTTTGCGCCCAGAACCGGGGACATATTGGGAATTATCCCAATTGTTCTAATGGGCCTATAAATAGGCCTCCCCTCCCTTCTTTTGTTCTATTTTTTCGAGAGATAGAGAGAGAACCAGTGGGAGGGACCTTAAGAGAAGTTTTTCATCTCCTTATTTTCTACCTCGTGGTGCATTCCCAGATTTTTCGAAAGCTCGACAACGACGATCCGGATTTTACAGTGTGCCTCGGTTTTCCCCATTTTCGGCTCGTTATCGTCGCATTTCAGTCCGAGGAGTCCCCTGCGCAATACAGGAGTCCTTTTTCGACGATTTCTTCGCTGCTGTGTTCCTAAGAGGTAGGGCCTCGTTTTCCGTGTTGGTGGTTTTTCTGGATTCAGATTCTCTGGCACGATTCCCGAGGTGTTTTGACCCCCTCTTTTGCTGTTTGGATGTTTGGACAGCGGCAACTTCGACGAATTATTTCTTGGCGTAGGAATATCAGATCGAGGCGATTTAACAGTCGATTTTGGGCTACTTTTCGCGAGGAACGCAACCGTGATTTTTCTGGGATTTTTGAAGCTTAGAACAGAGGTGAAATTTTTCATTTTGCGTGCTGATTATAAAAACAGTAAAAATAGGTTTTGGGACTTGCATTTTTACACCGTGTGTAATGTGTGATGTTGTAGGACACAGTTTTCGGCAGATTGCATTTTTAGAGGACAGCAGACAGCGGGATATTTCTTGGGGTGTTGTGCACGCTTTTCGAGGTGGGCGGTTGTGTTTCCCTCTTTGTTGACATGCTCACTAGGAGTATTAGAGTTCCCCAATTTTATATGTGACAACTAGCTATTAGTATGTGAACCTGTTGCAATGCCCCCTAATTTAATTGAAAGTCTTTATGTGATAAATTGGGACAATAATGTTGGACAATTGCTATATCGTAACCCCGCATGCAAATAAGTATCACACTAATGTTTTAAAATAATTCCTTGCAATAAACCTTGCCACTTTTCTCAAAGCTTTTTAAAAGGACAATTGCATGCTTACCTGGACACCTAGTTAGGCCACTGTTTACTGCTGCACTATATTATTGGACTTGACTTAGGAGAAAACATGTGTTATCGTTCTTCTTCTCTATCGATGCATGATGCTCGAGTCTGATTGGGATTTTGGGATAGTGCAGTCTGGACCTCGAGTCTGGGATAGTTTAGACTCGTCTTGGGGATTGTGGGGCTTAGTGGCAACCGCGGATGTTAGGCGGTTGGCCAGATGCTTTTATTTTATCATATTGGGATTTATGGGTTCAGCGGCGACCGTGGATTTTGGGCGGTTGACCGGATGTCATTATCACATCAGATTGGGGATCGGGATTGCATTAGTGGATGGAGTTTCCCACTTTGATCATAGTCTTGACCCAGTCCTTCTATTGTGAGACATTGGTTACAGAGATACTTGATACAGAGATACTTTACTCGTGTGGGTCGCTCCCCTCGAGTGCCACTCCGGAGTAGGCTTTTTGACCGTGACGGGTGCCGGTCAGTTGGTGAGTTGCGAGTGATGACAGAGCAGGCAGTGACAGTATTTCCTGGCCCTTTGATTGGGTTTCTTTGGGCAGTTAGCTTTATAGTTGCATATATACAGTTATCTTTTTGGCACTGCATTTAGAGGCATAGTAGTGGTAGTTTCCTTTTTCAGCAGTCTTTATTGCATACCACTGTTCTTTCCTTTTTGCCTCTTATAGTCCTAGTGGGTTTGTCGGCATTTGAGGTTTTACCCACTAGGGGAGGCTACTGGTTTATCTAGTAGTTCTCACCCCCATTGTTGTTTTCTGTCTTCTCCCTTTTGTTTTGCAGAGTCATCTGCGGGAACTGCTGGGCCATCAGCGGCTGATCGAGGTAAGAGGATTGCGGACTAGCTAGATCATCTACCCCGACTGTGAGAGTAGCTGGACTTTTATTGTACCCCTTTTGTATCTCAGACTACAGTAGTTTACTTTTGGGACTGGCTTTAGCCAGTTGTTTGTATTTTGTTTAGTGAGCTGGGAGTTTATTGTACTTTATTTCAGCTTGTATCTTATTTCCAGTCTGAGATTACTTATAGTTTTTTTAGTTCAGCTCTGTTTATGCTCTTCTATTGTATATCTTATATCTGAGCAGGTTACCAGCGCTTCATGTACATGGAAAATTCTGTGTGCACGGCGGATCTGTTGGCGAGCCCGGGTTCTGGTTTACACCCGGGGCGTGACATACGCTTCCAAGACCGCTCCGTGATGCGTCGCAAATCTCATAGTCCTCTCCGGGCTTCGGCAGTGTGAGCACTGGCACTCGTGTTAGTCTGTCCTTGAGTTCCTTGAAGTTTTTCTGGCATTGAGCCGTCCAGATGAATTTCTTCCCTTTTCGGGTTAATCGATTTAAGGGAGTGGCTATCTTTGAGAAGCCTTCCATGAAGCGTCTATAGTACTCCGCCAGTCCTAGGAAACTCCGGATCTCCGTTACCGTTGTTGGCCGGTGTAGTGTCCCAGTTTTTCCCCTGTGTTTTTCCCCTGTTCGGGGTGTGGAACACCTAGTGTTGGTGTGTTGGGCCCCAACATGTCAAAGGGATGTGTTGTTTGGACTCAGGGAGGATTTGGGGTCAAGCCTGACCTTCGGCTGCCTTTGCCGAATTTTAGGAATGGAATCAGGCAAAACGGAGGCCGTATTTGGATTCAGCGCGGAAAAACGCTTGAAAACGGCTATTTATTTATTTAATTTGGAGTCCGGATGCCCAAAAACGGACCCCCGGAAGTTTTCTGTGCAAAATGGTGCACGGGGGGACTTGTGGACCGGCCAGGGACACGTGGCGGCCTCTGATTGGGCCGGCACGCCACTCCCGGTCCACGGAACGGGCCGCCGGTGCACGGTGCACCGGCGGGTCACGTGGCTGGCGCTGTTTGGTCCGGTCCAGGGCGCGCGGCGCACGGGAGGGTGCGCGGGCAGCGCGGGCAGGCCGGGCAGGCGCGGGGTGGGGCGCGGTGCACGGTGCACCGGGGCGCGCCACGTGGCGGCCCCGGGTTGGTTGGCGCATGTGCGCGGGGTGCACCCGCGGGCGCGCACCTGCGGCCGTACGCACGCGCCGTACGCACGCGCGGCGCAGGTGCGCAGGCGGCGCCCGGCGGGCGTGACGGGCGGGGAAGCGCCCGCCACGTGGCGCCCCGCCATTGGCGGGCGCCACCCACCCCGCCGCCCCGCAGGGGGACACGTGGCGCGTCCCCGCTGGGCCCGCACGGCTGCCGCCTGTTTGGCGGACGCGTGGCGGGCCCTGGGCCGGGTTGGACGGGTGGTCGGACGGGCTGGGATCCCGTGTGCGGCCCGGGTTGGGCTGGGCCGCACTGTAGCCGCCCGAAACTTGTTGGGCCGGGCCGCACTGTAGCAGCCCGAATTGTCCCCTGCGCCCGAAAGTGGGGACACAGGGGTCATTTTCCCAAAAGATTGTTTGGGCCTATAAATAGGCCTTCCTCCCCTCTCTCTTGGGCTTTTTCCGAGAGAAAGAGAGAGAACCAGGGAGAGGTCTTGAAGAGAAGTTTTTCCTCTCACATTTTTCTACCTCGTGGTGCGTTCCCAGATTTTTGGGAAGATCGACAGCGGCGTTCCGGATTTTACAGTGTGCCTCGGTTTTCCCCCATTTCGGCCCGTTATCGTCGCATTTCAGTCCGAGGAGTCCCCTGCGCAGTACAGAGGTCCGATTCCGACGATTTCTTCGCCAGTGTGTTCCTAAGAGGTAGGGCTTCGTTTTTCGTGTTGATGGTTTCTCGGATTCCGATTCCTTGGCACGATTCCCGAGGTGTTTTGACCCCCTATTTTGCTGTTTGGATTTTTGGACAGCGGCGACTTCGACGAATTGTTTCTCAGCGTAGGAATATCGGATCGAGGCGATTCAAGAGTCGATTTTGGGCTATTTTTCGCGAGGAACGCAACCGTGATTTTTCTGGGATTTTAGGAGCTCGGGACAGAGGTGAAAATTCCTCGTTTTGCGTGCTGATTTTTAAAACAGCAAAAGCTGTTTTGGAAATTGTTATATTTACACCGTGTACACTTGTGTGATGTTGTAGGACATTGTTGCAGCTGACGGTGTGTTTAGAGGACAGCGGGTATTTTCTGGGTACATTGTACACGCTTTTCGAGGTGGGTGGTTGCGTTCCCTCTTTGTTGACCTGCACACTAGGAATAAAAGAGTTTCCCAACTATGCATGTGATAGATAACTTGTGATATATAAACCTATTGTATTTGGCCCCTGAATTAATTTAGTAGCTTCTATGTGATAATATCTGGGACAAGAAAATTGGACAATTGCTATATCGTGAACCGCATGCAAATTGGTAACCCAACAATATTTTTAAAATAGTTCTAAAATTGTTCTTCACATGAAACTTAGTTCCTTTCTAAATGTTTTTAAAAGAGAACACTTGCATGCTCATTGGACATCTAGTTAGGCCACTATCTTACTGCAGCACTATATTATGGGACTTGACTTAGGAGAAAACATGTGTTATTGTTATTCTTCTCTATCGATGCATGTTGCTCGAGTCTGATCGGGATTTTGAGATAGTGGTGTCTGGACCTTGAGTTTGGGACAGTTGGGATTGTCTTAGGGGATTGTGGGGCATAGTGGCAACCGCGGATGATAGGCGGTTGACCAGATGTTTTTACTTTATCAGATTGGGGTCTATGGGTTCAGCGGTAACCGCGGATTTTGGGCGGTTGACCGGGTGTTATTATCACATCAGATTGGGGATCGGGGTTGCATTAGTGGATGGAGTATTCCCACTTTGATCATGGTCATGATCCAGTCCTGCTATTGTGAGACATTGGTTACAGAGATACTTTACTCGTGTGGGTCGCTCCCCTCGAGTGCCACTCCGGAGTAGGCTTTTAGACCGTGATGGGTGCCGGTCAGTTGGTGAGTTGTGAGTGATGACAGAGCAGGCAGTGCCAGTATTTCCTGGCCCTCTGATTGGGTTTCTTTGGGCAGTCAGCTTTATAGTTGCATCTATACAGTCATCTTTTGGCACTGCATTTAGAGGCATAGTAGTGGTAGTTTCTTTTCAGCAGTCTTTATTGCATACCACTGTTCTTTCCTTTTTGCCTCTTTATTCCTAGTGGGTGCGTCAGCATCAGAGGTTTTACCCACTAGGGGAGGCTACTGGTTTATCTAGTAGTTCTCACCCCCATTGTTGTTTCTTGTTCTTTTTCCCCTTTGTTTTGCAGAGTCGACTGTGGGAGCTGCTGGGCCTTCAGCGGCAGATCGAGGTAAGAGGATCGCCGACTAGCTAGATCGTCTACCCCGAGCGAGAGTTTAGCTAGACTATTACTGTACTCCCCTTTTGTATCTCAGACTATAGTAGTTTACTTTTGGGTCTGGCTGTGGCCAGCTGGTTGTATTATTTATGGTGAGCTGGGAGTATATTGTACTTTTATTTCAGTTTACAGTTTATTTCAGTCTGAGATTACTGTTAGTTCTATTAGTTCAGCTCTGTTTATGCTCTTCTATTGTATATTATCTATCTGAGCAGGTTACCAGCGCTTCGTGTACATGGAAAATTCTGTGTACACGGCGGATCTGTTGGCGGGCCCGGGTTCTGGTTACCCCCGGGGCGTGACAGATTAAGTTGGTATCAGAGCTTAGGGATAGGTCAGTTGGGACTTAGGAAACCCTAGGCTTTTGGCAGACCCTAGGATGATAGGGCGTGAGAGGCGTGACATTTCGCGAAAGTCGTTGATTTATTTATTGGACTCTTCCAGTGAGTGAGGAGGGATCGACATACCCAATTTCTGGTGGACCGTTATGTTGGCTGCAGACAACATAAAGTCGCAGAAATTGGGGGATGTCTTTGACTTTCGCTAGATTGGGTCGTGTGGGGTTATGTTACTGATTCGTGTTTTCTTGTGGCAGGATGCCTCCCCGACGTCGGATTCCCGCTCTGGGTGCCCCTACACCCCCTGTTGAGCCGGAGCAGACGGGATCCACTGAGATTGGTGAGCTGCGGGCCATGGTGGCCCAATTGGCGGAGAGCCATCGTCAGCAGCAGCAGAGGATTGATCAGCTGCTTGCTCAGAGAGAGGCACCACCCCCAGCTGTTCCTGAGGCCTTTGTGCCTCCTGTTGCACCTTTTGTGCCGTCAGCGCCATCTTCGAGTAGCGGGGCTCCTGGAGCTATTCAGCCTTTGACTGCGGAGGAGGAGCAGGATTTTGCTGACAAACTCTCCCAGTTTGTTAAGCGGGGACCACCTAGATTCTCAGGGCGGGATGCTCCGCCCTCGGCTGTTGGGAGATGGCTTTCTGCGATGGAGAAGCTTTTTCGGGACTTCTTCATCGACCCGAAGTATCGAGTGCACATGGCGGTGCACTGTTTGGACGGGGATGCAGATTTTTGGTGGCAGCGGGTAGAGCCACCGGAGTTCCGGATTTCTCGGCAGCTGCCCTGGGAGGAGTTCCGGCGGTTGGTGCTGGACACCTATTTTTCGACCAGTGTGAAGAAGAAGTTGGAGGACGACTTGAAGAACCTGCAGCAGGGCGAGCGATCGGCCCATGCCTATTTCCAGGAGTTCATGGAGTTGTTGAACTGCGTGCCCTTCGTCGCTCGTGACGGGCCGCACCAGGTTGAGATGTTCGAGGGAGGCCTTCGTCCAGAGATTTACACCCTGGTGCATGCTCAGAGATTTCAGACTCTGGATGCAGCCGCAGAGCATGCACAGTGGGTGGAGAGAGGTGATCAGGTGGTGGCCAGACAGCGGGCCGCGGTCGCTCAGAGCTCCGACAGAAAGCGACCAGCCCAGGATGAGGGGGGACAGGCCAGTACTTGGAGGCCGCCCCGACCGCCACCGCCTCAGTTTCCGGGCCGTGGGCGTTCGGAGCGGCGAGGGCCTGGTGGATCCCAGAGGCCCCAGCAGCAGCAGCAGCAGCAGCAGAAATCGCAGTCGTCGCAGCGCGGTCTCAGCGGCAGCCACAGCGACAGCGACAGTCTCAGCAGCAGCAGTCCCGACAGTCACGGGCTCCCAGCAGTTGTATTTTCTGTGGAGGTCCGCACTTCCCCGGCACCTGCGACCAGCGGTGGGGTCGTTGCTACGGATGTGGACAGCCAGGGCACATTCGAGCTGCGTGCCCCTTTTCGACCTCAGCCGCCCCTTCTTCAGCATCTGCCCCAGTATCATCGCAGCAGCGGTCGACGGCTCAGCGGCCTTATGCTCCAGCGAGCAGGCCATCTTCTCCCATTCCACAGATTATCGCCCTCCAGCTCAGAGTGGGCGAGTGTATGCTGCACAGGTAGAGGATTCTTCAGCAGCAGACCATGTGGTGGCAGGTATCACTTTACTTTCTGGCATTAGGACTCGCACCTTATTTGATACTGGAGCATCGCATTCTTTCATTAGTAGATCTTTTGCATCATTACATGGGTTAGAGGTAGGACTTTTGCCACGTGCACGAGAGGTACAGATTCCCGATCACACTTTGCTCGTGGAGGAGTGTTGTTGGTCCTGCCCGATGCAGATCGAGTCCTGGATTATGCCAGCAGACCTGTTGGTCTTGAGACAGCTGCAGGATTTTGATGTGATTCTCGGGATGGACTGGCTGGCTCGGTATTTTGCGACTATTGACTGTGCCGAGAGGACTGTCACTTTTAGAGAGCCAGACCAGGAGGTGTTGGTGTACCGGGGATGTCAGAGCGCTTTCTTTGCCTCTATGGTTTCGACTTCCCGAGCGAGACGGATGATTCACCGAGGATGTGTAGCCTTTTTGGCTAGTGTTGTAGAGGGGCCTACGGCGGCACCGGGACTCGGGGATATCCCTATCGTCCGCGAGTTCCCGGATGTGTTTCCACCTGAGCTGACTTGTATGCCGCCCGACAGAGAGATTGAGTTTGTGATTGACGTAGTCCCAGGAACTGCGCCAATCTCTAAGGCTCCTTATCGGATGGCACCGGCTGAGCTGAGAGAGCTTAAAGCACAGTTGCAAGACTTGATGGATAAGGGTTTCATTAGACCCAGTGTGTCGCCCTGGGGAGCACCGGTGCTATTCGTGAAGAAGAAAGATGGGTCACTTAGACTGTGTGTGGACTATAGGGAGCTGAATAAAGTGACCATCAAGAACAAGTACCCTCTGCCGCGCATCGACGATCTCTTTGATCAGCTGCAAGGGTCTTGTGTCTTTTCCAAGATTGATCTACAGTCTGGTTACCACCAATTAAAGGTGAAGGCCGAGGATATTCCTAAGACTGCTTTCAGATCACGGTACGGGCATTATGAGTTTACAGTTATGCCATTTGGATTGACTAATGCCCCTGCCGCCTTTATGGACTTGATGAACAGGATATTTCGGCCATTCCTGGATCGATTTGTGGTGGTGTTCATAGATGATATCCTGGTTTACTCCCGGAGCGAGGCCGAGCATGAGGAGCACTTGAGGACTGTGCTACAACTTCTGCGGGAGAAGAAGTTGTATGCCAAGCTGGTGAAGTGCGAGTTTTGGCTTCGGGAGGTAGCTTTCTTGGGCCATGTGATTTCCGCCGCCGGTGTAGCTGTAGACCCGGCGAAGATTGAGGCAGTTCGTGATTGGCCCCGACCGACGACTGTATCAGAGGTGCGCAGCTTCATGGGATTAGCTGGTTATTATCGTCGGTTTGTGGAAGGCTTTGCGAAGCTTTCCACACCCCTCACTCGGTTGACGCGTAAAGGGGTTAAGTTTATCTGGAGTGAGGACTGCCAGAAGAGCTTCGAGGAGCTGAAGGACAGACTGATGACTGCTCCTATCCTTTCCCTCCCTGTTATGGGGAAAGGATATGTGATCTACAGTGACGCATCGCACAGTGGACTGGGTTGCGTGTTGATGCAGGATGGGAGGGTAATTGCTTATGCATCGAGACAGCTCAAGGATTACGAGAAGAATTACCCTACCCACGACTTAGAGCTCGCTGCCGTGGTGTTTGCACTGAAGCTTTGGCGCCATTACCTGTACGGGGAGCATTGTGAGATCTACACCGACCACAAGAGTTTAAAGTATCTGTTCACCCAGAAGGAGCTGAACTTGAGGCAGCGCAGGTGGTTAGAGCTATTAAAGGATTATGATGTGGACATCCTTTACCACCCAGGCAAGGCTAACGTGGTCGCTGATGCATTGAGCCGAAGAGCAGTACAGAGTTTGTCTATGTTGATCACAGACCAGGCGCCCCTATTGGAGGAGATGAGACGGCTCGAGATAGAGGTTGTGTCCCCTGGGGTCTCTGCTAGACTGACGTCATTAGTCGTGCAGCCCACTCTGCTAGACAGGATCAGGGAAAAACAGAGTGAGGACCCCCACTTGACCAGGATTCGAGATCAGCTTCCGAGTGATCAGTCAGGGGACTTTACAGTGGATGCTGCGGGAGTACTGAGGTACAGGGACCGAGCATGTGTGCCAGTGGATGCTGAGATCAGAGAGCAGATATTGAGAGAGGCCCATTATACACCTTATACCCTTCATCCTGGGGGGACTAAGATGTATAAGGACCTCAAGGCACATTTCTGGTGGAATGGCATGAAGAGGGATGTCGGGAGATTTGTGGCCCAGTGTTTAACTTGTCAGCAAGTAAAAGCTGAGCATCGTGTGCCAGCTGGCAAGTTACAAAGTCTCCCAATCCCTGAGTGGAAATGGGACCACATTACCATGGATTTCGTGGTCGGATTGCCGAGGGCACAGGGCGGAGCAGATGCTATCTGGGTAGTTGTGGATCGACTTACCAAGTCAGCGCACTTTTTGCCTATGCAGACTACTTGGCCACTCGATCGACTAGCCCAGTTATACCTTGATGAGATTGTGAGATTGCATGGAGTACCCGCCTCCATTGTGTCAGATAGAGATCCGAGGTTTGCCTCGCGTTTTTGGGGGAGTTTGCAGACCGCGATGGGGACTCAGCTCAGATTCAGTACAGCTTTTCATCCCCAGACTGATGGGCAGTCAGAGCGGACTATACAGATCTTGGAGGACATGCTGAGGGCTTGCGTCTTGGATTTCGGCGGAGGTTGGATTCGGCACTTATCCTTGGTTGAGTTTGCGTACAACAACAGCTTTCAAGCGAGCATACAGATGGCTCCGTTTGAAGCGTTGTATGGACGCAAGTGCCGATCACCACTTTATTGGAGTGACGTAGGCGAGAGACGGACCTTGGGGCCAGATATACTGCTAGAGGCAGAGGAGAAGGTCCGGGTGATTCGACAGCATCTTCAGACCGCTCAGAGCCGACAGAGGAGCTATGCTGATGTTCGGCGACGAGACTTAGAGTTTCAGGTTGGAGATCATGTATTTTTGAAAGTCTCGCCGTCCAAGGGGATCAGGAGGTTCGGCATTCGCGGGAAACTCAGCCCCCGATACATTGGACCATTCGAGGTGTTGGAGCGTATCGGGCCTATTGCTTATCGACTTGCACTTCCCCCGAGACTGGCTGGTGTCCACGATGTTTTCCATGTTTCCACACTGAGGAGGTACGTCTTCGACCCGTCGCACGTCATCGACTTTGCACCCCTCGAGATCAGCGAGGATTTGAGATATGAGGAGCGCCCAGTACGGATTCTTGATCGGGAGGTGAAAGAATTGCGCAATCGGACCATTCCCTATGTGAAGATCCTTTGGAGCAATCATGATGAGCGCGAGGCGACGTGGGAGCCCGAGTCAGAGATGATGGACGCCTACCCCTACTTGTTCGAGGCTCTGGATTGAGGTATGATTTTAGTTTCGAGGACGAAACTTTTGTTAGTGGGGGAGGATGTAGTGTCCCAGTTTTTCCCCTGTGTTTTTCCCCTGTTCGGGGTGTGGAACACCTAGTGTTGGTGTGTTGGGCCCCAACATGTCAAAGGGATGTGTTGTTTGGACTCAGGGAGGATTTGGGGTCAAGCCTGACCTTCGGCTGCCTTTGCCAAATTTTAGGAATGGAATCAGGCTAAACGGAGGCCGTATTTGGATTCAGCGCGGAAAAACACTTGAAAACGGCTATTTATTTATTTAATTTGGAGTCCGGATGCCCAAAAACGGACCCCCGGAAGTTTTCTGTGCAAAATGGTGCACGGGGGGACTTGTGGACCGGCCAGGGACACGTGGCGGCCTCTGATTGGGCCGGCGCGCCACTCCCGGTCCACGGAACGGGCCGCCGGTGCACGGTGCACCGGCGGGCCACGTGGCTGGCGCTGTTTGGTCCGGTCCAGGGCGCGCGGCGCACGGGAGGGTGTTTCTAAGAGGTAGGGCTTCGTTTTTCGTGTTGATGGTTTCTCCGGATTCCGATTCCTTGGCACGATTCCCGAGGTGTTTTGACCCCCTATTTTGCTGGTTGGATTTTTGGACAGCGGCGACTTCGACGAATTGTTTCTCAGCGTAGGAATATCGGATCGAGGCGATTCAAGAGTCGATTTTGGGCTATTTTTCGCAAGGAACGTAACCGTGATTTTTCTGGGATTTTAGGAGCTCGGGACAGAGGTGAAAATTCCTCGTTTTGCGTGCTGATTTTTATAACAGCAAAAGCTGTTTTGGGAATTGTTATATTTACACCTTGTACACTTGTGTGATACTGTAGGACATTGTTGCAGCTGACGGTGTGTTTAGAGGACAGCGGGTATTTTCTGGGTACATTGTACATGCTTTTCGAGGTGGGTGGTTGCGTTGCCCTCTTTGTTGACCTGCACACTAGGAATAAAAGAGTTTCCCAACTATGCATGTGATAGATAACTTGTGATATATAAACCTATTGTATTTGGCCCCTGAATTAATTTAGTAGCTTCTATGTGAAATATCTGGGACAAGAAAATTGGACAATTGCTATATCGTGAACCGCATGCAAATTGGTAACCCAACAATATTTTTAAAATAGTTCTAAAATTGTTCTTCCCATGAAACTTGCTCCTTTCTAAATGTTTTTAAAAGAGAACACTTGCATGCTCATTGGACATCTAGTTAGGCCACTATCTTACTGCAGCACTATATTATGGGACTTGACTTAGGAGAAAACATGTGTTATTGTTATTCTTCTCTATCGATGCATGTTGCTCGAGTCTGAGCGGGATTTTGAGATAGTGGTGTCTGGACCTTGAGTTTGGGACAGTTGGGATTGTCTGAGGGGATTGTGGGGCTTAGTGGCAACCGCGAATGATAGGCGGTTGACCAGATGTTTTTGCTTTACCAGATTGGGGTCTATAGGTTCAGCGGTAACCGCGGATTTTGGGCGGTTGACCGGGTGTTATTATCACATCAGATTGGGGATCGGGGTTGCATTAGTGGATGGAGTATTCCCACTTTTGATCACAGTCATGATCCAGTCCTGCTATTGTGAGACATTGGTTACAGAGATACTTTACTCGTGTGGGTCGCTCCCCTCGAGTGCCACTCCGGAGTAGGCTTTTAGACCGTGATGGGTGCCGGTCAGTTGGTGAGTTGTGAGTGATGACAGAGCAGGCAGTGCCAGTATTTCCTGGCCCTCTGATTGGGTTTTCTTTGGGCAGTCAGCTTTATAGTTGCATCTATACAGTCATCTTGTGGCACTGCATTTAGAGGCATAGTAGTGGTAGTTTCTTTTCAGCAGTCTTTATTGCATACCACTGTTCCTTCCTTTTTGCCTCTTTATTCCTAGTGGGTGCGTCAGCATCAGAGGTTTTTACCCACTAGGGGAGGCTACTGGTTTATCTAGTAGTTCTCACCCCCATTGTTGTTTCTTGTTCTTTTTCCCCCTTTGTTTTGCAGAGTCGACTGTGGGAGCTGCTGGGCCTTCAGCGACAGATCGAGGTAAGAGGATCGCCGACTAGCTAGATCGTCTACCCCGAGCGAGAGTTTAGCTAGACTATTACTGTACTCCCCTTTTGTATCTCAGACTTTATTAGTTTACTTTTGGGTCTGGCTGTGGCCAGCTGGTTGTATTATTTATGGTGAGCTGGGAGTATATTGTACTTTTATTTCAGTTTACAGTTTATTTCAGTCTGAGATTACTGTTAGTTCTATTAGTTCAGCTCTGTTTATGCTCTTCTATTGTATATTATCTATCTGAGCAGGTTACCAGCGCTTCGTGTACATGGAAAATTCTGTGTACACGGCGGATCTGTTGGCGGGCCCGGGTTCTGGTTACCCCCGGGGCGTGACAGCCGGGCCCAGTTTGTCACGGATTCTACCTTTCTCGGGTCCACCGCTATTCCCGACGCTGAGACTATGTGTCCCAAAAAGTCTACCTCACAGAGCCAGAACTCACACTTCTTGAGTTTGGCATACAATTTCTGGTCCTGGAGGGTCTGGAGGATTACTCGTAAGTGTTCCTCGTGCTTTTTGTCTGTGCGAGAGTAGATGAGGATGTCGTTGATAAAGACCACCACGAATTGGTCCAGGAAGGGTTTAAAAATCCTATTCATCATGTCCATGAATACCGCTGTGGCGTTGGTAAGCCCAAACGGCATTACTGTAAACTCGTAGTGGCCGTAGTCCGAAAGGCTGTTTTAGGTATATCTTCACCTCTAATTCTAAGCTGGTGGCAGCCAAACTGGAGGTCGATCTTTGATAACACCGTCGCACCTTGCAGTTGGTCGAACAGGTCGTCAATACGCGGCAAGGGATATTTGTTTTTTACCGTGACCTTGTTTATATCCCGATAATCTATGCACAAGCGTAAACTCCCATCCTTCTTTCTTACAGAAAGTACGGGCGCACCCCACGGCGACACGCTAGGTCTGATGAAACCCTTATCCAGGAGGTCTTCCAGTTGTGCCTTTAGTTCCCTCAATTCAGCGAAGGCCATTCTGTACGATGCCTTCGTGATGGGTTGCGTGCCCAAAATAAGTTCGATAGAGAAGTCGATCTCACGCCCGGGCGGCATCCCCGGAAGTTCAGCCGGAAAAACGTCTGGGAAATCCCTTACGACTGCAATGTCGAGGGGTGAAGAGGTGGGTCGCGTCGCCAAGTCCACCGAGGCTAAGTAAGCCACGCACCCGCCTTCCATCATTCTCCTGGCCCGAGATGCGGAGATGACGGTCGAAAAGAAGGTGCTCTTACACGCCAGGTACATATTCTCCGAAAGACCCGGTTCCCATAGTCGCACTTGACGTTTCTCACAGTCAATTTTCGCCTGGTGTTTAGTGAGCCAATCCATTCCTAGAACTATGTCGAACTCTTTCAACGGAATGACCACCAAGTCCCAAGGGCAAGCTAGCCTTCCCAACCTTATCGGGCAGGAGGGCACAAAGCTAACCGCCTCAATAGGCCCCCCAGGGGTCTGGACAGTCATAAGGTTGTTTAGGGGTTTCGTTTCTAGATCATGGGCGTGGACGAAAGTACGAGATACGAAGGAGCGGGATGCTCCAGTGTCAAATTAAGTTCTAGCTCGAGAGTCAGAAATCAGAGTAGTACCTGCCACCACGTCCTCCGGTGGGTCCGCCCCTTGGTGATTCATAGAGTAGATTCTCTCTCCCGACTGCGGTCGCATCTTCCCCTCCCGTCGAGTGGGTGGAGGGCGTACGGTTCGTCCCGAGGGAGCTCTCCCCTGCCCCGGCTGTTGTGGCGATGGGGTGGAGGCTGCAAAGGATGCTGTTCCCGCGTTCGAGGGGCAGTTGAAACGGAAGTGGCCTGGTTTGCCGCAACGGAAGCAATGATCGTGCCTCTTGGCGCATTCGGTAACTCGGTGTGCTCCACTGCAGATAACACAGGGTCTGTCCCCTGGCCTTTGACCGCCTGTTGGTGCGCTCTTAGTCCCATGATGAGACTTCGGATGTTTAGGGGGTCGGTTCCTACTGGAAAACCCCCTCCGGAGAAGGACTGAGGTCGCTTTCTATCCTTGTTGTACTCGGAGTCCTTCCATCGGGCGGGCGTAACCGTAAATCCGCGCTCCACAATGGTGGCCCTCTCCACCACCTTCTGGAAGGTGTGAAGATCTGTTGTTTGCACAACTTCAAAGATATTGCTCCGCAATCCGTCCAAAAAAAGGCGGGCTTTGTGAAATTCATCTCTTATGACAAAGGGGACACAATTGGCCAATCTCACGATTTCCCGTTGGTACTCCATAACGGACCGGTTCCCTTGTTTGATGTGCTTTAGGTCGTCCTCCATTTGCTGCTTGACGCTATTGGAGAAGAATGCCCCGAACAACTCCTCTCTGAATGTAGACCATGATGGTAGGGCGTTGCCCTTAAAGGGGTCCGGGCGCACCGTTTTCCACCACATACGGGCGTTTCCCTCGAGACAGTGAACTGCCAAGGGGACTCGTTCGTGATCCTCCATCATCAGGTCCTCAAAAAGTTTCTCTATGGTGTCTACCCATTTCTCCACGACCCAGGGATCAGTAGTCTCCCCCTCAAAAATAGGTGGGCCGTGCTTCTTGAATTCTGCCAAATTTGCTCTCACCCTGTCCCGTTCGATCCGTGGAAGCCTCCCCCGCTACGGTGACAAACACCCCGGGAGTGGGAGCTATCACGGCCTCTCTCATCGAGTCTCTGGCAGTTGCCCCCGATGCGGGTCCCGACGCCGTTGGATTCGGCGCGGCTGAAGGCTTCGTCGATTGGTCCATCGATAGACCGGTAGTCGCGATTGGGGAGGGGCGGCCGCAGTCTCGCCGCCCGTCCCCAGCGGTCCCGTTATAGGTGCGGTTGGTCCGAGCGGAGGAACCTGAACGCCCTCTACTGGCACGGCCGGCTGCTGTTGCGTCAACTGACGCACGTGTTCCGTGAGGGTCGACAACTGTCCGGCCATCTCTCGTAGCTGTTGGCGGAGCAGTTCACCCTCCGTGGTTGCCGGGGTCGCATTATCTACTCTGGCGTTATTAGTCGACGATCTGGTCTATGCCATTCTCCACTGTACACAAAGAAACAACGTTAACCCTAGTTTAATTGGTCCAGCACCTTGACCTACGAGCTCCGGGACTCTATCCCTTTTTCCCGCACTCACCCTCGCGCTCTACGCACCTACACCTGGGTTATCACATTGGTTAGTTGCTAGTGGCATTGCCCTCTGTGTATGTTGGACACCGACTACCGTGGTTTAAGTCGTTTTTCTCTGATACCATAAAATCTGTCACGCCTCGAAGGTTCTAAATGAGCGAAAAAACGTGTATCTTTTTTTTTTTTTTTTGAAATTAACCCTCCCACCGGTGCGCGCCAGACCCGCCACATATACAAATTCACTCCACAAACGGACGGAGCCTCCTTTGTATATGTACGGCGTTTCAAATATAATATATACTTTAACCATGCAGTCACGATGATACCAAAAGGAGAGATCACAATTAATCACAACCACAATTACTCCAACAAGAAAGGAAGGATAAATCCACAGGTTTGGAAAGCGGTGTCCACACGACACCCGATTTTAAAAGCGTTTTCGCAAATCTCTTTTAGGCGGCAACATAACTTGAAAGGATAAATCCACGGGTTTGGAAAACAGTGCCCACCCGACACTTAGTTTGAAAACGTTTTCGAAATCATTTTACTATTTGAAAGCATGCCGCATACAAGTATAAGATAAACGCAATAAAAGATGTCACCACTAAGTTAGGATCTCAACCCCACATCCCCAACTGTTCCACCAACAATATAATCACTAACCTACTAACCAAAAGCAAAAGAGATAACCGAAAGTAAATAAGACATATGACAGCCTCAAGCGGCTAAGGTCCTCTAAACGCAGTCTCACCATCGTCCCGGTTCCCACCCCTGTTCGGACCTGTCACAATGTGGGGAGTCAGTGACAAATAAAGTAGATGAAAACAGGTATAATGCTATAAAAGCTGTAATGAACAAACCGATACACCAGAGCATTCCACTTCCCCCTCATGAATCACCATATCCCCTGTTTAATCAAAGCGAAACATGTGCCGGGAGGTCTAAAGACCCATGGCGAAAGTATACTTTGCTCGCACCTTGATGCCACCAACCCCTCCACGGTACTTGTGCAGCACCTTAAGTAATACGCGAGGGGTCCCCACTACGTCGCCTAGTGGGGTACACGGGTCAACGTACCATCTTTTAGAAAAAATACACCCAGTGCGGTGGCGAGACCGCCGGTGTGCGTGAAAGCAATCATGAGCATAAATGCCGAATCCGGCGTATAATAAGGCACCGCGACATTCATCGCCACATTTAGAGTTAAAAGAGCGGGATTCTCATGTAATGGGGTTAGACAGTTCACAAAATATACATCTACTTTATTTTCACAAGTTACGACGGGAACGACCATACACCGAAATATAATAAAGTATCCACCTCGAGATGTGCTGACCGGAACACCTGGGATCGTAACACGCTCACAATCGGCACCCGGACCTAAGAAAGTCCCCAAAAGAACAACCGGTCAGACTGAATTGCATTCTATAAAGAAACGGAGTCCAAAACCCAAGAGCATGACGAAAATCGGGCAACGGCGGCGGTAACGACGCACGACGGACGACGCGGCCGCGGTCCTTTCCCCTGCGGCACAGCATGCCGTGCGACCGCGCGGGCACCGGCCACGCGCGGTGCTGCATGCTGCTCGGCCGCGCAGTCAAACTCCTCGCGCGCCGCTCGCGTGCGGCGCCCCGCGCAGCACCTGCCTACGCGGGTGCTGCCGCCTGCGGGTGGCGCCCCGCACGGCATCTGCCCGCGCAGGTGCGGCCGCCTGCGGTTGGCAGCCCGTGCGGCACTTGCCCGGGCGGGCGCTGCCGCCTGCGGGTGGCGCCCCGCGCGGCACCTGCCCGCGCGGGTGCCGCCTCCTGCGGACGGCGCCCCGCGCGGCACCAGCCGCGCGGCGCGTGCCACCTGCGGGCGGCGCCCCGCGTAGCACTTGCCCGCGCGGGTCCTGCCGTCTGCGGGTGGCGCCCCGCGCGGCACCTACCCGAGCGAGTGCTGCCGCCTGCGGGCGGCGCCCCGCCTAGCACTTGCTCGCGCGGGTCCTGCCGCCTGCAGGTGGCGCCCCGCGCGGCACCTACCTGCGCGGGTGCCGCCGCCTGCGGGCGGCGCCCCGCACGGCACTAGCCCGCGCGAGTGCTGCGCCTGCGGGCGGCGCCCCGCGCGGCACTAGACCTCGCGGCACCTGCCGCCTACGGGCGACGCCCCGGGCGGCACCTGCCCGCGCGGGTGCCGCCGCTTGCGGGCGGCGCCCCGCTCGGCACTCGGCCGCGCGGCGCGGCGGCGGTGGTGGCGGCGGCGGCAAAAAAAAACGACGAAGAAAAACCCCAACTAACAAAACGAAAAAGAACTTCGCTTACCGCGATCTCGTCGAAGAAGATGATCTGCCCACACTTCCGGCTCCGGCACGTTGATTTGGGCGATCGGACTTCTCCGCTTTCTTCTTCCCTCTCCTTTTTCCTCCGGTTAGGGTTTTCTCTTTTCTTTTCTCTCTTTTCTCTCCGGCTAGGGTTTTCTCTTTTCTTTCGGGAAAACATATTTCTCTCTCTCGGTACGTACGATAAAACCCACATCCAGGTATTTATTAATTACAAATAATTATCTATTCCCATGAGATAATTCCATATCCCCTCGAAAAGCATGCAAGATCTTTAGCACGGATTTCGATGTACACTACGGTTACCGCGGCCTTCGAAACCCCATTCCGGGGGATCCGTAAGTCGAAATTGAGATCCGATTGCACCGCCGTTCATCGTTTTCCGAACTCTATCACAGAAAAATACTAGCACCACACGATAGTCAACTTAAGAAAATTTGATAATTCGATTTTCCTTAATATGTAATTTATTAGCAAGAGGGTGAAACGATACACAAAAAGTCGTGATATTACAAACTCTAGGAAGCTAGAAACAAAAGTTTAGAGTGAATGGAAATCAAAAAACCTTTCGTTTCATATAAAACCTAGCCGCGGTCCGGATCGGGTCGCGAGTTCAATCCGGATCGGCTTGGTGCAGAAAATCCCATCGTTCGGGATCCGGACTGAATCATCCAGTTCGGACTTCCTGCAACTTTTTCATTAGAAAAATTTGTAAAAATTCCAGAATATCCAGAAAAAGTATGTAAGCATTCTTGCATATTAACTTTAAACAAAAAAGTATCATTTCACATCAAAAGAAATAGATTATTCTAAATCTATCATTAATACTCAAATAATGAAACAAAAATTTATAAAAGTTATATCCTCTAAAGTTGAGCAAGTTCAAAATATCATTCACAATCTAATGAGTAACGTGTTTATCAAATCATCAATTAAATAAAGAAAATGACGCACAAAGAACGATAGATGTTTGAAATTTCAAATAAATTAGATAATGCTATCTAGTCAATATATTTTAGGGAGTGGCTCTTTGAGCATCTTTCAATTTGAAATCTCACCTTATACCAACCTTGGAATTCAACAAAGTCACGTATTCCAAAAAGCATTTTATTAAACAGTAATCACCATGCTTGGTAAACATGTGGTAGCTGCACATAGTACTCGGACGACCGATGTGGTAGTTCTTTTCTCCATGTGGTGGTAGTTTTCACACTCCACTAAGGATGTAACTCTTTCCACATCTTTTGAGCATGAAACTTTAAATAATACTCCTCCTCAATTGGCTATCAATTATGTAAAATATTAAGTATTCAACCAACTATTGATCTCATGTTCATACTTAATTCAATTATCAAATAAAATAAAAACTATACCAAGAGATCATTGAGAGACAAATTGACTTTGATCAATTAAAGATGAAATAATTGATATAAATGATCAATGCATCAAGAGAGTTATAATGATATCCAAATCATAATAAATTTCCTCAAAATATGAAAAAATGCAATTAAAGTCAATTTAACAAATGCTCAATTAATGTTCTATATACAAAAAAAAAAGAATACAAAACACAAAACAAAACCTAACCTAAGCAATGGTTCAAAAATTGTTATCTCAAATAAAGCATTCCAATTGCTTTACGCAAATGAATAAAACGTTTTTGATCCAAAATTTTTGTCAAAATATCGGCTAATTGATCTTCAGTTGAAACATAAGAAATTTGTAAAGTACTTGATTCAACTAGCTCTCCAAGAAAATGATATCTAAGTTCAATGTGTTTTGTTCTTAAGTGCAACACGGGATTTTTAGAAATGTTTATGGCACTAGTGTTGTCACAAAGAATTGTTACCGAAGTCGCAGGAATGCGAAAGTCGCTCAAAATACTTTTCATTCAAATCAATTGAGTTGAACAACTTCTCGCTGAAATGTATTCCACCTCGGCAGTAGAGAGAGCAATGCAGTTTTGCTTTTTACTATGCCATGCATAAGACAATGGCCAAGGTCAAAACATGCACCACTTGTGCTCTTCCGATCATCCAATGATCCAGCCCAATCGGCATCCAAATATTCTATTATGTCAAGAGAGTGCCCATAGGATACCAAATTCTGAAATTGATAGTACCTTTGACGTACCGGATGATCTTTTTCACCGCTTTCAGGTGAATTTTCTTCGGTGCTGATTGATATCTCACGCAAATCCCAATATTGAAAGAAATATCCGGGCGACTAGCCGTAAGGTAGAGTAGAGTTCCAATCATGCTTCGATAAAGCTTCTCGTCTACACTTTCTCCGTGAGATTCACTTCCTAATCCCTTATTGCTAGTTCCCATAGGAGTCGGAAAGTTTTTAGAGTTTTCTAATCCGAATTTCTTGACCAACTCCTTCGCATACTTGGATTGACATAAATGAATGCCATCATCACTTTATTTAACTTGCAATCCAAGGAAATATGTAAGCTCGCCAATCATGGACATTTCAAATTCGCTTTCCATCGTTTCGACGAATTTTGAAAAATCGTTGTTCCTCGTAGCACCAAATACAATGTCATCCACATATATTTGTGTCACAATGAAGTTGTCCTGAAAGTGCTTCACAAAGAGTGTCCGATCTGCTCCCCCTCGAGTATAGCCCTTTTTCAAAATGTGCTTTGTCAATCTTTCTTACCATGCTAGCGGTGCTTGTTTTAGACCGTAAAGAGCCTTTTTCAATCAAAAAATATGGTTAGGTAGTTTATGATCAATGAAACTTTTTGGTTGAGCAACATAAACTTTCTCATTTAAAAAATCATTTAAAAATGCGCTCTTAACATCCATTTGAAAAAAATTTATTTTAAAATGACAAGCAATTGCGAAAAGTATACGAATGGACTCGAGACGAGCAACCGGGGCGAAAGTCTCATCAAAGTCTATACCTTCGACTTGTGAATAGCCCTGAGCAACTAGACGTGCTTTGTTCCGAATAACGGTACCATCTTCATTTTTCTTGTTCTTAAAAATCCATTTTGTACTGATTATATTTTGTTGCTTCGGGGGCTTCGTTAATTCCCAGACTTTGTTCCTTTCAAATTGATTGAGCTCTTCTTGCATTGCTTCAATCCAATAGTCATCCTGAAGAGCTTCATCAATATTCCTTGGTTCCACCATGGAGACATAACATGCAACTCCACAAACAAATTGTCTCTGAGTTCTAACTCCTTCTTGAGGATCTCCAATAATGTTCGATTCCGGGTGGTCATTGAAGATTCGAAGCGTTTGAGGTAACGGAGTACTCGGGGGGATTTGCGATGATTCCTACACATTAGATGAACTAGAAGAACCATGAGATGCATCAAAATTTTCAGAAGAATTATCATGCAAAGATGCAATATCATTAGCAGGAGATTCATCATCAATAGACATATCAGGAGTAGATTTATCAGAAGAAAAGTGAAAAGCTTCATCTACTTTAACATTGAAAGATTCTATCATCATTTTAGATTCAAGGTTAAATATCCGATATGCTCTACTATTTGTGGAATAACCCATAAAAATTCCTTCATCACTTCGAGAGTCGAATTTTTCAAGATTTTCTCGATCGCGTAAAATGTAACAGCGACTCCCAAAGATACGAAAATATTTTATATTTGGTTTTCTACTGAACCAAAGCTCATATGGTGTATTTAAAATACCCGGGCGCAAATAGATGCGATTGATCATATAGACCGCGGTGTTAACTGCTTCAGCCCAAAAGTGTAACGGAAGTTTCCGGCTATGAAGCATAATACGCGCCATCTCTTGTACAACTCTATTTTTGTGCTCGACTACACCGTTTTGTTGCTATGTATAAGGTGCAGAGAATTCATGTTTTATGCCGTTTGAAGTGCAAAAAATCAATGAATTTAGAATTGATGAATTCTCCACCTCTATCACTCCGAACACGAGCGATCTTTTCATTCTTCTCAATCATAATACGATGACAAATCTCATGAAAAGAATCGAAAGTATCCGCTTTCTCTTTTAAAAATGCTACCCATGAATATCTAGAGAAATCATCAACCAAAAGAAAAATGTACCATTTACCTCCCAAACTTGGTTGACGAGTCGGCCCCATTAAGTCCATATGCAATAATTCTAATGGCCGTTTGGTTCCCACGTGGTTCAAGTTCCGATGCGTGGCTCTCGATTGTTTTCCCTTTTGACAACCTCCATACACAATGTTTTTCTTAAAAGATAATTTAGGAACACCTCTAACCACGTCTTTATTAGATATTCTAGATAGTTCCATAAAGTTTATGTGACCTAGTCTTTAATGCCAAAGTGTTTCATTATCAAGTGACACTAGGTTATAATGTTCAGAAAATTTATTAGGAACTACATAGCAGTTATTTTGTGATCTAACCCCTTTCAAAAAGAATGAATGATTTTTGTCAGTTATAATACATTCAACAGAAGAGAAATTAACTGAAAAACCATTAACACACAATTGACTAATGCTTATGAGGTTAGTCTTATGGCCTTCAACAAATAAAATATTGTTCAAAATCGGGCCTTTTGAAATAGTGATTGTTTCTTTTTCAATTATTATAGAAGATCGACCATCTTCGACCGGAGGTTTTCTCAAACGTTTGAAAATAGTTTTTATCACCAGTCATGTGACGGGAACATCCACTATCCAGATACCAAGACGAATTGTCATATGCATATAGTGATGTGTGTATGACAAGACAAGGGAAGAGTTCACCTTTGCGCACCCAAACCTTACGAGTTTTGAAATACGTCGGCAATGATCGTGACATTGATCTCCTTGGTGAACGCGTCTTGTTCGGTTGATCACTTTTCTTTGGAATCCATGATGACGTCGTCTTGGGTGGTGTACTACCATTGTTCTTCACCTTTGGATGGTTCTTGCGATTTTCCTGGTGGACGAACTTGTTGGTAGTTATTGCAAGTCTTGCTTGATTTGTCCGCTTGGCTTCAAACTTGTAATTTCGTCTAATATGCACTGCAAAACCACAACGATAACATACCTTGGAAAGATTTGATCTTGACCGAATTGAGGTAGACTTGTTAACGTTGGATGCGATGATTTTCGTCGTCGGAGGAGAAACCGACTGGGGCACAAACTTCGTACTGCTCGAACTTGGATCCTCACCAGTTCTATCGTATCCAAGGCCCAAATGATTCGTTTGACCAAGACCAAACAACTTGTCCAACTTGCTCCTTCCAGAAGAGAATCGCTTCAAATATTCCTTAAGTTGGAATATGGTCTTCGTCATCTCCAATTTTTCTTGTTGAGCCTCGGAGTGGAGCTTCAAGAAGTAATTAGCTTTATCCACCAATTTGATATGTTCCTTCTCAAAATGCTCATTCTTCTCTTGAAGGAAAATATTTATTTTTACCGAACTATCCATTTCTTCTTCAAGAGAGTTTGAGAGAGAAGTAGCATTTTTAACTTGTTCTTCAAGATCCCACAACCTTCTTCTCAAACTCTTGTTATACTTTGCCAATTTCTTTGAATCCTTTAATAATTTATGGTAGGCAAAAGCAAAGTCTTCACCTTCGAAATCGCTCGGTTCATTATCCGATGCAGTTTTTTCATTCAATGAGGAGATAGATAATGAACCAGAGGTAGTCGTTGAAAAACACACAAAAGGAGAAGTTGTGGACGCAATGAATGCTGTGGCGTTGTTATCCTCATCATTGGACGATGACTCATAGGAAGTGGAAGTGTCATCCTATGTGACGGCTTGCATAGCTTCTTCTTTGACCGATTCTTGTTGGGACACTCCGTTGAGATATGGCCAAAACCTCGGCATTTGAAGCACTGGATTTGTCCATCGGTGTTCTTCTTGTCCTTTGTAGAACCCTCTTGCTTTCTTGATTTAAAGCTTGAATTTTCTTTGCCTTTCTTTGACTTAACGAAGGATGATGGTTTGCTTGAATTTTCCCTTCGAAAGCTTCGGCGGAATTTTCTTGTCAAGAACGCAATCTGTTTCTCGAAATCCTCCATTAATAGATCATCATCAGCGTTTGAGGAGGATGAATCCGCGTCTTTTTCTTTTGTTGATTTCAATGCAAAACCTGAAGACTTAGAAAAAGAGGAAGGCTTTCCAGAAGAATAGTTAGTAGGAAAAATCATTTCATAAGTTTGAAGTGCACCAACTAATTCTTCTACCTTGATTTCGTCCGGGTGTTTTACTGTTTCAATGGCTGCGACCTTAGGGCAAAATCTTTCAGGAAGAGTTCTCAAAATCTTTCTTACAACCTTAAATTCTAAAATTTTCTCTCCCAACTTAGCACATGTATTAACGATATCTTGCAATCGTGTATAATAATCTGTAAACGATTCATTTTCTGCTATATGAATAGAGTCAAACTTGCTCGTAAGCATTTGCAGTTTTTGAATCTTCACTAAACTTGTACCCTCATGTGTAACTTGTAGAGTATCTTAGATTTCTTTCATAGTCTGACATGCCGAGACGTGAGAGAACTCGATTTGTGACAATGCATTAAATAAAGCGTTAATTCCCTTGCCGCTGTAAGAAGAAGCATCAATTTCTTCCTTAGTCCACTTCGACCTAGGTTTGATGGTGACAACATCGACAATAATCTCAGTAGGATATGACCATCCAAACTAAATTGATTGCCAAACCTGTTCTTCGATGAAAATTAAAAATGTTCTCATGCGTACTTTCTAATAAGCATAATTTGTTCCATCGAAGAACGGTGGTCTATTGATGTTTCCACCTTCAACCATTGTTTACAACCCTATTCCCGCTCTGATATCACTTGTGAGTTATGTTAATAATGGATCTGAATAGGGAAAAAACCACATAGAGGGGGGTATGAATAGGTGTAAACAATAAACACACCAAATCGTTGCGTAAAAAATAACCCAATGCGGAAAATAAATAAAGTACGCAAGATTTTATGTGGAAAACTCCGTCACAGGAGTAAAAAACTACGGGACCGATAACACGGCGAAATCCACTAAGATTAAACACATACAAGGTGATTTACCGTAACACTACGACTCAACCTTTTCCATACGCTCCAAGTAGATCTTCTCCGCTCGCTCCAAAACGCTCCTCGAATCTACGATTTGTGTCCAACGCCGAATCCACGACGTCCAACGTCGAATCCACGACGTCCAACCGAATCCACAGTCTTCACCAATGTACTACGTATCGATCACACGAACGTACCTCGCTCCGAATCCACGAGGGCGGTAGCACCTTGAATCCACAAGGCCACGCGAATCCACGCGCCGATTTTGGGAAATCGTTGTTTTCTTGGTGATGATAATCCGCCGAATACTTAGATCAAAGATAGATAAGAAATTACCATCTAAGTTGTAGTGGCCCTAGTTCCCATGCAGCGTTATTCCGATGAATCCACTGTTAGAACACCTGGTATTGGTGTATCTGGCCCATGGTGCATCAATTGGATGCTACTAATGGACCCTGTGTGTTTCTACTTGCTGTGTTGGCCTTCGGCTGGGTTTGCCGAAATTTCTGAAAAGAATTAGGCCAAACAGAGATCGAAAATGGATTCAGCACGGAAAAACGCTTGAAAACGACTATTTGTTTGTTTTATTTGGAGTCCGGATGCCCAAAAACGGACCCTCGGAAGTTTTCTGTGATTTTTGGTGCATGGGAGGGGCCGTAGACCGGCGGCATGCCACGTGGCAGCCTATCATTGGCCGGTTTATGGTGCGCGGTCCACAGAGCAGCGCGGCGGGGTGCACGAACCCGGCGCAGGGACACGTGGCACCGCCTGATTGGCGGGCCCAGGGCGCGCGGTCTACTGGGTGAGCGCGGCGGTGCATAGACCAAGGCGGGGGACACGTGGCAGCCTCCGGTTGGTTGGTGCACGCGGCGCGGTCCATGGAATCCCTGCGGAAGGCGTGGACCGGGTGCAGGGGACACGTGTCACTCCCTGATTCGCGGGCGCAGCAAGTGCGGTGCACGGGGCGCGCGGTAGGTGCCTCGGGCTGCGTGCGCACGTGGGGCGGCGCCGCGCGACCGGCGACCGGTCGGCGGGTCAGCCGGGGACACGTGGCGCCCGCTCATTGGCGGGCGCAACCGCCTTACTGTGTTGGGTGTGTGGACACGTGGCAGTCGCTGAGTGGTCCCGCACCGGCGTTTCCTGTTCGACGGGACACGTGGCAGTCGCTGAGTGGCCCTGCACCGGTGTTTCCTGTTCGGCGGACACGTGGCGGCACGGGGAAGTTTCGGGCGTGAACAGTGTTGGGCCTGGGCCCAACACTATAGGCGCCCGAAACTTTTCGGGCGCCCGAAAGTGGGCCCGAACTTGGTTTTATTTTTTTTTTTGGCTGTTCTTTGGGGAGAGCCTATATAAATGCCTCTTGGGCCAAAATTTTGGACACTTTCCCGAGGGAATTTACTCTTGAGCCCTTTACAAAATTTCTTTCTCTCCCTCTTGTGCATCTTCTGGTGAAGGCTCGGAATTTTTGGAGGCCGCGACGACAGCGTTTCCTGCATCGTGGTGCGGAGCGACGCTATACTGTTGGAGGCCCATTTTCGTCGCAGTTCAGTCTGGGAGGTCTACCGGGCTAGCCTGACAATATTTTTGGACGATTTCTTCGGCAGCGGTTTCACAAGAGGAAAATCTACGTTTTCTGTGTTGGACGCTTTTTCTGGAAATGAGCTTTTCCTGGGGTTTTGGGTACATTTTAACCTCCTTTTGTGACTGTTGGAAATTCTGGACAGCATATACTTCGCGGATTTTTATCTCATCAACCGGACATCGGATTTTGGAGTTTCAGGACTCTATCGACATCTACTCTTCGCGAGCGTCGCCGTGGTATTTTTATCGGAATTTTTGGAGGATGACTTTCAGGTGAAAATTTCGGGTTTTTGGGACTGTTCACACAGATTTTGGGACTTGGAAAAATTGTGTAGTTCTAAGTGTTATTTTGGATTGTGATTGTACCCAGGGCATTGTGAGCACCGCTACTGTGCTTCTAGCTTAGCGGATTCGGTGATTGGCTATTTCTGGACTTTTTATCTGTACAACCCAGGACAGTTAGCGTGTTCAGGTCGGTGATCTCGCTTTCAAAATCTACGGACTGTGCTCTAATTCTATGACTATAGTTGCATGCATGCTAGTAAATAATCTCCATATTATGTGAAAACTGTATGTTTGTACCCACAGTTGCTAGTTGCCAAATTTAATGACCTCATTGTAAATCTTACAACATGTGAACTCCTTAAACCTGAAAACTTAACTTAGCACCCCTGTCATTTATATAGATCATACTCAGTTGGACTAAAGTAAATTTTAACCTGGGTTAGATTTATTCATTGCTTTAGATTTCCCACATCACTTGTTACTCTTGTCATTCTGGACATAGTTGCTTTCCCTGAGTCGTGGGCTGGGAGGTCTAGTAGCTGTGGATGCATTTGCACTCGCGTCTGGGGACCGAGTGGAGTCGGTAGCAGTCTGTAGATCAGTTCTCATTGTGATAGTGATAGTGATGATGGATCTGGGATCATGGGAGATTGTCTTAGTGACAGTGTGGATTTTAGTTAGTGAGTGAGACAGTGATTGGATCATAGCCTGCAGGAGCCACATTTGAGCTCGACAGAGATGCGCGGATACTTTGCTCGGTGGGGTCGCGCCCCTCGAGTGCCACTCCGGAGCTGGGCCTGATACTTCTATCACGGCTTGTCGATGCATGTGTCCCTCTGGCTGAGCCAGTTTTGGCAGTCATGGACACCGTCCCTCTGGCTGAGCCAGTTTTGGCAGTCACGGACGTCCTACGTAAGTCTGATCCTCCGGGATGTGAAGGCAGTAGGTAGGCGCAGGTTTGACTGAACCCAATGTGGCAGTCAGTTTGGATTGGGTGATCTGAGTTGAGAGTTGGTTGTGGCATCATATCCTTTCTGTTCCACTACTGTAGGATGTAGTTCTCGCACCCGTCGTGGTGTCTTTTTCCCCAGGAACTTCAGCTCCAGTTCCTGCTGCACCAGTTGCTGATCCAGCTCCTACAGACCGAGGTAAGGGAGTCGCGAGATAGATCCCTTCCCTGCAGCTTCAGTGTGTGATAGAGGTACCCTTATGTTTATTTTGGAGTGTGTCATTTTGGATCATAGCCTGCAGGAGCCACATTTGAGCTCGACAGAGATGCGCGGATACTTTGCTCGGTGGGGTCGCGCCCCTCGAGTGCCACTCCGGAGTTGGGCCTGATACTTCTATCGCGGCTTGTCGATGCATGTGTCCCTCTGGCTGAGCCAGTTTTGGCAGTCACGGACACCGTCCCTCTGGCTGAGCCAGTTTTGGCAGTCACGGACGTCCTACGTAAGTCCGATCCTCCGGGATGTGAAGGCAGTAGGTAGGCACAGGTTTGACTGAACCCGATATGGCAGTCAGTTTGGATTGGGTGATCTGAGTTGAGAGTTGGTTGTGGCATCATATCCTTTCTGTTCCACTCTTTGAGCATTTAGATAGAGGCATAGTAGCAGTAGAGTTTACTCTTTCCAGTTTTCCTTACAGCACTGCATATGTTACCTCATGCCTCTAGTAGACTTAGTGGGCAGACCGTCGGGCTTGTTGGCGGCACCCACTGAGAACTACTGTGGGATGTAGTTCTCACACCCGTCGTGGTGTCTTTTTCCCCAGGGACTTCAGCTCCAGTTCCTGCTGCACCAGTTGCTGATCCAGCTCCTACAGACCGAGGTAAGGGAGTCGCGAGATAGATCCCTTCCCCGCAGCTTCAGTGTGTGATAGAGGTACCCTTATGTTTATTTTGGAGTGTGTCATGTTGAGAGACTTTGTAGTGAGGTATCGAGTTGTACCTTTTATTTTTCACTTTCTGGAGAGAGACTCTTGTGTAATTATGGTGAGGATGCTTTGTATTTATTCTGAGAGATAGTTTTACTTTATGTTTATGGTTAGTTTTTACTACTTCAGCTCTGATATCTGCTAGTATAGATGTTTATTTGCAGGTTAGTCACTACGTCTCTACGGGGCTTCCCGTAGGGGCGGCGGATCTGTTGGCGAGCCCGGGGCGCAGTTTCGACCCCGAGGCGTGACATAAGTATTCTTCAATTTGATTCTATAAAAAATATGAGTTTGGAAACTCTAGAATCAAATTGAACAATATAGATGAAGAAACATAAATTAGATCATGTTTTCTTTTCTTCTCTATATATATGTGGATTTTTTATATTTTTTTCGGTTTCATTCGGTTACCCTAGATGTGAAATTAGGATTTGTTTATAGGTTAGAAACCTTTGGAAATAGATAAGAATAAAAAACTACCTTATTTGGAATTTTCTCGCTCGGCGGTCCGGACTGGATTAGATCTGATCCAGACTGTCGTCTTTAGACAGAACTTTTCCAGAAAAATAAGTTCGGGGTCCGGACTGAAATTTCCTGATCCGGACTGTTCATGTGATTTCAGCAAACACATAGTTCGGGGTCCGGACTGACTAGGGACTGTTCACTGGAATTCCGCATGAACTAAACTATGTTCGGGGTTCAGACTGGAATGGTCTGATCCGGATCCTGAACATCCAACTTGTCTTTTTGATTTTTATGCAATGAAAAATCTTCCAAGTGTTTCTAAACTACAAGAATGTATTCGGATCACCAAAATTATTTAGTTAAACAAACCTGATCCTTTTGAATTCATTCTTCTTGAGATTGATGTATATGATCCACAATTCTTCATCTTCAATCTTCAAAACTTACAACATTTCACGAAATACGCCAACACAAAATCCTTAACACATATGAGGTGGCCAAACCGCTGGTGTGCGTGAAAAGCGCCATGAGCATGACGATCACATAATCAAATCCAATAACCTCGTCTCGCGACAAACAGTCGCCCAAGTGATGTATAGAAGAAACCAACCCACAAGTCATATATAGTACTAACATGAAAATTTACCCAAAAATGTTCTTTGTCCTATTACAATATGACATGTATTCTTTAATTACCGAAAAATACAATTTTTTCGCTTATGACGCCCAATAGACGGGTAAGCCACACAATGTCCGTGTTTAGTGCACACCCTTCGGTAGAGAAAGATGAATAATAGTATACTACGTCGTCACAATAGTCGTGACCGACAACCACCCTACTGACACATCAGTCATAACGAAATAATAATAAAAAAGAGCAAGGTCAAATGTTACCGATTTGCAGTGTTACTGACTCTGGATTAGAATACCCACCTCCACCAGATAGTCAACCTAAGCCCACGACTCCTTAACGAACACCTGTGAATCACCTAGACCTATCCAAGGTCCACAAATAGCAATTTTCTAATTTTACGTTAGTCGGAATTCAGTGGTCCCAACCATTGTGCCAAAGTTCCCTTTGTTCCAATTTATCGGAACCACCTCCCGATTTCCGAGTAGTCACACCAATCACTAAACCGATCATAAATATGCCCCGAACAATGATGTCGTTGTTCGGATAGGGATAGACTATCCACCCAGTCTTTACCGCAACATTTCTCTCATCCGAGAATCAAAACACAAGTTATAACACCCGTAAATTCCCTGTTACCAGAAATCATGAAAAATAACGAATTAAGCAACAAAGGGGTTCTGAAGGTGTACCCACCTGAATCGGAGATAATCGACCGTGCTCACGACCCTCCTAAGTCTCCAAAACCTTATCCAGACCTATCCAGAGGCCAAAATAAAATAATTAATAATTTATCCCAACCGATAATTCAGTGGTTTCGACCACTGCCAAAAATCCCTTATATTCCAAATTACCGGAACTGCCTCTGATGTCCAAACCGTCGCACCGAACGCTTTACCGATCAAAAAATATACCTCGAACGACTCCCCCGTCGTTCGGATGTGGACAAACAATCCACCGAATCATTTACCGCGACAAACGATCATCCGAAGGGTAAAAGCACAATAAAAATACCCCTAACACTAACCGATAGGAAAAATCGTATAAAAACACAAAACTATGGTAACAATGAATTTTACAAGTGTACCGTAATCAACAGACGATGCCCCGGCGATGATGGAGAAGATCGGAATGAAAAATGATGTACTGCTGTTCTGGAACACCGAACTGACGAAACCTCGCTTCAAAAATCCCTCTGATCGTGAAAAACCGTCCTCCGGTGCATTCCGCTAGCTCCCGACGACAACCCGACGACGAACGGAGAGTCGAACGGCGATCCGAGTCTCTATCATCGCTTTGACTACGACCGCGACAAAAAACCGCTAGGCGGACCCACGGGCGTCGACCACCGAAACCAATTCTGTCAAGCGAGACCAACTCTGTCAAGCACCACCTGACCCATCATCGACAAAAACCGGACCTCGTGGCGTGGCCACTGCATGGGCGGCGCAACACTCGGAAGGAACGGGCGGCGCGGGGGCTGCAGGGCGGCAGCGGCACACGGGTTGCAGGGAGTGGCGGCATGCAGGCTGCAGGGCACACGGGCGCTGCAGGGGAACGCAGCGCGACGATTATAGGGGGCGCGCGGCATGGGCACCTGCAGGGGCGCGCGACACCTAGGGCACGCGGCGCGGGCGACGTGCACAGGGAGGCCATGCGGGCGGTGCGCGCAAGGAAACGGCTAGGGCACGCGCAGTGCTCGGGTGCTTAGCAACACGTGCGGCGGCGCGGATTGGCAGCGCGGGCTAGTAGCGGGCACGGCGGCGGCGTGGGCTGCGCAGCGCCGAGCGGCTAGGGCACGGCGGCAACGACCAAGCGGTTAGGGCACGGTGGCGGCGGCCTTACCCCACGCCGGTCAACTCCGCGATGACGAGGAAGACAACAACACCAAACTCCAATGCGCAAAACGAGGAAGAAGATGGTATGACTCTGATCTCCGGCAACGGTGACGATTTCGGATTCGATTTTCGGCACGCGCAACGAGAAAGACGACGATGATCAAAATCTTGGAAAAAAAGGAAATTAGGGCTTTCTTACGCACGTATGAAAATTCTAAATTCCAAACAATTTATACTAAAAAGTCACTATTTTCCTCGAAATGCGTGCCAACCATCCGCAACGACCCAAAACTGTTTGCGCGGATTTCGATACACTGTTAAGCCTTAACGGGTACCGAAAATCCCCACACTCACACTTCCGAACCCGATAACTTAAAAGTATCATTTCGGGAGATCCGCAAGTCGGATTCGCGATCCATCTTCACCGCCATTCTCCGTTTGGCGAACCAACAACGTGACGATCTTCCCTTCCAAAGATCTCACCCAAAAAACGGTCCGACTATTTCACGGAGAAAACGCGACTACCCGTCAAACCCCCCTTTTCACGTTTTTCGATGCAAACCACACCCAGATATGAAAACAGGTTTGACCAAACCCTGAAACCACCACTCACCAATAACTCCGAGGGAAAAAAAAATCCTTTGCTAGCTCAAAACAACACCCTCTTTAAATTTCGAAAGAGGCCAATTTCATTCAAAACCGAAATCCCTTAGAATTTTAAAATTCAAAAATTATTGTTATTACAACAACTGTCCGAGCTAGGGCACTTTTTGATACCGGCACATCTCATTCATTTATTAGTAGAGCATTTGTATCGCTACATGGACTAGAGGTAGGGCCGTTACCACGTGCACTTGAGGTGCAGATTTCTGATCATATTTTGCATGTAGAGGAGGTTTGTGGATTATATTCAGTGCAGTTGGGGTAGTCTCAGAGGGTTTGGGCAACGACGAATTGGGCGATGATGCTAAACACACTGGGGAGAAGTGGATGACTCGGGGAGAGCTCAGGGTTGTCAATAAAAATCTTGCAGATCTATTTGCTATCTGGTGGGTGATTTGATCTATTCGGAACAAAGCGATTTTCTAATAAACAAATACGGACCCCATCCTCGCAGTGACTTGGATCCAAAGACTTTTAAAGTAGTGGGAGGAGTCCCATTTTGGGACAGATTGGTGGGTGCGAACGTTGTTCGGAGAACTTGACCTTTCCGAAGGTAACGTGAAATAATTTAATGTGATTTTTTTTCTTTTTTTTTTTTTTTTCTCTCCAAGACCGTGCTGTCTCACTGTTTGTTTGCTTAGTTCACTCTCTTTTTTGCATGAAGCAAATAGCACGTTATCTTTTTCTCAAAAAAATAAATAAATAAATAAATAAAAAGGTATCCAACATATGAGCTTAGTCCTCACAGTGAGACTGTAATTCACCATCCACTCTACTGGAAGATTCGAACACTGCAACGGTGAGTAAGATAGTATCACCGTGGGGAGCCCGATTCATGTTCCTTCCTTTTTACCCCCGTCTAAAAAGTCTTTGCGTTCTAATTTAGGCGAAGTGTTTGACTTAATCGATTAAATGACAATAACTGAAAACAAGCCCAAAGAACCACATTTAAAATGGATTAGGAAGTCAAACTAGAAACAAATGCATGTAAAATAAAAAAGGTGCATACAACCAAATTAAAGCATATATATATATATACACACACACACACACCAAAAATAAACTGAAATGTTTTAATAAACTTACATGATGATGAGTATGAAAAGCTTAATCAGCAAGCAATGCCAATTATACGAGAAAGTGCACCAATTTAAGCAACATCTGATACTTAAAGCTCACTAAAAGTTTGGTTTAAGAGTATCTCTCTACCAAGTTCTTCATCCTATCTTCTATTCCCTCCCCAAGACATATTCTTCCATCTCCTCCAAACATGTCCAGAATCATAAAAAATCAGCCATCACCATATGTTTCTATCGTACTAATTTGCTGCAGCTTCATTAATCTATCCTGAATCTCTTGAAAGATTGAAATTTCCCTCCAGTTTTACATGAAAAAGTATGTATTAACGAAATTTGTCATATTACTATCCAGCACTATTAACATTTAAGAAGAGATCTCTGAAGATGAACTCGCCCAAACAAAGCTCTAATCTGACATTTGAAGCCAACCAAGCTGTTCAGAAATAAAGATATCAGATGAGAGTGAAAGGAGATGCGAACTTAAATAAAGAACCTTTAGTCACAAGACTCACAACACAAAAAAGCAACATCACAGAGATAAGAAATAGAGAATGCACCTTCCATGTGTACATCACAAAGAAAGCAACAATGTCTGCGGACCAGACAGCTGCAAAAGACTTCCAGAAAAGTGGGATCAGAACATTAAGTAAAGGGATGAGAAGAAAGAGATAGTTTAGAGCCTCTTTCTCATTCTTCGAGCAGTCGCGTGCTCTAAGGGAAGGTATAGCTGCAAAATAGTAACGACCTGAATCAGTATGAACATAAATTCATATTTAAGATATTCATCCACAAAAATACATAATACTACCCTAGAGTACTGAATAATTATGTTTTGCAGTTCAAACCATCTAAACAATGAATACTTGATCAGTAGAAAGAAAGGGCAGAATGTCAAAAATTGATATTGATTCTTTCTGATGATACTTCAAAAATCTAGTGAGCAGCATTCTTTCTATTACAATCTCTCAATAGTTAAAAACATGTGGAGATTCATCTGACCTTAGCTAAAAAGGTTTTGACAGAAAAAAATAGACAAAGATCAAAGGAGAAGGTATATGAAAACAGGGAAAATGTGCATAGAAGAAGAAACAGACCATTGATAAGCTAAAGTTTCGGACAATCGTGCATCAATTTTCAAACTTTCTCATCTATTATTGCAATATCATAGCTATTCATTTATATCAACAAACAACATTTTGGACACATTCAATAACATCAATCAAATACAAAGGAAAATGGGAAGCACTCAACATTTTCCAGAGCCTTGATGTAGTATGAAAGTTGTGGTACTGCTAGTTTCCACATAGAAAAAGAATGTTGATGCATCTAAAGTAATAGTTGTGGTGCTACTAATTTTCACATAGAAGAAAAATGTTGATGCGCCCGAAGTAATATTAAATTGCCACAAGATGAATGAACAACAAAATCAAACTGACCATCGATAAGCTAAAGTAGGAGAAGAACTAAAGGGGAAAATTAGAAAATGTAAAAAATAAGAGGAAGAGGAATGAATAAGACAGGGCTCAGCCTTTCCCGAACTAGCAATTCCATTAATTGAAGGACCTGTTTGGATGCATGAACAACTTGTTTGCCACATTTCTTTCGTTTACTAAAAGGCGATGCTAATTGGTAGGTAGGAAGTATGATTATATGTCTACAACAGCATAATACATGTGGCATGTAAGTCAGTACTCAGAATGAGTGTGCTGCCACGAACGGCCTGACCTGCCACAAGTCTATCTCCGGTGAGTGGTTATTCATGGTACAGATCAAATTTATTTAAATTTTATTTTGAAATAAGGTTTATAGGTTCATGGTTTCCAGCAAACTCAAGAGTCTACTATTAATTATCCCACACTCGCAGCATTAAAGAACCCTCAATTAAGAGACCAAAAATAAATGTTGATAATGATAGAGACTGAGCGTAAAGATAAAATTCTATTAATATAATTTGCTAGATACATGGTTTAAGTAGGGGCATACCCCCACTGTACATGAATTTTGTAAAAACAAAATATTCAGTTTATGGACTTGGCGGTCAATGGAAATTAGATTACTCAGTTTAATGACATGGGGGTCGATTGAGATTAATTTGCTCAGTTTAACGACTTAGTGGTCAAGTTAAGATAAGTTTGATTTGACTTGCTCAGTTTAAAGATTTGACGGCCAAGATGGGTTGAGTTTTATTTGATTTGCTCAATTTAAAGACTTGGCGAACAAGTTGAGTCTAGCTTGATTTGACTTGCTCAGTTTAAAGACTTGGCAATCAAGTCGAACCGAGTTTGATTTGACTTGCTCAGTTTAAAGACTTGGCAGTCAAGTTGAGTTGAGTTTCATTTAATTTGCTCAGTTTAAAGACTTGGCAATCAAGTTGAGTCTGGCTTGTGAATCGATTAAGTTGACTTAGCCGATTAAGTTGAATTCAGCTCGGTTTGAACCGTTGATCTGCGTCAGTTCGAGCGGAGATGGTTTGCTTGATTCTGTTCATCCTAAAAGTTTGGTCTAAGCTTTTGCTTAGGTGGGGTTCAAATTGAATTGATTTGAACTTTTTGTATTTGATTTGGTTTGAGCCGCCTTAGGCTTTCGTTTGGTTGGCCCCTTTTCAATTTGGTTTGGATTGAACCATCATGCTTTGGTTCAGGACCCCTCAAGACTGGTTTAGGTCGAACCCTTATGAATTAGTTCGAGACTCTTTGAATCTGATTTGGGTCGAACCCTTATTGTTCGGCTCAACTTGGACCCTTTTATACTTCATTTTGGTTCGGATCTAACCCTTATGGTTTGGTTCGAAATCCATTTGAATTTGATTTGGGTCGAGTTCTTATGATTCAACTCAACTTGGAATCCCTTTGGATTAAGTTGTAGAGCTTTGAGTATTGAAGATTTTCCCATAAAAATCAGCTCAAAATTTCCATCCTACTGTCCAGAAAAGGAAAAATAATGAGGGCTGTCCAGATTTCCAGGCTGAGAAAAAGGGCCCCAAAGATAGCTTAAAAACTCTGAAAAATCTCATGATCCAAGAAGAGAGTTGAATATCAAAGTTGTAGGCCTACCTCTTGTGAAGCTCCTTTCCAAAAATCAGCTGGAAACTCCAAGAAATGAGCTCTGTAGGATTTTTGCACTGAAACGCGACGGAGTTGACCGAAAGTGAGCAACAATGGTGATGCTCCATTCTTGAAGAAGATGAAGATGATGAAGATGAAGCTTCTTTAGCCCTTCTCTTGACTTCCCTTCCAAAATTCAAGTATCAAAAGAGGAGAAAGAGGGAGAAGAAGCACCTTAAATACAAGTAGGAGAAGAAGAAGTAGAAGAAGAAGAAAAAGAAAAAAGGAGGAGCTGCTCTGCTGCTACAGTGCTGGCCCAGCCCAAACTGCTCGAAGGCCCCGACACGTGGCGGCCATCCGACCCTCACCGCAACCCCGGGTGGACGGGAGGGATCGCGCCACGCGTCCCGATCCGGTTGGGCGCGGCGCCGCATGGCGCACGGTTGGCCCGTCACGAAGTGACATGTGGCTTCGCGAAACTTTGCTGCGCCCGGTGCGCGCCAATGGCCGTGAGCCGACCCGCAACCCAAATGAGCCCAAAAGTCCAGAAAAAGCTAATTTTCACTGTTTTCGCGTGTCGAGTCCGTTTTTGACGTCCGGATCCACAAAAAATACATCCAAATAGCCGTTTTCGATTGTTTTTCTGCGCTGAATCCAAATACGGTGTCCGTTTTGCCCGAAACCCTCTCTATTTTTCGACGAAGGCATCCGAATAGGTATTCTTGATCCATTTTTCACGCTGGGTTCAAAACTTGGGTCCGATTTGCGCGCAACCAACTCTAACAAACAAAAATGAGACTCCACAAGCTGTTGGTCAAGCTGTAATCCTCCGCGGGGATTCGGGTCATTACACACGCGGGGCGCAGTGGCGCGCGCCTCCCCGGGCAGCGCCACGCGGCGCCGCCCCATTGGGCAGCGCCACCTACCAACGCTGCCACGTGGCCCCATCCGGGCCGCCTGCCCGAATGCGGGGGCGCCCGAATAGGCGCCACGTATCCTGCCTTGGTGCGGGCTGGGGCGGGAGCGGGCCAGGCTACCACTGTAGCACCAGCATAGTGACTCGCCCCCTTTTTTCTTCTTCTTTTCTTCTTCTTCTTCTTCTTTTTCTTCTTCTTCTTCTTCTTCTTCTTCTATTTAAGTTCTTCTACCTCCTCCTTCTCCCTCTTTTGGACCTTTACAACTTTGGGGCCTTCTACAGAGCTTTCCTCCACTCCTCTACTTCATCTTCACCAACAAGAGAAGGGTTAAAGCAGCTTCATCTATATCATCTTCTTCAAGAAACAAGCATCACCATTGTTGCTGACTTTTGGTCAACCCCGTCGCGTTTCAGTGCAAAAATTTCCCAGAGCTCACTTTTGGGAGTTTCGAGCTGATTTTTGGAGAGGAGCTTCACAAGAGGTAGGTCTACAACTTTGGTATTCAACTCTTTTCTTGGATCATGAGATTTCTCATAGTTTTTAAGCCATCTTTGGGACCCTTTTTCTCAGCCTGGAAATCTGGACAGCCCTCAGTGTTTTTCCTTTTCTGGACAGTAGAGTGGGAATTTGAGATGATTTTTGTTGAAAAATCTTCAAGACTCAAAGCTCTACAACTTTGGTATGTATCACTCCACCCAGATCTGAGGTTTTATTGGGGTTTATTTGTCATCTTTGGAGCACTTTGTTGCATTCGTGCGCAGATTGGACTTTTTGGATAGTTCATAGTATTTATGGGTTTTCTCTTTCATTTGTTCATGGAATTTGGAGTTCTTTGGCTCGATTTATTTCTACTCTCGAAGAGTAATCCAATGACACCTTGCTTGATGGATTTTGAGCTCATTTGCCCAGGTAATTTTATCAATCTTTTCGACCCTGTTTCAGATTTTGGTGCAATCCTTGTTTTGGATTTTAAGTTGTGTATTGGGCTGAGTTTGAATTGTTCTAACCAAGGAATTAAGTTCCGTGGCACGGGGGCGTGCCGCTCGCCGCCTGGCACGGTATGATACCGGCACGCTCACTTGCCGACACGTGGCATGCTTGCGTGCCGATGAATACGCATGACCTCCCAGTGGCACGCTCTGGCACGATTTTTTTTTATTTTTTTTGTTCCCAATAAGCTTTTATAATGCTATTTTGAAAGATTTAATTAAATAATTATAAATATTGACTCTATATAGCTATTTTTAAATTAAAAAAAAATATTTTTTTCAAAATTTTTAAAAAATTGTGAGAATTGCTTAACTTTTAAAATTAGTTTGATTTTATCTATTTTTTCTTGAAATTTAAAAAAATATAATATACAAAATTAGAGAAATATTTTTTTTCAAAATTTTAATGTATATTTGCATAATTGATGCATATTGATTTGACGAGAGACCGCTAGATATTTAGATTAACCATAATAGGACCGTAATTGCTTTAGATAACTTTTTTTCATTTAAATTTTTTAAATGTTTGAAGGAAAATATTTTTTATTAAAATATTTTTAAAAAAATATTAGATCTATTCATAAAAACTTAGCAATAAATTATATGAAAGATAAATTAAACAAATTTAAGTATTAATTAATTTAATTTCTCTTTTAATTTTATCAGTATTTTCAATCTTTTAAAAAGTTAAAAATATTTTTATTGCAAATCTCATTTAAAATACAATATCTATCTAAAATAATTAAAATTTTGACTATATAATAATTAAATCAATTATATTTATTTTCAACTTTTTATAAAATATAAATAAAAAAATTACCTAATTTTATATTTTTTTTAAAAAAAATTACAAAATAAAAATATTTTTAAAAAAAAAAAAAATTACGTAGGAAATATAAAGGCGAATCCCAAAAAAAATTAGATGGAAGACATAAGAACCTACCAAAAGAAAAATTTATTAAAAGAAAATAATAATAATAACGGATGAGAGGTACAAGAGCTCACCCAAAAAAAAAAACAATCACAACAAAAAAAAATCAAAACTAACAGTGAGAGAGAAAAAAGAAAACAACCTTAACAAAAAATCTAAACTAACTGTGTGAGAGAGAAAGAGAGAGAAGGATTTGCATAAAAAAAAAAAAAAAAAAAAAAAAAAAAAAAGGAGCGGCGATACCCCGTGGGGTATCGCCCGCGCGAGGGTATCGCGGCACGGGAGATGCCTTGGCACCCCCCTTGTATCGTGCCCTTATATTGGGGGCACGGTACGTGCCGCCCCGTGCCGAGCAACACGGAGCGGCACTTTATTCCTTGGCTCTAACCCACTGGAAAGAGTTTCAATGATATTGTTGATGGTGATCACAATATATCTCACTACCAGATAGAATAGAACCTATGGGGTCACACACATAAGAGGTTATGACTGATCGGATAGTTGGATCGCGATTTTTGAATCGCTTGAGGACTTAATTATCAATTTGTTGATAATTGGACTAATTTGTAATTATTACAAATTAAGGATATTAAAGTGCAAATGTTGCAAGAGAGGACTTACTAATAGTTAGTGAGATGTGAGAGGACTTAAATGCAAATGTTGCATTAATGATTTGATTTGATCAAATTAGGATTGAGTTCCAGTCGAATTAAATTAGGATTTAACCGATTGAATCGATTAGAGATAAGATAAACTTAAATCCAATTTTAAGTTTATCTTAATGTTTATCTTAATAATTATAAAAGGGATTATATCCCTCTTTATACGTATGAGTTTTCTTTAAGAAAATAAAAAATAAAAAATAAAAAATAAAAATAAAAATAAGAAAAGAGAAAATCCTAGCCGTCATCTCTTTCCTCGTCTTCATCTTTTCTAAATATCCACATTCAAAAAAAAAGGCGTTCTCTGCAAGAGAGCTAGCACCCCGATGAGAACTTTGATCAGATCGACAACATCGTGTGGATACCCGTAGAGGTCGGACGCGTGTGCGGCTTCAAAAGAATCAAATTTCACGATCATCAAATTGCGGTGTAGATCTCCCCGCGCAAAGGTGAAGATTAGATCTTTCTCTTCCTTTTTAATCTTAAATACATGAGGGATCCTTTTTGTGTGGTTTTTGAGATCGGATCTCAAGTTTTTCAAATATTTGTTTATTTGATTTTTTTTTTCCGCTGCGTTTATTTATGCGCAAATCCTAACACACATCAAGTTAGCAAATCGGTGAAGATGAATAAAGCCTTAAAAAATGGCATTGTAACACACCTTAGAGCATTTTTTATCTTTCTACCTCATTTTCTCTCTACTTGTTTTAAAACATACGACCGGGGTAATTAATGTGTTAAAGATCCTTTTGATTAGACAAACATAGAAATAGGACTCATAACCAAGTGGTTGTGAAGGAAATCTAATTGAAAAGTAGTGAAAACATCATCAATATCATCACCAGACAATTTTTCCATTTAGAAGAAAATCCTAAAACATAGGATGAGCTACAATGAACTGTTGAGCAGAATGTTTTATCATATACAAGAAGATAATGATCATATACAGGAAAGATATTGTTCATACTAAAATAACCATAATCAGTGGATGACATTTCAGAGTAAGTAAAAAGGGTTGGAATCCAACAAATCAAATAGAATGAAATAAATACCACTTCTACAATGAATTCTAAGAAATTTGTCCTGGAAGAAACCATGATTTATCATAGTAAGATGTTTACTATATTAGCAGCCTGTAACCTTGGACTACATCAAGAAACTAACAAATTTATTTATATTAAATCACTGGGACTTTCTATCATCTAAGTTCTATACTCACTTCTAATCTATGAATAAAGTGTCGCCCACGGGGCGGCAAGTACCGTGCCCCTAATATAGGGGCACGGTACAAGGGGGGTGGGTGCCAAGGCACCCCCCGTGCCGCGATACCCTCGTGGGTATCGCAGCATCTCCTTTTTTTTTTTTTTTTTTTTTTTTTTTTTGTGCAAATCCTTCTCTCTCACACACACACAGAGTTAGTTTTGATTTTTTTTTGTTACGACTGATTTTTTCTTCTCTCTCATAGATAGTTTTGATTTTTTTTTTTTATGATTGTTTTTTTTTTTTTGGATAAACTTTTGTACCTCTCATCCGTTGTTTTTTTTTTTAATGATTTTTTTTTTTTTGTAGGTTCTTATGTCTTCCATCCAATTTTGTTTTTGGAATTCGCCTTTATATTTCCTACGTGATTTTTTTTTCTTTTAAACATTTTTAATTTGTTAAGTTTTTTTTTTTAAAAAAAATAAAATTAAGTAAACTTTTTTTTTTGTATTTTATAAAAAGTTGAAAATAAATATAATAGATTTAACTATTATATAGTCAAAATTTTAATTATTTTAGATAGATCTAGTATTTTAGATGAGATTTGCGATAAAAATATTTTTAACTTTCAAAATTCTATTTTTAAATTTAAAAGATTGAAAATAGTGATAAAATTAAAAGATAAATTAAATTAATTAATACTTAAATTTGTTTAATTTATTTGTCATATAATTAATTGCTAAGTTTTTATGAATAGATCTAATATTTTTTAAAAAATATTTTAATAAAAAATATTTTCCTTCAAATATTTTATAAATATTTTAAAAAATTTAAATGAAAAAAAATTATCAAAGCAATTATGGTCCTATTATGGTTAATCTAGATATCTAGCGGTTTCTCGTCAAATCAATATGCATCAATACTGCAAATATACATTAAAATTTTGAGAAAAAATATTTCTCTAATTTTGTATATTATATTTTTTTTAAATTCAAGAAAAAATAAATAAAATCAAACTAATTTTAAAAGTTAAGCAATTCTCACAATTTTTTTAAAATTTTGAAAAAAATATTTTTCTTTAATTTAAAAATAGCTATATATAGTCAATATTTATAATTATTTAACTAAATCTTTCAAAATAGCATTATAAAAGCTTATTGGGAACAAAAAAAAAAAAAAAAAAAAAAAAAAAAAAAAAAAAAAAAACGTGCCAGAGCATGCCACTAGAAAGCAAGGATTTAAGTGCCGTGGCACGGGGTCGTGCCGAAAACTTGCCGGCACGGTACGGCACGGTGTGTGCCGAGCCGTGCCGATGAGTGCCGGTCACAAAAAATACATGCGTGCCGACACATAATGGCATGAAATTAATTTCTTTAGCAACAAAATTTTTTAATTGCTTATAACGTATCTTTATCAAATATTTTGAACTTTATTAAGAAAATTACTTAGTAATTTTAAGAAAAAAAGGTTTTGAACTATGCCATCGGCACGGGAGCTGTATCGTGCCGGTATTTTGTTGGCACGGTACGGCACGGTAGATACGGCCCGTGCCGATGGATACTTAAATCCTTGCTAGAAAGCCATGCGTATCCATCGGCACACAAGCATGCCACGTGTCGGCACGCAAGCGTGCCCGTGCCGTACCGTGCCAGGAGGACAACGGCACGCCCCCATGCCACGGCACTTTATTCCTTGCTTCTTATCCACAAAATTAACAAAATTAAACTTTCAACTAACATTATGATGCTAAAGAGTAGCAAATTCACATTTTACAATAGCCCAGCTTGAGTTTCTTGTAACATAAGCCTAAATTTTCAATTATCTACTTGGGGCTCAGCCCAAAGCTCTAAAGTTGTTTCTAGTGGCCTAATACAATAACCAGCTGGTGGCTCAGCCTTGAGTCAAATCTCCTGATGCCCCAAGTCGCTAAAATTCATTTTGTTTCTGAATAGAATCTTGAATGCGCAATCTCCAATCCTTTTCAGAGTCTGACAAACTGACACTGCAGGTTTTTAGTTCTTGCCACTTAGGAACCCTCATTGCTATTCAACCATGTTTGGTCACACACTTATCACCTCATTCTGATATGGATCATCTTAGTTCTTTATGTTTCACTAAAATCCATGGTATTTTCCATCAAATCATTAATTATTTGTCGTTGACCTTGAGTATATACAACTCTAAAAGCCTTCCCCTATGTTGTTCTACATCCTTATTTTTGCAATATTCTACTTGCTTATTTGATCTATAATTGTTAGCAAAATTGTCCTAGAAAATCCTTTTGAGATGTAACATCAACACAATAGAACAGAAGTCATGCAAACCTTTCTCTTCTTTTTTCTTTTTGAATTCTAAATAATAGGTGATGTAGCTTTCAACTTTTGTAGTAATACAAGGTAGCATAACACTAACGATAATTAGAAAGCAATTAGGAACATTAGTAATGCCAATTATGAAAGAGTAGAATACTGATATGGATAAATTTCACAGTTAATTGTGTCAAATCCACCAGGATTGCAACTCACACAAGAAACTTCCAAGAACATTAACTATTTGCAAGTGTTATTAATTGATTAAAATCCCAAGTTTCATTAGGTTGTTCCTAAGCTCTAGAAAATACTGATAAAAGGATTTGCATTGATAATTGCATTTCCCGAACGATCCATTTACACAACCAATAGCTACCCATATCTATCTATACTGAAAGTATGATACACTAACAGACATTAATAAAGCCATAAAGATTTGATGTTGCTAATTATTTAAGGATTTAACAGGCCCTTAATGGAAGTGAAACAACTTCAGATAAAAGGAATCCTCCCTCTCATTTCGTAAAATAGATGCAAGATCCAAGTATGGGAAGATGTTATTTAATAGTCAAAAGGTAGCATACTAATGAGGAGTATAAGAAGTAGCCTTCTCATTTGTTAAATAGATACAAGATGCAAGTACGCAAGAAAGGTAGTGGGAAGGAGTTATTTAATAGCTAAGAGGTAGGATATTAAAAAGGAGCATAAGAAGCAGCCTGCTCATTTGGTAAAATAGATACAAGATTCAAGTATGCAAGCAAGGTAGTATGGAAGGTGTTGTTTAATAGTTAAGAGGTAGGATATTAAAGAGTATAAGCAGCAGCAGTAGCAGAGAGTTTTAAAAGTTCTTCCAGGGTTAAAATATGTATTGATTTCTAAGAAATATGTGAGTGGGACACAAATTCTGTAACTTAATTAGAGAGATATAATAGAGATAGAAGGTCCTACAATGCTTTTTGGCTCTTACTATAGATAGCATAGCACAAATTAAAAATGAATTACTTACTGAACATCCATATGGACCACATCCCCATTAATCTCCAAATATCTGGTTCACTTGAAGGGAATATAAGATTAAAGGAGAGAGCTCCACCAAGTAACATTGAAACATAGCCTTGAACTTCAAAAACAGTGTATAGGGTAGTTCCAGGTACAGCAGGGTTTTTGGTGGCTGTGGAAGCCCTTGGTGCAAAGGTTGCCGCAGTCTTTTGAACGACCTGTTGATGACAGTAAGTTTAGTACCAAAAGCATGTATTTTCAAGCAACCCAAAGCATGCATATTCAAGCAACCGACAAGTGATACAGAAGAAATTAACCGAAATATTGCATATAAGAACAACAAACATCTTTCGGTTTGGGCAAGATTTATTTGTAATGAATGATGACTTACTAAATATATTGCTATGTTCATAAGGAAGACTCCTAAGGAATGTGATTTATGATACTAAAAAACATTAAACATAAAATATGAATGATACAAACAAAAACTTTCAAAATAAAGTAATGGTCCTATCAAAAAATAAATTAGCTTTGATAATATGTTTGCTTAATAACATTCCATAAATAAGATTAGTATATGTTACCACATATAGCTTATTACCACATAAAGCTCATATTTAATTTGTATAGTTTATTAGTTTCCATATTCATTGTAATTGTATATTTCCATATTTATTATATTTCTTTAATTAGATTGCACGGCTGTAAAAGGAAAGAGATGAGCATTGTATATGTGCCTATAAATTGAATAAGAAGAAAAGAAGAGACGATCATCTTTTTCAATCAATATTCTATCATGGTATCAGAGCCCTGGTTTTAAAAGTTTTTTTTTTTGGTTTGTTTGGATTGTTTTGCTACTCTCTTTGGATCAGAGATTCTGAAACAAACAGTGAGCCGCAGCGAAGTGGTGGCAGATCTGTGCACGGGTGCAGTACCTTTACGTTTTGGAATTTGGCGTGGAAAGGTAGCTCACGATTTCGGTAAAATTTTAGCTTTCTTTGGTGATTTTTTTTTCTTGGTGCGAACTATTCTTATTTCTTTGCAATGGCGAGTAGCACTTCTGAATTTTGTGTTAAGTTTACCGGAAAAAATTATACCGCATGGGAGTTTCAATTTCAATTGTTTGTCACTGGAAAGGAGTTATGGGGACATATTGATGGCACTGTTCCAGCTCCTACGGATGCCACACAATTGTCTCAATGGAAAGTCAAAGATGCTAGGGTGATGTCTTGGATTATTGGGTCATGTGATTCTCAAATTATTCTTAATTTACGTCCATATAAAACTGCTAAAGACATGTGGGCATATTTAAAAAGAGTTTACAATCAAACACATTCTGCAAGAAGGTTTCAATTGGAGTGCGAAATTGCACATTACACTCAGGGAGGATTATCTATTCAAGATTATTTTTCCGGTTTTCAACAATTATGGACTGAATTTTCTGATATTGTTTGTGTTACCGTGTCGAAAGATTCTCTCCATGATGTAATGGCTGTTTATGAGGTTAGCAAGCGCGATCAATTTTTGATGAAATTGCGATCAGATTTTGAGAACGTTCGTTCTAATCTGATGAGTCGTCATCCTCCTCCTTCATTGGATATATGTTTTGGTAAATTACTTAGTGAAGAACAACGTCTTTTTACCCAAGCCACTCTGGAACAAGAAAGGTTGACTACAACACCTATGGCATTTGTGGCTCAAGGAAAAGGCAAAGGCAGGGATATGAGTAAAGTTCAGTGCTTTAGTTGCAAGAATTATGGTCACATTGCTGCAAATTGTGCTAAGAAATTTTGCAATTACTGCAAAAAGCCTGGACATATCATCAAAGAATGTTCAATTCGGCCTCAAAATCGTCAGACTGCATTTCAAGCTTCTACTACTAATCCTTTTACAGGTCAAATTCCAGCTGGAACCTCAACAACAGTCAATCACAATGCTGAGCAAACAGTCCTCACTCCTGAAATGGTGCAACAAATGATTATTTCGGCCTTTTCAGCTCTAGGACTTCACGGTAATGGTAATTCTCCATCTAAATCTTGGCTTATTGATTCTGCCGCATCAAATCATATGACTGGCTCGGTGGCTTTGCTTAAAAATGTCCGCGCATATCGTGGTTCCGAACATGTCCGGGTTGCAAATGGACACACCTTACCTATTACTGCTGTAGGAGATATTACCCCAACTCTCAACAATGCTTTTGTATCACCTGGACTCTCTAATAATCTTCTATCAGTTGGACAATTAGTAGAAAATAACTATGATGTACATTTTTCTCGTGGTGGTTGTTATGTGCAGGATCAGGTGTCGGGGACGGTGATTGCGAAGGGGACTAAAGTAGGACGACTGTTTCCACTCCAACTTTCCATTCCTAATCATGTTGCTTTGACTTCTTCTACTATTATCAATAAAAGTGAAAGGTGGCATAAACGTTTGGGACACCCCAATTATGATATTTTGTCTTATTTATTGACTTCTGGTTTATTGGGCAATAAAGATAAATTTTGTTCTTCTCGTGCTTCCTTTGATTGTTCTACTTGTAAGTTAGGAAAAAGTAAACTGCTTCCATTTCCTATTGCTGGTAGTCATGCGAAAAATTGTTTTGATATTATTCATACTGATGTGTGGGGAATTGCACCTGTTATTTCTCATGGTCAGTATAAATATTTTGTAACATTTATCGATGACTATAGTCGGTTTACTTGGATTTATTTTCTCCGTTCTAAATCTGAAGTTTTTTTAACTTTTAAATCCTTCCTAGTGTATGTCGAAACTCAATTTTCTGCCACCGTTAAGATTCTTCGATCTGATTCTGGTGGAGAATACATGACTAATGCATTTCATGATTTTCTGAATCAAAAAGGTATTTTGTCACAACGTTCATGTCCATATACGCCTCAACAAAATGGTGTGGCCGAACGAAAGAACCGTCATCTCTTAGAGGTGGCTCGGACATTATTACTCGAATCTTCTGTTCCGCCTATTTTTTGGGTAGAAGCATTATCTACAGCAGTTTATCTTATTAATCGACTACCTTCTCGAACTCTTGATCTTGACTCTCCTTATTTTCGTCTTCATCATCAGCATCCTCCCTATCGACATTTGCATACTTTTGGTTGTGTGTGTTTTGTTCATTTGCCTCCTCATGAACGTCATAAGCTTTCTGCTCAATCTGTGAAATGTGCTTTTTTGGGATATAGTACTAATCATAAGGGGTTTGTTTGCTATGATCCTTCTTTAAAGAGGCTTCGTGTTTCTCGAAATGTTGTTTTCTTTGAAAGTCAACATTTCTTTCCAACTCATGTTAGCTCATCCCCTGAAGTCGCTATTCTTCCTACTTTTGATGACACGTCTTCTTCTATTGACCGGTTCAAACCTGGAGTTGTCTACACTCGACGTCGTGCACTGCAGCCCCTTCCCGAGCCAGATCCGTCATCTGCTCCTGCCCCACCTTTACCGAGGCGATCTACCCGAGTTTCTCGTCCTCCTCCTGGGGATGACTCTTATCATACATCATTTTCTGCTGCTTTGTCCTCCATTTCAGTTCCATCTTCTTACTCAGAAGCAGTGAAGCATGAGTATTGGCAGCGGGCAATGCAGGAGGAATTTCGTGCTCTTCAGGATAATCAGACTTGGGACATTGTTAAATGTCCACCTCATGTTAAGCCCATTGGTTGTAAATGGGTTTATTCAATAAAGCTTCGCTCTGATGGATCCCTCGATCGCTATAAAGCAAGATTGGTTGCCTTAGGCAACCGACAAGAGTATGGAATAAACTATCATTAAACATTTGCTCCTGTCGCCAAAATGACACAGGGCTGGCCGCTTCAACAGTTGGATGTCAAAAATGCTTTTCTCCATGGTGATCTCAATGAAGATATATACATGACACCTCCTCCTGGTTTGTTTTCCTCTTCTACTATGGAAGTTTGCAAATTGAATCGTTCATTATATGGCTTAAAACAAGCTCCTTGAGCGTGGTTTGAGAAGTTTCGCTCTATTTTGCTTCAGTTTAAGCTTGTCCAAAGCCAATATGACTCTTCATTGTTTCTTCGAAAATCAACTACTGGAGTTGTTCTTCTTTTGGTGTATGTTGATGATATTGTTATCACTGGGACAGATTCTTTATTGATTACTCAGCTTAAGCAATATCTTCAAAAATCTTTTCATATGAAGGATCTTGGTCATCTTACATATTTCTTAGGTTTGGAAGTTCAAACTGATTCTTCGGGCATATTCTTACATCAACATAAATATATTCAGGATTTGATTGCTTTGGCTGGTCTTCAAGATTCTTCCTCTGTTGATACACCTCTAGAAATGAATGTTAAGTATTATGCTGATGAGGGAGAGCTACTTTCTGATCCTTTGTTGTATCGCCAATTAGTGGGTAGCCTCAACTACCTGACTATTACTCGGCCTGATATCTCCTTTGCTGTACAGCAAGTTAGTCAATTTATGCACTCTCCACGGCATCTACACTTGGCAGCTGTTCGTCGCATCATTCGATATCTCCATGGCTCTCCTTGTCGAGGTTTATTTTTTCCTGCTAAATCTCCTGTGCATCTTATTGCTTTTAGTGATGCTGATTGGGCGGGATGTCCCAATACACATCGCTCTGTCACTGGTTGGTGCATGTTTCTTGGGGACTCTTTGATCTCATGGAAGAGTAAGAAACAAGACCGTGTGTCTAAATCTTCCACGGAGTCTGAATATCGCGCTATGTCTGCTGCATGCTCTGAGATTACTTGGCTTCGAGGTTTGTTGACTGAGCTTGGGTTTCCACAGCATGATCCTACTCCACTTCATGCCGATAACACAAGTGCTATTCAAATTGCCACTAATCCAGTATACCATGAGCGCACTAAGCATATTGAAGTAGACTGTCATTATATTCGAGAAGCTGTGGATACTCGTGTCATTTCTCTTCCACATGTTTCCACATCCTTACAATTAGCCGATGTGTTTACCAAGTCTCTCAGTCGCCAGCGCCATCAATTTCTCATTGGCAAATTGATGCTTCTTGATCACCCAGCATCAATTTGAGGGGGGATGTTACCACATATAGTTTATTACCACATAAAGCTCATATTTAATTTGTATAGTTTATTAGTTTCCATATTCATTGTAATTGTACATTTTCATATTTATTATATTTCTTTAATTAGATTGCACGGCTGTAAAAGGAAAGAGATGAGCATTGTATATGTGCCTATAAATTGAATAAGAAGAAAAGAAGAGACGATCATCTTTTTCAATCAATATTCTATCAGTATAAGATAAAATTTGATAAGTCTAGATACCAAGAGTATGCTTGTACTTAAAAACTACCTCAAAAACTAATTGATTTATTAGAAAAATAAAAAAATGCATTAAATGGGTAATTTGAAAGAAGTACCAAGACATAGGGGCATGCCTAGGGACGGAGGGAAGGGGTGGCGTGCAAAAACAGTGGCCCCTTCAAAAAATTCGAAAGTCAGCAGAGATCTCCAGTTAATCCAAGATGAGAATCTCCTATGTCTCACAGCCGCTTACTAATGTGGAGAATAGACTAGTGGGAGTTCAAATAAAAAAAAAAAGATCGACCAACTATAGCTACTGCCTACTGTTGATACACTCCTTTAAAGCCAAATTGTTGTACTATTGTTTCAATTTTCAAAATCATAGTAATTATCATCAACCTGAAAGTGGCCTATGTGGACCTGACAACAACCACATAATAATGATAAGAAAAAAAAAAAGAAAAAACCTCCTTATAACCTCCAAACCCTCTAATAGCAACAAATTCCAAATTGTAATCATAGCATGGTATTTCTCAGATACTAATATACACTAAATCCAACATCCAATTCTTCAGTTATCCTAAAGTAGTTACCTTGAACTGCATTTTTTTAAATAAAACTATTCCTTTCTTTTTAGATGATTTCAGTAAGCCTTTCTTCTTCTTTTGTTGCACATTTCTTGGCACAGAAATTTGCCTCTATGCAACCATGCTCTTCAATCAAAAAGATTTGCAACTACTTAAATTGTATTATAGCCATTGAAAAAAGTTACCGACAGTACCTCTAATCCCGCCTCAATCTTTTTTATTTAATCTCATTCAAATGATTTTGTTGGTTGATTTAGTAAAATTTTTAAGTATAAATATGGAAAAATCACCTACTATAATCAATTCTTTAAAAGAACTTCTCAATCAAGTCCATCCCAACATTTTTACCAAAATTATCACAACTTGATTGTTCTAGTGTGAAAATTTCTGAGCAATGTTCTTCCCGTCTTGATTGTGCATCATCAAAGACCGAAAAATGAATCCACCTGAACTAATGTTACTTCTTTATAATATGTTCTTGGATTACGTTGTCTGAAATAGGATTACCCTATTAATAAACAAGATGAGATCTGTTGAAATTATATTAAAGTTGGGCCTTATCGACATGCACTATCAGAATATCAACGTGCTAGGCCGGAAAAAAACACCCTAAATGATTTCTATCATGGTTGAAAATATTTCCCTTATGGTCAGAGTACTCTCTGACAAAAGATGCAGTCTTTTGTTTGCCATACTTTCTTTTTGGTACAAAGTTAGCAAGTTGTTTTGGATCACTACATTTACTATTGACAGATTTTGTAACCGGAAAAAAGTTAATGATGGAAATAAAATGTGCAATCTTAGGCCATGTAGGAAGTGGTCCAAATTCTCCACAAAAATATTGCTGAATAAGCTTGCAAAGATCCCACAGACCAAACATAACATATAGTGAAGCTATTTGATAGACAAACTTCTCCTCAAATTGCAAATAATAGGCTTAGATTAATTGCATCAATAAATACTATACGACGGTTGACATTCCAATCTTGTGGCTTTAGAGGATATGCTGAAAGTGTGGATTCTTAGAATAAGGAAAGTAATATTGAAATGATCAAGATTTAACATCATACAAAGAGAAGGTTGCTCATGTTAGATTCTCACTATTTTCACAAAGAAAGTGTGGACTGTGATTCTTTAAGAAATTGGAAATGCACAGTTTTGCAACATTGTTGACAAAACTCGCACTTAATCTAAAAGTGAACAAATGGCTCTAGTTTTAAGGTTTGTACAATAAGCAAGGATTTGTGCAAGAACATTCTTTTGATCTTGTTCATATTTCTGATGCACATGCCAATACATTAAAACATATCTAGGGTTCTTTCATGTCATAATGTGAATATTAAGAACATATGTGGATGAGGGCATGAGGGTGAGAGCAATATGTGTGGTGTGTGTAGAAGCCCCTACTAATATTACATACATTGTATGGCACATTGTCTACTAGTAGCTTTAGTGACTAGTTCTAAAGTTGTTCCAATCCATCGATTCTTCTCCAAATGGACACGGTTGCACCATGTAAACGTCAAGATGAATTACAAGCTGCTCAAGTTGCAAATCAAGCACATGCTAGCGACCAATGAAATCAGGTTCAACAAAGGACTTAATTAGGGTGTCATGGTGCAAGCAATATGGGTGGTATGTGGAAGTCCCTACACATATTACATTGTATGACACAGAGGTCTCAGCGGCAGTCACAGAGACAGCAGCAGCAGTCGAGGCAGCCCCGTTCTTCCGACTGGTACATCTTCTGTGGAGGTCAGCATCTTGCAGGCACTTGTGACCAGAGATGGGGGCGTTGTTATGCCTGTGGGCAGGCAGGGCACATGCGAGCTACGTGCCCCCTTACGACATCAGCAGCACCTTTTTCGGCATCGGCTCTTTTTGTATCTCAACAGCGGCCCTATGCTCCAGCAAGCTGGGTGCCTTCCTCCCACCCTACTGACTATCGGCCTCCAGCTCAGAGCGGGCGGGTCTACGCCGCCCAGGTAGAGGACTCCTCAGCAGCCGACCATGTGGTGGCAGGTATCACTTTACTTTCTGGCATTAGAGTTCGCACTTTATTTGATACCGGAGCATCACGTTCTTTTGTTAGTAGTTCATTTGCATCATTACATGGATTAGAGGTAAGTCGGTTAGCACATGCACGAGAGGTTCAGATTCCCGATCACACTTTGCACGTGGAGGAGTGTTGTTGGTCCTGCCCAGTGCAGATTGAGTCCTGGATTATGCCAGCGGACCTGATGGTCTTGAGATAGCTGCGGGACTTTGATGTGGTTCTGGGGATGGATTGGCTGGCTCGCTATTTTGCGACTATTGATTGTGCCGCGAGGACGGTCACCTTTAGCGAGCCAGGCCAAGAGGTGTTTGTGTACCGGGGATGCCAGAGTGCTTTCTTCGTCTCTATAGTTTCGACTTCTCGAGCGAGGCAGATGATCCGCAGTGGATGCGTAGCTTTTTTGGCTAGTGTGGTTGAGGAGCCTACGGCGGCTCCGGGACTCGGGGATCCCTATTGTTCACAAGTTTCCGGATGTTTTTCCCCCAGAGTTGACTAGTATGCCGCCGGATAAGGAGATTGAGTTTTTGATTGATGTAGTCCAAGGAACTGCACCAATCTCTAAGGCTCCTTACCAAATGGCACCGGTTGAGCTGCGAGAATTGAAGGCGCAACTTCAGGACTTGATGGATAAGGGTTTTGTTAAACCCAGTGTATCGCCTTGGGGAGCGCCGGTGCTATTCGTGAAAATGAAGGATAGTTCACTTCGCCTCTGTGTGGATTATCGAGAATTGAATAAAGTGACTATCAAGAACAAGTACCCTTTACCGCGCATTGATGATTTGTTTGACCAGCTGCAAGGGTCTTGTGTCTTCTCGAAGATTGATCTACAATCAGGTTACCACCAACTGAAGGTGAAGGCCGAGGATATCCCGAAGACGGCGTTCAGGACACGGTACGGGCATTATGAGTTCATCGTCATGCCTTTTGGATTGACTAATGCCCGTGCCGCCTTTATGGATTTGATGAACAGGATTTTTCGACCGTACCTTGATCGATTCGTAGTGGTGTTCATTGATGATATCCTAGTTTACTCCCGGAGCGATGCTTATCATGAGGAGCACTTGAGGATTGTGTTGCAACTTCTATGAGAGAGGAAGTTGTATGCCAAGTTATCGAAGTGCGAGTTTTGGCTTCGGGAGGTAGTTTTCTTGGGCCATGTGATTTCCGCCGCAGGTGTGACAATGGACCCGGCGACGATTGAGGCAGTCCGGGATTGGCCCCGACCGACGACCGTTTCTGAGGTGCGCAGCTTCATAGGCTTGACTGGATATTACCGTTGGTTTGTGGAGAGCTTTGCGAAGCTCTCTACACCCCTCACTCGTTTGACGCATAAAGGAATTAAGTTTATTTGGAGTGAGGACTGTCAGAGGAGCTTCAAGGACTTGAAGAGCATATTGATGTCGGCTCCTATCCTTTCCCTCCCTGTTATGGGGAAAGGATATGTGATTTATAATGATGTATCGCACAGTGGACTTGGTTGCATGCTGATGCAGGAGGGTAGGGTGATTGCTTACGCGTCTCGACAGCTTAAGGATTATGAAAAGAATTACTCTACCCATGATCTAGAGCTTGCTGTTGTGGTATTTGCATTGAAGTTGTGGCGCCACTACCTTTATGGGGAGCACTGCGAGATTTACACCGACCACAAGAGCTTGAAGTATCTGTTTACACAGAAAGAGCTGAACCTAAGACAGCGCAGATGGTTGGAGCTGTTAAAGAATTATGATGTTGATATACTTTACCATCCTGGCAAGGCCAACGTGGTTGCAGATGCCCTGAGTAGGAGAGCGGTGCAGAGCTTGTCTATGATGATTACTGATCAGGCGCCACTATTTGAGGAGATGAGGCGGCTTGAGCTTGAGGTTGTGTCCCCTGGGGTCTCTGCTAGACTGACGTCCTTAGTCGTGCAACCCACTCTGCTGGACAGGATCAGAGAGAGACAGAGTGAGGACCCCCACTTGACCAGGATTAGAGATCAGATTTCGAGCGATCAGTCTGGGGACTTTACAGTTGATGCTTCGGGAGTACTACGGTACAGGAACCGAGCGTGTGTGCCAGTGGACTCCGAGATCAGAGAGCAGATTTTGAGAAAGGCCCATTAGACACCTTACACCCTTCATCCTAGAGGGACTAAGATGTATAAGGACCTCAAGGCACACTTCTGGTGGAGCGGCATAAAGAGGGATATAGGGAGGTTTGTGGCTGAGTGTTTAACTTGCCAGCAGATAAAAGCTGAGCACCGGGTGCCGGCTGGCAAGTTACAAAGTCTCCCAATCCCTGAATGGAAATAAGATCACATCACGATGGATTTTGTAGTCAGATTACCGAGGGCCCAGGGAGGAGCAGATGCTATTTGGGTGGTTGTTGATCGACTCACTAAGTCCGCTCACTTTTTGCCGATGCAGACTACATGGTCACTTGAGCAGCTGGCTCAGCTGTATTTGGATGAGGTGGTGAGGTTACATGGAGTGCCCGCCTCTATTGTATCAGATCGAGACCCGAGATTTGCTTCACGTTTTTGGAGGAGCTTACAGGCCACCTTGGGGACGCAGCTTAGATTCAGTACAGCTTTTCACCCACAGACGGATGGGCAATCAGAGCGCACTATACAGATCCTTGAGGATATGCTCAGAGCTTGCACCTTGGACTTTGCGGAGGATGGATCCAACACTTATCACTGGCAGAGTTCGCGTACAATAATAGCTTTCAAGCGAGCATTCAGTACAGCTTTTCACCCACAGACGGATGGGCAATCAGAGCGCACTATACAGATCCTTGAGGATATGCTCAGAGCTTGCACCTTGGACTTTGGTGGAGGATGGATCCGACACTTATCACTGGCAGAGTTCGCGTACACCAATAGCTTTCAAGCGAGCATTCAAATTGCTCCGTTTGAAGCATTGTATGGACGCAACTGTCGATCACCTCTATACTGGAGTGATGGGGGATAGACAGACATTGGGGCCAGAGTTATTGCGTGAGGCAGAAGAGAATGTCAGAGTGATCAGGCAGCATCTTCAGACCGCCCAGAGCAGACAGAGGAGTTATGCAGATGTACGGCGACGAGACCTAGAGTTTTAGGTTGGAGATCATGTATTTCTGAAGGTCTCGCCGTCCAAGGGATCAGGAGATTTGGCATTCGTGGGAAGCTTAGCCCCCGTTATGGATCAGGAGATTTGGCATTCGTGGGAAGTTAGCCCCCATTATATCGTACCTTTCAAGGTATTGGAGCGTATCGAGCCAGTTGCCTACAGGCTTGCACTTCCCCCCAGGCTTGCCGGTGTACATGATGTATTCCACGTCTCTACTCTGAGGAGGTATGTTTATGACCCGTCGCACGTCATCGACTTCACCCTACTGGATATCAGCGAGGATTTGAGTTACGTGGAGTGCCCACTGCGGATTCTGGATCGAGAGGTGAGAGAATTGCGCAGTCGGGACGAGCTTGATAGAATATGAGATTACGTTTTCGTGTAAATGTCAGAGCGACTGACATTGAGTTTTATCGGGACGAGCTTGATCAGCAACGAGAGTCTCAAGCACGTAAAAGTTTCTTAAATTACATACATATATATTAATTTTAAAATTTATATTAATTGAATTTTATTAATCTTTGCAGGTTACTTGGACTCCTTATACTGAGGAGATTTTGCATGGTCTTCCACCTTTTTGTCTCGAAGGCTTCGCAGTATAGCGTGTCACGCCCCGAGGTCGAAACTGCGCCCCGGGCTCGCCAACAGATTCGCCATCTGTACGGAAACTGCCGTACAGACGAAGCGTCTACCCTACAAGTCAGATCTATAGCTATAAATGTATCAGAGCTAAAATAGAACTAAAACCCAAAGCTAAAGAAATCGGCTGAACATCTGAATAAATAAAATAATCCACAATACAAGTACAATCCTCACAGATCTCTCAGAATGTCCAGTACAAAAGTGAAAACATAAAAATATACCGGGTGCGTCTATCTCAGACTCTCAATGCTGGTAAGGAACCAAGGATTTAAGTGCCGTGGCACGGGGTCGTGCCGAAAACTTGCCGGCACGGTACGGCACGGTGCGTGCCGAGCCGTGCCGATGAGTGCCGGTCACAAAAAATGCATGCGTGCCGACACATAATGGCATGAAATATTTAATTTCTTTAGCAACAAAATTTTTTAATTGCTTATTATGTATCTTTATCAAATATTTTGAACTTTATTAAGAAAATTACTTAGTAATTTTAAGAAAAAAGGGTTTTGAACTGTGTCATCGGCACGGGAGCTGTATCGTGCCGGTATCTTGTTGGCACGGTACGGCACGGTAGATACGGCCCGTGCCGATGGATACTTAAAACCTTGGTTAAAAGTAAACCACTATATCCATGATATGTTCTCACCTCGATCTGCTGTCTCCGCGCGAACCAAGCCGGAACAGCTACCACAGGAATCTGTCACCGCAGCGGGTGTGAGATCTACTGCAGAAGGTAGATCTCAGTGGGTACTGTCACCAATATCCACGGTATGCGCACTAAGTCTACTGGAGGCACAACAGATAGGTATGCAGATAGATAATAGAAAAGCTGAAAGCAAACTACAGCTACCATGTCTTAATCATCATGCTCAAGAAGCTCTCAGAAGATGAAATATGCATACACTCGCTACTGCTAATATACCTCAAGTATCATGCTCAAAGGTAAACTCATCTAAGAACATGCTATGCAATCACTCTCTCATATCACCCAATCTCAATGACTGTCACATAGGGTCCAGTCAAACCTGCGCCAAACCTACTGCCACCACATCCACACTGGGACGGGACTTACGTAGGGCGTCCCACACGGACTATCTCAATCTCACACAAAGTGACCCTATGGTAACTCAGCCAGGGGTATCAAGCGACCACTAGTATATCAACTAGGCGCATCAACAACACGCACCCGGGGCGTAGCTCGAGGGGAGCGACCCCACCGAACTCAAGTATCTCATCAGTTTCAACTGTCTCATAAGAGGCACATGCAGGCTATGATCCACGATCAAACAGATCGAAAACTCAAATGCTCAACAGCTCAATTCAGTCGGAAAAGAAACCACGACTCAATCGGGAAATGCCCAAATCCTCACATAATCTATCGGAAAACTCTCTACGACTCAATCTAATAATGCACAACCCATGGCGAAGTCGGGAAACCTCCACGACTAAATCAGAAATACGACCCATGATCTAGAATGAACCCAACAATCCCAACCAAGAAATGCAACTCTCAAGACACTAGAAACTCAACACACAATGAACTAAAAATCCGCTCGGCCCTCTGGCACGAGCATACATGCAATCTGAACCAACTCAACCCCTCTGGGTGATCTCACAGTTTTAGAAATATTTTTCAAAGTCCGATTTTCATTAAACATGTCCGACGATTTTTAAAACGGTTCAGATGCCAATCTATTGCAAAATAAACATGCAGTCTAGTGTCAAGACACCTCTAGATCATGCTAAAAATATCAGGGGCTCAGGAAAATATTTCTACAATTTTCTAGGCAACTATCAGATTTATTAAGCATAAAACAGATAAACTAAACATGATCAACATGCTTACAGAAGCTTTAGAGGGCATTCCATACATTTCGAAGAAATTCCAACCCACCTCAAAAGCTTTCCGCAGGCAAACGCAGAAGTCGGTGAAGTGCCGCACCGCTCACTGTCAAAAACTGCCGAAAACACCAAAACCGCGCCGCGCGCGCGCGCACTGTTGCTATCCTCGAAAAAATTCCCCGGAAGTTCGAACCAGCCCCTCGAGTCCTCTAATAATAATAATTAAAAAAATCCGACGCGCTCCGGCTCCCTCGCCGTCCACTCACTGCGTGCGCGCAAGCCCTCCGCTCCGCGCAATAAAATCCAAAGCTCACCACCAACCGCACACACGCCGCCCTTCGAGGTGCACACGAAAACATGGAAGAACAACCAATTTCCACTCAAAAATCCCCTTCAAAAACATCCCAAGAAATCCAAAAATCTAACTACGAAAATCTGCCAACTTACCTCGTACATTGCTCGACGCGCGCGCGGCTCCAATCAGGATCAAGCAGCAAGAGTCACCTTCATTGGCCTTTCATCTTTTTTTTTTTTTTTTTTTTCTCCATCTTTTCCTTGCTTTCCTTCATCTCATTTCTCTCTTTTCTTTCTTTGATTTCTCCTGAGAAGAGTAGGAGGTGTCCATTTATAGAGATGAGAGGAGGGGTCAACAGGTGGTGGGAGTAAAAAGACCAAACTGCCCCCAAAAAAAAATCACTAAAATGGCATCCTGGGAATGGGGTACCAAACTTTTCAAGTAGTACCGGTACCCAATTGCTTGTTCCGGAACCTCCCTCTCGGTTCCGGAACTCCAAGCCAACCACCAAAATCCCCGCTCAGGTCCTGCACGCGCGGCGCCCATGCCCGCGGCGCGCGTGCGCGCCCACTACGCGCCTCAGGTGCGCGCGTCCGCATGCGCTACGCGTGCCCGCGCCCAAGCTGCGTGGCTCCTCCACCCAAGGATCGCAAAAAACCAAGTCCACACCACCAATCATCAACACCATTCTCTTCCAAAACTCCATTCAACTCCAACAAAATCAACAAAAATCCTAAAAACTCAAGCTTCAAAAAAAAGAACCGTTACTCCTCACTCAAGTTCTTCGCGCGCGCTCCGCTCGGCTCCGCGCGGCTACTAACAATAGATTCGCGCCGTCAAGACGATCAAAACCCTCTTTTACTTCCCTTCAATTCTTCTTCTTCTTCTTCTTCTCTTTCCTCTGTTTGTTTCCAAATCCTCTGTTCTTCATTTGGAGAAGGTGATGACATGGCACTTTAATTAATTAGTGTTGGTGCATGGTGCATTGTGTAAAGACCCTCATTCCCTTTCCAACACCAACACCAATTCATTTCATACACCAAAACACACTCTCTTTAATTCCTTTTCTTTCTTTACTCATTCTTTCTCTAATTTCCTCCACAGCCAACACTAAATAATTAATTAATCAATTAAATAATCCAATTAAGCCCACTCCAACTCACTTTTTGCCCTCGGGACCTCCGCACCAGTCCGGAACTTTCCGAACTTCGTTGTAATCTAAAAATACACATGTCCAAAGTTTTTCCCACTCAAAAAGCTCAACCGTAGAGTCAATGTGCTCAATCCAAAAACCGGCTCCCATAGCTGCCGACTCCAACTCACTTTTCGCCTTCGGAGTCTATGCACCAGTCCGAAACCTCCCGAACTCATCTGTAAACAGAAAATACACCTGTTCCAAACCTTTCCCAATTTTCTGCAAACCACAGTGGAGTCGCAGCTCTAACAAACCAGTCCTCTAACGGCGCACAAAGCCCGGAAAAACTCCGATTCAAGCTGCGGCTTCCGCGTCGATCCGAATCAACGCGAACTCATCTGTAAACATATATGGAACACGCCCGAGGCGATTTCTCCGCACCACGCCATCTTGCGAGGTCAGTACACTCTACAAAGTTCCGGTACTCTACATAGCGTGCCAGGACTTGCTTGATATGCTTCCACATAATGGAGTTACATCTATCTGATCGAGTTTTCCGCCAGTTTGGATTAGTCCAACATATACCAGAGCCTGTGGAGGCTATACGGCGGATTACATCGCATGATAGATCGGGAGAGGACTGAGCAGCATTTCATGTTTTTTATATTCTACGATGGGTTGATCGCCTAGATCATATTGCGGAGCATAGTCCCTTCGTCAGCCCAGATCCAGTACGAGCCATCTCCTTGTACATGCAGTGGTACTGGGATATCACAAGGAGGTGGATTTCTCATCCCATACAGCGAACTCCACTCACTTTTTTGCCGCAGTAGCATATCAAGCGAACTTTGGTAAGATCATTTAATATATTTTTCTTTATATATTAAAAGTCATTTATATAAATATCGTTTATATAAATATGTGTTTTTTTATAGGTGGATACTTTGCGCCGTACTATCACGAGTCTTGGGCATTTGATGGATGATCCTCCAGAGCCGTCTGGATTGATGGACGCTCTAGGACATATAAGGTGGGACATCGAGAATGTCTTAGAGAGACTCCCCACATTAGCAGCTTCAGGATATTTAGAGCATCCAGAGCCACCTCCATATTTTTATCATCCGGATGATATTCCCTACACCTCCACGTTTGCATACGATTTTCCATCCGCATCCATTCCGATTCATCCTTCTGACGTTCCCTCGACATCATACGTCCTTCATTTCGATTTCCAGTCAGCATCACTTCCTTTCCAGTCGATGTCGATACCTTCATATGATGTCCCATCTACATCTAAGGTACATTAGTTTGATACTTCATTTGCGCCGATCCCCTTATCGGACGTTCCATCCACATCAAATGTTAGTCCAGTTGGTATTACATATCGACGGAGGCGACGGCGCCACGATCATATTTCTACTGAGCTTGTACCTGAGACGCAAGAGGGGATGCGGTCATCAGTACTTGACACACAGAGGATGGATGTAGTTGTCGAGGGCATCTCCATCGAGCATATTGATGAGATACATGGCATTGAGCCTGTACAGCCTGAGATGGAGGATGATGATGATGTGCCTATTCGAGCACTGGATCGGCGGCGCGAACGCGGACGAGGACGTGGACGCGGATGCGGAGGTAGAGGCGGACGAAAACGTGGACGATGGCGAGGGCGTGGAGAGTAGTTGATTTTGTTAGAACATCTTGGTATTTTGATACTTTTTTTATTTTTTGCATATATAATTTTGATATTATTATATTCATTCTTTTATAATTCGGACATTTATAATTGATGTTCAGGACATTCAGAGCATTTGATGTTGTGATTGACATTCAGAGCATTTGATGTTGTGATTGATACTTTTATTGTCGTGAATTTTGTGATTGATGTATTTGTTGGTATTTATTCTTGTAATCAATATATTCCTTATTGTGATGTGATTGATATTTTTATTGTCAAATGTTGTAATTGAAATGTATGAAAAATTCACAATATGTATTGATGGTTTTTTTTTTGAAAAAATATAAGTGTTGTGGGAGTAAAGGGGATAAAAGTGGTGAAGCGGTGAACCGTTCACCGCTTTTGTAGGACTACATTAAATTCTCTGAATACGGTGAACCATTCACCTTTTTTAAAAGGCCTACTTTTATAAAAAAAAAATTGTTAGATGGGTTAGATGTGTAAATAACCCTATTATTTTTCTTTTGGTATAAAAAAAAAGACATTTTGCTTATTTTTCTCTTGCATGAAAGCTCCTTGTTTAATCAGATTTTCAAACAAACCTCCTACCATGCCCCCCATGAATTTCTCAATCCTGGCTCAATCCATGGGTTAAGTACGAGCAGGGGATCGTACCAAATACTGACAGACAGGCGTGTTTGCATGTCGTCGGCGGCAAAGAATGTTTGTTTGGCATGGCTTATTTTGGCCTTTTTGGCCAAGTAAGGTCTAATATTACTGCTTTAAGCCTCATTTATTGGTAAATATGATTATAGGTTCACTTGACTCCTTTCTTGCAACTTATTAGTAATGACACGCAATTTTCTTAATACATACAATCTAATTACAAATCTAATGTAAATTTAACCAATATTATTTAAAAAGTTAAGCTTTGATGCTATTAATAGAACCAAGCCCTTTGTGCTAAAGATTCGTTTTCGATGATAGGGCATCCAATTTGATGATCAACACGGTTAGGATATGTGATTATTTTAGGAGTTACTTTCGTGATTTTTAAAAATCATTTTCAAACTCATCAACTTCGTCAAAATTATGAACAATAGAAATTGGTCAATCTTCTAAAAATAGGAGATAGGATTTGTAAACTAAAGATTGGAGTTGTAGATCTTGTTCTAAGAATTTTCTATCAAAAATTCACCCTCTTTGTATTGTTCTACACCGTTCACCTCATATGGGTCGTTCAACATACCACTTGTGAGTTGTGAGGCCGCTTGATCATTAAGTAAATAATGTCAAAAAATTATAAAATTTGGTACCTAGCAAGTTTAAATGCTCTAAATCATATTTAACCGTATCGGTCGCTGAACTATATACTCAACCATTGGGAATGACTCTATAGCACCAAGACCTCGGTGCTACTAATAGCATCCCAACCTATCTCTTATTTAAGTAAAAATCAAGTTCAATTAAGCTACCGATACAATCTAATTAGATATAGTCTAACATTACCGATATTGAAACAAAACTGCAGATTCAGTAAATAATTTTGTAAAAGGGAGAGGTAACCTTTTTGAGGTCCTTATCAATGTTAGGGCCCATAACTTGCGGTCGACGAGGAGGAGGAAGAGGAAAAGCAGGGGAAGAAGGTCCGCTCGTCGCCTCTCCTTCTTCCCCTGCTTTTTTGGCGCTCTCGCGGAGGGCGGACGCATCCGCGCCGTCGGACTGCGCCTTGGGCCGCACCCGGCTTCTGCGGGGTAAAGCATAGCAGTGGGAACCAGTGGCTGCTGTTGGGGGCGGTAGAATTGGGAACATTTTTGAAATGGCGGAGGTGCAGGGCGTTAACGGATACATTTCGAGCCGGAGAGTACGGCGGAGAAGGTGAGGGATGATAAAAATATTGAAGGCGAGCGCGTTAGGACTTGGAGTTGACACGTCAGTGCGTTACCCCTGTTCTGGTAAATTTTGTGGGAAAATGTTTTTTTTTTTTTGTACACCCCATTTTCCCTGTTCTGGTAAATTTTGTTTACCTCCTTTGTCAACTAAAACTATCGGGTAAATTGCACTACAGTTCCTGAACTTCTAGTCAAGTTTACTTGGATACTCAATTTTTTGACTCCCCTTGCCCGTTGCCACTGAAAAAATTATCATAAGGCAAGAAAATACAAATGAAAATAATTTATTTATTGGCAATTATTAAGCCAAATAATTTCATTATTCTAAACGTTCTCATAGCTGTGATTACTATCCTATATGCTCTCGAGCACTTTTCGTATTCCCCTCATTTATTTATTTATTTATTTTTTTTTTGAATTGATTGATTGAATATTCAAATACTTATCATCTAAGTTTTATACTTATATTATATAAAGATTATGTTTGATTGTGAAATAAAAGAGAATCAGTAATTTCAGAAATAAATATAATTTTGAAAACAAATCAAAATTATTATAATTTTGTGTTTAGTTGGATATTAGGTTAGTATCATGTATAAGAAAAATAATGTTTGGTTGGAAATGAAAAAAAAAAAAAAGAATAAATAGTAGTATTTTGTATAAAATGACGAAATTATCTGTCCTCTTACTTTTCTTTTAAAATCAAAATGAATTATTTTTTAAAACCTTTTTAAATGTAGTATATCTTATATATATTATTTAATAAATTTGATGATATGTAAAATAATTAAAAATTATAAAAAATGGAAATAGTTCAGTGTATGTCAAAAAATTTAAAATTTTGAAAATTTTAAAAATTTAAACTTTTAATTTTTTATATAAATGTAAATTAATAACCTTTACATCAAATATTTAAAAATTCTTGATGTTTTTTTTTTAAATAATGTTTGATTATGATTTGTATCAAATATAAGTAGAAATTTATACATTACTTAAATATATATATTATCAAATAATTCAAATATTTGGATAAAATTTATCATCACGCTATCATAAATGTAATACCGTAGAATTTGAAAATCAGCTTACGCACAAACTATAAAGACGATCAAAAGCGGAGATCATATATAAACAACCAAATGAACAAATTTAAAAACCTATCCAATTGTATCAATAATTAGATAACGTAATATAAACATATTAATTACATTTAAACATCGAATCGTCATTTACAATCACCGATCTAGCTTCTATTGTTCTACAACTGTTCAGTAATACTAGTTTGAAGGTCGTCGCCCCACTGTGAGTCTGATGTACCAGCCAAAGAAGTTGTGTCTTTCTCTTCATCTTTTATAGGCTATGGGCCAAGCACTTCGTTGAAATATCTATCATTTTCTTGATGCTTTCGAATAATTGTGGATCACACAATATGCCATAGCGATTAGACATTGCACTTTATAGGAAAACGGTATAGTAATATTTAAAATCTTGAATTGCTTCTTCAATATTCTAAATGTTTTCTCCACTACATTTCTTAATTGCGCATGGTGATGATTATACAAGTCCCGCGGACTTCGATGTATACAACCACGTGTGTTACTATCAAATTGACTCAGATGGTAATGCTCGCCTCTGTACATCGCAAGGAATCAATCTATATTTGTGTGTTGAAACCAAAATTTTCACCACTTGAGGAGATGACACGTGGTGTATACCTTCGGCTAAAAGACATCAACCGACGAAAGAAAGGGGCCACCGAAGAAGGATTCATGTCCCGATTCGGACCAATCTCAGTCGTGTGCGAACGTAGCACGCAAGGCATGCCATCGGCTAAAGGCATCATTTGATGACCCGGATCTCCACAGAGCTTTTGTAGTGTGTCTGGCAACTTCTGAAGACTCTTTGCATGTGTTGGAGGTGTTTGTGCGTGTATCGGACTCAAGAAATGGACTTAGTGCGAAATGTGGGTTAAGAACACTTGTTTGGAGGCCTTCGACAAATTTTAAATGTGGAATTTGGCAAAACGGACATCGGATTTGGACTCAGCGCCCGAAAACGATAAAAATAGACTATTTACTTGTATTTTTCGGAGCCCGGATGCCAAAACATAGATTTTGAGGCAAGGTTTACTATTCCGGTAGGCCAGGGCAGCACCGGCGGCGACGGGCAGCGGCGGAGCGCGGCGGCAAGGAACGCGGGCAGGCACGTGCGCGGTGGCGGGCAGCACGGTCCACGGGTTCTGGCATGCACCGGGCGCAGCGAGCTGAGGCCTGGACACGTGGTGCGCGGGGATAGGCCAGTCAACTCACGCGCGACAGCGAGCCGGGCGCGGCGCACGGTGGACCCCGCCAGGCCACGTGTCGCCCGCTCATTGGCGGGCACAGCGACCCGGCTGGGCCGCTGTGAACCGCGGCCCACGGTTCCCGCCATGGACCGCGTCGCCACGCGGCGCGCCGCGATTGGCAGGCGCGCGTGCGCCGGGCACGGATCGGGTGACATGGCGCGCCGAGGGTGATCCGGGCGCACACAGTAGCGGGTTTGGGCCGGATTTGGGCGCCCGAATTCGACGCCCGAATCCGGATTCTTTGGTGTGTTGGACTTGGGCTATAAATAGCCCTTTGGGCTTCTTTTTGCAGGCTTTCCCGAGCTCCTCTTGGGCTGAGGCTTTTAGGAAAGTTGTTCCTCTCCCTCTCCTCCACCCTTCGATAGATTCCCGGATTTTTTGGAGGCCACCGCATCGGCATTTTCTGCGACGCGGCGAACTTCGACGCTTCTTGGATTGTGGCTTCTATCGTCGCATTTCGGTGCGCGAGACCCCCTGAGCTACCCTGTTGGACTTTTGAGCTGGTTTTTGCAGCAGCACGTTCACGAGAGGTACGTCTTCGATTTCCGTGTCGATCACTTCACCTTATTTTGAGTTCTTTGCACGGTTCCCGAGGCAAACTTTGACCCCTTGTACTGCTGTGAGTTTTGGGACAGCGGTGGAGTATTGTTGGATTTTCTCGGTCTACGGACATCGGAATGAGACGTTTAAGGACTCGATTGATATCTACGCTTCGAGAGAAACGTACCCATATTTTTATCGAAATTTTTGGAGGACTCTTCGAAGGTGATATTTATGCTTCTTTCGGGCTGGTTTCCTACAGATTTCTGTTTGTGATAATTCGGCATACCCGCGTTGTTGTATTTATATCTTGGCCTACAGGTGTCGGAACAGGACGTATAAATACTTGATTTGTATCTACTCGTCGCGAGGATAGCAACCGTGATTTTTTTGGGATTTTTGGAGGATTGTACATAGGTGAGAATCCCCCCTCTTCTCTGCTGGTTTGGAAAATAGCGTGTGTTGTTTGGGTATTTGGGGTATTCAATTGTTGTATGTGGTTGCATTGTTGGTTGAGGCAGAGGCTTGTGCGACTAAGTACCGAGGGTGCAGTTTCGGCGGATTTTTATAGCGCGTGACTACGCACTTCACCGACTTCGGCTTTGCCTGCGGAAAGCGTTTCAGGTGGGTTGCCTTGTCCCCAGAACCGGTGGACGGTTCTTTAATTCTATTTGATAGAATGCTTGCATGTTTAGGGTACATTGTTGTGATTGAGAGGTAAGCTTAGTAATGTTGATTGTCTAAGAGAATTGCAAGATTAATATTCATGTTATATTATGAGGACTTGCATGATTCGGATATCCATGTTGGGGATTAAGGAAAGCTTACCTAAGGGATTGTTACCCTATGTGACTTATAACATGCATGACTAAGGTACAACCATTAGAATTGAGATGTAAGCATGGAAATGGCCTTGATTATGTGATTGATGCTTACCTGACTATTGTACATGCTTCTAGTGGATTGAGATCTAGCATACTATGGATGACTATGTTCATTTCATACTAGATGATATAGAGATAATGCTTAATTAATCATTGGCCTATTTATGTGGGATTGACATTTATAGTAGCGAATTATTAGCATGTCATGTTAGAACATAGTCTTTCATGAGGATTGATCATTCGAGGGGACAGGATGTTACATCTATGTACGGGTATTACTTTGAGGAGTTATTATGGATTATAGATCATGCATTATGAACAGGTGTAGTTCATTAGTGATTTTGGTATGTTGTTTATATCTTGTAGAGCTATCTTTCTTGAGGACAATTTCATGCTGTATGGACATCTAGATAGGTCATCTTTTACTGCTACACTATCTTATTGGAATTTGACTTAGGAGAAATCATGTTTTACTTCTTTTCTCCTTATTGGTTAGTCTTGTGGTTCATGTTGCTCGGGTTCGAGCAGGGGTTTGGGATAGTGTAGTTGAGACTTCGAGTCTAGGACAGGTTGGTCTTGATTGTGGACTTGTGGGGTTTTGTGGCGACCGCGGATATTGGGCGGTTGACCGGATATGTACTTATGCATCAGATTGGGTATTGGGTTTCCCTTTAGTTGATGGAGTTTCCCACTTATTGTTTACCCTTGTATCAGTTTGGGTGTCGGGTTTTCCTTTAGTGGATGGAGTTTCTCACTTTTATCAGAGTCGTGATCCAGTCCTGCTATATCGTGATACTTGTTACAGTGATACTTGTTATAGTGATACTTTACTCGTGTGGGTCGCTCCCCTCGAGTGCCACACCAGAGGTAGGCCTATGACCGAGCCATGTGTGCTAGTCTGATACTTATTTTGGGATGCGAGCCATGTGTGCCGATCCCGCGGTTTCGAGCCATGTGTGCAGATTCCGCTACTGAGTTCTTGAGATATTGAGTTCGTGAGATTGATGACAGAGCAGGCAGTACCGGGTTTTACACCGGTTCATTTGATTGGGTTTATATAGGCAGGTACTTTTATTGTTGCACTCGTGCCTGGGGGCGAGTGGAGTCTAGTAGCTGTGATTAGACCAGTGCTAGTGTTATTGGGAGCCGTTTGGGTTGACGGTGATCCCGTGTCGTTGAGAGTACTTTGACCATTGTGCGAGATGTTGAGGATCTTGAGTCTATCCGTTCTGAGAGAGAGCGTGGATTTTGACTATAGCGTGCATGTGCCACTATTCGATAGTGAATTAGTCCGTTTGGACACCCTACGTAATTCCTGCCCGGCAGTGGGAGGTGGTTGTAGGTGGGCGCAGGCTTGACTGGACCAGATGTGGCAGTCAGCTCGATTGGGTCGATTGTGCACCTCGTGTGCGAGTGGTTACATACCTTTCATTATTTTTTCCCTTTTGAGCATTTAGATAGAGGCATGGTAGCTGTAGAGTACCTCTAGCTTTCTTGGTCAGTTTTTACTGCATTGTCATCTTATGCCGCTAGTAGACTTCGTGGGCAGATCGTCGGACTTGGCGGTGGTACCCACTGAAAACTCCCTTTTGGTGTAGTTCTCACACCCATTGGGGGTTTTCCCTCCCTTTCTTTCTTTTCTCTTATTTTTTTTGTAGAGTCTTAGCGGGTGTTGCTGATTCTGCGGTTGTTGTGAGAGGCGAGGGAGTCGCGAGCTAAATCCCTACCCGTTTGTGGAGAGTAGCGGTACCCCTACAGTGGAGATTTTGAGTACAGTCAGTAGATTATTTATTTTTTCGCTTTTGAGAGATTATTGTATTGTGAGGATCTGACTTATACTGAGAGCCTGTACACTGATGTATTATTTTCAAGTTACCTCCCTATTGAGTTCTGGTTTATTGTATTTGAGGATATTATATGATTATCATTTATGGGAGATGGATATTGTATCATTATTCCAGTTGTACAAATGGTTGGTTTTAGTTTTACAGCACTTTTATTTTATAGCTCTGATATCTGTTTAGCTGTAGCCCCTTTATTGTAGGTAGGACGCTTCGTCTACGCGGGGTTTTGCATAGGCGGCGGATCTGTTGACTAGCCCGGGTCGCAGTTTCGACCCCGGGGCGTGACAGATTAGAGTGGTATCAGAGCCTAGGTTGTAGGTCATGGTGGACTTAGAAACCCTAGGCTTATGGTTTGACCCTTGGATGACTTCGTGAGAGTCGTGACTTGTAGCGAGAGTCCTGATTGAGTTTTATACCTCTCCCAAGGGACGGGATGAGTGATTAGCATGTTTATTCTCCTAGGTGATTATGTTGGTTTCAGACAACATAATGCTGTGGAATGGGTGACATGCTCTAGACTTCGCTGGATTGGGTCGAGAGTTTGTTGTGTGCTGATTTGCAGTTTTGTCATGGTGAGCGATGTCTCCCCGACATTGGGTTTGACCCATGTGCATCCTGTCGCAGCAGTGGAGCATGAGCGGTTGGATTTGGGCCGGATACCCGGACTGAGGTCAGAGAGCTCCGGACCCAGATGACAGGATTGTCAGAGGCATATCAGCGATAGAGTGAGCAACTGGTTTAGGTGACACAATTGTCGGAACAACGGGCAGCCCGACAGTGCTTTCCTCCTAAGGCCACCAGGTTGCAGTATCCTCAGTTGCAGTGATTTATGTGGCGCCGATGGAGCGAGTAGCCCCTTCCGTGTTAATGTTTAGTGCCGAGGCACCGAGGTGGGGTGGATAGCTGACAGCAGATGAGTTGTGGGTCATGATCGGTCTATTGAGCCAGTTTTGGCAGATGAACCACCCCGATTCATAGGATCGAGCTTGGAGCCCTTGGAGGCAGAGTCGTGGTTGGTATTGATGGAGAGACTGTTTGAGAGCCCCCTTGTGCTGAGAGTTTACGCAGTTGTTGAACTGCACGCTCCATGTTAGAGGGACAAGGCGCATAAGATTTGTGTATCTGGGAGTGAGTTGCGCCAGGATACCTTTCAGTTTATTCGTTTCCTCCATTACAAATTTTGGATGCCTCGATGGAGTCGGCGTTGTGTTTAGAGCGTGGTGCTGCAGTTCCTTGGATAGGGATCTACCGCCAGAGGCGAAGTCTAGATAGAAGCGCTTGGCGCCTAGTGTTGGAGGATAGATCGGCCGGCAGAGGCATTCCCGTTTTTCTTTCCTAGGGGAGTGGATTTTTGAGACGCCAGGGATCGGGTGGACCCCGATGGCAACTTCAGCATCGGTATTAGCAGCAATAGTAGCATGGATATGTTATCTGCTGAGGGCCGCATTCGTCGCCTCAGAGTGAGCAGAGGTAGAGGTCGTGCTCCCTATGTGGTTAATCTTGATATTTTTAAGTAGACTAAGTGACGACCACTTGCATCGAGCGGATGAGTCGGTGCCGCCCGGTTGGAGGGCGCCATGGTAGTGGATCGAGTTGTCGCAGGTGCGATTTCATTATAGCAGTCGGAGTTAGAGCATTTTGCATTCCTGCCTGGATTAGAGGCAGAGTTGTTGCCACGTGCACTAGAGGGACATGTTCCTGTTGGTGTGGTGCACGAGGAGGAGGCTTGTGGATCATGTCCAGTGCAGTTGAGACCATGAGTTATACCGGCAGACTTATTGGTATTGTGGTAGTTGGTATTTTGACCCAGTGCCTGTGATTAGTTGGCACAGTACCACATGATGTTTGACTGCGGAGAGAGAGGATTATGACCTTCTGTGAGGCAGACAAGAAGAGGCTTGCTGGTTGAGACAATTGGAGCACACCGGTTACAGCGATTGTGTGAGAGGTGCATATGGCGGCACCGGGACTCAAGGATATTCCTTTGCCCGTGAGATCCCGGGTGTGAGTCCACCTGAGCTGTTGTTGATGCCACCAGTTAGGAAGATTGAGATTGCGAGGGATATGGTTTTGGGAACCGCGCCAACCTCTTCAACACCTCATTGGATATTGCTAGTAGAGCTTAGAGAGCTGATGGCGCAGTCGCAAGATCTGATGGATCGAGGGGTCTGTTAGACCTAGTGCCATGCCGTTGATATACGGTGGTGATGCCACATCGTGGATGCACGACGGTGAGGGTTCTACTGTGGTTTGAGCGCAAGCAGGTTCGAGTTTTATTTAGGACCATTTGATTGAGTTATGCTCCGGCAGTTGTCCTTCTTTGAGGCATGTATTTATTGAAAACATACTGTAGTGTACCAGATTTTGGTATATAAATAAATGTAAATATAAATAGTATGAATTACTATTTTTATGAAAGTTAGGGAAGTAAAGAATATTTGGAAGCGAGCTGGGCCCGAATCGGGATTAAAATGAGAGAATTAGAATTTTATTTGAGAAGGGAGGGCCCAAGTTTTTAGTGGAAAATTCACAGCGTCAGAAAATTCTGAGAAAATTATGGGAGCTCCGTAAATGTGTTTTAAGGCCACCGTAAAAGTTTCGCGCTGATCGGATACCCGGTTAGTGAGAACGGGCCCCGCTAGTGATTCCGAATACAGTGAGGCTTTTGGTGACCCAGAAGGGTCCAAATCGAAAAATAAAAATACCTTGAGGTAAATCAAGTTAAATCGTGGCTGCCTGTCAAATTTGGGCGGAAACGGGCGAGAAACGGACAGAAAACGGGGCAAGAACGGATGAGAATGGGCGAAATGGGCACGCATTTCGAGACGGGCACGCGTTTCGAGGTATGTGCACGAATTTTGAGGCGTGCGAATCCTGAGAGGGTGGTACGCGGCTCGAGGGGTGGCGTGCTGCGCAAGGCGCGCAGCAGGCGTGCTGGGAAGCGCGCCTTCCTGCGCGGGTCAGCGCGGGGGCCGCCATGTGGCAGGCCCCCATTGGCGCCCGCGCGGGGGCGCGCGCCCGTGTGGCGCGCGGGGTATCCCGTGCCTATGTGGCGCGATGTAACGTGCTCGTGTGGCGCGCGGGGTGCTGCGCCCGCGTGGCGCGCAGGGACGCGCGCCGCGTGGCGCGGGGGGGCGCGCGCCGGCCCTATGTGGTGGACCGCCAGGTGGCGGTTCCCCATTGGGGGGCGCCGTGAGGTGGGTCTAATGGACCACTCCCTCTCCCTCATTTATCTTCTTTTCTTCTTCTTTTCTTCCTTCTCCACCCCGCACCATTTTTCCTCCCCTTTCTCTTCTTCTTCTCCAACCGAGCACCGTGGGGAGGGAATGGCAGGAGGTTTCGTGGGGTGCGACGGCGCGTCGGCGACCTCGTGGAGCGCGCAAGGCATTCCAAATAGCCGAATAATCGCACATACGCGCGATGGGAGGCGCGGCGTTGTCGAGGTAAGTCCCGCATATTATTTTGCGGTATTTTTGGCACAGTTTTGGGACGTCCTTTTGGACATTGGATTTGACCCCATGCTCTTATGCGTGTTAGGGACCGTGTTTTACTGTGTCGTTATACTGCGCGGACTATCGCGAGCATTTTGGGAGCGCCTCGTTTTGCGTGCAAGCCTATGGGAAAATGCACCATTTTGCGTGCGGACTCGACGAACGTGCGCGGTGTTGGGCGCAGACTCGGAAAACGTGCATCGTTTTGCGTGCAATGTTGAAAAAAGAATGCGCACCGTTTTGCGTGCCAATACGAGGTACGTGCTCCGTTTTGCGTGTAGGTTGGACTGTCGGGCATCATTCTGTGTGCCGGCTCTAATGTTGTGCACCGTTTTACGTGCAGGGCAGAAGGAACGTGCACCGTTCTGCGTGCAACCTTAAGAGAAGCATGCTCCGTTTTGCGTGCAAACCCGAGGTACGTGCACCGTTTTGCGTGCAGGTTGAAATGGCGCGCACCGTTTTGCGTGCGGGTTTCTAATGACGTGCACTATTTTGCGTGCAGGTCTAGTGGACGTGCACCGTTTTGCGTGCAAGCTCGAGGAAGCAAGTGGAATCGCGCGGAGACCAATTGCAAGTGTCTACAAGCAATTGGGGGCAATCCAAGGTGGGGGATTCTGCCGAAACTGGGTGACCTCTCCCCTTGCTCCTTTGCTTTTCGATTTAGAAGCATGATAGTAGTCTGTTAGAGGCATTAGGTAATCGTGATTAAATGTGTGTGTAAAAGGATACAGATGAAAAGTGCAACTGTTGGTTGCCAGGGATAGAGGATAAATATGCATGTGTAGATGGACACAGATGAAAAGTGCAACTGTTGGTTGCCAGAGATAGAGGAAAATAATTGCATGCGTAAAAGCAGATAATCATGTGATGATTGTGATCATGTTAGGGTGCAACCCTAGGAATCATGTGACATAAGGGAACAGGGCTTGTTGGTAGTAAGACTAGGAGAAAACCTAGTATAGGGGTTTGACGAGTGACATCAAACTTAGGAGTTATCCTAGGATTTGATGAGTGGCATTGTCTTAGGAGATAACCTAAGGACACTGTATAGAGTGATCAACATAGAGTCAAGGAACTCTAAGATGAGTATGACATGGAACTTAGGTAAAGGGAACCTAAGGTGAACTAGTGATCAACTTAGAGTCATGGAACTCTAGGATGGGAAATAGATCAAGTGTGGAGACATGAAAGGAAAAATGGGAAATAGATCAAGTGTGGTGACATAAAAGGAAAAATGAGAAATAGATCAAGTGTGGAGATATGAAAGGGAACAGGAAATTAGAGTCAGTGTAACTCTAAGATAAAAGTGGAATAGGAAATTAGAGTCAGTGTAACTCTAAGATAAGAGTGGAACAGGAAAATAGAGTTAAGTTAACTCTAGGATTTAATGAGGAATCAGGAAAGTGGGATAAGATCCCAAGATTAAAGAACAAATATAACCCTAGAAGGTCATAAGGGTGTCTGGGCAAATGGACAATAACTTTAACTCCAATTTGAGTTAAATAAATGAAAGAGAAATGTTTAAGAGTCTAGGTGACTCTCTAGTTACCCGTGAGGCAAGACCTAGGATAAGGGATGAAAAAGTGGTTAATAAGCAAGATAAGCAAATTGCTCAAGATAGAGCTAAAACTTGATTAATGAGCAAGATAAGCAAATTGCTAAAAGAAAGAGAACATAAAGAAAATGCAGATGGTGCATTGTGATGAGACTCGTCAGTTTGGGAGCAGGACTCCTTGGGCAGTGACCCGTTAGACGATATGTTTTTGGAAAACTAAAGAAAAAGTAAAAAGGATTGCCAGCGGCAATGTGAGCTGAAGGCTCGAGTGAAAAAAAAAAGAAAAGCAAGTGCTTAAGAGTAAAGATAAAGACAAATGCATAAAGTGCAAAAAGAGGCTGAGTGCCTAAGAGAAAAGGAAATGAAAGATAAGAAAAGATAATTAAACGGGCGTGCCTACGAAGGTTGAAATGTGGGTCTGCGGGACGTAAAGGGCTTGCCCTCTCCCCGGGCGCACTAGGATCGGGCGTAAAGGGCAGTGCCCTCTCCAGATCGGTGGCCCGAAGAACACATTTACTTCGTAGGGGCGGGATAACACTTGCCGGTGTTATCGGCAACCTTAGAATTCTTGTCTTATAGTAGCATGACTACTGGACTGGGGTCCGTGGGACAAGAAATTCCGAGGGATAACTTTAACTAAACCACCAGAACATAAAAAGAATAAAGTGGTAATAGAGTGTCCAAGGTGGCCGGGTTAGTTTAACCCTGTTGATAGCGGCATAGTTGCCGAGTTGGTGCATAGCAGTCTAGTGTGGCTAGACATAGTAGAGATGGATTGGTTAGTATACATAGATAGTGTAGTGACCTATTATATCAGCTTCTTGATATTGAGGATTTTAGTTTCCTAGCACTCTATTATTATTGCTTCCATTGGACCAAGTGGTGTAGGACACTTTTTCTCAGTGGTTGAACCCACTGGGAACTCTGTCGTAGTTCTCACACCCCTTGGGTGACCTCCCTATAGGTTCAGGTATGGATACAGCGGTCGAGACGGTTCAGATGCAGACGGCGAGGCATACGACAGGGGCAAGAGCCCAGCAGCATAGAGACCTAGAGGGTCTAGTAGAGGTACCCTTCTTTTATGATTCGAGTGAACCATGTATTGTGAGGAAAAGAATTATAATATTGTTTAATTGCGAGTTGAGAGATGTAAAATGTAATAAGTTATTTATGGTTCATTCTTATTATGCTTTCATATCTGCTTAAACTATTTGTTTATTGAATGAAAGTTTTAAATTAGTAGTGATCTTACTCTGATATTATATCTCATCATACACATTGTTTTGATTCGAGATGGATGTTACCGTTCCTTTCGGGTAGTGAGAGGTCGTGCCCGATTGGCGGGTCTGTTGGCGTGCCCGAACCTACCAAACAGGCGTACTCGGGGCGTGACAGATATGGAGTGGTATCAGAGCCTAGGAATAGTCCTAGGTGGTTAGCAAACCTTAGGGAGACCCTAGGGATTAGGCACGAGAGAGTGCGTGGGTTTGTGGCGAAAGTACTTGATTGGGTTTTGTTGTTCCCAAAAAGGATATTGGGGCTGATCGAGGGTAATGAGCTTTCATTCTCCGGACTATTGCGTTGGCGGCCGACAACGTAATGTTGGAGATGGAAGGGAGTGCCCTCTTATACTTTCGCATATAGGGTTGACGAGCCTTTTTGTCGTTGTTTAATTTACGCGTCGCTCAAATGGCTAGATTTGGGCTAATCGTTTCGTGGTGGTGTGGATATTAGCGATGACACCACATGGGGAGACGCACCTGTTTTGACTCGAGTCACGAGAGGGCTCTGGGTCAAAAAGGGTACGCGAGCTGCGATAGCAGGTGGCCGCACTTGTTGGTGTGGTCCAGCAGCAGACCGGTGCTTCTTGTCGTCGAGCAAAAATTTTCCGCCGGCAGGGAGGCAGATTCCGACGCCTAAGGGTGGCGTCAAGGTGACAGTCGGAGTAGATCAATAGGCTCCAGTGGCTGATAGCGCAGCAAGCTGAGGCTGCATGGATGACACGTGAGCATACGGCGTTGCCGCATGTAGGGACAACAGTAAAGAGAGTGCCAGTGGCTGTCACGCCCCGGGGTCGAAACTGCGACCCGGGCTCGCCAACAGATCCGCCGCCCATACGGGAAGCCCCGTATAGACGTAGCGACTAGCCTGCAAGAGAAATCTACACTATACAGATATCAGAGCTGAAAAGTAAAAGCTGGATAAAATAAATACAACTCTAGAAATATACAAACAGAAACCTCACCAAAATACAAGTATCTCTCAAAATAAGAAGAGTACAACTCAATCCTCACTACAAGGTCACTCAACATGAACTCTCAAAATGTAAGGAGGAACATCTACTCTCAGGGCGACAATTGGTAGGGATCTATCTCGCGACTCCCTTACCTCGATCAGTCGGGTCAGCAACAGGTGCGGCAGGAACAGGAGCAGAAGAAGAAGTCCCTGGGGAAAAGACACCACGACGGGTGTGAGAACTACGTCCCAAGTAGTTCTCAGTGGGTGCCGCCAACAAGCCCGACGGTCTACCCACTAAGTCTACTAGAGGCAAAAAGTAACAATGCAGTGCGGAAAGGGAAAAGCTGGTAAGTAAACTCTACAGCTACTATGCCTCTAACTAGATGCTCAAAAGTGGAAACAGAAAGAACATGATGCTACAACTAGCCCTCGACTCAAATCACCCAATCTAAACTGACTGCCGCATAGGGTCCAGTCAAACCTGCGCCTACCTACTGCCGTCACGTCCCGGGGGATCGGACTTACGTAGGGCGTCCGTGACTGCCACTAACTGGCCCAGCCAGAGGGACGGTGTCCGTGACTGCCACTAACTGGCCCAGCCAGAGGGACAACTGCGTCGACAAGTCGCGATAGAAGAACAGGCCCAACTCCGGAGTGGCTCTCGAGGGGAGCGACCCCACCGAGGAAAGTATCCGCGTATCTCTGTCGAGCTCAAATGTGGCTCATGCAGGCTATAATCCAAATCCTCGATCAACAAGATCGACTGTCACCAAAGGAACTGTAGTGTCCCAGTTTTTCCCCTGTGTTTTTTTTCCCTATTTCGGGGTGTGGAACACCTAGTGTTGGTGTTGGGCCCCAACATGTCAAAGTGATGTGTTGTTTGGACTTAGGGTGGATTTGGAAGCAAGCCTGACCTTCGGCTGACTTTGCCGAATTTTAGGAAGGGAATCAGGCTAAACGGAGGCCGTATTTGGATTCAGCGCGGAAAAACGCTTGAAAACGGCTATTTACTTATTTAATTTGGAGTCCGGATGCCCAAAAACGGACCCCCGAAAGTTTTCTGCGCAAAATGGTGCATGGGGGGAGCTGTGGACCGGCCGGGGACACGTGGCAGACCCTCATTGGGCCGGCGCGCCACTCCCGGTCCACGGAATTAGGCCGCCGGTGCACGGTGGACCGGCGGGCCACGTGTCGGCTCCCTAGTGGTCCGGCGTTGTGCGCTCGGCGCGTGGGGGCAGGCGCGGGCAGCACGGGCAGGCCGGGCAGGTGCGGCGCGTGCGCGGTGCACGGTGGACCGGGGCGCGCCACGTGGCAGCCCCGTATTGGCCGGCTCATGTGCGCGTGGAGCACGCGGAGCCGCGCGTGGGAGGCCGCCGCACATGGGCCCACGTGGGCGCACGCGGTCGCCGACAGCCGGGTCGGGGGGGGGGGACGCGTGTCGCCACGCGATTGGCGAGCGCGCCCACCCCGCCGCCAATCACGGGGGACGCGTGGCGTCTCCCCGTTGGGCCCGCACGGCTGCCGCCTGGTTGGCGGACACGTGGCGGGCCCTGGACCGGGTCGGACGGCGGTTGCGTGCGGCCGGATCCGGTGTGCGGGCTGGATTGGGCCGGGCCGCACTGTGCGCGCCCGGAAATCCTTGGGCCGGGCCGCACTGTGCGCGCCCGAAAGTGGGCCTGGGCACTGTTCACGCCCGAAAATCGGGACACATTGGGTATTTTCCCAATTGTTTCTTTGGGCCTATAAATAGGCCTCCACCCCCCTCTCTTCTTGGGCTTTTTCCGAGAAAAGGAGAGAGAACCAGGGAGAGGTCATTGAAGAGAGTTTGTTCCTCACAGATTTTTCTACCTCGTGGTGCGTTCCCAGATTTTCGGGAAGATCGACAGTGGCGTTCCGGATTTTACAGTGTGCCTCGGTTTTCCCCCATTTCGGCCCGTTATCGTCGCATTTCAGTCCGAGGAGTCCCCTGCGCAGTACAGAAGCCCGATTCCGACGATTTCTTCGCCAGTGTGTTCCTAAGAGGTAGGGCTTCGTTTTCTGTGTTGATGGTTCCTCCGGATTCCGATTTCTTGGCACGATTCCCGAGGTGATTTGACACCCTTTTTGCTGTTTGGATTTTTGGACAGCGGCAACTTCGTCGAATTATTTCTCCGCGTAGGAATATCGGATCGGGGTGATTCAAGAGTCGATTTTGGGTGATTTTTCGTGAGGAACGCAACCGTGATTTTTCTGGGATTTTAGGAGCTCGGGACAGAGGTGAAAATTCCTCGTTTTGCGTGCTGATTTTAAAACAGCAAATGTGTGTTTGGAAATTGTGATACTTACACCTTGTACACTTGTGTGATACTGTAGGACATTGTTGCAGCTGACGGTGTGTTTAGAGGACAGCGGGTATTTTCTGGGTGCATTATACACGCTTTTCGAGGTGGGTGGTTGCGTATCCCTCGTTGTTGATTTGCACACTAGGAATAAAAGAGTCCCCAATTATACATGTGATAAATAACTTGTGATGTATGAACCTATTGCATTTGGCCCCTAAATTAATTTAGTAGCTTCTATGTGATATATCTGGGACAAGAAAATCGGACAGTTGCTATATCGTGAACCGCATGCAAATTGGTAACCCATTAATATTTTTAAAATAGTTCTAAAATCATTCTTCACATGAAACTTAGTTCCTTTTCAAATGCTTTAAAAAGGAGAACACTTGCATGCTCATTGGACATCTGGTTAAGCCACTATCTTACTGCAGCACTATATTATGGGACTTGACTTAGGAGAAAACATGTGTTATTGTTATTCTTCTCTAGCGGTACATGTTGCTCGAGTCTGAGCGGGATTTTGGGATAGTGGTGTCTGGACATTGAGTTTGAGACAGTTGGGATTGTCTTAGGGGATTGTGGGGTCTAGTGGCAACCGCGGATGATAGGCGGTTGACCAGATGTTTTTACCTTATCAGATTGGGGTCTATGGGTTCAGCGGTAGCCGCGGATTCTGGGCGGTTGACCGGGTGTTATTATCACACTAGATTGGGGATCGGGGTTGCATTAGTGGATGGAGTATTCCCACTTTGATCATGGTCATGACCCAGTCCTGCTATTATGAGACATCGGTTACAGAGATGATTGATACAGAGATATTTTACTCGTGTGGGTCGCTCCCCTCGAGTGCCACTCCGGAGTAGGCTTTTAGACCGTGATGGGTGCCGGTCAGTTGGTGAGTTGTGAGAAATGACAGAGCAGGCCGTGCCAGTATTTTCTGGCCCACTGATTGGGTTTTCTTTGGGCAGTCAGCTTTCTAGTTGCATCTATACAGTCATCTTTTGGCACTGCATTTAGAGGCATAGTAGTGGTAGTTTCTTTTCAGCAGTCTTTATTGCATACCACTGTTCTTTCCTTTTTGCCTCTTTATTCCTAGTGGGTGCGTCAGCATCAGAGGTTTTACCCACTAGGGGAGGCTACTGGTTTATCTAGTAGTTCTCACCCCCCATTGTTGTTTCTTGTTCTTTCTTCCCCTTTATTTTGCAGAGTCGACTGTGGGAGCCGCTGGGCCTTCAGCGGCAGATCGAGGTAAGAGGATCGCCGACTAGCTAGATCGTCTACCCCGAGCGAGAGTTTAGCTAGACTATTACTGTACTCCCCTTTTGTATCTCAGACATTGTAGTTTACTTTTGGGTCTGGCTGTGGCCAGCTGGTTGTATTATTTATGGTGAGCTGGGAGTATATTGTACTTTTATTTCAGTCTGAGATTACTGTTAGTTCTATTAGTTCAGCTCTGTTATGCTCTTCTATTGTATATTATCTATCTGAGCAGGTTACCAGCGCTTCGTGTACATGGAAAATTCTGTGTACACGGCGGATCTGTTGGTGGGCCCGGGTTCTGGTTACCCCCGGGGCGTGACAGGAACACTGTCTCACTCACAGGCTGGAAAACTGCACAGCCGAGACTCACTGTCACTCAAAGTAGCTATCAAAATCCCAAATCTACAACCAAAGTCACTCTCCCAAAGAAATCTGTCTACAGACTGCTAACAACTCCACTCGGTCCCAGACACGAGTGTAAATGCATCCCACAATAATCCGACCTCTCGGCCCACTACTTGGGCGAGGAAAACTCTAAGTCCAGAGTGATATAAAGAAAAATGATGTGGGAATGTCTAGAGCAATAAAAACCTAGCCCAAGTTGAGGTTTTCTACAGTCTGGCTGAACATGCATCATATGGCAGTGGTGCTAGGTCAAGTTCCAAGATAATAATAAACAATAGCTTGTAGGGAGCAAGATAATAATAACCAACAGCTTAGGGGAGAAAATAATCGCAGGATCATCTAACTACAACAGGAACATCAATTCACACATTCTAGCATGCTGTACATCCTACATTAAAATATGCAAGTCCCTAAAGCTAGAATTAGTATACAGTCCGCTGATCTTGAAAAAGAGGTGACCCACCTGATGCACTGATCTGTCCAAGTCCTACAGCTGATAATACCAGAAAAACAGCAACTCACTGTCCAGTATATCCACTACAGTCCAAAATTCCACCTGGGTACAACATAGGGCTACAGTTATACACAATTTCCAAAAATCTGCCCAAATTCACATGCTGAATTTTCAGCTGCAAAGAAGCCAATATTTCACCTGCTGTAAGTGCCCAATAAATTCCAAATAAAATATTCCGGCGTTCTACGCGTCGATAGCTTCGAAACAAGTACCTGCACGCCCAAATCGGAGTCCCGTAGGCCAAGATATAAATTCCACAACACGGGCGCGCGAAAACATACAATCCACATAACTGTAAAACCTTGCACAGATAAAAAGGAAGATGTATACCTCCGGTAAGCTCTCAAGAAATTCCAACAAAAATACCACGATGATCCTTGCGTCGAGTAGATGAAAAAAGTCTATAAGCACGTCCTGATTCGAGATTTGTGCGCGAAGATCTCCTCAAAAGAAGGTGCTGCCCTCACCAAAAACTCACAGCAAGAAGGGTCCCAATGAGCACGAGAAAACACCTCGAAAAACGCGAAACCAGAAAATGTGTGAGAAACCAAAATCGTAGCCTCACCTGTCGCGGATCCAGCAGCGAAGAAATCGCTCGAAAAGATGGTCGGAGTAGGTCGGGGGAGCTCGTACACCGAAGAGCGATGGAAGAAACACCGAAGAAAGAGCGTCGCACCGCGCCAAGAAAATGAGAATCTCGAAAAGCGTGCCCCCAAAAATCCCCAAACTCTGCAGATGGAAGCTTCACAGTGTGAGGATCAACTTTGGTGAAGGACTCTCCTCGGTTTGAAGGTCAGAAATGCCAAAAAGTTGAAGAGGAAGGGAGCTCGGGCTTTATATAGGCTGCAGAAAAACAAATGAGGAAATCCCCAACATGTCCCAAGATTCGGGCGCACCCGAACTTTCGGGCGCCCGAATCCGGGCGCAAGGCCCATTTACTGTAGCCGCCCGGAAATCCCTGGTGCGGCCACGTCACCCGCACAGCAAACAGCTGTGCGGGGCGCGCCGGGAGTGGCCACGTGGCACTCCCGGTGACCGACACGTGTCCCGCACAGCAAACAGCTGTGCGGGGCGCGTGAGGTGCCGCCGCGTGGCACCCACCCGGTCAAACGGGTAGGTGGCGCCCGCCAGTGGCAGGGCGACACGTGGCCCTGCCACTGTCGCGGTCACACGTGCGGGCAGGCGCCGCACTGGCCGCCTGCCACGCACGCGCCCCGAGGCTCCCGACCGCGACCCGGTGCGCCGCGCCTCGTGAGCCCGCGAATGGCGTGACGACACGTGTCCCGTGCACCTGGTCCACGCACCCAATTCAGGTTCCGTGAACCGCGCCGCGTGCACCGACCAATCGAGGAATGCCACGCGTCCCCCCGCCCCGGTCCATGCACCGCCGCGCAAAAACAGTAGACTGCGCCTCACGGGCCCGCCAATCAAGCGGCGCCACGTGTCATGCGCCGGGTCCGTGCACCCAGCCGCGGCGCTCTGTGAACCGCGCGCTGCGGACCGGCCAATCATGGGCTGCCACGTGGCAGCCGGCGGTCCACGGCCCCTCCCATGCACCGAAATTCAACGAAAACTTTCGGGAGTCCGTTTTTGGGCATCCGGACTCAGAATTTAACAAGCAAATAGCCGTTTTCAAGCATTTTTCCGCGCTGAATCCATTTCCAACCTCTGTTTGGCCAAAATCTTTTTCAAAATTTCGGCAAACACAGCCGAAGGCCAACACAGCAGTAGATATCTCACAGGGTCCATCTGTAGCATCCCCTGATGCACAATGGGCCAGACACACCAACAATAGGTGTTCTAAACAATGGATTCACCAGAAAAAGCTGCATGGAAATCTGGTCCACCACAGTGGCCGCCGAGCTTTTGTCGGCGCACCCTGCACCTTCAGTAGGAGGTGCCATAAGCTTGTGTCAGCTAGGTTGCTGGCAGAGTATTAATGTAAGGTCCAATAAGAGACCGACTCATGAAACGACGGTGATCGCTGTGTTGCGAGAGCCAAGTTACTGTGTCCTGAAGGTTAGGGCAAGAAAGACTTGCCGGCCTAGTGGCGAACCTGATGACGGTAGTGACCATGTGGCATATCATTGTGGCTAAGTTGCCGCATAGTGGGGCTGGTAAGACTCAGGATAGGTTTCGAGATTCGAAAACCTCGCAAGTGAGCGGAAATTTTGTGGCACCGATCCGACGGATCAGCATAACGGCAAGAGTTGCCACCATAGAGTTCGCGTGTTAATCACCAGAGCTGGTGAATGGTTGTCGTGATGCCTCAACCCAGTGGGAGAGGTGTACAGGAGTCATGCACGCGTTTAAGCAAATTGCTTAACATTCTGGATTACGCAAATTAGCGTGGGGGCGTAGGACGCCCAACTGTTTGGATGCTCATTGAGCACAAGTATCGTTTAGCCAAAGAGAGCTGATTAGGTGGCGTGTTAGCCTTTGCCCAGTGTGGCCAGAGTTGATAGAGAGTTCGGGTCGTGGATTGATGACTAGTTAGTGGTTTTTGCTCAGTGGAGCGCAGTGGTCGCGTGGTGACGATTTGCGGGTTCGCGTTAGGACGATCCGTGCCTGGACTATGTTTGTGGACTGTGGGCCTGTAGCCCAGTGGGCAGGCGCAGTCGGCTGTGAGAGACAGCGGCCCAAGACCTGAGGGCGGGGCATGATAGATATTTGGTCGGGGCGGTAGTCCGAGCGATGACCCGGGAACGTGGAATACCACGTGTGAGCATTGAGGTTATTAGTACACTGAGAGTGTGATGTTACCAGGCCGTAGTGCTAGTGATGATTGAGGTACTATAACTCCTAGTGGGAGTGTGGGTGTAATCATCCTGATTGAGGATCTACCGTATGACGAAAGGGTCCGTTCGTGTAAACTAAAGTTATTGCACGGTGTCAGGTTAGAGGTTAGGCTATAGGCCTATATTGGACCGTGGTCTGTGGACCTATTAGTAGTTCGAATTAGGCGGGTTAACTGATAACTCGTGGACTTAGAGCTCTAGTATCATGTGGAATAGCTGAGGACACGTGGATTGGCCTTTGCCCTTCACATCAGGTAACGAAGTGGCAGGGAAAATGTGGTAAGTGTAATCGGTTGCAGATGCAACGTCATTGTGGAAAAATGATGGCGGAATTAAAGTGGAAATTTCGCAAGAAAAGACTGAGTCATTCGTGACAGTTGAGGAAGCAAGTGCTCGACTATGTCTTTCACCTACTAATTCCCGCGCTCGGGCGCGCCACGCGTCGGCGTCCGCGGGTGGCCACGCGGCACGAGGCTGGAGGCTGGTTTGGCTGTACGCTGTTCGTCGGTGACGTGTCTCTTGGAGAGCGATCCGGGCGCGGTCGGACGGGAGTTGTTCGACCCGGGTTCGCCGCCCGAAACTTTCAGGCGCCCGAAACCGGGGACATCCCGGGGATTAATGGATTTGTTTTTCCCAGCCTATAAATAGGCCGAGAACAACTTCCTGTATCTCTTTCCCTGCTCGGTTTCTCATAGTGCAACCTTCAGCAAGATTCTTCCTCTTCCAGAGCTGCTTCTACCTGAGGATTTTCGAATTTTTCTGTGGCACGCCTTTTGAGGTTTCCTTTTCTTCGGCGCAGCGCGACACTCCTTCGCCAGTGATCCCTTCCGTCGCATTTCGATGCGCGAGCTCCCCCGGCCTACTCCAACCATCATTTTTGACGATTCTTGTGCCGTTGGCTTCATGACAGGTAGGGCTTTGATTCTCTTGTTTTGAGCTCCCCATTATTTCGAGCATTTATTGGAGTTTTTCGAGCCTTCTTATGACCCATATTCTGTGGTGGAGTTTCGAACATCGTCTCGGTATTTCGGCTATATCTTCGCGCTTGGGTATCGGATTTGGACGCTCAAGTACTCTTTTTGCATCTATGCATCGCAAGGAACGTCCTCATATTTTTTTTGGATTTTACTGAATTTTCCCGAAGGTAAGAAAATTCCATTTTTCTGGACAGAGTTGTACAGTTTTTGTACTTGGGAATTTCGGGATGGTCAACTTGTGGATTTTGTAACTTGACCTACAAAATTCGGATTGGGACATGCAGGTACTCGTTTCGAAGGGTTCAACGCGACGGTCGCAGTGGTATTTTTGTCGGATTTTTCAGAGTCCTTTCTGTAGGTAAAAATTTTGCATCTTTGGGACTGTTACCAGCAGTTTGTGTGTACTTGGATATTTTTGGAATAAAGTGTAACCTTGGACCTTATTGTTGTACCCAGGAGAGTTTGCGGGTGTTTCTGAACCCGTTGGAGTCAGGGAAAATTGGAGATATTTGTTCCTGGGTATTTTCAGCTGTTGGACTTTGGACAGTTTAGCACTTTCAGGTGGGTTGCCCCGTCTTCAAGATCTATGGAGTGTACATTAATTCTATTGATGTAGGATCATGCATGGTTGTGAATGTACTATGTAGCATGCTAGAATGTGAGAATTGATACTCCTAGTGTTATTTGATGATCATGTGATTTTTCTACTTCCTACAATCTGTTAAATTATTATTATCTTGGAACTTGACCTAGCACCCCCGTCATATGTTACATGTGTTACCAGACTAGTAGAAAACTCTCACTTGGGCTAAGTTTATTTATGTTTTAGACATCCACACATTATACTCTATTCCTGGACATAGTGTCATCCTCGCCCGGGTAGTGGGCCGAGTGGTCGAGATTCTTCTTAGTGTGGGATGAATGTTACAAACGTGCTTGGGAGCAGAGTGGAGTCTGGTGGTTATAGCTAGTCTTTTATCTATGGCGGGAGCCGTTTGGGTGAACGGTAATCCCGGAATGTCTTGTTCTTTATTTCATTTGTCGCCACTGTGTTAGTGGCAGCAGTATACCAGTGATGGCAGGACCTTGAACCCAGAACCTTTTCTGGACACACATGATTTTAGTCAACCAATGTTTTTCTTCCAAACATCGAAGGGTCGCCAGAGTCTGTTCTTGTTTGATTGGACAAAGGTATTAGCCCCTCGGGGTTTGGAAATAAAAACTATTTTCTACCTGTTTTTCCTAAAGGAACTAAAAATCATTAAAAATAGGTTTTCCTCAAATCAAAATAGTTTTCAGTAATAAATGTCATATTTTTCCTGTAAACTTCCGCACTCGAGAGGATTCGAGTGGTCTGGGTTCTAAGGGTTGTCTTTTTTCTTTGGGTCAAGAACAACGAGAGGCTATGCCTAGAGCCTGTTCTTGTTTGATTTGGGTTGTAGGTTCTAGTCCTTCGGGGTTCCCGGACCCTTCATTGTTGACGGCTGTGGAGTGTACCCAGCTAGTGAGTTTGCATGTCGAGTTGATGTTCTTTTAGGGAGCCATTGGGCTGACAGCGGTCCTGACTTTTCGAGTATTTTCTGTGAGTGAGTTTGAGAGGTGACTTGGGTACTGTCGATCTTGTTGATTGAGGATTTGGACTATAGTCTGCATGAGCCACATTTGAGCTCGACAGAGATGCGCGGATACTTTTCCTCGGTGGGGTCGCGCCCCTCGAGTGCCACTCCGGAGTTGGGCCTGTTACTTTGCTATCGCGACTTGTCGACGCTGTCCCTCTGGCTAGGCCAGTTTTGGCAGTCACGGACGGCCTACGGTAGACCCGTCCTCTTGTGGATGTGCGGCAGTAGGTGGGCGCAGGTTTGACTGGACCCCATGTGGCAGTCAGTGTAGATTGGGTGATTATATTTGGGAGCTAGTAGATGCATCATGTTTCCATCTGTTCCACTTCTTGAGCATTTAGATTGAGGCATAGTAGTTGTAGAGTTATTTTTCCAGCTCTTTTCCTTTCAGTATTGCTTTTGTTACTTTATGCCTCTAGTAGACTTAGTGGGCAGACCGTCGGGCTTGTTGGCGGTACCCACTGAGAACTACTGTGGGATGTAGTTCTCACACCCGCCGTGGTGTATTTTTTCCCCAGGGACCTCTACACCAGTTCCTACTGCTCCAATTGCTGATCCTGCTGATCGAGGTAAGGGAGTCGCGAGATAGATCCCTACCAGTTGTCTTCCAGAGAGAGTAGATGTACCTTCTTTTTATTTTTGAGAGTTTTATTTTGAGAGACCTTTGTAGTGAGGTTCAGACTTGTACTTTTTCTTTTAGAGTTGTATTTATTTTATTTTTCAGCTCTGATATCTGTATAGCTTTAGTATCTTTCTTTTGCAGGTTAGACGCTTCGTCTATACGGGGTTCACCGTATAGGCGGTGGATCTGTTGGCGAGCCCGGGGTCGTAGTTTCGACCCCGGGGCGTGACATGAGGAGTTGGGTGTTCCAGCTGTACTTGGACGGATTGGTAGCGGTATTCTCCTGGGGTATTTGGATTTACTCCCAGAGTGACTTGGAGTACGTGGAGTACTTGTGGATAGTGCTACAACGCCTGTTGCGCGCCCGCGCAGCAGCCGCGCGTGCACATTGCGCGCGCGCGCGGCTCCCACGGCTGCGAATTCAATTAAAAAAAGTTAAATAATTAATTTAAATCCATTTAATTTAAATAAATCAAATAAAAGCCCCAAAAAGCTCCAAATAAATTACCAAAAAAATAAAAACGTGATTCTACCTACCTCGACGACGCACGACGCACGCCCACGAGCTCCACTCGGCCACCAACGGGGAGTCCACAACCAAGAAACTTCAAAATCCACTCTTGTTCTTCTTCCTCTCCTTCTTCTTCTTCCTTTTTCTCTATTTTCTTCTTTCTCTGCTACCACAAGGCTACAGAGGAGTTGGGCTTGGAGGTGATGACTTGGCACAAGTGGATAAGGATGCTAAGTAAAAAGCTACAGGTGCTTACATAATTAAATAAAAGAAATTTAATTAAAACTTAATTAAGGTAAGTAGTAGATTAATTTAAAAGTAAATTTCACTTACCTCGTTTCCAAAACCCACAACCTACATCCACTGTCACCAAGCAGAGGAAAACCAAAATTAGCAACACTAATTAAAAAAAATAAATATATATATATTCCCAAAAAGCCCAACTCCAACTCACTTTTCGCCTTCGGGCCCTCCGCCGCTGTCCGGAACCTCCCGAACTCCGCTGTAAGTTGAAAATACACGTGCTCGCACCTTTCCTCAGTCGAAAAGCTCGTCGGTGGAGTCGATAAGCTCAATCCAAAAATCCGGTATTCTACGGCTGTGTGGGCACCGTTTTTAAAACTTGGGGATTTATCCTTTTAAACCAGTCGGCCTCATGAATTCTTTAATCTTGTGCGCTTATGTTAGTAAACTGCTGTGGTTAAATGATTGTTGTAACTACGATGCCGTGCATATACAGAGGAGACTCCGCCCATTTGCGGGGTGAATCGGTGTATGCGGCGGGTCTGGGCACGCACCGGGGAAAAAAGGGACTTAAAAAAAAAAAAAAAATGTACACGCAAATTCAGTCTTTTTGTTGGTCATCTTCCGCTTAATGAAATCCCCGGGGCGTGACACCCTGGTTGGTGTCTTCTGCGTGTTGTACCGAGGTCCTTCCTGTGTTATTTGTGAGTTTGATGTTCTGTCGTGGGGAGCCGTTGAGTAGACGGTGGTCCCAGGCCGTCGAGTGTTGTCCGACCAGTTTTGTTAGCCCTGAGTTGTGGGTCGATCCCGGCTGTGGAGTATCTCCAGCCAGTGTGTTTTGTGCTATGACTTGGTGGAGTTTGCTAGTGTATTGAGATTCGAGAGAGCTAATCAGCTGAGTCGTCGAGAGTGCTCCAACTGTTGTGCGAGATGTTTGAGGATCCTGAGTCTTTCTGTCTGAGAGTGAGCGTGGATTTTGACTATAGCCTGCAGGAGCCACTTTGAGTTTGACAGAGTGCGCGGATACCTCTTTCCTCGATGGGGTCACGCCCCTCGAGAGCCACGTCTAGGGTGGATCTGTTACTTTTGTATCGCGACTTGCCGACGCAGTCCCTGTGGCTGGGCCAGTTTTGGCAGTCACGGACGCCCTACGTTAGTCCAGTCCTCCGTGGATGTAACGGCAGTAGGTAGGCGCAGGTTTGGCTGGACCCGAGGAGGCAGTCAGGTAGATTGGGTGATCTGAGTTGAGGGATAGTAGATGCACCATGTTTTCATCTATTCCACTTTTTGAGCATCTAGATAGAGGCATAGTAGCTATAGAGCTATTCTTTCCCAACCCTTTTCTTTCAGTATTTCATTGTTACTTTATGCCTCTAGTAGACTTAGTGGGCAGACCGTCGGGCTTGTTGGCGGCACCCACTAAGAACTACTGTGGGATGTAGTTCTCACACCCGTCGGGTGTCTTTTTCTCCATGGACTTCTACTCCTATTCCTGCTGTTCTTGTTGCTAATCCTGCTAATCGAGGTGAGGGAGTCGCGAGATAGATCCCTACCAGTCGTCTTCCTGAGAGAGTAGATGTACCCCATTTTTATTTTTGTGAGAGTTTTATTTTGAGAGACCTTTGTAGTGAGGTTCAGATTTGTACTTTTCTTTTTCAGTTGAGAGACTTTTGTATTTGTGAGGACTTGGAGTTGTATTTATTTTTTTTATTTATAGCAGTTTACTTTTCAGCTCTGATATCTGTATAGTGTAGTATCTTTCTTTTGCAGGTTAGTCGCTTCGTCTGTACAGGGCTTCCCGTATCGGCGGCGGATCTATTAGCGAGCCCGGGTCGCAGTTTCGACGCCGGGGCGTGACAGATTAGAGTGGTATCAGAGCCTAGGTTTTAGGTCATTGTGGACTTAGAAACCCTTGGTGTCACGCCCCGGGGGTCGAAACTGCGACCCGGGCTCGCCAACAGATCCGCCACCTATGCGAAACCCCGCATAGGCGAAGCGTCCAACCTGCAAAGTATCATCTAACAGCTAAATAGATATCAGAGCTGAAGGAAAACTGCTGTAATAAAACAAAATCTGAATCACTGTACAACTTAAAAAAATAAATGTACAATATCCATCTCCCAAAAATACTGATACAATAATCCGATCCACCGAAACTGTAATACAAGTAAAAGCCACCTATACAACATCTATAAATCCAAAAAGGGAGAGAACTAAAAATAATAAAATACAACTATGTACAGTGAAACCCACAATCCGGGTTGGTACATCTATCCCACTGTAGAAATCAACACTGGTAGGGATCTATCTCGCGACTCCCTCGCCTCGAACCGTCAACCGAAAGATCCGCAACTCCCGCAGCAGACACTGCAAAACAAAGGAAGGAAAGGGGAAAAACAACAATGGGGGTGAGAACCACTAGTAAAACCAGCAGCCTCCCCCTGTGGGTAAAGCCTCAAACCCCGACATACCCACTAAGTCTACCAGAGGCAAGAGAAGGAGTAAGAGAGGTGGTAAGCTATAAACAGAAATAATGATAAGAGGAAGCTACCACTAGTATGCCTCTAAATGCAGTATCGAAAGAAATGACTGTATGAATGCATCAGAAAATAGTATCTGTCCAAATAACCCAATCTAGTACCACCAGTAAAACTGGTATTGCCTGCTCAGCGGAATCTGCACGCATGGCTCGAAACCGCGGGATCGGCCCACATGGCTCGCATCCCAAAATAAGTATCAGACCGGCACGCATGGCTGGGTCCAAAAGCCTACCTCCGGAGTGGCACTCGAGGGGAGCGACCCACACGAGTAAAGTATCTCAGTAACAAGTATCTCTGTATAGCAGGACTTTGATCATGACTATGATCAAAGTGGGAAAATCCATCCACTAATGAAACCCCGATCCCCAATCTGGTGCAATAATACTCAATAAGTGGGAAACTCCATCCACTAGAGAAATCTGATACCCAATCTGATGCATAAGTAAACATCCGGTCAACCGCCCAATGTCCGCGATCGCCGCAACACTCCACAAGTCCAAAATCTGATAAAGTAATCAACATCTGGCTAACCGCCTAATGTCCGCGGTTACCACAGTGCCCCACAATCCATAATCGAGTCTAACCTGTCCCAGACTCAATGGCCTCAACTACACTATCCCGAACCCCTGCTCTAACTCGAGCAACATGCATCTGAATAAAAAGGAGAACAGCTAAACATGGTTTCCCCTAAGTCAGATTCCAACATGAAAGTGTAGCAGAAAAAGGTGGCCTATCTAGATGTCCATACAAGCATGCAAGTGTCCTCATGTAGAATGAAAGAAAGGCATCTAACAGTGTTCTTACACAGATTAGATCATGAATAATATATACTCTCATAAGGAATAAGTCACACAGAATATAGGTTAAAGAACATCATTAATCATCAGCATCACCTAAAGGAGTACAACACTTATCAAACCTCACATTCTCACATGGATATGCTAAAGATCATTTAACATCACTTAAACATGGACATTCAATCAAGTATCACCAATGAATAGACTAAGGTTCAACAACTTTCATTGATCTCACATAGGATGAACATAGGATCTACCAACAACATCCAATCTCATTTGGAGGAATTAGGAGTCATGAACAAAGCTTAGTCTCATAAGGAATAGGCCTCAACTCACAATGATAACCATCTTTTCATGAATGAACTAGGAATCAAAAGCATAGGTCATTCTCACATCAACTAGATCAATAACCCACATCAACACCCATTTTCACATAAACTAGATCAAAGATCAATCAACTCATTATTCTCACATAGATAGGTTATGAATCAACATCTATGCCCAACATCACACATTGTAGGTTAAGGATCGACAACTATAATTCATATCACAAAGTGGAGGCTAAGGATCACTTAACCAACTACTCTCATATAAGTCATTCTCAAATAAATCAACCAAGTCTTTCTCACACAAACAACCAAGCACTTCTCACATAACCCCATCAAGTCCCCACATAAATCAACCAACCATTCACATATAACTATCACCATCATGCTCATATAGTTATGTTAACCATTCTTCACAAAGTGTAGGCTAAAGATTAATTTCCCAATTACCCTCACATAGCATAGGTTTAAGGATGATCGCTTATAATCAACTTCATATGAGATAATGTAACATCAATCAAACTATTCATTCACTCGTGTATACACAGAGGATCAAATAACTTAATCTAAACATGGATATCCAAGCATATTATACCAAGGAGAAATGAACAACAATCAACTATGTCGTGAGGGAAACCAATAGCCCAAGTGGGTAAATCGTCGTTTTCGGCAAAGCACAACCACCCACCTGAAATTTGACGATCCGATGCCCGATCTGGCTGAATTTTGGCGTGAGTAATCCTTATCCTCCCAGGAGTCCGATGCCGTGAAAATCATCCAAATCCGCCTCACGGATTGGGCGCAATCACTGAAACAATGCACACTGCGCACTCAAATTCCAGAATTTCAGCAAGTCCAACAAGGTTAAATAAAAAATATGTGCAACCTCAAATACCTCAAAATGAAGTTCCTAGCAGTAAAACAAAGATGTCCTCTTCATACAAACATCTTCAAGTCCTCAAAAATCCACCATTAATTTCCCTTAACATTCAAATACAACAAATGTCACAATGCTGTCCAAAACTGCTAACATAAACTTGGTGGCATTTCCAAGTTTAATTAGAGGCTTTTCCAAAGGGATTCATCCACATATCACAAAAGGGAATTTGCTCACCTTGAAGTTAAGAAGAAGTCCCAACTTAAATTTCTGAAAAAGACCTTATATCCACAAAGTTATCTGCATTCCAAGGTGCATTGCTCAAATCAAAACTAACACAGGGACTGCAGTAATCCATATAATAGCACTTGGAAAGATCATTAAAGTTAACTAACAAAACGTGCTCCAAATCCTGCAAGAGAGGTACCATTGGATTCCTTGTCGATAGTAGATACAAATTGAGCTAAAGAACTCCAAATTTCATGCTCGGATGAAGGAGAAAACCCATAAACACTTTGAACTATCCACCAAGTTCCATCTGTACACGAATGCAGCAAGGTGCACCAAAGATCATGCATAAACCCTTATAAACACTCAGATCTGGGGAAAATGATACATACCAATATTGTAGATCTTTGAGTCCTGGAAATTTCACCGCAAAAATCATTCAAATATTCCACTCCTACAATTCAAAAAAGCCAAAACACTGAGGACTGTTCAGGATTCCAGACTGAAATGAAGGGTCCCAAAGATGGCCCTAAAACTCTATAAAAACATGAGATCTGAGGAGAGAGTTGAATACAAAGATTGTAGCCTTACCTCTTGTGAAAACGTAGAACCAAAACTGAGCTCAAAAGTCCACGAAATGAGTCCAGGGAAATTTTTGCACTGAAATGCGACGGAGAGGTTCACAAACTGCAACAATGGTGGTGCTTGCCTCATGGAGAAGATGGTGGTGATAAAGCCTCTATAATCCATCTCTTTGCTGATGAAGATGAAGGAGGGTTGCCAATAAATCCTCTGTAGAAGTCCCCAAAGTTGGAAGGATCCAAAAGAGGAAGAAGGAGGAGGTAGAAGCTCTTAAATAGAAGAAGGAGAAGAAGAAAAGAAGAAAAGGGGGGAAAGAAATGGTACTGTGCTTAAGCACAGTACTGGGCTCGGCCCGGCGCCGGCCCAACCCGTGCCCCAGGCGGGGCACGTGGCGCCTATCCGGGCGCCCCGCCCCCGGGCGGATGGCTCGGATGGGGCCACGTCACCCGTGCGCCCGCCACTGGCGCGGCGACACGCGTCCCGCACAGGGACGCGCGCTGCGCCAGTGGGCACGCGTGAGTGTGCCGCGTGGCCCGAGCGGCCCTCTCCAGCGCTAACGCGTGGCGCCTGCTTCAGCCGCTGCGCCTGGTGCACGCTCCTCCTGTGGACCGGCCGCCTGCAATAAATCCAATAAGCTCCAAAAATGTCACTTTTTGCTGTTTTCGCGCGCTGAGTCCAATTCCGGAGTCCAAAATTCCAAATAATGCAATCAAATAGCCGTTTTGATCATTTTTCCGCGCCGAATCCAAATACGGTGTCCGTTTTATGCGAAACCACTTCTATTTTTCGACGAAACTCCCAAATAGGTAATCTTGATCTATTTCTCGCACTGAGTCCGTTTCTTGGGTCCGATTTGCGCGCAACCAACACTATCCACAGAAATAGACCTCCACAAGCTGTCGATCACACTGTAATGACCACGAAGATCCGGGTCTTCACATCCTCCCCCACTAAAAGAAAGTTTCGTCCTCGAAACTAACATAGCCCAAAAGAGTCTCAAATCAGAAGGGCAAATATCCAACATCCTCGTCACCAGCTCTCAAAGCGTCACCCGCTTCCCGTGATTATTCCACAACAACATTAACCGCCTGTATGACATGGCCTAGTTGCGCCATTCCTCATCTCTCGAGCCATAATCCACAACGGCGCCTCACGCACTCCAGACACTCACAGGTCTCAAGTGGAGCGAGTCGAACATCGACGGGGAATCCGAACATATCACCTTTAAGCTGAGGCGTCGAAAACATCAAGGACTCCATCATGTCGCGGGGAAAAAAGGATCAACCAGGTAACCACTGATCCAAACACTCCAAAATCTCATCCTCAATACCAACTCATTCAAGAAACCTGAAATACACCCACGTAATTATCCATGTAAAAAGGGAGTTCAATATCAGAAACATCAACAACTACAACCCTGAGTTGGAGAACCACCGAAAAAAATAGTGAAGAGTTGAAGTTATCCCTGATGTGGCTGTCGTTCTGTCCTTACTCCACATCAACTGTGGACCTTTAATTCAACACTCACTGATCTCGTCCATCAGTGTGGGTTGCTCGACTGAAACCAAAATCTAGAAAGGATCACTCTGGGGCACGATCCCTGGTCCTAATCATCCCATCCATTCCAGTAATGGTGCTTACTGCGCAAGCATTGCTCAAGCTCTGCACTGTACTCTGGCCCAAAACATCTACACACATCCAAGACTACCGTGGGGGCATCACTACAACTCATTCACTACTGACAGGACGAAAGATCCATCGTCTCCTCCCTCAGGTAACACACCGGGTCTAACAACCCCGTTATCCATCATAATCAATAACTATACCATCAGCTCTCAGTTGTGTTGGTGCTATATAATGAGGTGCCTTCAATATCGACACGGTTCCCAGAACCACGTTAATAATAATCTCAATCTCCTTGCCCGGCGGCATTCTAATCAACTCAGGTGGACTCATATTCGAGAAGATGTCCTCTTCATAGTAGTAAAACAAAGATATCCTCTTCATACAAACATCTTCAAGTCCTCAAAAATCCACCATTAATTTCCCTTAACATTCAAATACAACAAATGTCACAATGCTGTCCAAAACTGCTAACATAAACTTGGTGGCATTTCCAAGTTTAATTAGAGGCTTTTCCAAAGGGATTCATCCACATATCACAAAAGAGAATTTGCTCACCTTGAAGTTAAGAAGAAGTCCCAACTTGAATTTCTGAAAAAGACCTTATATCCACAAAGTTATCTGCATTCCAAGGTGCATTGCTCAAATCAAAACTAACACAGGGACTGTAGTAATCCATATAATAGCACATGGAAAGATCATTAAAGTTACCTAACCAAACGTGCTCCAAATCCTGCAAGAGAGGTACCATTGGATTCCTTGTCGATAGTAAATACAAATTAAGCTAAAGAACTCCAAATTTCATGCTCGGATGAAGGAGAAAACCCATAAACACTTTGAACTATCCACCAAGTTCCATCTGTACACGATTGCAGCAAGGTGCTCCAAAGATCATGCATAAACCCTTATAAAAACTCAGATCTGGGGAAAATGATACATACCAATATTGTAGATCTTTGAGTCCTGGAAATTTCTCCGCAAAAATCATCCAAATATTCCACTCCTACAATTCAGAAAAGCCAAAACACTGAGGACTATTCAGGATTCCAGACTGAAATGAAGGGTCCCAAAGATGGCCCTAAAACTCTGTAAAAACATGAGATCTGAGGAGAGAGTTGAATACAAAGATTGTAGCCTTACCTCTTGTGAAAACGTAGAACCAAAAATGAGCTCAAAAGTTCACGAAATGAGTCCAGGGGAATTTTTGCACTGAAATGCGACGGAGAGGTTCACAAACTGCAACAATGGTGGTGCTTGCCTCATGGAGAAGATGATGGTGATAAAGCCTCTATAATCCATCTCTTTGCTGATGAAGATGAAGGAGGGTTGCCAATAAATCCTCTGTAGAAGTCCCCAAAGTTGGAAGGATCCAAAAGAGGAAGAAGGAGGAGGTAGAAGCTCTTAAATAGAAGAAGGAGAAGAAGAAAAGAAGAAAAGGGGGGGGAAAGAAATGGTACTGTGCTTAAGCACAGTACTGGGCTCGGCCTGGCGCCGGCCCAACCCGCGCCCCAGGCGGGGCACGTGGCGCCTATCCGGGCGCCCCGCCCCTGGGCGGATGGCCCGGATGGGGCCACGTCGCCTGTGCGCCCGCCACTGGCGCGGCGACACGCGTCCCGCACAGGGACGCGGGCTGCGCCAGCGGGCACGCGTGAGCGTGCCGCGTGGCCCGAGCGGCCCTCTCCAGCACCGACGCGTGGTGCCTGCTTCAGCCGCTGCGCCTGGTGCACGCTCCTCCTGTGGACCGGCCGCCTGCAATAAATCCAATAATCTCCAAAAATGTCACTTTTTGCTGTTTTCGCGCGCTGAGTCCAATTCCGGAGTCCAAAATTCCAAATAATGCAATCAAATAGCCGTTTTGATCATTTTTCCGCACTGAATCCAAATACGGTGTCCGTTTTGCGCGAAACCACTTCTATTTTTCGACGAAACTCCCAAATAGGTAATCTTGATCCATTTCTCGCATTGAGTCCGTTTCTTGGGTCCGATTTGCGCGCAACCAACACTATCCACAGAAATAGACCTCCACAAGCTGTCGATCACACTGTAATGACCACGAAGATCCGGGTCTTCACATCCTCCCCCACTAAAAGAAAGTTTCGTCCTCGAAACTAACATAGCCCAAAAGAGTCTCAAATCAGAAGGGCAAATATCCAACATCCTCGTCACCAGCTCTCAAAGCGTCACCCGCTTCCCGTGATTATTCCACAACAACATTAACCGCCTGTACGACATGGCCTAGTTGCGCCATTCCTCATCTCTCGAGCCATAATCCACAACGGCGCCTCACGCACTCCAGACACTCACAGGTCTCAAGTGGAGCGAGTCGAACATCGACGGGGAATCCGAACATATCACCTTTAAGCTGAGGCGTCGAAAACATCAAGGACTCCATCATGTCGCGGGGAAAAGAAGGATCAACCAGGTAACCACTGATCCAAACACTCCAAAATCTCATCCTCAATACCAACTCATTCAAGAAACCTGAAATACACCCACGCAATTATCCATGTAAAAAGGGAGTTCAATATCAGAAACATCAACAACTACAACCCTGAGTTGGAGAAACCACCGAAAAAAATAGTGAAGAGTTGAAGTTATCCCTGATGTGGCTGTCATTCTGTCCTTACTCCACATCAACTGTGGACCTTTAATTCAACACTCACTGATCTCGTCCATCAGTGTGGGTTGCTCGACTGAAACCAAAATCTGGAAAGGATCACTCTGGGGCACGATCCCTTGTCCTAATCATCCCATCCATTCCAGTAATTGGTGCTTACTGCGCAAGCATTGCTCAAGCTCTGCACTGTACTCTGGCCCCAAAACATCTACACACAAGGAAGACTACCGTGGGGGCATCACTACAACTCATTCACTACTGACAGGGACGAAAGATCCATCGTCTCCTCCCTCAGGTAACACACTGGGTCTAACAACCCCGTTATC
>CM054930.1:20052069-20551360 GCA_029168755.2 Tillandsia fasciculata
TACAACGGGGAGTACAGTAATAGTGCTAGCTAAACTCTCGCTCGGGGTTAGACGATCTAGCTATGCGGCGATCCTCTTACCGTCGATCTGCGGTGAAGGCCCAGCAGTCCCACAGTGGAACTCTGCAAAACAAAGGGGAAGAAAGAACAAGAAACAACAATGGGGGTGAGAACTACTAGATAAACCAGTAGCCTCTCCCTAGTGGGTAAAACCTCTGATGCTGACGCACCCACTAGGAATAAAGAGGCAAAAAGGAAAGAACAGTGGTATGCAATAAAGACTGCTGAAAAGAAACTACCACTACTATGCCTCTAAATGCAGTGCCAAAAGATGACTGTATAGATGCAACTATAAAGCTGACTGCCCAAAGAAAACCCAATCAGTGGGCCAGGAATACTGGCACTGCCTGCTCTGTCATCACTCAAACTCACCAACTGACCGGCACCCATCACGGTCTAAAGCCTACTCCGGAGTGGCACTCGAGGGGAGCGACCCACACGAGTAAAGTATCTCTGTATCAATCATCTCTGTAACCGATGTCTCACAATAGCAGGACTGGATCATGACCATGATCAAAGTGGGAATACTCCATCCACTAATGCAACCCCGATCCCCAATCTGGTGTGATAATAACACCCGGTCAACCGCCCAAAATCCGCGGTACCGATGAACCCATAGACCCCAATCTGATAAGGTAAAACATCTGGTCAACCGCCTAACATCCGCGGTTGCCACTATGCCCCACAATCCCCTAAGACGATGTCCAAACTGTCAAAAGCAATACTATCTCCAAAATCCCGATCAGACTCGAGCATCATGCATCGCTAGAGAAGAATAACAATAACAATGTTTTCTCCTAAGTCAAATCCCATAATATAGTGCTGCAATAAAATAGTGGCTTAACTAGTTGTCCAATGAGCATGCAAGTTGTCTCTTTTAAAAACATTTGGAAAGAACTAAGTTTCATGTGAAGAATACTTTTAGATTATTTTAATAATATTGTTGGTTTACTAAATTGCATGCGGTTCACGATATAGCAATTGTCCAATTTTCTTGTCCCAGATTATCACATAGAAGCTACTAAATTAATTTAGGGGCCAAATGCAATAGGGTTATATACTACAAGTTATCTATCACATGTATAATTGGGGATCTTTTATTCCTAGTGTGCAACAACAAAGAGGGCAAAAACGCAACAACACCCACCTCGAAAAGCGTGTACAATGCACCCAGAAAATACCCGCTGTCCTCTAAACACACCGTCAGCTGCAACAATGTCCTACAACATCACACAAGTGTACAAGGTGTAATATCACAATTTCCAAACACACATTGCTGTTTTAAAATCAGCACGCAAAACGAGGAATTTTCACCTCTGTCCCGAGCTCCTAAAATCCCAGAAAAATCACGGTTGCGTTCCTCGCGAAAAATCACCCAAAATCGACTCTTGAATCACCCCGATCCGATATTCCTACGCGGAGAAATAATTCGTCGAAGTTGCCGCTGTCCAAAATCCAAACAGCAAAAATAGGGTGTCAAATCACCTCGGGAATCGTGCCAAGAAATCGGAATCCGGAGAAACCATCAACACGGAAAACGAAGCCCTACCTCTTAGGAACACACTGGCGAAGAAATCGTCGGAATCGGACTTCTGTACTGCGCAGGGGACTCCTCGGACTGAAATGCGACGATAACGGGCCGAAATGGGGGAAAACCGAGGCACACTGTAAAATCCGGAACGCCGCTGTCGATCTTCCCGAAAATCTGGGAACGCACCACGAGGTAGAAAAATGTGAGGGGAACAACTTCTCTTCAAGGCTCTCTCCCTGGTTCTCTCTCTTTCTCTCGAAAAAAGCCAAGAAGAAGAGGGGAGGGGGCCTTATATAGGCCCAACAAACAATTGGCAAAATCCCCACTGTGTCCCCACTTTCGGGCGCAGTGGGGATTTCGGGCTGCTACAGTGCGGCCCGGCCGCCAACTTCGGGCGGCTACAGTGCGGCCCAGCCCAACCGGGCCCGCACACGGGATCCCCGCCCGTCCGACCTTCCGTCCAACCCGGCCCTGGGCCCGCCACGCGTCCGCCAAACAGGCGGCAGCCGTGCGGGCCCAGCGGGGACGCGCCACGCGTCCCCCCCGGGGCGGCGGGGTGGGTGGCGCCCGCCAATGGCGGGGCGCCACGTGGCCCGCGCTTTCCCGCCCGACACGGCCGCCGGCGCCGCTGCCGCGCCGCCTGCGCGCCTGCGCCCGCGCGTGCGTACGGCCGCAGGCGCGCGCCTGCGGGTGCACCGCGCGCACCTGCGCCGTCCAACCCGGGCCGCCACGTGGCGCGCCCCGGTGCACCGTGCACCGCGCTGACACCGCGCCTGCCCGGCCTGCCCGCGCTGCCCGCGCACCCTCCCGTGCGCCGCGCGCCCTGGACCGGACCAACCGGTGCCTGCCACGTGGCCCGCCGGTGCACCGTGCACCGGCGGCCCGTTCCGTGGACCGGGAGTGGCGCGCCGGCCCAATAAGAGGCCGCCACGTGTCCCCGGCCGGTCCACAGGTCCCCCCATGCACCATTTTGCACAGAAAACTTCCGGGGGTCCGTTTTTGGGCATCCGGACTCCAAATTAAATAAGTAAATAGCCGTTTTCAAGCGTTTTTTCCGCGCTGAATCCAAATACGGCCTCCGTTTAGCCTGATTCCCTTCCTAAAATTCGGCAAAGTCAGCCGAAGGTCAGGCTTGCTTCCAAATCCACCCTAAGTCCAAACAACACATCCCTTTGACATGTTGGGGCCCAACACACCAACACTAGGTGTTCCACACCCCGAACAGGGGAACAACACAGGGGAAAAACTGGGACACTACATCCTCCCCCACTAATAAAAGTTTCGTCCTCGAAACTAAAATCATACCTCAATCCAGAGCCTCGAACAAGTAGGGGTAGGCGTCCATCATCTCTGACTCTGGCTCCCACGTCGCCTCGCGCTCATCATGATTGCTCCAAAGGATCTTCACATAGGGGATGGTCCGATTGCGCAATTCTTTCACCTCCCGATCAAGAATCCGCACTGGGCGCTCCTCATATCTCAAATCCTCGCTGATCTCGAGGGGTGCAAAGTCGATGACGTGCGACGGGTCGAAGACGTACCTCCTCAGTGTGGAAACATGGAAAACATCGTGGACACCAGCCAGTCTCGGGGGAAGTGCAAGTCGATAAGCAACAGGCCCGATACGCTCCAACACCTCGAATGGTCCAATGTATCGGGGGCTGAGTTTCCCGCGAATGCCGAACCTCCTGATCCCCTTGGACGGCGAGACTTTCAGAAATACATGATCTCCAACCTGAAACTCTAAGTCTCGTCGCCGAACATCAGCATAGCTCCTCTGTCGGCTCTGAGCGGTCTGAAGATGCTGTCGAATCACCCGGACCTTCTCCTCTGCCTCTAGCAGTATATCTGGCCCCAAGGTCCGTCTCTCGCCTACGTCACTCCAATAAAGTGGTGATCGGCACTTGCGTCCATACAACGCTTCAAACGGAGCCATCTGTATGCTCGCTTGAAAGCTGTTGTTGTACGCAAACTCAACCAAGGATAAGTGCCGAATCCAACCTCCGCCGAAATCCAAGACGCAAGCCCTCAGCATGTCCTCCAAGATCTGTATGGTCCGCTCTGACTGCCCATCAGTCTGAGGATGAAAAGCTGTACTGAATCTGAGCTGAGTCCCCATCGCAGTCTGCAAACTCCCCCAAAAACGCGAGGCAAACCTCGGATCTCTATCTGACACAATGGAGGCGGGTACTCCATGCAATCTCACAATCTCATCAAGGTATAGCTGGGCTAGTCGATCGAGTGGCCAAGTAGTCTGCATAGGCAAAAAGTGCGCTGACTTAGTAAGTCGATCCACCACTACCCAGATAGCATCTGCTCCGCCCTGTGCCCTCGGCAATCCGACCACGAAGTCCATGGTAATGTGGTCCCATTTCCACTCAGGGATGGGGAGACTTTGTAACTTGCCAGCTGGCACCCGATGCTCAGCTTTTACTTGCTGACAAGTCAAACACTGGGCCACAAATCTCCCGACATCCCTCTTCATGCCATTCCACCAAAATGTGCCTTGAGGTCCTTATACATCTTAGTCCCCCCAGGATGAAGGGTATAAGGTGTATAATGGGCCTCTCTCAATATCTGCTCTCTGATCTCAGCATCCACTGGCACACATGCTCGGTCCCTGTACCTCAGTACTCCCGCAGCATCCACTGTAAAATCCCCTGACTGATCACTCGGAAGCTGATCTCGAATCCTGGTCAAGTGGGGGTCCTCACTCTGTTTCTCCCTGATCCTGTCCAGCAGAGTGGGCTGCACGACTAATGACGTCAGTCTAGCAGAGACCCCAGGGGACACAACCTCTATCTCGAGCCGTCTCATCTCCTCCAATAGGGGCGCCTGGTCTGTGATCAACATAGACAAACTCTGAACTGCTCTCCGGCTCAAAGCATCAGCGACCACGTTAGCCTTGCCTGGGTGGTAAAGGATATCCACATCATAATCCTTTAGTAGCTCTAACCACCTGCGCTGCCTCAAATTCAGCTCCTTCTGTGTGAACAGATACTTTAAGCTCTTGTGGTCGGTGTAGATCTCACAATGCTCCCCGTACAGGTAATGGCGCCAAAGCTTCAGTGCAAACACCACGGCAGCGAGCTCTAAGTCGTGGGTAGGGTAATTCTTCTCGTAATCCTTGAGCTGTCTCGATGCATAAGCAATTACCCTCCCATCCTGCATCAACACGCAACCGAGTCCACTGTGCGATGCGTCACTGTAGATCACATATCCTTTCCCCATAACAGGGAGGGAAAGGATAGGAGCAGTCATCAGTCTGTCCTTCAGCTCCTCGAAGCTCTTCTGGCAGTCCTCACTCCAGATAAACTTAACCCCTTTACGCGTCAACCGAGTGAGGGGTGTGGAAAGCTTCGCAAAGCCTTCCACAAACCGACGATAATAACCAGCTAATCCCATGAAGCTGCGCACCTCTGATACAGTCGTCGGTCGGGGCCAATCACGAACTGCCTCAATCTTCGCCGGGTCTACAGCTACACCGGCGGCGGAAATCACATGGCCCAAGAAAGCTACCTCCCGAAGCCAAAACTCGCACTTTGCCAGCTTGGCATACAACTTCTTCTCCCGCAGAAGTTGTAGCACAGTCCTCAAGTGCTCCTCATGCTCGGCCTCGCTCCGGGAGTAAACCAGGATATCATCTATGAACACCACCACAAATCGATCCAGAAATGGCCGAAATATCCTGTTCATCAAGTCCATAAAGGCGGCAGGGGCATTAGTCAATCCAAATGGCATAACTGTAAACTCATAATGCCCGTACCGTGATCTGAAAGCAGTCTTAGGAATATCCTCGGCCTTCACCTTCAATTGGTGGTAACCAGACTGTAGATCAATCTTGGAAAAGACACAAGACCCTTGCAGCTGATCAAAGAGATCGTCGATGCGCGGCAGAGGGTACTTGTTCTTGATGGTCACTTTATTCAGCTCCCTATAGTCCACACACAGTCTAAGTGACCCATCCTTCTTCTTCACGAATAGCACCGGTGCTCCCCAGGGCGACACACTGGGTCTAATGAAACCCTTATCCATCAAGTCTTGCAACTGTGCTTTAAGCTCTCTCAGCTCAGCCGGTGCCATCCGGTAAGGAGCCTTAGAGATTGGCGCAGTTCCTGGAACTACGTCAATCACAAACTCAATCTCTCTGTCGGGCGGCATACTAGTCAGCTCAGGTGGAAACACATCCGGGAACTCGCGGACGATAGGGATATCCCCGAGTCCCGGTGCCGCCGTAGGCCCCTCAACAACACTAGCCAAGAAGGCTACACATCCTCGGTGAATCATCCGCCTCGCTCGGGAAGTCGAAACCATAGAGGCAAAGAAAGCACTCTGACATCCCCGGTACACCAACACCTCCTGGTCTGGCTCTCTAAAAGTGACAGTCCTCTCGGCACAGTCAATAGTCGCAAAATACCGAGCCAGCCAGTCCATCCCGAGGATCACATCAAAATCCTGCAGCTGTCTCAAGACCAACAGGTCTGCTGGCATAATCCAGGACTCGATCTGCATCGGGCAGGACCAACAACACTCCTCCGCGAGCAAAGTGTGATCGGGAATCTGTACCTCTCGTGCACGTGGCAAAAGTCCTACCTCTAACCCATGTAATGATGCAAAAGATCTACTAATGAAAGAATGCGATGCTCCAGTATCAAATAAGGTGCGAGTCCTAATGCCAGAAAGTAAAGTGATACCTGCTACCACATGGTCCGCTGCTGAAGAATCCTCTACCTGTGCAGCATACACCCGCCCACTCTGAGCTGGAGGGCGATAGTCGGTGGAATGAGAAGAAGATGGCCTGCTCGCTGGAGCATAAGGCCGCTGAGCCGTCGACCGCTGCTGCGATGATACAGGGGTGGATGCTGAAGAAGGGGCGGCTGAGGTCGAAAAGGGGCACGCAGCTCGAATGTGCCCTGGCTGTCCACATCCATAGCAACGACCCCACCGCTGGTCGCAGGTGCCGGGGAAGTGCGGACCTCCACAGAAAATACAACTGCTGGGAGCCCGTGTCTGTCGGGACTGCTGCTGCTGAGACTGTCGCTGTCGCTGTGGCTGCCGCTGAGATCCGCGCTGCGACGACTGCGATTTCTGCTGCTGCTGCTGCTGCTGGGGCCTCTGGGATCCACCAGGCCCTCGCCGCTCCGAACGCCCACGGCCCTGAAACTGAGGCGGTGGCGGTCGGGGCGGCCTCCAAGTACTGGCCTGTCCCCCTCATCCTGGGCTGGTCGCTTTCTGTCGGAGCCCTGAGCGACCGCGGCCCTCTGTCTGGCCACCACCTGATCACCTCTCTCCACCCACTGTGCATGCTCTGCGGCTGCATCCAGAGTCTGAAATCTCTGAGCATGCACCAGGGTGTAAATCTCTGGACGAAGGCCTCCCTCGAACATCTCAACCTGGTGCGGCCCGTCACGAGCGACGAAGGGCACGCAGTTCAACAACTCCATGAACTCCTGGAAATAGGCATGGGCCGATCGCTCGCCCTGCTGCAGGTTCTTCAAGTCGTCCTCCAACTTCTTCTTCACACTGGTCGAAAAATAGGTGTCCAGCACCAACCGTCGGAACTCCTCCCAGGGCAGCTGCCGAGAAATCCGGAACTCCGGTGGCTCCACCCGCTGCCACCAAAAATCAGCATCCCCGTCCAAACAGTGCACCGCCATGTGCACTCGATACTTCGGGTCGATGAAGAAATCCCGAAAAAGCTTCTCCATCGCAGAAAGCCATTTCCCAACAGCCGAGGGCGGGGCATCCCGCCCTGAGAATCTAGGTGGTCCCCGCTTAACAAACTGGGCGAGTTTGTCAGCAAAATCCCGCTCCTCCTCCGCAGTCAAAGGCTGTATAGCTCCAGGAGCCCCGCTACTCGAAGATGGCGCTGACGGCACAAAAGGTGCAACAGGGGGCACAAAGGCCTCAGGAACAGCTGGGGGTGGTGTCTCTCTCTGCGCGAGCAGCTGATCAATCCTCTGCTGCTGCTGACGATGGCTCTCCGCCAATTGGGCCATCATGGCCCGCAACTCAGCAATCTCAGTGGACCCCGTCTGCTCCGGCTCACCAGGGGGTGTAGGGGCACCCAGAGCGGGAATCCGACGTCGGGGAGGCATCCTGCCACAAGAAAACACGAATCAGTAACATAACCCCACACGACCCAATCTAGCGAAAGTCAAAGACATCCCCCAATTTCTGCGACTTTATGTTGTCTGCAGCCAACATAACGGTCCACCAGAAATTGGGTATGTCGATCCCTCCTCACTCACTGGAAGAGTCCAATAAATAAATCAACGACTTTCGCAAAGTGTCACGCCTCTCACGCCCTATCATCCTAGGGTCTGCCAAAAGCCTAGGGTTTCCTAAGTCCCAACTGACCTATCCCTAAGCTCTGATACCAACTTAATCTGTCACGCCCCGGGGGTAACCAGAACCCGGGCCCGCCAACAGATCCGCCGTGTACACAGAATTTTCCATGTACACGAAGCGCTGGTAACCTGCTCAGATAGATAATATACAATAGAAGAGCATAACAGAGCTGAACTAATAGAACTAACAGTAATCTCAGACTGAAATAAACTGTAAACTGAAATAAAAGTACAATATACTCCCAGCTCACCATAAATAATACAACCAGCTGGCCACAGCCAGACCCAAAAGTAAACTACAATGTCTGAGATACAAAAGGGGAGTACAGTAATAGTCTAGCTAAACTCTCGCTCGGGGTAGACGATCTAGCTAGTCGGCGATCCTCTTACCTCGATCTGCCGCTGAAGGCCCAGCAGCTCCCACAGTCGACTCTGCAAAACAAAGGGGAAGAAAGAACAAGAAACAACAATGGGGGTGAGAACTACTAGATAAACCAGTAGCCTCCCCTAGTGGGTAAAACCTCTGATGCTGACGCACCCACTAGGAATAAAGAGGCAAAAAGGAAAGAACAGTGGTATGCAATAAAGACTGCTGAAAAGAAACTACCACTACTATGCCTCTAAATGCAGTGCCAAAAGATGACTGTATAGATGCAACTATAAAGCTGACTGCCCAAAGAAACCCAATCAGTGGGCCAGGAAATACTGGCACTGCCTGCTCTGTCATCTCTCACAACTCACCAACTGACCGGCACCCATCACGGTCTAAAAGCCTACTCCGGAGTGGCACTCGAGGGGAGCGACCCACACGAGTAAAGTATCTCTGTATCAATCATCTCTGTAACCGATGTCTCACAATAGCAGGACTGGATCATGACCATGATCAAAGTGGGAATACTCCATCCACTAATGCAACCCCGATCCCCAATCTGGTGTGATAATAACACCCGGTCAACCGCCCAAAATCCGCGGTTACCGATGAACCCATAGACCCCAATCTGATAAGGTAAAAACATCTGGTCAACCGCCTAACATCCGCGGTTGCCACTATGCCCCACAATCCCCTAAGACATGTCCAAACTGTCCCAAGCAATACTATCTCCAAAATCCCGATCAGACTCGAGCATCATGCATCGCTAGAGAAGAATAACAATAACAGATGTTTTCTCCTAAGTCAAATCCCATAATATCGTGCTGCAATAAAATAGTGACTTAACTAGTTGTCCAATAAGCATGCAAGTGTTCTCTTTTAAAAACATTTGGAAAGAACTAAGTTTCATGTGAAGAATACTTTTAGAATTATTTTAATAATATTGTTGGTTTACTAAATTGCATGCGGTTCACGATATAGCAAATGTCCAATTTCCTTGTCCCAGATTTATCACATAGAAGCTACTAAATTAATTTAGGGGCCAAATGCAATAGGTCCATATACTACAAGTTATCTATCACATGTATAATTGGGGACTCTTTTATTCCTAGTGTGCAAATCAACAAAGAGGGATGCGCAACCACCCACCTCGAAAAGCGTGTATAATGCACCCAGAAAATACCCGCTGTCCTCTAAACACACCGTCAGCTGCAACAATGTCCTACAACATCACACAAGTGTACAAGGTGTAAATATCACAATTTCCAAACACACATTTGCTGTTTTAAAATCAGCACGCAAAACGAGGAATTTTCACCTCTGTCCCGAGCTCCTAAAATCCCAGAAAAATCACGGTTGCGTTCCTCGCGAAAAATCACCCAAAATCGACTCTTGAATCACCCCGATCCGATATTCCTACGCGGAGAAATAATTCGACGAAGTTGCCGCTGTCCAAAAATCCAAACAGCAAAAAGGGGTGTCAAATCACCTCGGGAATCGTGCCAAGAAATCGGAATCCGGAGAAACCATCAACACGGAAAACGAAGCCCTACCTCTTAGGAACACACTGGCGAAGAAATCGTCGGAATCGGGCTTCTGTACTGCGCAGGGGACTCCTCGGACTGAAATGCGACGATAACGGGCCGAAATGGGGGAAAACCGAGGCACACTGTAAAATCCGGAACGCCGCTGTCGATCTTCCCGAAAATCTGGGAACGCACCACGAGGTAGAAAAATGTGAGGGGAACAACTTCTCTTCAAGGCTCTCTCCCTGGTTCTCTCTCTTTTTCTCGAAAAAAGCCCAAGAAGAGAGGGGAGGGGGCCTTTATATAGGCCCAACCAAACAATTGGCAAAATCCCCACTGTGTCCCCACTTTCGGGCGCAGTGGGGATTTCGGGCTGCTACAGTGCGGCCCGGCCCGCCAACTTCCGGGCGGCTACAGTGCGGCCCAGCCCAACCCGGGCCGCACACGGGATCCCCGCCCGTCCGACCTTCCGTCCAACCCGGCCCTGGGCCCGCCACGCGTCCGCCAAACAGGCGGCAGCCGTGCGGGCCCAGCGGGGACGCGCCACGCGTCCCACCCGCGGGGCGGCGGGGTGGGTGGCGCCCGCCAATGGCGGGGCGCCACGTGGCCCCCGCTTTCCCGCCCGACACGGCCGCCGGCCGCCGCTGCCGCGCCGCCTGCGCGCCTGCGCCCGCGCGTGCGTACGGCCGCAGGCGCGCGCCTGCGGGTGCACCGCGCGCACCTGCGCCGTCCAACCCGGGGCCGCCACGTGGCGCGCCCCGGTGCACCGTGCACCGCGCCTGACCCAGCGCCTGCCCGGCCTGCCCGCGCTGCCCGCGCACCCTCCCGTGCGCCGCGCGCCCTGGACCGGACCAACCGGTGCCTGCCACGTGGCCCGCCGGTGCACCGTGCACCGGCGGCCCGTTCCGTGGACCGGGAGTGGCGCGCCGGCCCAATAAGAGGCCGCCACGTGTCCCCGGCCGGTCCACAGGTCCCCCCATGCACCATTTTGCACAGAAAACTTCCGGGGGTCCGTTTCTGGGCATCCGGACTCCAAATTAAATAAGTAAATAGCCGTTTTCAAGCGTTTTTCCGCGCTGAATCCAAATACGGCCTCCGTTTAGCCTGATTCCCTTCCTAAAATTCGGCAAAGTCAGCCGAAGGTCAGGCTTGCTTCCAAATCCACCCTAAGTCCAAACAACACATCACTTTGACATGTTGGGGCCCAACACACCAACACTAGGTGTTCCACACCCCGAAATAGGGGAAAAACACAGGGGAAAAACTGGGACACTACACCAGGGGTCCTCCAACTTGGACCAGATGAGTCCCCTCGACACCCCGATGCTTCCTGTGGTGGTGGCCGGCGACGGGGACGAGCGGCAGCGCCGGTTGGAGGAATTCCGGCGAGAAACCAAAAAGTCCGGTTCTAGGGCTTTGTCGTGCGGCGCCGATCCTCCACCGATGACCGCCAAACTTCATGTCAACCCTGCAGTCATCGAGAGGAAGGGGATCAACGGCCTTGATCTGACATCCAACGGTTGGATGACACCCGTGCCCAAGATTATCCAAAATACGATTTTCCGGCAACAAAGCTCTCCCGCCGGCAACCGGAGGCACGGCGACGACCCGAACTACACAGGGAAAATCCCCTCGACGTCAGGAATACACTAGACCTAACCCCGGACCAAAATAATAAACTTTTTCCCAACTTGCTTACCTCGCCGGAGTAATCCAAGAAGAGAGGAACTTCGCGGTGGCGTGCGGCGGCGGCGACCGTCGGGACCACCTTGGCTCGGTCGCGGCCACCACCAGTACCACTATGGCTGAAGCTTGAGCCAACTACGCCCTCCTAGATGTGATCCCAATTTTAAACCCGAGAAGACCCAAGAGTTTGGATGGTTTCCTTGGCTACTCCGACGACGGGAAAGGCGGTGCTCAGGCGACGGTTGGAGGGGGAAGGATGAAGCGTCGGTTCCAGAAGAGAGCAATGGAGAGGGGCTCGTGTGTATGTGGGTTTCCGAAGAGCCACCTTGGGTATATGCGTGCATATAATGCATGTTGCAACAATTGCACTACACCCCTTCCACAACTTCCAATTTCAACCCAGTCCCCCACTACAAAACATTATTCTCTCATCTTAGTCCTTCCTACACAGCCTGCACACTTTACGGAGCAGAATTTCTGGGTTTTTCTACAAAATACAGTGTTTTTCACACTTTTCGAGGTGTTCCGCTCGTCAAAACGGAAAACGGACTTCGCCATTGCGTCCGGCACGTCGAAATCTATAAGAAAACGATTTTAGTTTTTCGACACGATGTCCAGATAAATTTTTTGTTCCATAAAAACTGTCCAATTTAACAGTTTATCACGCTTTTCGAGATTTCAGGGTCGCCAAACTGAAATTCCGTCAGCGCCAATGCGCTCAGAATGTCGAAAATAGTTAGGTTTGACTACTCATACTGCTAAATTAGGGGTCCAGATGGTAAATCGGCCAACGTTGGTTAAGAGGAAATTAAAATCAGGGGTTACTGTTCATCCACAGTGTTCAACTTAAGGGACACTGTGCGCATGGCACTGTTACATTGGTCGCGACTAATTGTCCACTTCTTTATTGAATTCTGGAAAATCCGACCGTCGGATCAAAAAGTGCTGAATATGAAACTTGCTCAGTTCGACGAGACGATCGCAACGGTTAACTCGGATTTCCAAAATCATGTCCGGATTAAAAGTTAGCCTTTTGTCTCGTAATTCGTGCAACTTGCACTCCGGCAATTGACCAAGTAGATCGAATTAAACTTCTTGAACACAAACTTAGGCTAGAATTTACTTTTAATTAATTTATTAAAAATAAAATATTTCGGATTACTACATCAAATCTTCTCCTCCAACTCGTGGAGAGTGGTTGTAGATGGAATCTGTCTTCCAGATACTACGTCGACTGGGAACTCAGTTTTGTCAAAAGAACTTCAACCGGAGTATCGCTATTTGAACTTTATTGTTTGCTACAACATTCTACCAAACATGCAAACAAAAGTTCTTAGATGGGATAGGATGTTGTTCCTCTACCTTCTTGGTAATCCCACGGCGGCTATGGGATCAAACTTAAACATTCCCTATCTCATCTGGTCGAGGATGGCACGGTACGTCGAACATGCTCACCCTACAGAGAGACTTCCCTATCCTATGATCATCATGCGTATTTTTCGGAAATTTAAAGTCGACACAAGTACGAGTTCCTACATGCACAGTCTAGGAACTATTAATGACTCGACTATTGTGAAGTCTCTCTCCACTAAACAAGATGAGTCTTCATCACCTCCTCACCGAAGAAGAGCACAACCAGCAGCAACAGCTTCAGTCCCTACCGCACCTGCAGCACAACGAGCACCTCCTTCACCTACCGAGGATGATGCCTCAGTAACTTCAATCTATAGGGAACAACAGCGTCTCTCTTCTGAGCAAGAACGCATGTCAAATGAGTTCATAGAAATGAAGGAAGAGATTCGCGGAGTTAAGAAAGAACAAGTATCAATGAACAAGCACATCAAGAAGATTTTCCAAAAACTTGGGTGCATCAGTTCTGAGGAATCTGAATAGTATTTTGTCTCTAACATTCCTTTTCTTGTGCAGGTTTTTAGTTTTAGTTTTCTTTTCGTTTAGTTCTCAGGTTTTTCTTATTTTTGGAACGCTTTAACTCTCCTTGAATTTTGTAATTTTGGCGTAATTTAGTGACAAAAAGGGGGAGAGAGAAAAGAGAACTTTGAACAATGCTTGTGTGAGAATGCTTGTGAGAACTTGAAACTAAGGTAAGTATAACTTCAACTTTTGGTTTTATATTGTTTTGATGCATGCCTCAGCTAACTATTCGACTAACTATTTGGGCATGTAATATAACTAACAAGTTGATGTTGACTAACAATTTCTGTGACATTTAAATTTTTATTGCTTAGAAGATATGTCGATTTTTGATTGTGTTTTTCTTACATATCTGAATTTGCAAATGTCATGATAAGTATAAACTCTATCTCTGTGTTTGGTTTTGTATGATAAAATTCTTGAGGTATCTAACGACTTTTGTTTGTCAAAAATGCTTTATTTTTGCAGAGAGTACAGATGTCTAAGTCTAGAGTCTGTTTTAGGAGTTTATCTCATGTACTTATTTTTATTTGGATCTCCAATGTAAATTTTTGTTATATGGTGATATCAACAAAAATATTTTTTTGAATTTTCTTGAGTGGATTTGTGTTTTGTCATGAAACCGCCAAAGGGGGAGATTGTTAAGGAATTTGTGTTGGCGTATGTCGTGAAATTGTTTAAGTCTTGAAGATTGAAGATGAAAAAGTTTGGATCATATACCTCAATCTCAAGAAAGAAGAATTCAAAAGGATCAGGTATGTTTAACTAAATATTTTTGGTGATCCGAATACTTCTAATATAGTAGAAACACTTGGTTGAATGTTTGATTGCATAAAGTTCAAAAACTGGACATACTATATGTTCAGGATCCGGATCGGACATCACAGTCCGGACCCCGAACATAGGTTTGTTCATGCGCAATTCCAGTCCGGACCGTGGGAATTTCAGTCCGGACCTCGAACGTGGAATTTGCAGGAATTGCATGAACAGTCCGGACCGTGGAAATTTCAGTCCGGACCCCGAATGTCCTCTTTTCTGGAAAAAGTCTGTTTCGCTGAAACAGTCCGGACTTCCGATTTAGAGTCCGGACCGTCGTCCTGTAAAATTCCAGAAATGGTTAGTTTTTTATCCTTATCTTCTTCCAATGGTTTCTAACCTATAAATAGACCCTATGATTCATCTTTTAGGGTACACGGGAAATAAAGCCGAAAAATCCACATATATAGAGAAGAAAGGAAATCAATAGATTTAATTCTATGTTTCTTCATCTATATTGATTAATTTGATTCTAGGTTTTCCAAACTCAGATTTTGAGTAGAATCAAATTAATGAATACTTAGATGGTATTTCCGATCTATTTTTAATCTAAGTATTCGGCGGATCATCACCACCCAAAAACAACGATTTTTCCAAAATCGGCGCGTGGATTCGCGTGGCCTTGTGGATTCAAGGTGCTACCGCTCTCGTGGATTCGAGGCGATGTACGTTCGTGGATTCGAGACGTACTGCTGGGTGAAGACCGTGGATTCGGTCGGACGTCGTGGACTCGACGTTGGATGCCGTGGATTCGGCGTTGGACCCAAATCGTGGATTCGAGGCGCGTTGCGGAGCGAGCGGAGAAGATCTACTAGGAGCGTATGGAAAAGTTGAGTCGTAAGTGTGTACGGTATATCACCTTATACGTGTTTCAATTCTAGTGGATTTCGCCGTGTTATCGGTCCCGTGGTTTTTTACTCCGGTTTGGAGTTTTTCCACGTAAAAATCTTGCGTGTTATTTTTATTTCCGCATTGAATTTTATTGCGCAATGATTTTTTGAGTGTTTACTGTTTACACCTATTCACCCCCCTCTAGGTATTTTTTTCCCTATTTAGATCCAATATTTTAAACCCAACAATCATGACTTAGTTGTTTACATTTATATTAGTTGTGAATTTTATTATAATATTCTAACCTGTTTATGTTGAATTATCTTGATTATTAGTAAACTCTATTGATTATTAATGTATATATATTAGTAACTCTGTTGTGCATTCTATACTTACTTCTCTAGGGGTGCTTGTATAGGAGAAATTCTGTTCGAATAGATAAAAAATTTTATATACCTGTTATCTAGTCGCGTCTTAGAATTCATTTTCACTTACTCAATTTAAAATTACTTTTATATTTTATATTTTATATTTTATATTTTAATTTTATTCTAATTATTTTTTTATAATAAATATTTTTAAATATTAATCAAAGAAATTCAATCCTACCAATTTTGATTATTAATTTGAACCAAATATACCGTTTTAAATTTTTATTTATTTTGATTTTCATTCCGATTTCATTTCTTATTTTGAACCGTCCTACAATTCTTCAACTCTTAAAAAAAAAAAAAAAAAAAAAAAAAAAAAAAAAAAAAAAAAAGGGGATATTAAAAGGAAAATAAGGATCATATCGGAACCAAACTACCCTAGAGTATAGGTCAAGCCGGAGGCCCCGAACTAGGGAGAAGCCTGCTACCGAAACCTGCAGGCCGCAGCCAACCAAATCGAAGATCGCCGGAAAGCCATGGAGGTACGGCCTTCAAACTTCCTCTCTCTCTCTCTCTCTCTCTCTCTCTCTCTCTCTCTCTCGCTGAATTTGGTTGAAAGAAAAACTGTGCCTTTTTCGTTTCTTGATAAATTTCTTTCCTTTCTAAGCGCTTATCTCCCGAGTCTTGTTAAATTTAGTTCTTTATTTAATTTTTTTCTTTATCTGATCTTCATTTCCAGATTCGAAATAGCTTTACCGTTAGGATATATATATATATATATATATATATATATATATATATATATATATATATTTGAGTTGTAGTAGATAGGGTCTTCTTATTGGATTCGATAGGCGAATTTGGTTCTATGAAAAACTAAGTTGAATTCTGGAAGGCATTTGGGGATGATCTTTGGCGCTTAAATATGAGAAATAGAAGCAAATAGAGAAGTATCAGGAGATAATATCAAGTTATAATTTGAAGCGTAATTACCGGATATTCCCTTGGCTGTTGTTGTACTAATTAATACAAAGTGTGAGACTATGAGAGAAAAGTTTGAAGGTTTCAGAATAATTTGCCACTAGCAAGCATAAATATCATGAATCTGTGGAGAAATTTCTGAAGGAATTTTAAAAGGTTGAATTCTTTATGAGAAGTACTGGAAAACAAGAAGTCGCTGTAGCATGCTGAATTTCGGCAAACAAGAATTTTGAAAAGTTGCAGAATGTTGTAGATGAATGGAGGGATGCTGGTAGCATTCAGAATTTTGAAAAGCATGAGTTCTTTATGAAGTTGTTATAGCATGCAGAATTTCGAAAAGCAAGAATTTGGTAAAATAACGAAAATCCATATTATTGGCCAGTTTTTTATGATTGGGTTCTACTTAAACAAAACATTATGTAGATTAGTGAGTGGACCGGATCTAGATGTATATTTTATATATTCTTTGAACACAGCGGTTTTCAAACTGAAGCTTCTTCTCTTCAACGGAATCATTGTTGGATTTCTTCTGCTAACGTCAAAAGACCAAGTTCTCTGAGTGTCTCTTCTTAGGTGCGGACGGAACGTTGTCATAGCTTCGGCTAGCAATTTGCACTGTTTTCTCTGTTGTCATGGAATGAAAATCTTTCAGTTGTGACTTGTAAACCAGGTGTTTAGAGGCCAACAAATTTTTTACTTTTGACCTGTACCTGTACAGGCGCATCCTACTGTAGATCTGCGCCTCCATTGTAAACCATATTAATTCTTTATTCAATATACATTAGGTTATTCCTAATGATCCAAAAGAAGAAGAAGAAGAAGAAGATTGGTTAGTGGACTAGATCTAGATGCATATTTTTTATGTTCCTGGAACGTAGTGGCTTTCTAACTGAAGCGTCTTCTCTTCAAGGCGAAGAGATCTCGAAATGAAACATTGTTTTTTTTTTTTTCTCTTTTTTTTTTTCACACTTTTTAGGAGGATCTGAGATGTTATTGTTGATCTATGTTTGCTTACACCTGTTTCTTATGTTAGTTGAATTCTTGATCTCAGCTTGGTAGTGTTGATGGTTGAACTTATTGTGAAAATCTTTAAGAGCGGCATGAAAGCTAATAACATGTTTTGAGGCCAACCATCATTACTTTGATAAATTGACCTTTATACCACTTGCACCAACTCATGGCATCTCCCTCCATTTATAAAAAAGATAAACAATGCCACTACAACTTTAAATATTACCCTCCTAAAACAACCAAGTAAGTGGATGCTTAGCGGTATTAGGATAATTGGGATAGGCTTTACATGTTGCAATCCTCATCAATATGGTGAGAAGTAGGACTGCTATGTGGCATAAATACCTCTGTAGGCTCACATACAAAACTGAAAAATGGTTGTTAACTTGCGAATGTCATTCATGGATAACCTCGATACTTGTCTTGTTGGTGAAACTTTGGACAATATTGGATATGGGTTTGAGTGTCATTAGAGATGATTTAGGTTGGCATCTAGTGTGGACCATTTCCACCAGAGTATCTTGTGGCTTTTGCAATGAGAATATTGTTCTATTATCAAGGCAAAATTACCCAACTTAGGACTCAAATCTCTCATTCCTGGTTTGTTCCTTGTTTCAAGAGTAATGCAGTTCATTGTTTTTGTTATTTCCCTAATATATTAACATTTGAACAGAGTGAATCAAGCTCTTGAGGCAAGGAAATGGTTTTGTCCATGGCTTTTTTCTCATGTAAAGGCACCGGGATCTTCATGATATCTGGTTGATGGAATAGGGACTTGGAGGAAATTACAAAACTAGTTGATGTGTTAGCCAAAAAATTGATATGGATTTCTATCATTTTTGCACATTTTGTTGGCCCAATATTTTTGTAGTCAAACAACCTTTCTTGGCATACGAAAACTTTTTTCTTCTTTTTACTTATTTGTATGTGTGATGTCTATAGCTTGTTTTGATATGGAATAGAAAAGCATCTTGTAGTCTCTTAAAAAATGGTTCTTTGTTGATCAGGAAATATATAACTTTGGTTTGTTTACTCAAAAAGAGTGGATGGAAATGGAGTTGTGATTGGGTATATAAGAGACATGGACGCTAATAATAAAAACTGAGATTAAGGATTTTGAGTTGTGATTTGGGCCTAATGAGTTATTATTGTTAGCGTGCCGGATCGTTACATTTGGTATCAGAGCCAATCACCTGCTGGAAGTGTGTGACGAGTCTCAGCTGAGCCTGGGTTTAGATGACAGGGCTAGCGAGACAAGTCTCACATCGCCTGATGATTTTGGGCTATGTGTGTGTTTGGGCTGACGAGGACGTCAGGCCTAAACGGCGGGGAGTCTGTGACATCCCAATAGTCCCACATCGGATGGGAATGGAGTTGTGATTGGATATATAAGAGACATGGACACTAATAATAATAACTGAGCTTAATCATTTTGGGCCGTGGTTCAGGCCCAACGAGTTATTATTGCTAGTGGGCCGGGTAGTTACAGTGGATGTTGTTGAAGATCAGCTAGGTTAACAATACTAGACCATTTTACAAACTTTCCTAGATCTTGATATGAAAGGAGCACTTGTTTTAGTACAAGCCTTGATTAATCAAATAAAAATTCTAACACCGTGAAAGCAAATAAAATGGGAATATGTTTTGCACATTGGCATGACCAGTTGATAGATCTGGTGAGAGGTTTGGTTGATTGTTCATGCTAAATAGCTTTGTAGCCAGGGTGCCTGTCACGCCCCGGGTTAGGCAGAAACTCGGGCTTGCCAACAGATCTGCCGCTCATACGGTAAGGCCCACACAAGCGAAGCGTTTAACGTGCAAAAGTAAAACATCTAGCAATACTAAACAAATATATCAGAGCTGGAATAAAACTACTATAAATTAGAATGTAGTCCACTGTATATCTAATACATATCCCACAAATACAAAACCATCTCTCAACAGAAGATAAGTATATAACATCAGCATGTATAGCCTACTCTCCAAAAAACCAGCTACAAGGTACTTCTCTAGCTCGACCTGCTTCAATAGAAAGGGATCTAACTCACGGCTCCCTTACCTCGATCAGTAACAGCAACGGGTGAAGAAGTCTCTACAAAAAGGTCAACAATCGCGGGTGTGAGCATAGTGAACCCTTCGGTCCTTCACGTAAATTCGTTAAAGCAGAGGGGTTTAGTTGCTATTGTTGCAACTCTATAATTAAGAGGGCAGAGGTAACGTGAATGTGTTGTCCACTCTAAACTCTGCAGACGCACGTCTAGTCCAGAGTGTAGTCACCATCAGCCTTCTCTCACTCTTTTTTTCCTCTTTATACCTTTGGAGAAGAAATCATACTTGCCAGAAGGAAATCCATAGTAAGGGTGAGAACTAACCCAGAGCTTGAGGACGGCAAGAAGCTTCAAGGAGAAACATTATGAGGAAGAATGAGGTCTTCTCTCCAACGAGATAGCTAACGAGGAAGAGAGGTGATTAGAGATGATTGGAGTTTTGAGCTTTGGAACTCCAAAAGGAGGATCTTTAAGGGTTCTAATGTTTTCGGACCGTGTTTTAGGATTTCTTTTTTGATTCAGGAGAATGAGACCTGCCCTGATGGAAGCAAGTTTGACTAATGTGGGGAATATCACCGAAAAGGGGTGATCTCTTTCTTTGTGAAGCTTCTTGATTCTTTAGAGTGTTTTGTAGTTGGCATTAATTGTATGAGATGAGTCATACAGAAGCATAGATAAGGATCATTAAACCTTGAGGCTAGAACCGAGATAGGTCTAGAAATCGAACAGTTGATTGAGTTTGTATTGTGGACTTCAGGATAGAACTGAGATGGGTTTGGAAACCGAATGGGTGGTTGAGTGAGCGTATTGGATGTTTAGCATCTAATTTAGGTAAAACCTAAAGTAAAGCATAGAGATGAGCAACTCAAGGTTGAACATGACTAGAGATCCAACCGAGTGGGTTGATGAGGCGTGTAAGCGACGACCGAATGGAGAGTAGTCCGATCATTCTCGATTCTCCATGAGATGGGTGTACGAAGCAAATGATGGGTTAGTTCGATCATTCTCGGTTTTCCATGCGGTAAGTGGGTTATCTTACTAAAGAGTAGTTTGATCATTTTCGGTTGTCCATACAGTATGCGCGCCTAGCCGAGGGGAGAGTTGTTCGATCATTTTCAGCTTCCCATGCGGTAAGTAGGACTTCCCACTGGAGACATTCTCGGCTTTCCGGGTGGCATGCAGTTTAACCGAGGGAAAGAGTAGTATGATCATTCTCGGCTCTCCACTAGGCATCCAAGGACCAATCGAGTGGAAGAGTAGTACGATTATTCTCGGTTCTCTATGAGATGTGTGTACCGTACAATCAATGGGAGAGTAATATGATCTCGGCTCTCCTTGAGATGTGTGTACTGGACAACTGATGGGAGAGTAGTACAATCATTCTCGGCTCTCCACTTATTGTTCGTACAGGTTATCTGAGCGGGGTAAGTGTGACCCCCTTTGGCTCTTGGTGAGGTTAGTATAGAGCTTAGTAGGTCCGAGCTAGAGCTATGTGATAGTGAGGTGAACCTATGGGAGAGGCAAGTGTACGATTGAGTTATTCAAGTGTAAGGGTTTTTACTGTTTTCATAAGTTAGTTAATGAATTATCTTATCAATTTTACTAATGCCTCCTGGGGACCAAGTAAGTGCAGAACATTCTTTCTCAGTAGTTGCACCCACTAAATTTTTTTTGTAGTTCTTCCTGTGGTTTACTTTATTTTCAAATCTTAGTATCGCCGGAGAGGCGCATGACTGCAATAAGGGCATCACAGAAGAGAAGTGCTAGCGAGTCTAGTGGTACCCTCCTGTAGCGTTTAAGGAGAGATAGTGGTGTATGAACCGAATATCGAATTTGTAGTATTTTGTGATTTTATGAATGTAAATAAACGAAAATTTTATGTTCGGCTGATAGTTAAATTCCTATGGTGCACTTTGATATTTTAGGTATGCTCATCGCCTAACGTGAGGCAGGTGGATGTAAACGACCGCATTGATCGGGTAGAGAACTTGCCCGGTTAGCAAGTCTGTGCGCATGCCCAGGCCGACCAAATCGGTGGTCGCAGGGCATGACAGATAGGAGTGGTACCAGAGCTTAGGAAAAGTCCTAGGTGGTTAGTAAAGCGTAAGCCTAAGATGAGCCCTAGGCGATTAGTGAGCCGTGAGCCGTGAGCCGTGAGCCATAGGAGGACTTGAAGAATTTAAGAGCGTGAGTGGTATGTAAATAATGGCGAAAGTAAGAGATTGGGTCAAGTAGTGTTCCCAAACAGGATGTTGGGAGTCGATTGAGTGAACCGAACTTTCACTCTTCGGACAATTATGTTGGTGGCTGGGTCAAGTAGTGTTCCCAAATAGGATGTTGGGAGTCGATTGAGCGAACTGAACTTTCACTCTTCGGACAATTATGTTGGTGGCTGACAACGTAATGTTGGGGGTGAAAGGGAGTGTCTCTCATGATCTTTCGCTTGATTGGGTTTTTCCTGTGATTCTTCCTCTTCACGAGTTGATAGGCTGAGTCATAGACTTGGATTAACGTTTGCTGATGCTATCGTGTGCAACATAGCAATGGCACCACGTGGACGACCACAAAAGAAACCTCTGTCAGTTTATCCTGAGCTGTCGGAGCGAACAGAGCCGAGTGAGGTATGCGACTTGTGAGGCCAGGTAGTCGTGCTAATTGGTGTAGTCCAGCAGCAAGCAGAGGTCTCTTGGCGTTAAGATGAGCAGATTCAAAAGCTCCACGAATGGGTTGCATAGCAAGCTGAGGCCGCGCAAACAACCTAGGAGCCTATTGTGTCGCCTCCCATAAGGGCGACTGTAGAGGGCATTGCGGTGGCGGCTGAACCCGCTTCGACGCGCCATGCGCCATCGAGGGCAGCCTGAGAGACACACTGAAGGATGGATTCAGATGTACCTGCTGCCGAGTACCAAGTGCAGCGGGCGAAGCAGGAGCACGCAATGGAGAGCCTCGCCAATTTCAAGAAGTTCAATTTGCCGATCTTCAGCATTGAGGGCAATAACTGGATGGTAGTCAAATCGTCGATCGACTCAATGGAGCAATTGTTTAAAGATCTCATGATACTGCCGGACAGGGATCAGGTCCCTTAGGCAGTTCCTTTCTTGGACAAAATGGCCTATCGATGGTAGAAGATTGAGAAAGGCAAGCGATCTGATGCTGCTTTGTCCTTTCCGATGTGGGAGGAGTTTTGGGGACTCTTTTTTGCAACCTACTTCTCCGACAACACCAAACAACAGATGGAGGAAGATTTTAAGAATCTTCACCAAGGGAGTGGCACAGTGCTAGAGTATGAGCAAGATTTCTCTCGCATCGTGAGTTGTCTTCCCTCTATAGTGCGTAGCGAGATAGACAAGGCTTGATACTTCGAGCGAGGCCTTTGACCAAGCATATATTCTAAAGTCCAGTTGCTCAACATACAAGACTATCGGGAGATTGTGGATCGCTCCCAACTGATTGAGTCCGGAAAGGCTATCGCCCGCCGAGAGCGCGAGGCTTTTGATAGAGGCAAGGAGAAGGACAAGAAACGGGCTTCGGATGGCTCGGGGGAATAGTTCAGCTACAGGCAACCCCCTAAGCATCCACACCCACAGTCACACTCTCGGGAGTCATACCATCTATAGCCCTTGGAGCTGTGCGTGATATGTGGTGGACCACATCAGGGGGAATAGTTCAGCTACAGGCAACCCCCTAAGCATCCACACCCACAGTCACACTCTCAGGGGTCATACCATCTATAGCCCTTGGAGCGGTGCGTGATATGTGGTGGACCACATCAGGCCAATCAGTACGAGAAGCGTGAGGAGTGATTCATTAGCCGTGGCCGACCAGACCACGTGGTGCCCAATTATTGTCTAGGCGCTTCACCAGCCCCGTCTTGGGCTTCCATTCCATCGACTCCACGGCAGTATTCATGGACACCTCCAACAGTTCCTACGACCGGGCGACCCTCTTTGTCAAGGCAACCCGAAGTTCCATGACAAGCACCGAGTGGACGGGTTTTCGCCACCCAAGTGGAGAAGGAGCTGATAGCCGATGATGTCCTGACAGGTACTGTTTTATTGAATGGTATTAGATGTAGAGCAATATTTGATACGGGTGTATCGCCTGCCACTAAGGATAGATGACTATATTGTGCTGGCAAATCGGTTGGTGTTGAGCTGAACAGTAAGGTTTGACTGAGTATAGAGAGTGAACCGACTTTCGAGACAATAGGAACCCTTAGTTGCTGAGGTCGAGTTGTGACATTTGTGGACATTCTAGTAGTCCAAGATTTTCGGACGTCATTCCAGCGGATTAGTAGGAGAAGTGAAATCACTATCGTAGAGTTAGTGCGACAGTCACCAAGCTTTGGTGAATTGTTCTTGTGGTGCCTCGGTCCGAAGTGGGGGAGTGCACCTGGATAGTAAGGTGAACTTAAGCAGGATTGGTTAAGGCTTGTGATTAGTGCTAGAAGGGATAGTACACTCGAGTATAGGTGCTCGTGGAGTATAGCTTTTGTTCGGCCATGAGGGTTTGTTGGCAGTATCACTTGAGCACTTGGTAAGTGCGAAGGAAGCCGAGGACCGCACCGCTTAAAGGGCTGGTAGCTCTTGCTTTGTGCTTAGGAGCTGATAGGGGTGTGTTGCTCAGCGGAGCATTCTAGTCTTATAATGATGATCAGCATGCGTTGCTCCATGCGTGGACTTGTGAAGGTTTGGAAATTTGGTTACTCCTAATTGTGGGCATGTGTGCGAAGTCCCAAAGGGAGACTCCGTCACATGGTGATTGGGTCCGCGAGTTGCAAATTAGAGTATGTTGCACAGTGTTGAGTTGGATGTTCGACTGTAAGCCTACTAGGATTGTTGGTCTGTGGGCCCTATGTGGCAATCCTGAATAAGTGCATTAGCCTAGGGCTCTTAGGGTGAGGGCGTTGGCAACATGCGAAAGTGTTCCTCACCTGCTCGGGAACCAAGTTAAGGTGAGTGTATTAGTTTCACGGGCGAAACTCCTTTTAAGGAGAGGAGGATATAAGGAACTGGCCCTTCACGTAAATTCGTTGAAACGGAGGGATCTAGTTGCTATTGTTGCAACTCTATAATTAAAAGGGCAGAGGTAACGTGAACGTGTTGTCCACTCCAAACTCTGCAGACGCACGTCTATTGCACAGTATAGTCACCATCAACCTCTTCTCATTCCTTTTTTGCCTCTCTATACCTTTGGAAGAAGAACCATACTTGCCAGAAAGAAATCTAGAGTAAGGGTGAGAGCTAACCCAAAACTTGAGGACAACGAGAAGCTTCAAGGGGAAACACAATGAGGAAGAAGGAGGCCTTCTCTCTCACGAGATAGCTCACGAGAAATAGAGGTGAGTAGAGATTTTTGGAGTTTTGAGCTTTGGGACTCCAAAAGGAGGATCTTTGAGGGTTCTAATATTTTTGGACCGTGTTTTAGGGTCCTTTTGTTGATTCAGGAGAATGAGACCCGCCTTGCTAGAAGCGAGTTTGACTGAGGTAGGGAATATCACCGAAAAGGGATGATCTTTTTCTTTCTCTATGGCTTGTCGATTCTTTAGAGTGTTTTGTAGTTGACATTAGTTGTATGAGATGAGTCATATGCTAGGGGGCATAGATAAGGATCCTTAATCCTTGAGGCTAGAACCTAGATGGGTCTAGGAATCAAACAGTCGGTTGAATGTGTATTGTGGACCTCAGGGTAGAATTGAGATGGGTTTGGAAACCGAGTGAGCGGTTGAGTAAGTGTATTGGATGTATAGCATTTGGTTTAGGTAAAACCTAAGGTAAAACATAGAGATGAGCAACTCTAGGTTGAACATGAGCTAGAGATTCAGCCAGTGGGCTGATGAGGCGTGTAACCACCGACTGAATGAAGAGTAGTCCGATCATTCTCGGCTCTCCATGAGATAGGTGTACGAAGCAAACGATGGGGGAGTAGTTCGATCATTCTCGACTCCCCATACGGTAAATGGGTTATCCCACCGGAGAGTAGTTCGATCATTTTCGGCTTTCCATGCAGTATGCGCGCCCAGCCGGTGGGAGAGTAGTTTTGTCACGCCCCAAGACCGTCAATTTGGACAGTTCGGGCAAGACAACAGACCAGCTAATCGGACATGACCTCTTTATATCCGAAAGGAACGGTCACATTCATATCAACACAAACAAGTGTATGCGGGAGAGCAATATTAGAGTATAAAAACTACAACTAACTGAAAACTTTCATTCATTAAACAACCAGTTTAAGCATGCAATGAAAGTAACAACATTAGTGAACCACAATATAAAATTAATTACATTTTGCTCTCAACTTGAATTTAAACAATTATTACAATTTACATCTTTTTCCCCACAATACATAGTTCACTCACAATATAAAATGGTGATATCTGCTAGACCCTCTAGGTCTCTATGCTGTTGGGCCCTTACTCCTGTCGTATGTCTCAATGGCTGTACCTGGATCTGGAAAAGTGGTCATCCAAGGGTATGAGAACTACTAAAAGTTTTCAGTGGGTTCAACCATCGAGAAAGAATATTCTACATCGCTTGGTCCAATAGAAGCAATAGATAGCAAGTAATATATAATAAGGAAACTGCAGATAATAACTAACATGCTCCTATCCATGTAAGGATAAATATCGTTACACTACCTGTGTATACTCAATGTCCCATTGCTACCACTTCATGCCATACTAGGCTACTATCCATAAGCTTGGCCACTATGCCGCTACATAAAGGTTGTACCTAAACCCGACCTTCTTGGCCACTCTACATTCTCATTTAATTCTTTGCTTTGGTTCAAGTTGTTTATCCCTTTGGAAGACCTCGTCCAACGGGCTCGCGTCCGGTAGTCATGTTACCATAAGACGAGACGATCCAAAGGCGCCACTAGCACCCTAGGTGCTCTGTGCCCAGGGAGATGGCCATCGCTGTCTTACTTCCGCACGAGTTCCAACATCCGAAAGTGCCATTTTCATTTTAAATGCTTTACCTTTTTACTTTGCCTTTTACTTGTCACTTTTGCCGTGAATGAGTTTAAAGCACCTTGGCACTCATTCACCCGGGAGTCGAAATATGCTCAGCCCCTCCCGTAGACACTTTTTCCTTTATATTTTCTCTTTTACTTTTTTCTTTTATCCTAGGTTATTTCCTCTAGGATAGCTTGGGTGTCACTAGACACCAATTTAGATTAGAGTTTCCTTGTATACTCACATTCACAATTAACCATGCCACTTAGCACTAATTTCATTTTAACTGCTTTTAATCCTTACGGAATTATCTCGTCCCACAAGGGTTCCAACCCAAGGTAGCCATGCTACGAACTGGCAAGCGTCAATTCCGAAGTTATAATTTTTCATTCTCTTTTATCTCTTTAGCCACATGGCATTTTTTTTAATTCCTTAGCCACTTTAAGCTTTCTTTTAGCTTTTGCTTCTTTCATTCATTCATTCACTCTCTGTACTTATTCGTTAACTCATATTTACAACCTTAGGGTATCACAAGTTCTCGAGGACACCAACTATTTCAATTTACCTTTGGCCTAGAGTTCATTAACTCTACATTTTCATTTCACATTTGGCCTAGAGTTCATTAACTCTATATTCTTATCCCTTTTTCAACCTTGAGTTCATTATTCTATGTTGCATTACATTTCATACTTGCCCTAGAGTTCATTTACTCTATGTTTCATCTTTCACATTCACCTAGAGTTTGTTAACTCTATGTTGCTCTTATCCCTTATTCAATCTTGAGTTCATTACTCTATGTTGCATTACATTTCATACTTGCCCTAGAGTTCATTTACTCTATGTTTCACCTTTCACATTCATCTAGAGTTTGTTAACTCCATGTTGCATTCCATACTTAGCCTAGAGTTCATTAACTCTATCTTGCATTACCCCATTAACCTAGAGTTCATAAACTCTATGTTTGCCTTGCAATCATTAACCTAGAGTTCATCGAGTCTATGTTTAAACACTCTATCATGCCACCTTACGTTATTCCCCTAAGACAATGACACACATTCTTGCTTAGGATTATCTCCTAGGTTTTATGCCACTCGTTTTGAACTCTTAACCGAGGTTTTCTCCTAGTTTCATATCCATGTAACTATGATCAAGTTTGCTCCTAAGTTATGTATCATTCATGCACTTTCCTCTAGATTCATTTACATAATTTTCTAGGGTTATATCCTAACATGATCTCAACCACATATTAATTTTTGCCATCTTTACACATGCAAGAATAACCTACATTAGGTTTAACCAGGGAATTAAGTGCCGCCCCGTGCCGAGCCGCACGGGGCGGCACGTACTGTGCCCCTACAATAGGGGCATGGTACGGGGGGGTATCTACACCACCACCCCCCCCCGGCTCGGCGATACCCATTGGGTATCGCTCGAGGCATAGCGATACCCAATGGGAATCGCCCGTGCGGTGCCGAGTTTTTTTTTTTTTTTTTTTTTTTTTTTTTTTTTTTTTTTTTTTAACACATGGTTTTACAGTAAACACATGGTTAAATACTTATTATACTTGTGAATTTTATTATATATTGTTATTTCTATTTTCTATGAGGTATAGTTGTACTTTATATATAAAAAAGTTATCAATATATTAATTGGTGAGTATAATAAGCTATATATAGCCAATATTCATAATTTTTTGACTAAACATTTCAAAACAATATTATAAAAGCTTATCGGGAACAAAAAAATTAAAAAAAAAACCGTGCTAGAGCGTGCCACTGGGAGGTCATGCGTATCTATCGGCACGCAGAGTGCCACGTGTCGGCACGCAGCGTGCCACGTGTCGGCACGGAAGCGTGCCCGTACCATACCGTGCCAAGCGGAGAGCGGCACGCCCCCGTGCCACGGCACTTAATTCCTTGGGTTTAACATAGTTCTCTTTTAGGGCTAAACCCTATTTTATCCACATTCATAATCATTCTACACTTACATGCTTCCTATCATGCTTCTAAAACAAAGAGCAAGGGGAAAAGGGGAGAGATCACCCTTTTTCAGAAGAATACCCCACCTTGATATTCTTGTTGCAAGAACTAGGGTTTGATCTACTTTCTCTTTAAGAAAGTCCCTAAACATAGGAGTAGAATGCATAAGAGGCTATTCTAGCTCCATTAAACCCATAAAAAGTTAAACCCATTAAACTCTAAGGTACCGTTTGGTTCGGGGATTATGAGCTTGGGAATAAATTTTTTTATTCCTGAGATAGCTTGCTATTCCGAAATAGTCAGGGATAAAAAAAAAAATAGTGTTTGATTTGTAAAGTTGCTATTTTTAGGAATAGCTGAAATTGTATATGGTTCATTTCTTGGAATAAGCGAGAATAGTGAAAAATAAGAATAATTATAATTTTAAAATAATAATATTTTATCAAATTAATTAATATAAAATATTAATTAAATAATAATTAATATTTATATAAATTAGAGTTTATATTTTAGTAAATAATACAGTTTAATTTTTTAAAAATTAAAGGTAAAAATTTTAAATTTGTATAAATTTTAAAATTTTAAAATTTATTAAATTTATAAATTTATAAATTTATTAAAAATTAAAGTTAAAAAATTTAAAAGTTAAAAAATTTAAAATTTCTCTAAATTTAAAAATTTAAATTTAATTATCTCGAAAAATGTGTAAAGTTAAAAAAGTCATGTATCATTCATGCACTTTCCTCTAGATTCATTTTAACTCTATATTCTTATCCCTTTTTCAACCTTGAGTTCATTATTCTATGTTGCATTACATTTAATACTTGCCCTAGAGTTCATTTACTCTATGTTTCATCTTTCACATTCACCTAGAGTTTGTTAACTCTATGTTGCTCTTATCCCTTATTCAATCTTGAGTTCATTACTCTATGTTGCATTACATTTCATACTTGCCCTAGAGTTCATTTACTCTATGTTTCACCTTTCACATTCATCTAGAGTTTGTTAACTCCATGTTGCATTCCATACTTAGCCTGGAGTTCATTAACTCTATCTTGCATTACCCCATCAACCTAGAGTTCATAAACTCTATGTTTGCCTTGCAATCATTAACCTAGAGTTCATCGAGTCTATGTTTAAACACTCTATCATGCCACCTTAGGTTATTCCCCTAAGACAATGACACACATTCTTGCTTAGGATTATCTCCTAGGTTTTATGCCACTCGTTTTGAACTCTTAACCGAGGTTTTCTCCTAGTTTCATATCCATGTAACTATGATCAAGTTTGCTCCTAAGTCATGTATCATTCATGCACTTTTCTCTAGATTCACTTACATAATTTTCTAGGGTTATATCCTAACATGATCTCAACCACATATTAATTTTTGCCATCTTTACACATGCAAGAATAACCTACATTAGGTTTAACCAGGGAATTAAGTGCCGCCCCGTGCCGAGCCGCACGGGGCGGCACGTACTGTGCCCCTACAATAGGGGCATGTTACGGGGGGGGGGTATCTACACCACCCACCCCGGCTTGGCGATACCCATTGGGTATCGCTCGAGGCATAGCGATACCCAATGGGTATCGCCCGTGCGGTGCCGAGCTTTTTTTTTTTTTTTTTTTTTTTTTTAACATATGGTTTTACAGTAAACACATGGTTAAATACTTATTATACTTGTGAATTTTATTATATATTGTTATTTCTATTTTCTATGAGGTATAGTTGTACTTTATATATAAAAAAATTATCAATATGTTAATTGGTGAGTATAATAAGCTATATATAGCCAATATTCATAATTTTTTGACTAAACATTTCAAAACAATATTATAAAAGCTTATCGGGAACAAAAAAAAATAAAAAAAAATCGTGCTAGAGCATGCCACTGGTAGGTCATGCGTATCTATCGGCACGCAGAGTGCCACGTGTCGGCACGCAGCGTGCCACGTGTCGGCACGGAAGCGTGCCCGTACCATATCGTGCCAAGCGGAGAGCGGCACGCCCCCGTGCCACGGCACTTAATTCCTTGGGTTTAACATAGTTCTCTTTTAGGGCTAAACCCTATTTTGTCCACATTCATAATCATACTACTCTTACATGCTTCCTATCATGCTTCTAAAACAAAGAGCAAGGGGAAAAGGGGAGAGATCACCCTCTTTCAGAAGAATACCCCACCTTGATATTCTTGTTGCAAGAACTAGGGTTTGATCTACTTTCTCTTCAAGAAAGTCCCTAAAAATAGGAGTAGAATGCGTAAGAGGCTATTCTAGCTCCATTAAACCCATAAAAAGTTAAACCCATTAAACCCTAAGGTACCGTTTGGTTCGGGGATTATGAGCTTGGGAATAAATTTTTTTATTCCTGAGATAGTTTGCTATTCCGGAATAGTCAGGGATAAAAAAAAATAGTGTTTGATTTGTAAAGTTGCTATTTTTAGGAATAGTTGAAATTGTGTATGGTTCATTTCTTGGAATAAGCGAGAATAGTAAAGAATAAGAATAATTATAATTTTAAAATAATAATATTTTATCAAATTAATTAGTATAAAACATTAATTAAATAATAATTAATATTTATATAAATTAGAGTTTATATTTTAGTAAATAATACAGTTTAATCTTTTAAAAATTAAAGTTAAAAATTTTAAAATTTGTATAAATTTTAAAATTTTAAAATTTGTTAAATTTATAAATTTATAAATTTATAAAAAATTAAAGTTAAAAAATTTAAAAGTTATAAAATTTAAAATTTCTCTAAATTTAAAATTTTAAATTTAATTATCTCGAAAAATGTGTAAAAAATGATGCAAAAATTTTAATTTTTAAATTTGTATAAATTAAAAAATTTCTATAAAAAATTTCTATAAAAAATTTAAAAATTTATATATATAAAATTTGTATAAATTTTAAATTTTTAAATTTTTAATTTTTTTTAAAATTTTTAAATCTATAAAAAAATAAAGTTAAAATTTTAAAATTTATAAAATAAAAAAAATTAAATTTAAAATTCTATCAATTTTAATTTAAATTTAAAAAAATAAAAAAGGAATGAAAATATGGTTGTTCTCGGATGGGAACAACTTTGTTCCCAACAATGGAGGGAATTGTTATCCCCCCTCCTTAACGGGCTATTCCAGAATAGCCCGTTAAAGGGTGGATAGCGAATCCCTTCATTTTTTTGCGTGTTTGGGGAATAATAGAGGGATAAAGGAGTTATCCTCCCTTTATCCTCCAATCAAACATGACCTAAAAGACATACCTCTTGTTTTAGCTCCAAAACGTGGAGAAGAGGGTCCCTCGAGCTCCAAGATTCCTCCTTTGGAAGCTCCTTCCAAGTCTCTTGCCTTCCAAGAGATCAATCCCTCCATCTTCTTCAAGCTAGGGTTCCTTCCCCAAGCTTCTAGAGAGAGAAAGAGAAGAGAGGAGTGAGAGGGGAGGGTGGAAATGTGTGTTCTGAGAGAGGGGGTCGTGTTTTGAAGTGGCCGAGCTCACCTTAAACCCTCCACACTAACCATGGTTAACCCAGTTTACCTGGGCTGTCAGGGCTTGGAGTACCGGTACACGGGTTTGGGGTACCGGTACGCGGGCTCTAGTTTTGGTACCAAATTTCTGGTTTCGGTACTCGGCAGTTGGGATTTTCCAACCCGAGAGCTCAACTTTTCAGTTTTGTATGGGGTATTGGTACGCGGGCTGAGGTATCAGTACACCAACACTTACAAAATTTTCCAGTTTTCTTCCAACACGAGAGTTGGATTTCTATCTTTTCTACAGGGTTCCGGTACCAACCTAGGGGTTTCGGTACCCTATCCAAAATTCTGAAATTTTCAGATTTGGATCTTCTAAACCTCGCTTCCTCGACTCACTTTTGATCCGAAAACTTTTACTTCAAACCAAAACACTCCAAACTCACTCTTTATAACATCTTAGACATGTTCGAAATAATTTAACCACACTTTGCTATTTTGCGAAAGCCGGTGCACTACAAGTTCGATCATTCTTCGGCTCCCTATGCGGTAAGTAGACTTCCCATTAGAGAATAGTTCGATCATTCTTCGGCTCACAATGCGGTAAGTGGGACTTCCCACTAGAGAGTAGTTCGATTATTCTTGACTCTCCGTATGGCATGTAGTTTAATTGAGGGGAAGAGTGGTGCAATCATTCTTGGCTCTCCACTCGACACCCTAGGACCAATCGAGTGGAAGAGTAGTATGATCATTCTTGACTCTCCATGAGATGTGTGTACCGGACAAGCAATGGGAGAGTAGTACAATCATTCTTAGCTCTCCACTCGGTATTCGTACAGGTCAGCCGGTAAGCATGACCTTCTTCGGCTCTTGGTGAGGTTAGTATAGAGCTTAGCAGGTTTGAGCTAGAGCTAAGTGATAGTGAGGTGAACCTATGGGAAAGGGCAAGTGTACGATTGAGGCATTCGGGTGTAAGGGATTTTATTATTTTTCTAAGTCAATGAATTTTCTTATCTGTTTTACTAATTCCTTTTGTAGACCAAGTGCAGAATATTCATTCTCGGTGGTTGCACCTACTAAGAGCTTTCAGTAGTTCTTACTCTCTGTGATTTACTTTCTTTTCAGATCCAGGTATCGCTGGAGAGACGCATGACCGCGCGTCACGGAATAGAAATGCTAGTGAGTCTAGCTTTGCCCTTATGTAGCGTTTAAGGAGAGATAGCGGTGTACGAACCGAATACCAAACTTGTAATATTTTGGGATTTTATGAATATAAATAAATGAAAATTTTATATTCGGCTGATAGTTAAATTTCTGTTGTGCACTCTAATATTATATGTACACCCATTGCCTAACGGGAGGCGGGTGGATGTAAACGACCGCTTCGATCAGGTAGAGGAGAACTTGCCCAGTTGGCGGGTCTGTGCGCGCGCCTGGGCCGACCAAATCGGTGGTTGCAGAGCGTGACAGTGAGAACTATTAAAAAGTAGTCTTCAGTGGGTACCGTCACCAATGCCGATGATTTACCTACTAGGTCCGCTAGAGGCAAAAGTATAAGCCTACTATAATGATAGAAAGTAATAGTTGGAAATAAATCTCTCTATAGCTACTATGCCTTTAACTAATCATGCTCAAGGTAAAAGTATGAATATGGAGTATGCAACTACTCACGGTGCACATCAAACCCAATCTCCCCGACTGACTCGAAGGTCCAATCTAGCCTACGCCTACCGACCACCACACACCAACCTCTATATGATCGGTTCAAGCACCACAACACCATCTCCGAGATGGCTGGTCCTAATGTAGGTCGCCCCTTTGGGGTGCAATGACATCAACGCAATAAAAGGCCAAGCTCCGGAACGGCACTCGAGGGTTGCGATCCCATCAACGAAAGGCATATCTTTGTCGAGCTCAAACGGCTCATGCAGTCTATAATCAGTGCGGATGATCAACCAAATCAAGAGATCTACAATCTACATGCCTATAGCACAATCCAGAGTAAAACTCAACGATCCGGGACCACCGTCAACCCCAACGACACCCAACAATATAACTCAGTCTATGACTGCTATAAAAATCAACTCAGTCTACTTGTCCTCTCAGCGTGAGTGCAAGCCCATCTTACACTAACCCGAATGCCCACAACCCTTTAACCAGAGTGAAAACAAGGTAAAAACAGTGGCTGTTACTAAACAATCCTGACAGCAATATCTAAGAAGCAGTTAAGTGTAGGTTCAGCATGCTTTGGTTTAGATTTAAGGGTCAATAAATCACCTACTACATGCTAATAATCGCAGGGGTTCAACTATAGAAATAAGCTAATGTCCACATGAATTTCAGGTAGTGCACATTAATCAACTAATAAATTAAAAATGCTGGACATAAATGAAAGCTCATCAAATTCGGTAAACATCAACCCACCTCAAACGCGAATCCAACCACGGCGAAGGCAATCTTCGCAGCACGAGCTCACACCCTCAGCTCAGGATCAGCTAGGCACTCCCCAGTCCACAGGCCAAGCCGCAGAGTTTTACAGTCTCAGCTCCGGATCAACCGCACAGTACTCGGTTCAGCCCGACAATCTCTAAATATGTCGGCCAGCTAACTCTACTATACCCTGACAGCTACTGAGCACCAGAACACTACAGTGCCTTGCACAAAGTAGTTCTCATAAGAGATGTTGGTATATATTATTAGATTTTCAATGATGCATTATAGTTTTGTAGCATTAAAAATTTGTAAGCAACAAGTCCAAATTCTGTTCATGCAAATCTGATTTTTGTCATGAAAATTTAGAAAGATGAGGAAAGAAGAGAGATATATCATTGAGGGAAAAGCCTAGATTCCTGAATAATGATATTTGAGTTGAAACTCATCAATTTTTGTTTTAATGCCCTTTTTCTGTTATAATAGTTATTCATTAATGCTTAATGATATTTTCGGATAAATACTAAGAAAAGAAAGTAGAAAAGGCATCTCAAATAAGAAATATATCTGCGCTAGTAAAAGGGGAATTTTTGGGCCAGGTTACCACCATCTCTCTTCCACGCCCTTTTCTTTTACCCTCAAATTGTTTTACTTTTGTAAGTTCTTCCTTGGTTTGCTTTGTTTATCCCAATTTCCATTGTTCTTGCTCACATATTTTCCTTTTTGCTCTCGCTATCGTAAATATGTTTATCTTCTAACCAATATGATCCAACTAGTAAATGAAGTGTTTCGTTTCTTTTCTGCATGTACAGGATGGAACACCAACTAGCATTATTTTAGTAAAAGGTTGAACTAACTAGGAACCTACTTCTATGACTCACATTTTACTTAGTTTTCCCACCTTTCCAAAAACATGAAAATATAATGGAAGAAGTTACTGTGGAACCTGTGGTATGGTATCTTTAGTACGAAGTGTGAGTGCTTTATGTAACCTGCTTAGGTTCAACTTAATCATTTGGCTGAGATTTCTTTAAGATGATTACTAGTGATAAGGGAGTTTCTACTAGGTATGTGTCGGGAAGATGTAGGATTCATGTTATATAGTTAGATAGTTGTGTTCTCTAAGTCTACAAATAAAAACATATAAGGCAATGACGATCTAATAATTCCTATTTAACTCTGTAGTGTCAGTGTTCCTTTTCTAAATGTAGACAATATTGAAAGTGCAGAAATGCATGGATGAAACACTCTGTTTATTAAATTGCGGAATATTGGAGTATCTTTAGGTGTCATTTGCAAACTTTTAAGCTGCAAAAAACAATTTAATGTATAGATTATTCATCAGGAAAATAAAAAGAAGAAATATTAATTTTATTAAGACTTCAGTAGGTCACATTGGTGAAATTTTCCACGAATCATCATGCCATATTAGGAAACATAAAAATAACTTGAGAACAATAAATTGAATGTGTCAAAATGGTTACCATAATGCACTTAAAGTCTTTTGTTCTTTTGTCCTTACTTTTGCTTTATTCTTTGTTCTTACTTTTGCATTTATTTTCCTTTTTTTCGAAATAGTTGTTTGCGTAAATAGTTGTTACTATATTGTCAGACTTCTGCATCTGTTGATGTGCAGTGTTTTGTTCTTCAATACTAAACATGTTAATATATTCTTTAATATTTTCCTGTTTATTCATGTGTTGATTTTATCCATCTTTTCTGCTGCTATTGGAGTTACAATTTAGTAAAGCCTCATTAGTGGTTGATTGTTTGAAAGCACCTTTGTTATGCATTTTAAGGTTTGCAAAACTAGTAAAATGCTTTCGTAAATATAATTTCAAAATCTTTTCAGTCAAACCCACCCAAGCATACTAGATATGCAATTTATTAATCAAAACCGATCGATAACATCCTAGATTCATAGACTGTTAGTGCCTTACGGTCTTCTTTAGAGTGGTAAAATGCAGGATTTTGTAAAGTGATCTATAGTTATGGCTTTTTAGGAGAATATATTATTGGTATATCCTTCGATGTCATTCGCAACCTTTTAAGCTGCAAAAATTAATTTAATTTATGAGAAATGATTCGGTATTTAATTTTATAAATAATAAAAACGATCTTAATCCTTAATCAATAAAGGATAAAATTGTCATTTTAACTTGTATCAGGTTAAAAGTTAACTTCACATCCAGGGTATTTTTGTAATTAAACATTGCAGAATTTAAGGAAAGTTTGGATTGATATCCCTTCCACAAATTTAGGCAATAATTTTTCATCACTATTTAAGGAATTTTAGAATTACACTAATTTAAGCGTTAATTTTGTATCACTATTTAAGAAAATTTGAATGTGTGTAAATATTCAAATTCAACGTATTTAAAAGGAATTTTAATATTCCACTAATTTAAACATTTATATTGTATCACTACTGAAGAAAATTTGAATGTGGGTAAATACTTAATTCAACGTATTTTATATGCCGAAGTAATTTTAGAATTCCACTAATTTAGACGTTAATTTTGTATCAGTATTTAAGAAAATTTGAATGTGGGTAAATATTCAAATTCAACATATTTAATATGTAAATATTTTCATTGTGGGTAAACACAAAATTGATATGATATGAATGTACGTTTAAATTCACAGTTTCGCTATAAGTTAAAAATAGGGCCTTTTTTGCATTTAGCCCCCTAAAAATTTTTATTTTTTAAAATCGCCCTATAAAAATTAAATTTGCAAAAGTAGTCCTATGCCTGCCACCTGGGCGCCAAGTGTGCGCCGCACAGGCGGGCTAGGTTGTGAGGTGGAGCGTAAGTTGAACATGGTGAATGGTTCACCGTGTTCAAACACGGCAAACCATTCAGCGTATTCATTATATATATAATAAGTTGTATATATTAAATAGTTTATATAAAAAAAAATTACTATTAGTAGGTTGTATAAAATTCTAACAATCAAATAAAAAAGTACTATTATTATAATATTTATTTGATTGTTAGAATTTTTTTGCTAGGTTGTTGGGATTTTTTTAATTGTTAGAATTGTATATGATTTGTTAAAATTTTTATATGATTGTTAGAATTATATATGATTAAAAAAAAGATGATAAATAATTTATCGTCTCTTCTAAATTTAGTAGGGATAAAAAAAATGATAATGACGGTTAATTATTTATCATTTTTAATAAAATTTAGAAAAGACGGTGAATTATTTATCATCTTTTTTTTAATCATATATAATTCTAACAATCACATACAATTCTAATAATCTAATAAATCCCAACAACCTACCAATAAAATATAACAATCAAATATTATCCAATTCTAACAATCTAAAAAATTCTAACAATATATACAACTTATTATATATATAATGAACGAACACGGTGAATCATTCACGGTGTTCAACTTACACTCCACCTCACCGTCCAGCCCGCCTGCGTGGCGCACATGTGGCGCCCGCATCACAAGTAGAGGGTCATTTTTACAAATTTAACTTTTGTAGGGCTATTTTTTCAAAAATAAATTTTTTTAGGGGGCTAAATGCAAAAAAAACCCCTAAAAATATTTTGAAATTCTTTTATGAAAGATGACTTGCAAATAATTTTTTAAAAAATTGTTTTCAAAGATTTATGCCAATAATTTTCTGTCCAGATTTTTGTAATGTCTTTATGAAGAATGAAAAAATCAAATTTGTATTCTTGATAAATTTATGACCGATTGTAATTTTGTTAATGCAAACACACCTTTAATTGCAGAAATTATTGGGCCCTCATTCAAATAATTTTGGTTCACTAGTAAATAATTTTGGTTTTTACGTAGCCATTTACAATGGTTTGGACACCTTTTTTTTTCCATATAAGTGTTTTGGACTCTTTGTTTGGTTTAAACAATTTTATTTTTCTTTGTCTATTCAATAGACTAGCCAAATTACTTCGAATCATAATAGCGAAATAAAAATATTTGATTTAATAGGAATATAGGGTATAATTTAAATTTATTCTTATAATAAAATTGTTTGGGCTAAATTAATTCAAATTTTAATAATAAAAATTGATCTTTTAAAATAATGAGATCATTTATTATAATTTAAAATTTAAGCCTGAAAATAAATTTGAAGTGTAGAACCTAAACAGTATATAGAAACCTAATTTAAAATTTAAGTTGAAAATAAATTTGAAGTGTAGAACCTAAACAATATGTAGAAACCTTTTATGAATCTAAGCAGTATAGTGCAATTTAAACTTACGACTAAATAAATCTAAATTGTACAATTTAAATTTTAAGCTTATAACAAATCCTCACCGTAGAGTTTTAATAGAGGAAACAAAATTAGGACTCAAGATAAATTAAATAAATCTATATGGAACAAATCTAGATTATTTGTATATTTTATCAGTTTGATCAGTCTAATCGATTTGATTTATCAAGTTGGTTTTGATTTTTTACCTTTAAAATTTTTCAGGTTTTAGTCGATTTTAAAAATTTTGGTTCCTTACCTTTAAATTTGCAATCAGCTTCCTAACTTTTTTTATTTATTTTAATTATGTTAGTATCAGGTGATTTAAAGCCAGGTTGAACCGAGTTGTTCGACTGGTCAGATCATGACCTAGTCTATCAAGCGGCTCTTTTCAAACCTTTGAACCGAGTAAGGTAAAAAACATCTTTGAACCGTAAGAGATAATTAGCATTTTAAACGTAATGACTAAATTTTAAAAAAAAAATTAGGAGGGTTAAGATTAGTAGTAACATTTTTTTCAAGATTGTTGCAAAATTTGTCGGAAGATCCCCTTACTAGTTCTTTTTATCGTTAAATTATGTCAATTTTTTATCGATTTGAATGAATTTGAAGCTAGATTAGTGGATTTTGTTAGTTTAATGCTGAATTATTCATTATTGTACTCGCATTCCATTATTATGTGACTTCTCTCCTCTTTTTATATAAAATTCTTATTATAGAAAGAACTGTAGAACGGAGAGAGAAGATAGAGAGAGAGAAAGGTGAAACAAAGAGAGGAGAGAGATAATAGATAAGAAAGTGGGGGCAAAATTACTTAATTACTCGTATCAAATGACCAAAATATTTCTCTTTGGGGTTACCTGGTAACCGATACCTCTCTCCAAATAACCTGCTATTGTAGGGTACAACTGAAAAAAAAAAAAATTAAATCTGGGCCATAGAGCAAAAATGAATGAACGACATTAAAAACTGAAAAGTATGGAAGCTCTACTCTTAATCTATAGGTGATTCATTAGGGAAAAATAAAATAGAAAGATTGATTTTATTAAGACTACATTGAGTCACATTGGCAAAATTTTCCATGACTTGCCATACCATATTAGGATACATAAAAATAACTTAAGAACAATAACTTGAATATGTCAAGATAGTATCCATTATGCACTTCTAGTTTGGCGCTCTCAACTTTTGCTTTCTTTTTGTTGTTCTTCTTTTGGCATTTATTTGCTTTCTTCGAAGTACTTGTTTGTATAAGTAGTTGTTACTGTCTTGTCAGGTTTCTGCATCCCTTGATGTATAGTGTTTTGTTCTTCGGTACTAAACGTGTTAATATATTTCTCTCATATTTTCTTGTTTATTCATGTGTTAATTTTATCCATCTTTTTTGCTGTTGCTGGAGCTACAATGTGCTGAAGCCATATCAGTGGTTGAATTGTTTGGAAGTACCTTTGTTATGCATTTTAAGGTTTGCAAAACTATCAAAATGCTTTTGTAAGTGCAATTTTAAAATCTTTCCATTTCTAGATTAACATCCACCCACCCACCCGAATATATTAGATATGCACTTTATTAATCAAAACCAATAAAACATCCTAGATGTACAGACTATTGGTGCCTTAGCTCTTTCTCTAGTGGTTAAATGGAGGATTTTGTTGTCTATTGATAGAATATTGATTGAAAAAGATGATCGTCTCTTCTTTTCTTCTTATTCAATTTATAGGCACATATACAATGCTCATCTCTTTTCTTTTACAGCCGTGCAATCTAATTAAAGAAATATAATGAATATGAAAATATACAATTACAATGAATATGGAAACTAATAAACTATACAAATTAAATATGAGCTTTATGTGGTAATAAGCTATATGTGGTAACATCTCCCCTCAAATTGATGCTGGTTGATCAAGAAGCATCAATTTGCCAATGAGAAATTGATGGCGCTGGCGACTGAGAGACTTGGTAAACACATCAGCTAATTGTAAGGATGTGGAAACATGTGGAAGAGAAATGACACGAGTATCCACAGCTTCTCGAATATAATGACAGTCTACTTCAATATGCTTAGTGCGCTCATGGTATACTGGATTAGTGGCAATTTGAATAGCACTTGTGTTATCGGCATGAAGTGGAGTAGGATCATGCTGTGGAAACCCAAGCTCAGTCAACAAACCTCGAAGCCAAGTAATCTCAGAGCATGCAGCAGACATAGCGCGATATTCAGACTCCGTGGAAGATTTAGACACACGGTCTTGTTTATTACTCTTCCATGAGATCAAAGAGTCCCCAAGAAACATGCACCAACCAGTGACAGAGCGACGTGTATTGGGACATCCCGCCCAATCAGCATCACTAAAAGCAATAAGATGCACAGGAGATTTAGCAGGAAAAAATAAACCTCGACAAGGAGAGCCATGGAGATATCGAATGATGCGACGAACAGCTGCCAAGTGTAGATGCCGTGGAGAGTGCATAAATTGACTAACTTGCTGTACAGCAAAGGAGATATCAGGCCGAGTAATAGTCAGGTAGTTGAGGCTACCCACTAATTGGCGATACAACAAAGGATCAGAAAGTAGCTCTCCCTCATCAGCATAATACTTAACATTCATTTCTAGAGGTGTATCAACAGAGGAAGAATCTTGAAGACCAGCCAAAGCAATCAAATCCTGAATATATTTATGTTGATGTAAGAATATGCCCGAAGAATCAGTTTGAACTTCCAAACCTAAGAAATATGTAAGATGACCAAGATCCTTCATATGAAAAGATTTTTGAAAATATTGCTTAAGCTGAGTAATCAATAAAGAATCTGTCCCAGTGATAACAATATCATCAACATACACCAAAAGAAGAACAACTCCAGTAGTTGATTTTCGAAGAAACAATGAAGAGTCATATTGGCTTTGGACAAGCTTAAACTGAAGCAAAATAGAGCGAAACTTCTCAAACCACGCTCGAGGAGCTTGTTTTAAGCCATATAATGAACGATTCAATTTGCAAACTTCCATAGTAGAAGAGGAAAACAAACCAGGAGGAGGTGTCATGTATATATCTTCATTGAGATCACCATGGAGAAAAGCATTTTTGACATCCAACTGTTGAAGTGGCCAGCCCTGTGAGGCGGCAATAGCAAGAATTGTACGGATCGTAGTCATTTTGGCTACAGGAGCAAATGTTTCATGATAGTTTATCCCATACTCTTGTCGGTTGCCTAAGGCAACCAATCTTGCTTTATAGCGATCGAGGGATCCATCAGAGCGAAGCTTTATTGAATAAACCCATTTACAACCAATGGGCTTAACATGAGGTGGACATTTAACAATGTCCCAAGTCTGATTATCCTGAAGAGCACGAAATTCCTCTTGCATTGCCCGCTGCCAATACTCATGCTTTACTGCTTCTGAGTAAGAAGATGGAACCGAAATGGAGGACAAAGCAGCAGAAAATGATGTATGATAAGAGTCATACCGAGGAGGAGGACGAGAAACTCGGGTAGATCGCCTCGGTAAAGGTGGGGCAGGAGCAGATGGCGGATCTGGCTCGGGAAGGGGCTGCATTGCACGACGTCGAGTGTAGACAACTCCAGGTTTGAACCGGTCAATAGAAGAAGACGTGTCATCAAAAGTAGGAAGAATAGCGACTTCAGGGGATGAGCTAACATGAGTTGGAAAGAAATGTTGACTTTCAAAAAAAACAACATTTCGAGAAACACGAAGCCTCTTTAAAGAAGGATCATAGCAAACAAACCCCTTGTGATTAGTACTATATCCCAAAAAAGCACATTTCACAGATTGAGCAGAAAGCTTATGGCGTTCATGAGGAGGCAAATGAACAAAACACACAACCAAAAGTATGCAAATGTCGATAGGAAGGATGCTGATGATGAAGACGAAAATAAGGAGAGTCAAGATCAAGAGTTCGAGAAGGTAGTCGATTAATAAGATAAACTGCTGTAGATAATGCTTCTACCCAAAAAATAGGCGGAACAGAAGATTCGAGTAACAATGTCCGAGCCACCTCTAAGAGATGACGGTTCTTTCGTTCGGCCACACCATTTTGTTGAGGCGTATATGGACATGAACGCTGTGACAAAATGCCCTTTTGATTCAGAAAATCATGAAATGCATTAGTCATGTATTCTCCACCAGAATCAGATCGAAGAATCTTAACAGTAGCAGAAAATTGAGTTTCGACATACACTAGGAAGGATTTAAAAGTTAAAAAAACTTCAGATTTAGAACGGAGAAAATAAATCCAAGTAAACCGACTATAGTCATCAATAAATGTTACAAAATATTTATACTGACCATGAGAAATAACAGGTGCAATTCCCCACACATCAGTATGAATAATATCAAAACAATTTTTCGCATGACTACCAGCAATAGGAAATGGAAGCAGTTTACTTTTTCCTAACTTACAAGTAGAACAATCAAAGGAAGCACGAGAAGAACAAAATTTATCTTTATTGCCCAATAAACCAGAAGTCAATAAATAAGACAAAATATCAGAATTGGGGTGTCCCAAACGTTTATGCCACCTTTCACATTTATTGATAATAGTAGAAGAAGTCAAAGCAACATGATTAGGAATGGAAAGTTGGAGTGGAAACAATCGTCCTACTTTAGGCCCCTTCGCAATCACCGTCCTCGACACCTGATCCTGCACATAACAACCACCACGAGAAAAATGTACATCATAGTTATTTTCTACTAATTGTCCAACTGATAGAAGATTATTAGAGAGTCCAGGTGATACAAAAGCATTGTTGAGAGTTGGAGTAATATCTCCTACAGCAGTAATAGGTAAAGTGTGTCCATTAGCAACCCGGACATGTTCTGAACCACGATATGCGCGGACATTTTTAAGCAAAGCCACCGAGCCAGTCATATGATTTGATGAGGCAGAATCAATAAGCCAAGATTTAGATGGAGAATTACCATTACCGTGAAGTCCTAGAGCTGAAAAGGCCGAAATAATCATTTGTTGCACCATTTCAGGACTGTTTGCTCAGCATTGTGATTGACTGCTGTTGAGGTTCCAGCTGGAATTTGACCTGTAAAAGGATTAGTAGTAGAAGCTTGAAATGCAGTCTGACGATTTTGGGGCCGAATTGAACATTCTTTGATGATATGTCCAGGCTTTTTGCAGTAATTGCAAAATTTCTTAGTACAATTTGCAGCAATGTGACCATAATTCTTGCAACTAAAGCACTGAACTTTACTCATATCCCTGCCTTTGCCTTTTTCTTGAGCCACAAATGCCATAGGTGTTGTAGTCAACCTTTCTTGTTCCAGAGTGGCTTGGGTAAAAAGACGTTGTTCTTCACGAAGTAATTCACCAAAACATATATCCAATGAAGGAGGAGGATGACGACTCATCAGATTAGAACGAACGTTCTCAAAATCTGATCGCAATTTCATCAAAAATTGATCGCGCTTGCTAACCTCATAAACAGCCATTACATCATGGAGAGAATCTTTCGACACGGTAACTGTCATGTGCGGACGCACATATGCCAGGCGCGGACGGGCTGAGCGCGCTGAGCACGTTGGGCAGGCGCTGCATGGGTTAGCCTCTAGTGGCTAAAGATAGAAACTTAGATTAGGTAAGTTGTTTGGAAATTCCTTAGATTAGGTAAGTTGTTAAGTTGTTTGGAAATTCCTTAGATTAGGTAAGTTGTTAAGTTGTTTGGAAATTCCTTAGATTAGGTAAGTTGTTTTGGAAATTCCTAGAATCAAGGAGAGCCTTCTCCATTTAGGTTGGGCCAGTGGCCATATATGCTTGTGATCGCGGGACAATAAGAAGAGGAGGAATTATATCCCTAATCTCTCTCTCTCTCTCTGTTAAGCCTGCGGTTGAGGGGAATAACCTCACCGAAGAAGACGGCCGGCGGCTACGAGCTACGTAGCCGCGGCCCAGCCAGTCGGGGATTCGACGCCCTTGACAACCTGGTATCAGAGCCCACCCGCTCCACCCAAGCCGCCGCCCACCACCCTAGCCCTCCACCACCGCCGCAGCCCTCCGCCACTGCCGCCCCGCAGCCAACAGCCATGAGCGATCCCACCGTCGCCGATGTGATAGAGATGTTGAAATCCATCACCACGGAGATGACAACCATGAAGGCCGACATGGCGGCTATGAAGGAGAAGTCGGCCTCGTCGTCGGACAACGGCGCCGGCGGCCGCCCGGAGGGGCCGCGCGATCTTGATCGCCCCCCAAAATTCCACAAATTGGAATTTCCCCGCTACGACGGCAAGACCGATCCGATGCTCTTCATCAACAAGTGCGCATCCTATTTTCGCCAACAGCGCACCATGGCGGAGGAGCGCGTGTGGATGGCCTCGTACAATTTGGAGGACGTCGCGCAACTCTGGTACATCCAACTCCAGGAGGACGAGGGCACGCCGTCGTGGGGGCGATTCAAGGAGCTCCTGACCTTGCGGTTTGGGCCTCCCCTCCGCTCGGCTCCGTTGTTCGAGCTCGCCGAGTGCCGGCGTACAGGGACCGTGGAGGAGTACTCCAATCGCTTCCAGGCACTCCTGCCTCGCGCGGGCCGCCTTGATGAGGCTCAGCGCGTCCAGCTCTTCACTGGCGGACTCCTGCCGCCGCTCAGCCACGCCGTCCGCATCCACAACCCGGAGACGCTCGCAGCCGCCATGAGCCTGGCGCGACAAGTAGAGTTGATGGCGAGCGACCGGCCGGTGCAGCCTTCCCCTCGGGCGCCCCAGCGTGGCCTCCTTTCCGCCCCCGCGCCACGGCCAGCGCTTCCGGGGCCACAGCAGCTGCTGGCGCTCCCTGCTCCTCCGGTGGCCGCCCAGCAGGGTCGCGACGAGGGCAATCAGAGGCGCCTCACCCCGGACGAAATGGCGGAACGGCGCCGTCTGGGCCTCTGTTTTAATTGCGATGAAAAATATACCCGTGGCCATAACAGATTTTGCCGGCGCATCTTCTTCCTTGAAGGCGTGGAGATCGAGGACGCCACGGACGCCGCGGGCGACGCGGAGCACGACGCCGAGGCGCCCTGTTTTTCCCTGCAGGCCGTGGCTGGGGTTCCCATGGCGGGCACCATGCAGATCGCCGTGGCACTCGGCTCCGCGTCCCTCGTCGCCCTCCTCGACTCCGGCAGCACGCACAACTTCATCTCGGAGGAGGCGGCGCGGCGCTCCGGTCTGCCCCTCCGCCAACACCCCCGCCTCACAGCCTTGGTCGCCAATGGCGAGCGGGTCACCTGCGCCGGCGTCATCCGTGACGCGCCCCTGCTCATCGACGGCAATTCATTCCCGGCCGACCTCTACGTCATGCCACTGGCCGGGTACGACGTCGTCCTCGGCACCCGGTGGCTCGGCGAGTTGGGGCCCATTGTTTGGGACCTCGGCCGCCGGCGCATGTCCTTCCAGCGCCGGGGGCATTCCGTCTCCTGGACCGGCATGGCCAGCCCCGCCGTGCCGGCCCTGGGCGCAACAACAGAGGCCGGTTCCCTCCTGGAGGCGCTGCTGCTCTCGTTTGGGGGGCTCTTCGCGGACCCCGTCGGTCTGCCCCCCAAGCGTGCGCACGACCACCGCATTGTTCTCAAGCCCGACGCCCAGCCGGTCGCCGTCCGCCCTTACCGGTACCCCGCGGCGCACAAGGACGAGTTGGAGCGCCAGTGTGCCGCAATGATTGCTCAAGGGATCGTCCGCCGCAGCGACTCACCGTTCTCGTCGCCCGTCCTCCTCGTCAAGAAGGCCGATGGCTCGTGGCGCTTCTGCGTCGACTACCGGGCGCTGAACGCGCTCACCGTCAAGGATGCCTTCCCGATCCCGGTGGTCGACGAGCTCCTCGACGAGCTCCATGGCGCCAAGTTCTTCACCAAGCTGGACCTCCGGTCCGGGTACCACCAGGTGCGCATGCGCCCGGAGGACGTGCACAAGACGGCGTTCCGCACCCACGACGGCCTGTACGAGTTCTTGGTGATGGCGTTCGGGCTGTGCAACGCCCCGGCGACATTCCAGGCCTTGATGAACGACGTGCTACGCCCGTTCCTGCGCCGCTTCGTCCTGGTATTTTTTGATGATATTCTAATTTACAGCAAGACGTGGGCTGATCATCTTCGCCACCTCCGGGCCGTCCTCGACGAACTACGCCGCCACCAACTCTTCGTCAAGCGCTCCAAGTGCTCGTTTGGTGCCTCCTCCGTCGCCTACCTCGGCCATGTCATATCCGCAGCGGGTGTGGCCATGGACCCGGCCAAAGTGCAGGCGATCCATGATTGGCCGGCTCCACGTTCGCCCCGGACTGTGCGCGGTTTCCTCGGCCTCGCCGGGTACTACCGCAAGTTCGTCCACAACTACGGGGCGATCGCTGCACCACTGACGGCCCTACTCAAGAAGGAGGGCTTCTCCTGGGACGACGCGGCGGCCGCGGCATTCACAGCGCTCAAGGCCGCCGTCACGTCCGCCCCCGTACTCGCCATGCCCGACTTCGCCAAGCTGTTCACCGTCGAGTGCGACGCGTCCACGCTCGGCTTCGGCGCGGTCCTGATCCAGGAGGGCCATCCGGTCGCTTTCTTCAGCAGGCCTGTGGCACCTCGCCACCGCTCGCTTGCCGCCTACGAGCGCGAGCTCATCGGCCTCGTCCAGGCGGTACGGCATTGGCGCCCGTATCTCTGGGGGCGGCGCTTCATCGTCAAGACCGACCACTACAGCCTGAAGTACCTCCTCGATCAGCGCCTCGCCACGATCCCTCAGCACCACTGGGTCGGCAAGCTCCTGGGATTCGATTTCTCGGTGGAGTACCGGTCGGGCGCCACAAACGTCGTCGCCGACGCCCTCTCCCGTCGCGACAGTGACGGCGGGGAGGTGATGGCTATTTCGGCACCCCGCTTTGACTTCATCGAGCGCCTCCGCCACGCCCAGGCCACTGATCCGGCCCTGGTCACCATCCACGATGAGGTCCGGGCTGCCACCCGCACCGCTCCGTGGGCGCTGGTGGACGGCATGGTCGCCTTCGCCGGCCGCCTATACATTCCCCCGGCGTCGCCGCTGCTGCAGGAGATCCTGGCCGCGGTCCACAACGACGGCCATGAGGGCATCCACCGCACCCTCCACAGGCTCCGGCGGGATTTTCATTTTCCCAACATGCGTCGCCGGGTGCAGGATTTCGTGACGGCATGCGTCACCTGTCAACAGTACAAGTCCGACCACCTCAGGCCGGCCGGTCTGCTGCAGCCACTGCCGGTTCCGACTGCTGTGTGGGCTGACATCGGCATCGACTTCATCGAGGCGCTGCCCAAGGTGCAAGGCAAGACGGTCATTCTATCCGTCGTGGATCGCTTCAGCAAGTACTGCCATTTCATTCCCCTGGCGCACCCCTACACCGCCGAGTCCGTCGCTCACGCCTTCTTCGCCGACATCGTTCGCCTCCATGGCGTTCCGCAGTCCATCATCTCGGACCGCGATCCAGTATTCACCTCGACGTTCTGGCAGGAGCTCATGCGGCTCACAGGGACGAAGCTCTACATGTCGTCCGCCTTTCACCCGCAGACGGACGGCCAGACCGAGGCCGCCAACCGGGTCATCGTCATGTACTTGCGCTGCTTCACCGGCGACCGTCCCCGGCAATGGCTCAGGTGGCTGCCATGGGCAGAGTACACCTACAACACCGCCTATCAGTCATCGCTCCGCGAAACTCCGTTTCGTGTGGTCTATGGCCGGGAACCCCCGACCATCCGCTCCTATGAGCCCGGCGAGGCCCGCGTCGCAGCGGTCGCCCAGGAGATGGAGGAGCGCGCTGCCTTCCTCGCCGACATCCGCTATCGCCTTGAACAGGCGCAGGCGGTCCAGAAGCGCGTCTACGACCAGCACCACAGGCCGGTGTCCTTCCAGGTCGGCGATTGGGCTCTTCTTCGCCTTCGGCAGCGGGCAGCAGCATCCCTCCCACGCACGGCAACAGGGAAGCTCAAACCGCGATACGTCGGGCCGTACCAGGTGGCGGAGCTCATCAACGAGGTGGCTGTGCGGCTACAGCTTCCTCCCGACGCTCGCATTCATGATGTGTTCCATGTCGGCGTCCTCAAGAAGTTTGTCGGTAACCCGCCGGCCGTTCCACCGCTGCTGCCTCCACTCCTGCACGGTGCTGTGGTGCCTGCACCTGCCCGGGTGACTCGGGCGCGGCTGGCCCGGGGAGTGCGCCAGGTGCTCGTTGAATGGCAAGGACAAACGCCTGCGTCGGCTACATGGGAGGATCTGGACGACCTCCATGCTCGGTTCCCTTCCTTTCAGCTCGAGGACGAGCTGGCCTTCGAGGCGGGGAGAGATGTCATGTGCGGACGCACATATGCCAGGCGCGGACGGGCTGAGCGCGCTGAGCACGTTGGGCAGGCGCTGCATGGGTTAGCCTCTAGTGGCTAAAGATAGAAACTTAGATTAGGTAAGTTGTTTGGAAATTCCTTAGATTAGGTAAGTTGTTAAGTTGTTTGGAAATTCCTTAGATTAGGTAAGTTGTTAAGTTGTTTGGAAATTCCTTAGATTAGGTAAGTTGTTTTGGAAATTCCTAGAATCAAGGAGAGCCTTCTCCATTTAGGTTGGGCCAGTGGCCATATATGCTTGTGATCGCGGGACAATAAGAAGAGGAGGAATTATATCCCTAATCTCTCTCTCTCTCTCTGTTAAGCCTGCGGTTGAGGGGAATAACCTCACCGAAGAAGACGGCCGGCGGCTACGAGCTACGTAGCCGCGGCCCAGCCAGTCGGGGATTCGACGCCCTTGACAGTAACACAAACAATATCAGAAAATTCAGTCCATAATTGTTGAAAACCGGAAAAATAATCTTGAATAGATAATCCTCTCTGAGTGTAATTTGCAATCTCGCACTCCAATTGAAACCTTCTTGCAGAATGTGTTTGATTGTAAACTCTTTTTAAATATGCCCACATGTCTTTAGCAGTTTTATATGGACGTAAATTAAGAATAATTTGAGAATCACATGACCCAATAATCCAAGACATCACCCTAGCATCTTTGACTTTCCATTGAGACAATTGTGTGGCATCCGTAGGAGCTGGAACAGTGCCATCAATATGTCCCCATAACTCCTTTCCAGTGACAAACAATTGAAATTGAAACTCCCATGCGGTATAATTTTTTCCGGTAAACTTAACACAAAATTCAGAAGTGCTACTCGCCATTGCAAAGAAATAAGAATAGTTCGCACCAAGAAAAAAAATCACCAAAAAAAGCTAAAATTTTACCGAAATCGTGAGCTACCTTTCCACGCCAAATTCCAAAACGTAAAGGTACTGCACCCGTGCACAGATCTGCCACCACTTCGCTGCGGCTCACTGTTTATTTCAGAATCTCTGATCCAAAGAGAGTAGCAGAACAATCCAAACAAACCAAAAAAAAAAAAACTTTTAAAACCAGGGCTCTGATACCATGATAGAATATTGATTGAAAAAGATGATCGTCTCTTCTTTTCTTCTTATTCAATTTATAGGCACATATACAATGCTCATCTCTTTTCTTTTACAGCCGTGCAATCTAATTAAAGAAATATAATGAATATGGAAATATACAATTACAATGAATATGGAAACTAATAAACTATACAAATTAAATATGAGCTTTATGTGGTAATAAGCTATATGTGGTAACATCTATAGCTACAATTTTTAGGAGCATATATTATTGTTGTATATTTAAATGTCATTTGCAATCTTTTGAGCTGCAAAAAATAATTTAATGTATAGATTACTCATCAGGAAATAAAGAAACAAAAACATTGATTTTATTAAGACTATGTTGGGTTACATTGCAACAAAATTTCATGAATCATCATACCATATTAGGAAACATAAAAATAAGGGTAAATTATACTTTTGGTCCTCGAACTATGAGGCTCGTGACACTTTGGTCCTTAAGCTTTAATTTGTTGTAATTTGTGGCTCAAACTATTTGAATTGCTCACAATTCAATTTAGTTGGCTAAATATGACAAATTGTTGATATAGAAGTGATATGACATTTTAATTATTGTAGCATCATCAATCACACTTCTTCTACATCAACAATTTGTCAAAATTTAGCCAACTAAATTGGATTGTAGGACTTGATTGCTCCAATTTAGAAAGTTCGAGTAAGCAATAAATTAAAGTTTGAGGACCAAAGTGTCACTTCTTATTGTTTGGGAACCAAAGTTATAATTTTCCCTAAAAATAACTCGAGAAGAATAGCTTGAATCTATCAAGATGGTACCCATGAGTCTGTTTTGCTTTCTTTTTTTTGTTCTTTTTTTTTTGCATTTCTTTTCCCTTTTTTTTTGAAATACTTGTCTGAATAAACTGTTGTTATTGTCTTGTCAGGCTTCTGTATCCCTTGATGTACAGTGTTTTGTTCTTCAGTACTAAACATGCTAACATATTTCTTTCATATTTTCTTATTTATTTATGTGCTGATTGTATACTTCTTTTCTTCTGTTACTAGAGCTACAATTTACCAAAGCCTTATTAGTGGTTGTATTGTTTGAAAGTACTTTTCTTCTGCATTTTAATATTTGTAAAACTATCGAAATGCTTTCATAAATACAGTTTCAAAATCTTTCCATATCTAATTAACATCCACCCACCCACCCAAATATACTAGGTATGCACTTTATTAATCAAAACCAGTAGATAGCATTCATAGACTGTTAGTGCCTTACCTCCTCTAGAGTGGTAAAATGGAGGATTTTGTAAAGTTTTCTGTGGTGATTTTTTAGGAGGATGAAGTGCATATTCTGAGATTTCTTTTGTGTGTTGGTGGGGGTTTTAGCTTTTCCTTTTTAAATGAGTTGGAAGGCCAAACATATTAACTCAATATTCTGTATGACAGAAAAAGCGGAAGTCAAATGACTCTATTAATGCATACGCAGTACAATGCGAAAATTGTTTGAAATGGAGGTTGATTCCTACAAAAGAAGAGTATGAAACTATCCGGCACAACTTCATCGACGACCCGTGGGTCTGCAGCAAGAAACCAAATGCTTCCTGTGATGATCCTGCTGGAGATATCGAGTACGACAACACTCGGATATGGGTGATTGATAAGCCAAACATACCTAAGCCTCCGCCTAACACTGAAAGAATCGTGATAATGAGGAAGGATTTGTCGAAAATGGATACTTATTACATTATGCCGAAGGGAGGGAAGAAGGTTCGTTGCTCGGGGGATGTGGAGAAGTTTCTAGAAGCCAATCCTGAATATAAAGATACTATGTCTGTTTCAAGCTTTAGTTTTACGGCTCCCAAGATTATGGAGGAGACTGTTTCTAGGAACTCAGAAGTTAAGGCTTCAGCAAAAAGTAAGCTGAGAATAGCCAATTCAGATAACAATTGAGGGAGATGTACATGTAGCGTGCATAATAACAGTTCTTTTAGAGAAGGATGAGTTCTACAAAGTGTTATTCTCTTTAATGCGATAATCTTGTAATCTTTGCAGTGTACAACAAAAAAGAAGGAAAAAATCTGTAGCTTGTTTTGAGTTATGGCTTCCTTGTACCTGAATTTGAGGGAAACATTTAATCTGTAGCTTGATATTCGATCCCTTTTGGAACCAATAGTATGTTTTACAGTGCTAGTGCGTATTGATGATACTAAGTTTTTAAATATGAGGTCATTCTTCAATTATTCATTCTTTGTCTTTTTTTTTTTTATTTGGTGCAACATAACGAGTTAATTAATGGACTATTATATGTTAGTTGTTTGAATTTTTCTACCTCTTCAGGTTACTGAGGGAAAAGGGCCACTATTTGTACATCAACTTTAGATGTATTTCTTACAAAATAGTCAACCAATGGTTATTTTTTTCTTATATTTGTAATCATATTCGCTCTAGATGTTGTATGAGTAGCATCTTCCTTCGTTTTACTGCAGATATTTGTCTTCATAGTTCATACTCATGTATGAAAGAGTTCGCTGAAATCAATGCAAACAATGTAGTTTTTCCTTTTTGGCGAATTCGCTCTTATAACTGAAATCTTGATGCAAGAGGATCTACTGCAAGTTCTAAATCAGATAGGGATCACATAAAATCAGGGATTTGGAGCTCTTCTTAGCTTGTTTTTATGTTTAGAATCTGCCAGCTTGAGTAATTGAGATGAAGAAAGAGCAGGGATGGAAAGAAAAAAAAAAAAAAAAAAAAAAAAAAGTGGCTAGTCTCTCATCTTGTTAAAACAGATCTATATTCAGTATGCGACTTCTTTTATAAACTTAATGAGTATATTAGCCAGTCCATCATTCAATCAGTGTATGGCACTCACGGAAGAGGCATGAGTCGCAGAATTATTAATCTTGTTGAATGAAAAAGATACATAAAAGACACAGAGTGAAGGAGTTTTGATTATTTGCTGGCGAATTAATTATTGTGGGTAAGTAATACCCATCCGCTAGCTCAGCTGGTGTGTATGGGGATTTTAACTCCAGCCTCCGTTGGGCTAGATTCTGAATGTGTGAATGTGTGTTGGGGTTGGGGGTTAAGGAACTCAGTTCATAGAAGCATTTTGCAGTTTTGTTTGTTGTTTTATTTTTTACTTCAAATGTTTGGAGATTTTTGCTGTGAACTTTTGTAAACATGATCAACTATCGTACCTATCAGCAAAATAACAGCAGAATAGGAGATTAGTTTTTAGATCAAATGGAAGCTGTTAGGTTGTTTGGCAAATGGAAGCTCTGCCAATCACCTTCCTCTCCTCTTGCACAGGCAGCTGGCTTCAAAAGCTTCTTCCTTGATTTGCTTCATATTTTTTTGTCCAAAATTTTGTGGAGGTCATTAAGTCATTAAAAAGGATTGGCTGCATGGTAATCAGAAATGAAGATATAATAGACAAGACCACCCAATTATGTAGTTGCTGCATAAATGTCAGAGTGCCATTTCATTAAGCCTTTTTGGTCTTGAAAGAAGACAGCCCAAATATTTCCTAAGATATAAACCACTCACACTGTCGACTAATTACTTAAAATTCTTATGTTCATCTTTCTTGTTGAGATGTTTTAGTGGATCCTTAGGAGGTCCCATCCTGTTTTGACACCAAATTTGATGAGTTTTAGATTCCTATAATATGTTGTATACAAGGGTAAGATCTTCTAAAATGATTTGGCGCACTTAAGGAACTTTAATTGATCAAATCAAAACATTAAGAACATTCCTAACCGAAAGTCACAAGATGTTGAGTTTGAACAGAAAATTAGATACAATCTCAGAACCAAGCAAATTTACAGGATCGATTCAACTTCGTTATTATTAACTTCATTTTCGAACCGAGTTTTCTGAGATTAAATTGCCAGTATCAACCAAACCCTAAAATCGGCCTATTTTGATTTGTTGATATTATGTAGCTCTGTGACAAAAACAAAATCCAGCGCCAAATTGTGCAGTACTACTGTAGAATACCGGGATTTTGGGTTGCGCGCCGACCGCGCAGGATGACGAGAGGCGGAGAATTCACCCTAGGCAAGTTCTATATATGTTTACTGATGAGTTCAGGTTGACTCGGATCATTGTGGAAGTCCCGGCTTGAATCGGAGCTTTCCGGGCATTGTGCGCCGATAGAGGACTGGTTTGGGAAGCACTGACTCCACAGTGGTGTGCAGAAAATTTAGAAATATTTGGAATAGGTGAACTTTATGGTTTGAAGAGTTTTGATTTTACTTTTTCGGGGTGTCGGAATCCCCGGTTCGCCAAATGGACGAGAAAAACGGACTCAGCGCGAAAAACTGTGCGAAATACACTATTTCTGGATATTTTGGGCTTAAAATGGTGTTTTGGGTGTTGCTGGAGGTGTGGACCGGGCTCACGGCGGCCGGCTCACGGGCCATGCACCGGCGGGTGCAGCGCGGTGCATGGGGGGGGCGTACACCCGGTGCAGGAGGCGACCGCAGGGGCCGGTGCACGGGCGGTGCACCAGGCCGCCATGCGCCGCGCATGCACGCGCGCGCGTGGCGCGCGCCCGCGCCCGCGCGTGGGCTGGGCCGTGCTGGCGTGCGTGACACTTGGTCGGTCGGACCATTTGGTCCGACCCGCCTTGCACCAGATCGGGTGCAAGGGAGTTGGTTATGAGAGGGGAGTTGGTGAGAGTGTTTGGTTGCACCTTAAGCCCAATTTAGGAGCTTGTTTAGCCTATTTAAGGGAGATTAAGGGCTGGGGTTAACTCTTTTAGACATCTTACTTCTTAGCTGCTAAGGAGTCCAAGAAGCAACCTTTATCTTCTTCGTCTTCATCAAGGGAACCACTATTGTTGGAGCTTGGTCATTGCTGGTTTTGGGTTCCACTTCGTCGCATTTTCTTCCAGAAGGTCTCTAGAGCTGTAGAAGTGGAATTTTTGGGTGATTCTTGCGGGGTTCTCTTCACAACTTCAAGATCTAAAACTTTTGTATTGAAGATGGGACCAAATTGGAGCTCTAAACTAGGTAAATATAGCAATCTTTGAGACACTTGTTTTCAGTTTGGGAGTTCGACCACAGGTTAGTGTTTTTACTCCCCTGGGATGTACAAATAGAATTTTAAGTTGGTTTTTGTGGAGAAATTTCCAAGACTTAAAGATATCCAATTTTCGTATTTTCTGGAACTTCAAATTTGGACTCTAAATTAGGTGAATTGAGTCATTTCTGAGACTTTTGTGCACAGCTGAGATTCGGGATGTGGTTTTGAGCAATGTTCAGTGTTTTTGCTCCCTAGGACTGAAGATGTAGAGTTTTAGGCTAATTTTTGCGGGGAATTCACCAGGACTCAGAGACCTACATTTTTCATATTGAAGAGGAAGGCTAAATCTTGCTTCGAATCAGGTAAATTTCATCATATTTGGAGCCCTTGGTTCAGATTACAGTTTTGGACAGCATGTGGTAATTTTGGAATATCTTTTTCTCCTCTTTATGAAATGGTGAATTTCAAGTTGGGTAATTTTCTAGACTTCAAGAGGAACAATTTGATACCTTACTCTTAAAATCTGGATAAGATTTGATATACCATCTTTAGTCCTCTTTGTAGTTCATTGTTGCTGAAAATCTGCATGTATGTTGGGAATGACTTATGTACCTAATTGGACTTTGGACCTTAATTATTGTATGCATTGGAACAAGTATTTAAGTGCAAGCGATTTATGTTGTAATGGACTTGATGTGCAGATTCTTTTAATGGATTCAGATTTATGAAGTGGGCTTATATGAGCTTGATTTTGTGTAAGCGGCTAGCGTTGTTGGTGGAGCTCCTTGGCGGCCTTTTTCTCTTCTACTCTAAGCAATGTGTACCGGAGGTGAGTCGGAGTTTTCGGTGTACTTGGGCCCTTGTTGTTCTGTGACTTTGGCCGTGGACTGACCCAGTTACGCACAGGTCTTGGTGTGAACTCGACGGGATTATTTGAACTTCCGGGGGATCCTTCGTGGTTCGCGGCAGTGCGCGCGCGGCGCGGTTTTCGATTTCTTTCCTCCGTTTGAGGGTTCGGCGCTTTCCCGACTTCGGCTTTGCCTGCGGAAAGCGTTCCAGGTGGGTGCTTTGTTTCCAGAACCGGTGGACGGTTCTCTAATTCTATATCTTAGGATGCATGCATGTTTCATGTACAACCGATATGAGCGAGAGGTAAGCAGAGAATGGCCTAGATCATGTGGATTGATGCCTACCTGATGATTGTACATGTTTGGTGAATTGGAGGCTTAGCATAGGGTAGACGGTTATATTTATTCCACACTAGATGACATAGAGATCATACATGTTGATTCATTGGCCTATTTATGTGAGATTGGTATAACATAGTAGGTATACTTTAGCATGCCTTGTTATTATATGGTTCATTCCCTTTTATCGTTTCTGAGGACAAAAGCATGCTTGTATGGACATATAGTTAGACCACCTTTTCCTGCTACACTACTTATTGGAACTTGACTTAGGAGAAACCATGCTTTTCCTTTCTCCTTCTTTGTTAGTCAGGTGGTCAGTGTTGCTCGGGTTCGAGCAGGGGTCTGGATAGTGTAGTCGGGACTTTGTGTCTGGGACAGGTTGGATTAGTTTGTGGGGTTTGCGGCGACAGCGGATATTGGGCGGTTGACCGGATATTTACTTATGCATCAGATTGGGTATCAGTTTTCTCTAGTGGATGGAGCTACCCACTTATCGTTTAGTTTGTATCCGATTGAGATCGGGTCTTCCTTTAGTGGATGAGTTTTCCCACTTTGATCAGAGTCGTGATCCAGTCCTGCTATATTGAGACACTTGACAGAGATACTTGTTACTGAGAGATACTTTACTCGTGTGGGTCGCTCCCCTCGAGTGCCACTCCGGAGGTAGGCTTGACCGAGCCGTGTGCCGGTCTGTTACTTATATTTTTGACCGAGCCGTGTGCCGGTCCGTTACTTATATTGAGATCGAGCCGTGTGTCGATCAGTTACTGAGTTCGACAGCAGAGCAGGCAGTACCGGGTGTTATACCGGTTCATTTGATTGGGTTTATTTCAGTCAGATACTTTTATTATTGCACTCGTGTCAGGGGGACCGAGTGGAGTCTAGTAGCCGTGTTTAGACCAGTGCTAGTGTTGTTGGGAACCGTCTGGGGATCGACGGGTGTCCCAAGGTCATTGTGAGTTGTTGACCGTTGTGCGAGAGGCTTAGTGATCTTGAGTTTATCCGTTCTGAGAGAGAGCGTGGATTTTTGACTATAGCCTGCATGAGCCACTACTCGATAGCGAGTTAGTCCGTTTGGACGCCCTACGTAATCCCTGCCCGTCATCGGGAGGTGGTCGTAGGTGGGGCGCAGGTTTGACTGGACCAGATGTGGCAGTCAGCTCGATTGGGTCGATTGTGCACCTTATGTGCTAGTGGTTGCATACCATTCTTTGATTCTCCCCTCTTGAGCATTTAGACGGAGGCTTGGTAGCTGTTAGGTGACATCAGCGTTCTTGTTCAGTTCCCACTTCTTTAGGTATTTTATGTCTCTCGAGGATTTGGTGGGCAGACCGTCGGGTCTGGCGGTGGTACCCACTGAGAACTCCCTTTTTAGGTGAAGTTTCACACCCGTTGGGGTTTTCCCCCTCCCTTTCTTTTCTCCCCTTTGTTTTGCAGAGTCTTAGCGGGTGTTGCGGATTCTGCGGTTGTTGTTCGAGGCGAGGGAGTCGCGTGCTAGATCCCTACCCATCGTTGGAGAGTAGCGGTACCCTTTCAGAGGAGATCTTCAGCAGATTAGTGGTTTTATTTTTTTTTTTGTTTTTCCTCTTTTGAGAGACTGATGTAGTGAGGATATGTTATGTAGTGAGAGACTGTACACTGATGTATTTATTGGAGATACCTCCCTGTTGAGTTCTGAGTTTTGTATATGAGGATATTGTATGATTATTACTTTTGGGAGACGGACGTTGTTGTATTTATTTCCAGTTGTACAGTGATTGATTTTAGTTATACAGCAGGTTTTTATTTATAGCTCTGATATTTGTTTAGCTATAGTATTTTTCTTGCAGGTAGGACGCTTCGTCTATGTAGGTTGGCATAGGTGGCGGATCTGTTGGCGAGCCCGGGTCGCAGTTTCGACCCCGGGGCGTGACAACTACTATGCATGTAGTGCTGATATACCAAAAGAGATCAAGTACAAAAGCAGATGTACAAACTTGAATTTCCATTGTATCAAAAGGTAATTAATAAAATGTGTACAAGATTTCAGATATTAGATGAATATTTGAAACCCAAAAATTAAAAATTTCATTTTGCAAATAGCATATCCAGCCATATCAGGGGAGTAATTTTTCTTTTTCGTCAGACTACACAACTGTTAGAAGATTTAGCATTGCATATAAAATTTGAAAATATAGTTACTGCACTAAGCCAGTCTGATGTAGATTTCGTCAACCAATTATTTATAATGAAATAGCCCAAATGTTTCCCGGAGTCCGGCAATTTGATCTCGAAACTTTCTTCCACAAAACTAAAGGGGTTTACACTTGGATTATGTGTTGTCTATCTGTTAGTTAAAAAGATCTTCTTAATCAATTTTGGCATTAGAAACGTGCTCTGAACATTGGCAGTTTAACAAGTCACCAAGTTCGATCAGGAATTCTGGTAAAAAGGAAGACATCAAGGTATGTTTGACCAACTTGTTGGGAATCTGGGGCCTTGGTGTTGGTACTAGCTTAGTTAGTTCGCTCTTTCTTTAGTTGCCTATCTTGGTTTGCTAGTTCCTCTCTTTGATGCTCAGGTTTTTATTCCTCACTCGCTCTGGCTTCTCCTCACAAATAGTCCTACTCTAATTAATATTTAAATTCAAATTAATTTATCTTTAACAGATTTAAATATTAATGTTAATCCAATTAAGATTTAATTACAAATCTAACCAAATCCTATCACAAGTGAAATCTTTTAGGCTATATTTGGTTCGGGGATTGTAAGCTTGGGGATAAATTTTTTTATACCTGGGATAGCTTGCTATTCCGGGATAGTCAGGGATAAAAGAAAAATAGTGTTTGGTTTGTAAAGCTGTTATTCGTAGGAATAACTGAAATTATGTTTGGTTCATTTTTTGGAATAAGCGAGGATAGTAAAAAAATAAAAGTAATTATAATTTTAAAATAATAATATTTTATCTAATTAATTAATATAAAATATTAATTAAATAATAATTAATATTTGTATAAATTAAAGTTTATATTTTAGTAAATAATATCGTTTAATTTTATTAAAATTAAAGTTAAAAATTTAAAATTTGTATAAATTTTAAAATTTATTAAATTTATAAATTTATTAAAAATTAAAGTTATAAATTTAAAAAGTTATAAAATTTAAATTTTTTCTAAATTTAAAAATTTAAAAATCTAATAGTAGAGAATAATAAAAAAAAAAAGTGATAGTTAAATTTAATATAAAATATAATTTAATAAAAATAATTTGTTATAAAAATAATTTATTGTAAAAAAAATTATTATAATATTTTAAAAAAATAATTTATTATAAATTATAATTTAATAAAAATAATTCATTATAATATTTAAATAAAAATAATATGTATTAATATATATAATTAATAATTTTATAATAAAAAATAATGTATTATAATATATAATAAATTGTGTCTACATAATTTAGCTTTAATTCAATTTATAATCATAATTAAATTTAGAATTAATTCTTAGAATAACACTATTCCACAAAAATGGTGGAATAGTTTATTCCAAGCTATCCCGGGATAGCCGAGAATACCAAGGTTTGACCGGGATAAAATATCCCAGCCAAAAATCATGTCGTTTGGCATGAATAGTGGGATAAAGTGGATTATTCCATCTTTATCCCTTAACCAAACACTGCCTTAGTGCTTGTTGTTAGTTACAACAATCATAATTTATCTGCTGACATTTTGCATATCAGATGTTTCTTTTTGGCTTAAACTACAATACTCTTGTGAAAGAAAACACCACAAGATTACATTTCCACCACAAGAAGAACAATGAAGAACATGTTAGAGTTTATTTACTTTTGATGATTTAAAACTTGTATTTTGGCCTTTGGACTTTCTGGGTGGCCCAACATCAATGGGCTTTATCTAGGAGCCCAAAGTTTTAGCTCACCATATGTGATGTTTGGTCCCGCATCGGAAACTCATCACATGTGGTAGCTATTTATAAACTCCCTCTTTCTTGAGTGTGTTGGTTAGGAGAAAGTGAGAGTAGAGACTTCTCCTAAAGACGTGCGCACGTCACGAGCTGGGTTGGATCGAGTGGCACGTGCGAACTTGACCTGGTTCTCTTTTTATTTGCTCTTTTATTTTTGTTTGGCTTAACTATACCTTGGGAAGTGCTTTCTCAGGCTACCCAAGAGGCTTGCCTTGGGAAGTGCCTGGTGGGTTGGCCAAGGGCCTCCTTAGTAAGGTCCAACGGCTAACCCGAGATCTAGCCGTTGGACCCTACCTTGTAGTGCACCGGCTCCGCGAAATAGCGAAGTGCGGTGAAATCACTCCTAACATGTTTAATTCGGAGTGTTTCGGTTCGAAGCGAAGGCCTTCGAATCGAAAAGTGACTTGACGGCGCGCAAATTTGAAGCTTTAGATTTGTGAAGCTTCAGGCTGCATTGCGTACCGGAACCAATTAATAAAAACCTAAATAGCAAGCTCTCGGTTTGGAAATTGGCCAAAAATATTCTAAATTCCTGGGTACCGGTACCAAATGTTGGGCACCGGTACCAAATGTTGGGTACCGATACCCCATGCAAAACAGAGAATTCCAGCTCTTGGGTTGGAGGTTTCGTGGGATGTGTACCGGAACTGAGGGCCAGATAACGGTACCCAGAACCCGTGTATGGGTACCCAATGCCCAGAATGCTGGGACAGGGAGATGAATTCTTTTGTGAGGGAAGTTTGGAAAATTCACCCCACCAGCTACCTAGTGTATAAAACCCACTCTCTCCCTCTCTCTCCTCATTCTCACTCTCTTTCTCATTCTCCCTACGTGGACAACCCGAAAAAGACGAGAAAAAGGAAAAGAAGAAGAGGAAGAAGAATATGGTGGCTATGGAGGCTAGGGTTTGGGGTTTTGATCTCCAAGAAGCTCGGGGATCGTGGTAAAGGCTTCAAGGAGGCCCTTCAAGAGAAGCTCCACCCCTTTTCTCTCCTCTTTTGGTCAAAAAATCCTCATAGGAGGTAAGTGTAAAATTAGGGTTTTCCTCTTTTAAGGTTTTTATGAGTTTAGATGGCATAAGAATGATCTTTTATGGTTCTAATCTCCTTTTTTTAGGTATTTTCATGAAGAGGAAATAGATCAAATGTGAAGATCGGATCTCCATGATGGATTTGCAGGATGAGCAGTGGCTTCTAGAGGCCTATGATGTGTGATAGAGTTGGTTGTGCATGAATCGGATCCCAGATTTGGAACCGGCACGAAAATCGGATCAAGTTTGCTTTTCTGAGGGCTTCCGGCAAATTTTAGGATTGGAATTTGGCGAAACAGACACCGGATTTGAACTCAGCGCGCGAAAATGATGAAATGGACTATTTACTTATTTTTTCGGAGCACGAATGCCCAAACACGGATTTCGAGGAAAGGTTAGTGTTCCGGCGGCCGGGGCACCGCCGGCGGCGACGAGCAGGTGGCGGAGTGCGGCGACACAGGAGCGGGCATGGCCGCGGGCAGGCGCGGCGCACGGGCGGCTGGTCCACGGGCAGGCGCGTACACCGGGAGCACTGGGGTTTGGCTCTGCCTCGTGGCAGCTCCTCATTGGTCGGACAGCGTCAAAGGAGTGCGGCGGGGCGGCGACATGTGGCAGCTTCTGATTGGTGGACAATTTCCGAAAGACCCGGAGTGTGGATCGGGCGCGTGCGCCGTGTGAACCACGTGGGACACGTGTCACTGTTCCATTGGCGGGCGCACGCCGCCCACGTGCGCGAGGCACGCGGAGCACGGGGCGGCGGGGGACAAGTGGCGTGATCTAGTGGTTTCGGGCGCGCACAGTAAGATTCGGGCGCTCGGATCTTGGGCCCGAATCCAATATCACATCAAATCACTAAGTCATATAAGTAGCTATAATAGTGAAAATATTATATCAAGCAATCATGATAGAAATTTTTGAAAATTGTCCAAAATCTAAAAAAAAATATATATATTACATCACATCAAAAAAAGTGTTCAACATCTAGGAAAAGGTAATATCACATCACATCAACAAAAAGAAGGAAGGAATTCTATATTATATATATATCTATAATAATTTTAGAAATTGACACAATTACTATTTATAGAAATAGAAATACAATCTTATGGATACCAAAAGGGAGTAGTCATCATAAGGAATTTGGGAAAATCTGAGACAATCTATGAAGAATAGTGGAATATTACTAAATATCACATCAAATCACTAAGGGTTTTTCAAAAGTTGTGCAAAATTTGGAGAAAGCCAATATCACATCACATATCACATCAAATCACTAAGTCATATAAGTAGCTATAATAGTAAAAATATTATATCAAGCAATCATGATAGCAAATCAAGCAATCATGATAGAAATTTTTGGAAAGTTGTCCAAAATCTCAAAAAAAAATAATATCACATCACATCAAAAAAAGTGTTCAACATCTAGGAAAAAGGTAATATCACATCACATCAACAAAAAGAAAGAAGGCATTCTATATTATATATATATATCTATAATAATTTTAGAAATAGGAAAAGAAGAGAAGGTATCATTGGTCTCTTTTTTTCTATTTCCAAGATTCAAGATTCATAAATGCAGATTTAGAAATAAAGATATTTGATTTGATTGATGTGATGTTTCAAAATTGTTGAGTCCCGAAAAATTTTTCACAGATTCCTCAGTTTTATTAGATTTTTTAAGATTTACTGTCATAACAACTATCTTTTTTTGTTCCTAAGATTGTTGGATTTTGACAGAATCATAGCTACTCTCTTTCTCTGTTTATTAGATTTCTATAAATACGAATTCTTTAATTACATTATACCATTGTAGTGGAATTTGAAGTATTCTCTTTCTCTGTTTATTAGATTTCTATAAATACGAATTCTTTAATTACATTATACCATTGCAGTGGTACAAAATTTGTTCATCAAATGTGAAGAAGAACTGTAGTCCCCTACTACTAACAAACAAATCAACAAAGATTTATTTACAAAAATATCACAAGATATGAAAATTTCTTCCAGATATTCTCACTATCATTTTATATATTAAAAAGTATTTTGAATAAATTTGTAGAAATATGTCTTTTGTCCTTTTTTTAACTTTGACAAATATTTTTATGAGCAGCTCAGGATAAGGTATTGATAACTTATCTGAAATATAACATCCGAAGAAACTTCGATTTACGTAAGATATCTAATCTAAATTAGTTTTGCTACTTAATCATTTACTATTATATAGATAATTATAATTTATTTATGATATCAAATTATTTACATTGATTGTAGGTTTGATGAAGCAGGCCTATCTAATAAAGAAAGGAAATGAAGAATTACTGAGAAAACAAATGAAAAATTACCAGTTGTCCTACATGTAACTTATTTTTTTAATATTACATATTTTTTAAAAAAATAAATTTAAATTGAATATAATATATCTAACTATTTCTAACTTTGAAATGTAATACATTATGTTTAAAATATATATAATTATTTCTTAATTACCGCAATGAAGCGCGGGTACTTAACTAGTATATATATAAAGAGAGAGAGAGAGAGAGATGGAGAGAGAGAGAGAGAGGGGTTTGCATTCAAATTACTAGAATACCAAAATAATCAACAAGGATTAGAAGAGGTTTGTCAGTCGAGACGTCTAGAGCACTGTTCTAGAAGCTTAGATCGTCCCTCCACGTGCGAGGCTCCAGCAATCACTCATAGTGATATAACGACCACCATCCACCCCGTCGGCATGACTCTAGAATGGTGCAGAGTGAACCAGTTCGACTTTCAAAGATCGAGCAAAAGAGTATTATAAAGCTTAGAGGAAGAAGAAGAGAGTATTATAAAGATCCAACAAAAGAGTATTATAAAGCTCAGAGGAAGAAGAAGAGAGTAATATATATTTTCAATGACTTAATCATTTTTCTGCTCCTCATATATACTAGAGCAAGGCTGCCTCGAGCAGCCTATAGGGAGATGGGTCCAATGACTAGATCTCGGGTTAGTCATTGGACCTTACTGAGAAGGCTCTTGGGTAGCCCGTTAGGATCTTTCCAAGGTAAGACTCTTCAGTAGCCCAAAGCTAAGTCAACAAAAAAAAAAAAAAAAAAAAAAAAAAAAAAAGTGAACCAAGTTAAGACCGCGCTCACCGTCACCCGCCCGGCTTGGCTCTTGCTGTGCGCACATGTGTTTAGGAGATGGCCTTACTCTCACTTTATTACTACCACGACTAAATATCACATGTGGTAAGCAAGATTTTTGGCTCTCAAGTAAAGCCCATTAGTATTGGACCATCCAGAAAATCCAAAGGCCAAAAACTAAGTTTTAAATCACAAATAAAAACAAATAAAATCTAACATCTCTCTCCCTCCCTCTCCTTTTGGAGTCAAACTCTCTCTCCTTTTGTATTTACATACAAAATTTTCCATCCAACCAAACAAGTAAAATAGTAACCAAACAAGAGAAAAAGAAATGAAAAATAGTTTTTCATATTTTTCCTTACCAGCCAAACACTAATACATGAAAAATTACTTATTATTGGGAAATCCGGTACTCGCCCTGTTACCAGATTTTGTGAATCCGCAATCCGCTCCTGTACCGCAATCTACGTCGGTATCGCCAAATATTGGGATTCCGCGGCGGAAACGTCAAATCGGATTTTTACCATAAACCCTTTCTCTCAACATAACTGGAACCAGCACACACAAAGAGAAGAAAACCAAAACAAAAAATATGCGGGTGAAATAAGATTCATTAACCAAGAGAAGAATTACACCGATTACACCGACTCCTCTTCTGCAATAGAGTAGCTTCAACCCGAGCCCTCATCCTGAATCTCTTTCACCCTTCTCTCATCTTCTATGAACCTAGAAGATTATGGGTGTGGCTAAGAATTACACCGATTACACCTACTCCTCTTCTGCAATAGAGTAGTTTCAACCCGAGCTCTCACCCTGAATCTCTCTCACCCTTCTCTCATTTTCTATAAACCTAAAAAATTATGGGTGTGGCTAAATCCTAGCCCCCACCATCTCCTTAGGTGTAACCACTACTATATGGGTGTGGCTAAATTCTAACCTCCACCACCTTTATGGGTGTTATCACCACCGTGAGTGTGAATACCACCATATGGATGTGGCTAAATCCTAGCTCCCGCCACCTTCATGGGTATTACCACCACCGTTGGTATAACCATCCGTCAAATATAGCACATATGCTATATTTATAGGTTACATCAAAAGCCATTTTAATCCTAGTATAAATAGATTTTTATTCTAATTAATATTTAAAATTTATCAAACTTATCTTTTTAAGATTTAAATATTAATGTTAATTCAACTAGGATTCAACTATAAATTTAATCAAATCCTAACACTTCTTTTTTGTCGAATCAAAAGACAAACTAGAAAATCTCTTTTTTACAAAAAACTTTTTTCCTCAGTAAATAGTTTTCTACTATTTTCCAAAGAACCAAACAGGCCCTAACTAAACTCAACGAGTGGTGGTATACCAAGATCACACATCACTAAATTACTTGATCCTTTCTGCCCTCACCATAGCATAGCCATGCTTCTCCTTATATTTTTGTTTCTGTCAAAGCTTGAAACGCCAAAATGCCCTTCAAACCACAGGTGAAGAAGACAAAACACACAAACCACATGTGACAAAGTGAAAACACACACGTCGTGAAAAAATTTTCAGTTACTTTCCTTCCGTACTAACAGCATTTGAATAAGAGATAAATTGTTTGGCTGTCATGTGCTTAGTCTAAACAGCGTGACAATGGCAGAGTTCCCGTGGAAAATTATTGTTGCACTCACAATGCAGCTAAGTTTTACACTTTGAATTGCAAGGCAGTAAAGCTCAGGCAGACTATACCATAGGGAGGGCCTTTTGAAGTTTCCTCTGATTTACTGTTGAATTTCTCCACTCTTTCTCTGTTTACAAACAATCCACACAAGAGAAGAAATTCATCATGCTTTATTTGAATATCATCCATTACTGAAAAAAGGGCAGACTGTAAACAGAGACCCTCGGAAAAGGATTTCTGTAACTGATTCAGTATATTTAAAGGGAAAAGAGAAACAAATTGAACTAGAACTCTCAAATGGCTACTGAACTACAGATGAGCCATTGAGCTATCTAAAGCTTATTGATAAATACTAAGTAAGACAGCGAGAGCATGCGAAAACCTAAAATTTACTTAATAAAAACTCAATGTTCCTTCTTTTGAATGATGCTCTTGAACCAGTAAGCTGAGTTCTTGGGGTATCGCTTGAGTGAGTTGTAGTCAACGTAGACTAGGCCGAACCTCGATGTGTACCCCAACCTCCACTCGAAATTGTCGAGCAGAGACCATGCAAAGTAGCCGATCACATTGGCACCCTGCTCAATTGCCGTCCGTAGTTCGGTCATGTAGCTCCTGTAGTAGTCGATCCTTGTTGTATCCTCCAATGCGTGAGGAAGAGTCACATTACCAGCTTGGTCCATTCCTGCATTCATCGTCACAAACAACAAAGCAAAGAATGTGCTTGATCTGAGTTAATCTGTGACATTTTGTTAGTTGCAGATAGAAGTGAACATAGAAAGAGGGCTAGAATTGACTTTTAAGTTGTTAATACCATTTTCAGCAAGAATAATTGTTGGGCTGTTATATGCCTCCTTAACATAAGTCACAGCTTTGTATATTCCCCATGGAACAATGTAAAGCCAATATGAATTTGCCTGCATCAATGAATCCAAAACTAATTGATTTTCAGAATTACTTTCATCTATAGCTAAATAAAGAAGATCACGAAGTTGTGTAGGTGTCAACTTCTTGTGCAAAAAACCAAGAATGATTGAAATCCATAGACGAGAAGAAATGAAGATAATGCAAAACTATGATTGCAAAAGAAAAAAAAAATTGAAGATAATACCAAACTATGATTGAGAAAGAGAGGAAAAGAAAAAAAAAAAAAACATTCTTCACATCTATGACTAAGTTAATTAGTTCATACGTCAATATCAATGCTAGAAATGAGCATCAAATTACCAGTTTTCCGATTTGCACACCATTTCGATCATCTGCAAAGGAAAGTTCAGAAATGGAAAAGATTAGTATAGAATTAATAGAAACACCATCAGCATCTAATATGTCTATAAAATCATATGAGAAGGCAGATAGAACTCACAAATATAATTAACATGCCAGTCATTTGAGTAGCTGACTTCCATACCATTGGTCCGTTTTTGGTCCCCCATATAGTAAGCAGTGTATTGATTGATGCCCACGTAATCGATCGAACCTCTAACAATCTCAACCTCCTTAGCAGTGAACTTGGGCAACCTGTCCTTGACAATCTCTTGCATTGTGTTTGGATAGTCACCGTACACAATCGGGTGAAGGAACCTGCAATAGATTGAAATTGTGTTCGTAAATCGTCAATTTTCTTAACGATGATGCCAATAATTTAGGTATTACTTAGAAATATTTTTGTGATTTTACCATCCAAGATGGAAGTCTCTGGCTCTTTGAGCAGCTGCTTTGTCCTCTGCAGAGTAAGTATGAGGCTCATACCATACAAAGTCCAAGAGAATTCCAATCTTTCCCTTTTGAGAAGCCTGAAAATAGTTAATTTTCATAAATATACTGTCGCTTTTTGATTAACTAACAGCTGCTAATATGACAACTGAGATAGCAGAGCAATTAGTTGTGCCTTTCATATGAAATACACAAGAAACGTTTCCAATGTAACTAACTAAAGCCACTCTATGATTTCCAATGTAACACAAGAAAGGTTTCCAATGTAACTAACTAAAGTTATTCTATGATTTCTAATGTAACACAAGAAAGGTTTCCAATATAACTATATAAGGTTGTTCTCAGCTAGAAATTTGTTCAGGGAATCTCCAAACAACTAGATTTTGTCCCAGTATCCTCTTATTAATAAGCCATTTTTCAAGCTCTCAACTGAAAACAACTTTACAATATGAATGCAAGGAGTGTTCGCTAAACAAACTTCCTTTTGTAACTTCCTTTTGTGTGTGTTTTACTCTCCAAGAAAAGAGAAATCTTTGCAAGTACAACATATAAATTATTTTGAAAATAGATATTGATTGATACATTTCTTGATTTGTAGGCGCTATAAAAGTTAAGTTCACAAAAAAAAAAAAAAATTATATTTTGAGGCGTAAGATTATGAAGAACACCAAGTTGATACAGAAATCGAAGGACGGGTACATGGTCAGACATATACCTGATACTTCTCACGGTATCGCTTCACCGCAGCAGCATGAGACAATATGAGATGATGGGCCACAGTGTAGGGCTCCGTACTTGAGTTTCCCCCTGCTTTACAACCAGTACACCTTCCCGGGGCATGCAAACCGTTGTCATACCCAAGAGCCGCCACACACCTCGGCTCATTCATTGTGAACCAGTTTTTCACTCTATCCCCAAATGTCTTGAAGCAAAAGTCGGCATAGTCAGCGAATGCATGCCTAAATCAACACGTAGAAAACACAAATATCGAAATACAGATATGAAACACAAATATCAATAGTAACAGTCAAGAAAAAAAAGAGAAAAAAAAAAAAGCTAATCCCTCTTTACTTACAAGACAAATTATTTTTAAGGCCTGTTTGGATGTGTGAATATCTTGTTAGATATTATCCTCTTTAAAATTTGTACATTTGATTGATAAGCAGTGCGATCAAATATTTAGAATTAGATATTATATTCGGCTTTCAAGCAAAGATTTAAGTGCCGTGGCACGGAGTCGTGCTGAAAACTTGCCAGAAAGGCACGGCACGGTGTTTGCCGGGCCGTCCCGATGAGTGTCGGTCACAACAAATACATGTGTCCCGACACATAATAGCATGAAATGTTTATTTTCTTTAGCAACAAAATGTTCTAATTGCTTATTATGTATCTTTCTCAAATATTTTGAACTTTTATTGAAAAAATTACTTAATAACTTAAAAAAAAAAAAGGAGGTTTTGAATTATGCCATCAGTACGGGGCTGTATCGTGCTGGTATCTTGTTGGCAAGAAACAACACGGTGGATACGGGCTGTGCCGATGGATATTTAAATCCTTGCTTTCAAGTCATTTTTTTGGATAAAATAAATCATTTCGTAGATAAAATATGCTATCCTACCAAATCATGAATAATAAGACCTGCAAAGGAGCAAAAATCAAACTTTTTACTTACAATCATATTACAAAATTCTTATACCGAATAAGTTATTCTTTGGATAATTTATTCCGACATCCAAATAGAGAATTAAGCAGGCACCTTGGTCATACTATTATGAATAAGAGTTTTTTTCAACTGTGAATAGATAAAATGCATCTTGCTACGATTTGTGAAATACTGCTGTGTCAATAGCAAAACTAGCTCTATTAATATCATTTCCTGTCTGTAAATAGCATGAAATTTTTTGAATTGTGCCATCGATATGGGGGCTATATCATGTCGGTATCTTGTTGGCACGATACGGCACGGTGGATACGGCCCGTGCCGATGGATACTTAAATCCTTGATTTCAAGTCATTTTTTTGGATAAAATAAATCATTTCGTAGATAAAATATGCTATTCTACCAAATCATGAATAATAAGACTTGCAAAGGAGCAAAAATCAAACTTTTTACTTACAATCATATTACAAAATTCTTATACCGATTAAGTTATTCTTTGGATAATTTATTCCGTCATCCAAATAGAGCATTAAGTAGGCACCTTGGTCATACTATTATGAATAAGAGTTTTTTTTCAACTGTGAATAGATAAAATGCAGCTTGCTACGATTTGTGAAATACTGTTGTGTCAATAGCAAAACAAGCTCTATTAATATCATTTCCTTTCTGTAAATACAATGTGCAACTAAAGGGACCATAATGCTAGAATGAGTCAAGAATAAGTAATAGAATAGGGAAAGAGAAATGATGAGCAGAATAGAACAATATGGTAACAAGGTGCAAAAAAAAAAAAGAACACAATTCGAACTTACACTATCTTTGGATTTAACCAGCCAAGATACTCCTCATGAAGTGCCAATGGGAGATCATAGTGATAGAGATTCGCATACGGAGTGAGGCCTACAAAATAATGAATATTTCTCAGTTTCTCAGTTTGAATTTATTGACTTAATTCTCTACTTGAGAATTTTACTTTCAAAAAAAAAAAAAGCTTGAGAGAGAATGCACCTTGCTTGATCATGTAGTCAATAAGCCCATTGTAGTATGCTACACCTTCCCAGTTGACCTTTCCAACCCCCTCTGAGTAGAGATGGAGAACAAGGTTCAACAAAGAAATTTGCAAGAACACAATGTTATTTCTGTTACGAATATGCAGGGGCTGTTTGGTTGCTTGCATTTCAAGTTGCATTACGGATGCAACTACCTACAAACCTAAAACTTTTGCTCGGTTTGCTGCAGGTGCATCTGCATGCTGCAGTTGGAGGCCCAACTGAATGTAGCCGAAGATGCAATAGCTGAATAGAGTAGTAATTTAAAATAAAAGGGTTGCCTTATCTACCCTCACATCTTAAATAAAAAAATAATATAATTCTAATTTTTAGATATCTCACCATACCATTTTATACCACCTGTAAGTAAGGTAACAAAATCTGTAAATACAGTTTTCAACTTTGAGCAACCAACCCAAAAAAAAATTCTAATTAGATACAGCCAAATGGGTTAGATGCAAATATATCTGCCACCTCCCAACTACATACACCTCGAAATGGTCCCTAAAAACAAGTCTAAAAGATCACTAATTGGCACCTGGGAAAATGCGGGACCAGGAGATTGAGAAGCGGTATGCATCAAAACCCATCTCCTTCATTATGTCTACATCTTCCTGCATACCACAAGAAGGCAGATTAATTGATAGAAAAATTATAATACTTGAGAAAAGAACAAAAGAAGAAAAATAAAGGCCTGAGCACGAAAGATAAATTTCTCCACCAATGAAAACAGATTCTTAGGTTTTCTTCTTCATGATTAGTTATGAACCGATTTGGGAGCTGAAGCGGAAATTGGGTTTGGGGATTTTAATTCTAAAAAGCATACTAAAGAAATAATTCTTTTTTTTTAGTCACCTTGTAGTGATGATACTCGTCGGTCGTGACATCTGCAGTAGCATTATTCGGAATATTACCTGCTCATAAACAAAATGGAATAAACAAAGTGAGTAAATAAATAAAATACAGCACAACCATCATATGAACATTTATTTATTGTGTTGTAATTGTAATAATAATTAAGATATGACCTGGGATCTTAACAAATGCGTCCCAAATGCTAGGTCCCCTCCCAGCCTTGAGGGCCATCCCTTCCACCTGGTACGCCGAGGACGCCGTGCCGAAGACGAACCCTTCCGGGAAGCTCGCGCGGCTCAGCCCGCCGGTCCCGTTGCATTCCGCCGCAGAAATGCGGATCGCAGCCGCCAGCACGCCGCAGAGGAGGAGGAAGAAGATCGCACTGAACTTCATCGTCTGCTTTTACGAGTGACGACTAGCAGCTTCAGCTACTGATATCACTCGAGTACTAGTAGTACGAATAATCGAATGCTGCGTACTGGTTTGATCCCTTTCTTATATATCTTTTATATTGTTACTCTTATTCTTACATTCTTACAATATATCAAGCGAGTGAAAACAACAAATTTAGATAGTAAGGAGCAATTTCCGCGTAACAATATGGCCTTATCCGTAGAATGTCATGTTTGTTACAGGATCCACCACATTGATAGGGGTGGGAAATAAGGATCTGATAACAATGCCGCGCATGCTCTGTCACTGCCTCCCGTGAGCAATGCTATCCGCCTAATTCGTCGCGACGTATTAATTTTATCCCTATTCAAAACGAATTAGTTGGATAGGGCAAAACTTATACATTGCTTCAAATCGAAGATTGTAGAACCTCCCACTTAAGTTTAACTTATTCCTATTTATTATCTGATGGATGTAATTTCTCGACCGATTATATTAATATAATTGATAAAAATAATTATTCAGAAAATAAATGAGACTTAAAATATATGTATATCCAAAGTAAGAAATATAGGATTTCCGAATGGCCTCTCAACTTCAATTTTTTTATTTGGTATTATGTAATTTTTTCTGATTTTCATTGAATTATTATTTTGTGTTAAATATATCATAAACATATAAACTTTTGCCCGCTTACATATGGCTAATCAAATTTAAAATTATATATTTGGTATCTAAATTTTTAGAAATTTTTTAAATATTTTTAAAATGAGGGTTTATAATTATTAATTTTTATGTTTGATTAGTTATAAAAAACTGCCCGGAATCTCTGAGGCCCTATTTGGAAATAGAATAGTGTTTAGAAGAATTAGTTATTTTATACTTGAAACACAAATGTATTCTAGAATAATTAGGATTAAATATAAATTTTTGTTTGGTATGCAAGTGTGATATTCCAAAGAATAATTTTTTTTTTGTTTGGTTGTGTTATGAGAATAATTGAGAATTAGAGAAAAAAGTAGATATATTTTTTTAAGAAATACCAACATTGCCCTTGTGAAGTTTTTTTATTTTGTAATATTAGTACTATTTATATGGGCTAATATTATTAAATGCAATTATTTTTAAACAATATTTCTTGTAAGAAATTAATTTAAATTTGTATTTAAATTGTTAGTTACATGGCATCGCGGAGAAGATTAGTTTAATTCATAATCTAATTATCTTTATTTATATCTCATATTTTATTTGGGGCAGTCCGGAAAACCTTCAAAACATAATTTTGAACCACTTTACTCTATTTTTAAAAAAATCTTATTTTATTATTAGTTAGCCCATTTAGATGGCCCAACAGCGTAAAAAAGATAACGACATATTATTTACGTTTCAGAGTTTTTTTTTGGAGAAAAAAAAATAAAATTTGAAATTAAAAATTTAAAATTTAAAATTTAAAAATTAAAAATTAAAAATTTAAAAATTTAAAATTAAAAATTTTAAAATTTAAAATTTAAAAATTATAATTAAAATTTAAAAATATAAAATTTAAATTTGAAATTTAAAATTTCAAACTGAAAAATTTAAAAATAAAATTTAAATTTAAATTTAAATTTTAAATTTTAAATTTTAAAATGCTAAACTATAAAATTAAATTTTATTATTTTAAAATTAAAATTTATTATTTTAAAATTAAATTTATTATTTTAAAATAATAAAATTTTATGTTTAAAACTTAAAATTAATATTATAAAATTTTAAATTTTAAAATTTGAAATTTTATATTTAAATTTGAAATTTTAATTTTAATTTTAAATTTTAAATTTTAATTTAAATTTTAAATTTTAAATTTTAAATTTTAATTTTAAATTTTAAATTTTAAATTTAAATTTTAAATTTTAAATTTTAAATTTTAATTTTAAATTTTAACTTTAATTTTAAATTTAATATTTTAATTTTAATTTTAAATTTTAAATTCTAAACAGTAAAAACAGATAATATTGAATTTTTTAAGAAATCAAATTGTGACACCCCCGGAATTTGGATTAGTCCTATATATAAATAATATAATAGGACTAAATTTCTTAACCCGGCTATAGCATTTTGGATGGTAGCAAGATCCAAGAGGTTATGAGAGTTGAGCGTGCTAGAGCTAGAGTAGTTCTAGGATGGGTGACCCTCTGGGAAGTGAGGCGTCACAGTTGGTATCAGAGCCATTCACCAGCCGAAAATGTGAGATGAGTCTCGGCTGAGCCAGGGTCATATAGCGGGTAGAGCGAGGCTCCCCGGCTAATGACCGTTGTGGGTGGAGTGCAGCTCCCCACAAGGTCAGCTAAGGCTAGCGGCTTAAAGGGGGGAAGAATGTGACACCCCCCCCGGAATTTAGATTAGTCCTATATATAAATAATATAATAGGACTAAATCTCTTAATCCGGCTATAGCATTTTGGATGGTAGCAAGATCCAAGAGGTTATGAGAGTTGAACGTGCTAGAGCTAGAGTAGTTCTAGGATGGGTGAGGCGTCACACAAATGCGTTATAAAATAAATATCTGTTTTATTTTTCAATGATTACCAAACGAGCCCTTACTTTTAATTAGTTTTTATTATTATATATATTGTAAAATATCAAGTTTAATACTAAGTTATAGGTTCATCTGTACAGTTAAGTCCTCTCTAGGATAACAAAATTTGGTTAAGTTATATCAAGTTTTATCAAGTTTTTCAAGTTTATTCTAAACACGTGTTAGAACAAAATGAAATCTCAATTCAAAAAAAATGTATATAATGATATGTAAAAAAATTAAAAAATTCTGCATGAAGTTTTGATGACATACTATAAAATAATTCAAGAGACAAGCATGATGAAGTAAAGATAAGCACCTATCCTATTGAGAACCAATTATATCAAAGCAATTTAGTAAGAAAGAAATGTAAGCAAAATTAAATGCAACCTGGTGACAAAATACATGAGTAACAAAATAACTTGTACAAAAGTGCAAGTTCAAATTTAGAACTGAAATAAAACGAATAAGCATAAACAACTACATATAGGTTGTCAAATGATTGTATCCGAAATCAAGTGGTAGTCCATGAGCTGGGAACAAAAATATTAAAGAAAGTCACATGAACATCATTTAAACATACACCTATCTATTATTAGTCCATAATTGTTATGTTATCATAGTTCGGATCGCGTCACCCCGCCGTGCATCGTCTGGCCCAACCAGGGGTGCAGGATCCTCCTCTTGATCATCAAGACCAACCGGATCAACTCCCATGTTGAAGTACAAATCATTTCCTTGGTGCCTCTTTAAGAAGTTATGGATCACACAACTTGCTAAGGCGATAAGACATTGCACTTTAATTGTAAGAATAAGGAGTCGCCTGCCGAAGAACCTTGAAACGCCTTTTCAAAATGCCAAATGCCTTCTCAACAACATTTCTTAATCGTGCATGCCTATGATTGTACAGATCTCGTGGTCCGCGATGACTACGTGCCCGTGCATTGCCATCAAATTGACTCAAGTGGTAGCGCTCTCCTCTATAAGGCACAAGAAATCAGTCAGTGTTGGCATAACCTGAATTCACTAAAAAGAATTTTCTTGACAGATTTTTGAAAACAGCACAAAGCCAATGAAAAAGTAAACAACATCTAAGCTTTTATAAGTAAAGAAATGTGATATACATATATGTACCCATACCTTCAGGAACCGTGAAACCCCCGCTTTCACAAGACCAACGTAGTACTCTCATATCTGCTGCTCTACCTTCCCATTCAGCACAAACAAATAAAAATTGGTGGTCAAAAGAGCAAGCGGCCATCATATTTTGGGATGTAAACCCTTTACGACAACGATAACGAGCTTGCTTACTCTTTCTTACAACCATTGGTATATGTGTTGTCACGCCCCGGGGTCGAAACTACGACCAGGGCCCGAAAACAGATCCGCCGCACATACGGGAAGCCCCGTATAGACGAAGCATCTAACCTGCAAAAAGAATGATACTAAAGCTATACAGATATCAGAGCTGAAAAGTAAACTATCACGCCCCGGGTGTAAACCAGAACCCGGGCCCGTCTACAGATCCGCCGTGCACACGGTATTTTCCGCATACACGAAGCGTCGGTAATCTGCTCAGATATAAGAGATAAAAATAAAAGAGCATAAAATCAGAGCTGGACTAAAACTACTACATCTCAGACTAAAGCTGGAAATAAAGTAAGGAACAACTGTAAATAAATACAAGTATCTCTCCCAGCTCACCACAAATATACAAACAGCTGGCTAACGCCAGACCCAAAAATAAAGTACAATAAGACTGTCTGAGAAAATAGGGGTACATCAAAAGTCCAGCTAGCAACTGTCCTCGATCCGCTGCTGACGGCCCAGCAACTCCCGCAGAGGACTCTGCAAAACAAAGGGGAAAAAATAAAGAAAAAGACGATGGGGGTGAGAACTACTATAAAAACAGTAGCCTCCCCTAGTGGGTTAAGCCTCAAACTCTGACGTGCCCACTAGGTCTACCAGAGGCAAAAGGAACGGAGAGGTGGTAAGCTATAAACAGTACTGCTGATAAGAAGATGAAGCTACCACTACGATGCCTCTAAATGCAGAGCCAGAAAGATGTAACTATAAGAATGCATCAGTGAATGTGCCTGACTGTATAAACCCAATCTAACGACCAGTAAAAACTGGCACTGCCTGCTCTGCTGTCGAACTCATCTGTGGGAATACTGACCGACTACTGACCGGTACGGTCGCATCCCAAAATAGGTGACATACCGACTACTGCCCGGTACGGTCGCACCCAAAATAAGTAACAGACCGACTACTGTCCTGTCACGCCTCGGCATCGAAACTGCGACCCGGGCTCGCCAACAGATCCGCCGCCCATACGGGAAGCCCCGTATAGGCTAAGCGACTAACCTGCAAAAGATCAACTATACTATACAGATATCAGAGCTGAAAGTAAAACTAAGCGAACAACTACAACTCTCAAATAATACAATCCAACCTCACCAAAATACAGAAATCTCTCGAGCAGTAAAATGAATACAACTCTATACCTCACTACAAATTCTCTCAACATGAACTCTCAAAAGTAATAAGGGTACATCTACTCTCAGGACGACGACTGGTAGGGATCTAGCTCGCGACTCCCTTACCTCGATCAGAAGAAGCAGCAACAGGAGCAACTGGAACAGGAGTAGAAGTCCCTGTGGGAAAAGACACCACGACGGGTGTGAGAACTACGTCCCAAGTAGTTCTCAGTGGGTGCCGCCAACAAGCCCGACGGTCTGCCCACTAAGTCTACTAGAGGCATAAAGTAACAATAATAATACTAAAATGAAAGGGCTGGAAAAGTAACTCTATAGCTACTATGCCTCTATCTAGATGCTCAAGAAAATGAAACAGATGGAAACAGGATGCATCTACTAACTCACACAGTATAGTCACCCAATCTACACTGACTGCCGCATAGGGTCCAGTCAAACCTGCGCCTACCTACTGCCGTTACCTTCACGGAGGACCGAACTTACGTAGGGCGTCCGTGGCTGCCACTAACTGGCCCAGCCAGAGGGACTGCGTCCGTAACTGCCACTAACTGGCCCAGTCAGAGGGACGGCGTCTGTAATTGCCACTAACTGGCCCAGTCAGAGGGACGCCGTCGACAAGTCGCGATACCAAAGTGCAGATCCACCCCGGACGTGGCACTCGAGGGGATCGACCCCAACGAGGACAAGGGTATCCGCGCACTCTGTCGAGCTCAAGTGGCACTGCAGGCTCTAGTCCGAAATCCACGCTCACGCTCTGAACGGAAAGACTCAGAATCCTCAAACATCTCGCACAACGGTCGGAGCACTCTCGACGACTCAGCTGATCAGCTCACACGAACACGAGACACAAGCCTCACCAACAGCTCACAGCACAACACACTGGATGGAGATACTCCACAGCCAGGACCACCGTCCACCAGACGGCTCCCACAACAGAACACTAAACTCACAGGAAAGACCGACACCATAAGGGTTCGGAAACCCGATAGGCCGGTGCTTAGAACCCTATCAAACAAGAACAGACTCTAGGCTCCGCCTATCGAAGTTCCCGACCCCTTATAGTTCGGGAACATGACAACCTCGGTACAACACGCAGAAGACACCAACCAGGGCCCGAAAGTTCAGGGAGACCTACACCTACAACCCTATCAAACAAGAACAGGTTCCAGGCTCGGCCCCCGTGGCTTTCGTCCCGACAAAGGAACGGCCCCTAGAACCCGGATCACTCGAATCCTTTCGAGTGGGGAGATTTACAGGAAAAAGGTGACATTTGTTATTGAAAATCATTTTGATCTAGAAGAAATCCACATTTAATGATTTTAGTTCTTTTTAGAAAAACAGTTAGAAAAATAAGTGTTTTACCCAAACCCCGAAGGGCTGATGCCTTTGTCCAATCAAACAAGAACAGACTCCAGCGGCCCTTCGATGCTTGGAAGAAAATATTGGTAGACTAAAATCATGTGTATGTCGAAAAGGGTTCTGGGTTCTAGGTCCGGCTAACACTAGTAAACTACTGCCACTAACACCGTGGCGACAATCCAAACAGTGGAAAACAAGATCTCTCGGGTCCACCGTTTACCCCAAACGGTTCCCGATACAGACAAGCGATCCACTACACCTACCAGACTCCACTCTGCTCCCAGCACGAGTGCAAATGCATCCCACACTAAAAAGAAGTCCCGACCGCTCGGCCCACTACCCGGGCGAGGATAACACTAAGTCCAGGAATGAAACATAAAGTGTGGATGTCTAAACATAAATAACCCTAGCCCAAGTGAGGGTTTTCTAATGGTCTGGTTACACATGCAACATATGACGAGGGTGCTAGGTCAGGTTCCAAGAGAACAAATATTTAACAGGTAGAAGGAAGCAGAAGAGATCATACGATCATCAGATAAATACAAGGAATAATAACACACAAATTCTAGCATGCTACCAAGTCCAATCCCTATCATGCATGATTCTATATCAATAGAATTAGCGCACAGACCATAGATCCTGAAAGCAAAGCCACCCACCTGAAGGTGCTAACTGTCCGGAGTCGTACAGCTGAGAAAACCAGGAAAATAACAACTCTATGTCCAACAGGTCCAGCACAGTCCACAATCCCTCCTGGGTACAACACAAGGCTAAAATTACACTAAATTCCAAAATCTGCCAAGAAATACCACACTGTAAATTCAGCCGCAAAGATGCGATTATTTCACCTGCTGAATGTGCTCAAGAAATTCCAAATAAAATATCCCTGCGTTCTACGCGTCGATAGCTTCGAAACAAGTACCTGCACGCCCAAATCGGAGCCCCGTAGGTCAAGTTATAAATTCCACAATACGGGTGCGCGAAAACATACAACCACACAACTGTAAAATCTTGCACAGATAAGGAGGAAGATGTATACCTTCGGGAAGGCCTCAAGAAATTCCAAAAAAAATACCACGATGATTCTCGCGTCGAGTAGATGAAAAAAGTCTATAAGAGTGTCTCAATCCGATGCCCGGTTGCGGAGATAAAATTCCATCAATCTGCTGCCCTCAAAAATCCACACAGCAAACAAGGTCCTTAGAGAGCAAGGTAGAACTCCTCGAAAAATGCGAAACCAGAAAATGTGCGAGAAATCAAAATCGTAGCCTCACCTGTTGCGAATCCAACGGCGAAGAAATCGCTCAAAAAGATGGTCGGAGTAGGCCGGGGGAGCTCGTGCACCGAAGAGCGACGGAAGAAACACCGAAGAAAGAGCGTCGCGCCGCGCCAAGAAAATGAGAATCTCGAAAAGCGTGCCCCCAAAAATCCCCAAACTCTGCAGATGGAAGTTACACCGCGAGAGGAACAACTTTGCTGAAGACCTCCCGTCGGTTTGAAGCTCGAAAGTGCCAAAAAGTCGAAGAGGAAGGGAGCTCGGGCCTTTAAATAGGCTGCAGAAAAACAATAGAAGAAATTCCCAACATGTCCAACTTTCGGGCGCACCCGAAGTTTCGGGCGCCCGAATCCAGGCGCAGAGGCGGGTTACTGTAGCCGCCCGGAAATTTTTCGTGCCGCCACGTCACCCGCACAGCAAACAGCTGTGCGGGGCGCGCCGGGAGTGGCCACGTGGCACTCCCGGTGACCGACACGTGTCCCGCACAGCAAACAGCTGTGCGGGGCGCGTGTGGTGCCGCCGCGTGGCACCTACCCGGTCAAACGGGTAGGTGGCGCCCGCCAGTGGCAGGGCGACACGCGTCCCTGCCACTGTCGCGGTCACGCGTGCGGGCAGGCGCCGCCTGACGGCCTGCCACGCACGCGTCCCGAGGCGCCCTCCCGCGACCCAGTGCGCCGCGCCTCGTGAGCCCGCGAGTAGCATGCCGACACCTGTCCCCTGCACCCGGTCCACGCACCCTACTTCGGGTTCCGTGGACCGCGCCGTGTGCACCGACCAACCGGGGACTGCCACGCGTCCACCCGCCTTGGTCCATGCACCGCCGCACCAATCTGTAGACCGCGCATCACGAGCGCGCCAATCAGGCGGCGCCACGTGTCCATGCGCCGGGTCCGTGCACCCGGCCGCGCCCCTCAGTGGACCGAGCGCTGCGGACCGGCCCAAACACAAGCCGCCACGTGGCAGCCGGCGGTCCACGGCCCCTCCCAAGCACCGAAATTCAGCGAAAACTTTCGGGAGTCCTTTTTGGGCATCCGGACTCAGAATCAAACAAGCAAATAGTCGTTTTTAAGCGTTTTTCCGCGCTGAATCCAAATCCAACCTCTGTTTGGCCCAAAACCATTTCAAAAGTTCGGCAAATGCAGCCGAAGGCCAATCCAGCTGTGGATATCACACAGGGTCCATCTGTGGCATCCTTTTGATGCACTATGGGCCAGACACACCAACACTAGGTGTTCTACACCACGGTTCATGGGAGAAGCTACACGGGGATCGGGGAAACCACATCCTCCCCCACTAAAAGAAAGTTTCGTCCCCGAAACTAAAACACACCACAACAACAAAACAAAAACAAGACTAAAGCAATCAAATCAACCAAAGAACGCAACCACTAAACTAGCAAGAAAAGTACGGTTCCACCAGCAGGAAAGTCATCAACCCCGACCCTCGATTTAGAAAACAGCTAAAATTAGCAAAAAGTCCGAAAATTTCGAAAGATCAGTGCCTTCGCCCCAATCAAACAAGAACAGGTTCGGGCACTGTCTCCATTTCTGGAGCAATCTTTCGAAGTTTTCGTCCTGTTCGTAAATTTTAGTACAAAGGCGAAAAAAGGGAGAGAAGTGTTGGTGTCATTCCTGCTGTGGACAAACGAATGCTACCACTAACGAGACTCCTAAGGACACAACCCCTAGTCCTAAACGTCACAACAGCTCCTGAGGTGGAATCTGTCCAAAGCCGCTGAAGCTGCTGCTGCTGCTGGAAGGATACGCCGACAATCCGAGAAAACGAACTCCTCCTGTCCAACTCGCAGAAGGGTAACTACACTCATTCCACTATCAGTCGTAGCACTGCACCGCACCAACCTGTCCAACAAGTGTGCTCAATCCAAGTCCTGGAGCTGTCCTTGAATCGTCACATCAGCCGGTGAAGTCCCAAGTCTCAACTGCACTGATCATACACCACGAACCTCTCTACTCGTAGGATACTGGGAAGAATCCAATTGCTAAAACATGTAGCATAAATTCCTAACCCACTCCCATGCAAAGATGCTGATGCAGATGTTCAACTCAGCTAACTGAAAACAAATCATACCTACCGCGATATGATCTGCTGCGGGGGTGTCCTCCACTAGGGCTGCATCAACCCGTCCATTGGGTGCTGCGGATCGTCGTCCCGTCTATCCCGACGTCGTGGTCCACTCTGTCTGATGGTGTGCCGGAGGGGCTTCCGCTGCAGGGATAGGCAAGGGGGGTGCTGTCGCAATCGGCCGCACTGACAAAATGGCCTGGGGGCAAGCTGCGCGGAAATGTCCCAACTCTCCACAGAGGAAACACCGTCCCAGCCTCTGGTCACACTACGACGGTGGATGAGGCCCGCCACAGATGACACACCGCTACTGTCGCTGGTGCCAAAACCGCTACTTTCGGGGGTACTGCTGCTGAGACTGCTGTCGCTGCTGGTGCTGCTGATACCGCGGCTGCTGCGGGGGTCCACCTGACCTCTGGCGCCTCCGAAACCTACTGTCACGCCCCGAGTCCGCCAATTTGTACGGTTCGGGCACGCCAACAGACCCACCAATCGGGCGAGACCTTTTTCTACCCGAAAGGAACGGTAACATCCATAATAACACAATAAGTGTATGCGGAAGCTCAATATCAGAGTACTAAAAATCACTACAAATTTAAAACTTTCATTCAGTAACAAATAGTTAATGCGGAAATGAAAGCATACATGAGTGAACCATAAATTAAACTTATTACACTTTACATTTCTGAACTTGCAAATAAAGTTATTACATTTTCTTTACATGAATTCCTCACCATACAAGGTTCACTCAACAAATATATAAATGGGATTCCTCTGCTAGACCCTCTAGGTCTTTATGCTGCTGGGCCCTTGCCCCTGTCGTATGCCTCGCTATCTGCATCTGATCCGTCTCGACCGCTGCATCCATACCCGAACCTGTGGGGGAGTCACCCAAGGGGTGTGAGAACTACAACTGAGTTCCCAGTGGGTTCAACCACCGAGAAAAAGTGTCCTACACCACTTGGTCCAATGGAAGCAATAATAATAGTGCAAGGAAACTAAAATCCTCAATATCAAATGCAGCTATACAAAATAATACATCACTGTCTGTATATACTCATCAACCCAGCACTACACTGTCTAGCCATATTAGGCTACAATATAATAGGTCACTACACTATCTGTGTATACTCATCGACCCATCACTACTCTGTCTAGCCATACTAGGCTGCTAAGCACCAACTCGGCCACTATGCCGCTGTATACAGGGTCCAACTAACCCGGCCACCTTGGCCACTCTATTTTTCTTTATTCTTTAGATTCTGGTGCTTTAGTTCCAGTTAACCCTCAGAAATTTCTTATCCAACGGGCCCCAGCCCGGTAGTCCTGCTACCATAAGATAAGATTTCTAAGGTTGCCGATAACACCCGCAAGTGTTACCCCGTCCTACGGAAGAAACGTCCCGAACGGGTCTCTACCCGGGAGAGGGATACTGCCCGTACCTCCAACATGGGCTGGTTTCACCGTAGGTCCGCCCGTTTTATCTTTTTATTTTCTTTTTTTTCTTTTTTTTTTTACTTTAGTTCTTAGCCTCTTTGCCTTTGAACACTTACTTTTTTTTCTTATTCGAGCTTATAGCTCCCTTTTTGCCACTGGCAAATCACTTTCTCTTTTCTTTGAGCATTTAGCTCCTTGCTTTCACTTTTAGCCCTTCGAAAGTACCTCGTCCGACGGGTCACTGCCCAGGGAGTCCTGCTCCACTTGACGAGTCTCAAATTCGAAGGCGCCATTTACATATTCTTTATGCTTTTAGCCACTTTTAGCTTGCTTTTAATCTTTGCCTTTTTGCAACAATTTTTCCTCTTATCCTAGGTCTTGCCATAAGGATAACCAGAGAGTCTCCTGGACTCTTAAACCTTTCTCTTTTATTTCTTTAACTCAAATTGAAGTTAAAGTTATTATCCATTTGCCCAGACACCCTATGACTTTCTAGGGTTATATTTGATCAACTCTTTAACCTTGGGATCTTATCCCACTTTCCTGATTCCTCACTGACTCCTAGAGTTAACTAACCCTATTTTCCTGCTCCACTATTAACTTAGAGTTACACTGACTCTAATTTTCTGTTTTCCCTTTTATGTCTCCACACTTGATCCATTTTTCCATCCTCTTGATTCCTTACTGAATCCTAGAGTCAACTTGACTCTATTTTTCTGTCTGTGAGTTTAAACTCTTCTAACTCAACTTAGGTTCCCTTTACCTAAGTTCCCTGTCATACTTGTCCTAGAGTTCCTTGACTCTATGCTGACCACTAGTTCACCTTAGGTTTCCTTTACCTAAGTTCCATGTCATATACATCCTAGAGTTTTCTGACTCTATGTTGATCACTCTATCCAGTGTCCTTAGGTTGTCACCTAAGACCATGCCACTCGTCCTTCCTAGGATAACTCCTAAGTTGATGTCACTCGTCAAACCCCTATACTAGGTTTTCTCCTAGTCTTACTACCAACAACTGTTGCTCCCTTATGTCACGTGATTCCTAGGGTTATACCCTAACATGCTCACAATCATAATAGCTAATCCTTTTTCATGCACGCAGTTAATTTCATTTCATTCATCAAATAGTAATTACTTCTACGCATGCATATTCATCATATATCTTTGGCAACCAACAGTTGCACTTATCCTCTGTGTTCATTTACACATGCACATCTATTCCTCTAACTCTGGCAACCAACAGTTGCACTTTTTCATCTGAATCCATCTACACAGGCAATCATAATCATAATTACCTAACGCCTCTAACAGGCTACTATCATGCTTCGAATCGAAAAGCAAAGGAGCAAGGGGAGAGGTCACCCAATTTCGGCAGAATCCCCCACCTCGGTGTGTTCTTTTGGTCCCCGAGGGAGACAATTTCAGCTCCTTGGATCCGTGAGGCTTCCCTACATTGTAAGGAAAGCAGAAGATAAAGCAATTGCTTTTACATGATTCACTAAATTCAATAAGGCGGTTAAACTAACCCCTTTTTGACAAGGAAACGGGAAAACCCCTATTAGATCACTTTTTCCACAAAAAGGCTACTTTTTGATTTGTTTATAAAAATGGGAGAAGAATAATTATCCCATGGCATGTTGCCAAAAAGAAACTTGCTCAACTCGATCCGGAGTCAAAATGCTCTCAAAAATTTGAGAAAAGCTCAATTCGAGCAATTTCTCCCAATTTGCCAATTTTGCATTTGGCAAAACTCGAGAATTGCATTTTTCTCATTGGAGAAAAGAGAAGAGAAGGATTTTCTATCTTTCTTCTTTTCTTCTTTTCTTTTCTTTCTTTTTCCTTCTCTTTTCTTCTTCTCTTTTCTTTCTTTTTCCTTCTCTTTTCTTCTTCTCTTTTCTTTTTTTTGTAATGTTCCCCTGCTGCCTGGGCAGCAGCATGCATAGCTGCTGCCCAAGCAGCAGCATGTGCAGCTGCCATCCTGCAATTCCAGCAGCTGCGCAAGGCAGCCATGCTGCTGCCTTGCGCAGCAGCCTTGCTGCCCAGGGCAGCAGCTGCAAGCTGCTGCCCTAGCAGCAGGGCCGCAGTTGCTGCTGCTGCTTGTAGCAGCAACAACTGCTGCAGCTCCAGCAGCTGCGTAAGGCAGCCATGCTGCTGCCTTGCGCAGCAGCCATGCTGCTCAGCTGCAGCCCCACCCCTCCTCTTTTTTTCCATTTTTTTTTTTTTTGTTTCCTTCCCCCTCCAGCCAAGGGAGAGAGAGAGAGAGAGAGAGAGAGGGAGAGAGAGAGAGAGAGAGTACAATACCTTCTCCTTCTCCTTCTTCTTCTTCTTCTTCTTCTTCTTCTTCTCTTTCTCTTCTTCTTCTCCTTCTTTTTCTTTCGTTCCTTCTTTCAGCTGAGAGAGGGAGAGAGTGTGAGAGAGGGAGGCTTCAAGTGGGAGAGAGAGAGAGCATTTAGTTTTCTGCAGAGGGTGGTTGGGAAAAAAGGGTGAATTTACTTGTTTGCCCTTAATTTCAAAAAATTTCCAAAACTGCCCTCATTCCTGCAGTTTTCTCCTGCAGAAAGAAAATTCTGATACCCCACTTTCTCCGCGTTTTCCCGTCAACTGGGTAATCGAAATTGTAATTTTTCTTTCCCTTTTAATCTACAAATTTTTCTTAAGCTCACCACGATTTCTTTTAAATTTTTGAGTCACTCTAAGCCCCCGAAAGAGAGCCCCGAAAAAGCTTCGCGATCAACTTCACTGTCAGAAACTGCAGGTTTCAGAATTTACGAAGCATTTTTCTTCGCATCGTTCTCCAATTTTCCTTTAATTGCTCACCTCGATTTTTCACCCAATTTAATAAGAAAAATTTAGTGAGACACCCCACGATTTCTTTTAAATTTTTGGGTCACTCTAAGCCCCCGAAAGAGAGCCCCGAAAAAGCTTCGCGATCAACTTCACTGTCAGAAACTGCAGTTTCAGAATTTACGAAGCATTTTTCTTCGCATCGTTCTCCAATTTTCCTTTTATTGCTCACCTCGATTTTTCACCCCTTTTAATAAGAAAACTTTTGTGAGACACCCCACGATTTCTTTTAAATTTTTTGACTATTCTAAGTCTCCGAAACAGGGCTCCAAAAATGCTTCGTGATCACAAATTTCAGAAATTCCAGAATTTTGCTAAGTCCTCGGGGTTCAAATCACTTTTCGACCCGATGCTCTTCGCGTCGGTCCGAAACGCACCGAACTCGACTGTAATCATATTTAAAACATGTTACAAGTCTTCTCGCCGTATTTCGCCATTTTGTGAATTCGGCGAACGGGGACTTACATTTTGCAAGCTTGAAGCTTCGATTTTCAACTACAACTCACTTTTCGACACAACGGCTTTTTCGTCGATTCAAAATGCTTCCAACCCACTTGTAATTACATTTGAAATGTGTTACAAGCATTTTTGCTGAGTTTCGCCACATTCCAGAAATCGGCGAACTTAAGCTTTAGAATTTGAAACTTCAAATTCTCAACTTACAACTCACTTTTCGACTCAACGGCCTCTGCGTCGATTCGAAAGGCTTACAACTCACTTGTAATTACATTTGAAATATGTTACAAGTATTTTCGCTGAGTTTGGCCATTTCTGGGTCACCAAAAGCCTCGCTGTATCAGCAATCGCTGGCGGACCCCGTTCTCACAATCCGGGTGTCCGATCAACGCGAAATTTTTACTGTGGCCTTAAAACAATATTACGGAGCTCCCATAATTTTCTCGGAATTTTCCGACACTGTGAATTTTTCACTAAAAATCTGGGCCCCCTTTCTCCAATAAAATTCTAGATCTCCTTATTTTATCCCGATTTGGGCCCAACTTGCTTCCAAATATTCTTTATTTTCCCAATTTTCATAAAAATGATATTTCATACCATTTTTATTTATATTTATTTATGTGCCGAAAATTCGGTACTTTACATTCTACCCCCCTTAAAATAAGTTTCGTCCTCGAAACTTGAATCACATCTCGACTCCTACTTGATCAAGAGGGAGGAATTTTGCCCTCACTACTGGGCTCACAGCACCTCATGTCCGGCATCACATTGCCTGCTCGCCCAAAATTACCCGAGCAACCCATTCCTGGATCCCTATCTCTTTTTAGAGACAAACTCAGACCTGGTGTCTGGCCACTTTCACCAAGTAGGTGAGGAACACTCTTGAGCACTTGCTCTCTCAACTGCCACGAATGACCAAGTATTTCCTTACGAAATATCCACTTTGATTCCGCCATCATTTTTCCACAACGAGGTTGCATCTGCAACTAATTACATTTACTGCATTTTCGGTCGCTCCGCTGCCTAATGTGGAGGGCAAGGCCAATCCACAAGTCCTCAACTATCACACACGCTACTAGCGCTCCGTGTCCACGGGTTATCAGCTAACCCGATATCTCGGACTACTAATAGGTCCGCAGACCACGGTCCAATAGGGGCCTATAGCCCAACCAATCCAACACTGTGCAATGGCTCTCGCTAACACGCAGGCCCAATCGTAATATGGGTAGGTCCTCACTTAAGGTTACCGCACCAACACTCCCACTAGGAGCTACAGTACCTCAATCATCACTAGCCCTACGGCTTGGTCACATCCACACTCTCAGTGTACTAACAGCCTCAAGGTTCACATGTGGCATTCCACATCCTCGGGTCACCGCTCGGACTACCGCCCCGACCAAATCTCTATCATGCCCCGCCCTCAGGTCTCGGGCCGCTGTCTCTCACAGCCGACTGCGCCTGCCCACTGGGCTACAGGCCCACAGTCCACAAACATGGTCCAGGCACGGATCGTCCCCAAGCGAACCCGCTAATCGTCGTCACGCGACCACTACGCTCCACTGAGCAAAACCAAACTAACCAGTCATCCATCCACGACCCAAACTCTCTACCAACTCTGGTCACACTGGGCAAGGCTAACACGCCCCCTAATCAGCTCTCTCTGGCTAAACGATAACTATGCTCCATGAGCACCAAACGGTTGGGCGTTCTACGCCCCCATGGTAACCTACAAAGTCCAGTGTTACGCAACTTGCTTAAACACGCGTATGACTCCTGTACACCTCTCCCAACTGGGTTGAGGCACCACAATAATTGTTCACCAACTCTGGTGATTAACACGCGAACCTGCGGTGGCAATCATTGCCATTATGTTGATCCATCGAATCGGCGCCACAAAACTCTCGCTCTATCGTGAGATTCTCGCATCTTGAAGCCTACTCTGGGCCTCACTAACACTGCTATGCGGCAATTCAGCCACAAGTGATACGCCACACGGTCACTACTGTCATCAGGGCGAACTTTCGCCACTAGGCCCATAAATCTTTCTTGCCCTAACCCTTAGGACATACTTACTTGGTTCTCGCAACATAGCGATCACCATTTTCTTCGTGAGTCGGTCTCTCACTGGACCTTACTAACCACGCTTTGCCAGCAACCTAGCTGACACAAGAATAAAACACCCTATGTCGAAGGTGCAGGGTGCGCCAACAAAAGTTCGGCGGCCACTGCCACTCTCTCTACTGTCGCCCCTAAACGCGGCGACGCCGTATACTCATGCGTCATTTATGCAGCCTCAGCTTGCTGCGCTATCAGCCACTGGAGCCTATTGTTTTGCTCCGACTGTCACCCTGACGCCACTCTTAGGCATCGGAACCTGTCTTCCTGTCGGCGGGGAATTTTCGCTGACGGCAAGAAGCTTGACCTGCTGCTGGACCACACCAACAAGTGCGGTCACCTGCTATCGCAGCTCGTGTACCTCGTTTGACCCCGAGCCCTCTCGTGACTCGAGTCAATACAGATGCGTCTCCCTATGTGGTGTCATCGCTAATATGCACACCACAACGAAACAACCAGCCCAAACTTAGCCGTTTGAGCAACGCGCAGTCTATATACCGACAAAAAGGCTCGTCGACCCAATCATGCGAAAGTATAAGAGGGTACTCCTTTTCATCTGCAACATTACGTTGTCGGCCGCCAACGTAATATCCGAAGAATGAAAGCTCGTCACCCTCGATCAGTCCCAACATCCTTTTTGGGAACTACAATACCCAATCAAGTGCTTTCGCCCAATGATCCACACACTCTCTCGTGCTAATCCCTAGGGTCTCCCTAAGGTTTGCTAACCACCTAGGACTATTCCTAGGCTCTGATACCACTCTAATCTGTCACGCCCCGAGTCCGCCAATTTGTACGGTTCGGGCACGCCAACAGGCCCGCCAATCGGGTGAGACCTTTTTCTACCCGAAAGGAACGGTAACATCTATAATAACTGTGACGCCCCACTTCCCAGGGGGTCACCCATCCTAGAACTACTCTAGCTCTAGCACGCTTAACTCTCATGTTCCTCTTGGATCTTGCTACCATCCAAAATGCTATAGCCGGGTTAGAGATTTAGTCCTATTATATCATTTATATAGAGGACTAATCCAAATTCCGGGGGTGTCACATTCTTCCCCCCTTTAAGCCCTGACGTCCACGTCAGGCTCAAGCACACTCACAAGCACCAGGCGATGTGAGACTCGTCTCGCTAGCCTTAGCCGACCTTGTGAGGAGCTGCACTCCACTCACAACGGTCATTAGCCGGGGAGCCTCGCTCTACCCGCTAATGACCGTTGTGAGTGGAGTGCAGCTCCTCACAAGGTCGGCTAAGGCTAGCGAGACGAGTCTCACATCGCCTGGTGCTTGTGAGTGTGCTTGAGCCTGACGTGGACGTCAGGGCTTAAAGGGGGGAAGAATGTGACACCCCCGGAATTTGGATTAGTCCTCTATATAAATGATATAATAGGACTAAATCTCTAACCCGGCTATAGCATTTTGGATGGTAGCAAGATCCAAGAGGAACATGAGAGTTAAGCGTGCTAGAGCTAGAGTAGTTCTAGGATGGGTGACCCCCTGGGAAGTGGGGCGTCACAGGTGGTATCAGAGCCTAGGAATATAGGTCGTTGTGGACTTAGTGACCCTAGGCTATTGGTTGGACAGTAGGATGACTGTCGTGAGAGACGTGACTTTAGCGAGAGTCCTGATTGATTCTGTACCTCCCCCAGAGGGCTGGGGCGAGTGATCTTACATGTTATTTCTCTAAAGATGATTATGTTGGCTGCAGACAACATAATGCTTTAGTATGAGTAACATGTTCTAGACTTTCGCTTGATTGGGTCAAGAGGGTTTTGGTCCTAATGTTTGTTTTGTTGCAGTGGTTTTCGATGCTTCCGAGTCGCCGTGCAGCGGCGAGGGCGTGCTTGACCCTGGATGAGGAGCCCGAACAGCGGGAGGCTGAATGGACAGAGCAGAGTAAGGTCTGAGAGTTACGGGCCCAGGTAGCCCAGATGTCTGAGGCGATGCGGCGCCAGGAAGAGAACATGGAGTGTGTGAGGCGCATGCTTGAGCAGAGAGCATCTCCCGGGGTATCGCCAGTAGTACCTCCGGCCGCGACATCGTCAACTTCGACCCCGATCGCACCGGGAGTGGTGCAGCAGCAGCGAGAGTTTGCTGACCTGTGGTTGTACTTCATCCAGTTCCATCCCCTGCCGATTTCGGGACCGAGTTTGGAGCCTTGGGAGGCCGAGAACTGGATTGCTGCTATGGAAAAGTTATTTAAAGATTTGTTCCTCCAGGAGAAGCATCTTGTGCACTTGGTTGTGCACTTCTGGATAGGGACGCCGAGAGTTAGTGGCGTCGGGTTCGTCCTGATGGACCACCGGGAGCGTAGTGGAGGACTGGGAGCAAGTTTCTATGATTGATGAGCAGTGTGCCCCATGTTGCCCAGGATGAGGCCCAGAAGGTTTATCATGTGTGAGAAGGGACTGCATCGGGATATTTATCTATCTCTTTGTGTATTCTCGGCGAGTGCCGACTGTAGATGCAGCGATTGGGCATGTTCGATGGATTGACCGAGGATCACTGATCACGTCCAGGAGTGACGAAGAGCGAGGGACCAGCTCCAGTGAGAGACGTCCAGCATCATCGAATTTTGGGATAGTGAGTGGATCGAGGTTGCCATGGTGCCAGTCTCAGGATCATGTGTCTCAGAGGAGACAGAGACCTGGAGGTTCTCGACAGCTGAAGCACCAGTAGCAGTGTCAGGACATTTCAGGCAGAGTGTCCCTACCTAGTGCTCTTGGAATTGCCGCTTGCCACGGCACCCCACTGCCCCCTTTAGGATGAAGAGGTTCATCCAGTCTACCAGTGGGCTAATGAAGCCGTGATACCGAGACTGATAGAGCGTTGACCGCCAGCATCTGGTGGATGAGTTTGTGCATCTGGTTAGAGGCACCAGGATAGTGGATTGTATCTTACTTGATGTAGCCTTCCCTATAGTCTTTGGATTTAGAGCATTTAGATGCCGACACCGCATGTGCATGTTTCAGTAGAGCATGGGTAGCTTTGCGTGGGCCAGAGATAGGACTGTTGGCCTGTGCACATGAGGATCAGGTTCCTGATCACGTATAGCACATGGATGAGTGTTGCCAGTCCCGCCAGAGTAAGTAGGACATTCGGTTTGATTCCTTGAGTTTTTAGTCCTACATAAGCTTCGGGATGTTGTTACGTGTTGGATAGGGATTGGTTATCCCGTTGTTAGGCTACCTTGGTTTGTCGAGAGAGGACAATGACCCTCCGTGGACCTGGTCAGGAGGAGTGTGTTTATAGAGGAGGCTAGATCATGACAGAGGATGAGTCGTGGTCGTATCGCTTGCTAGCGATTGTTGAGAGGTGCCTGCGGCGGCACCGGGACTAAAGGATATCCTTATCGTCGTGTGATTCCGGGTGTGAGTCTACTTGAGCTGTATTTAAGCCGCCGTTTAGTGAGATTGGGATCAAGTTAGTGGTCGACGTGGTTTTGGAAACCACGCCGACTGTGGCAGCCTTCCTTGAAGTATGAACTGTGAGACAGAGGAACCTGTAAGGGCATTATGAGCTTTTAGCGAGGTTGAGTGGATTGACTGTGCCCTGTCGCCTTTAGGATTTGAGGAATTGAGTGTTCCAGCTGTGTTTGGACGGGTTGGCAGCCGGACCTGTCATGGATATTTGGATTTATTCCCGAAGTGACATAGAGCATGAGGAGCACTTGAGAGTAGTGCAGCAACTTCGGAGAAAAGGAGTCTTATGCCAAGTTATTAGGGTATGCATGTCGACTTCGAAAGGTTCTGTGGTTAGGCCTTATAATTTCAGCTGCAGGGGTGACTGTCGACCCAGCGAAGAGTGATGCCGTTTGGGTATTTGCCTTAGCCTATGTGGTGATAGAGAGAGTACGGAGTTATCCCTAGACCCTCGAACCGGAAGTATTTGGTTACTCAGGGGGATTTTGGTTGAGGCAACCCCGGTGGACAGAGTTATTGGTGCTATATGATTGTTTAAGTATATCATTATCCTGGCGAGGACTTTATGGTTGGTACGCCTTGGCTAGGCGGGCAATGCAACCTTGGAATGAGGTGTTCGATCAGTGATTTCCACTTTTGGAACTTGGAGATTGTGAGATGGAAATTTGGGAATGTTCCCGAAGATGAACTTCCTCCCCTATTGATAGATATGAGAGTGTATTTGTGGAATTTTGAGCCTTTGGGTTGCTAAGGAGCAACGGAGGAGTTTTGCCTAGTGGAGGCTTGGAGTTGGATTTGGAGACCATGTTCTAAGGAAGCCACCAGCCGCAGGGTTATTTTTAGATTTGAGATTACGCGGGGAATTTGATCCGCGAGTAATTATCTGGCTGGAAGAACCGTATTTGACCCTTGGCACGTTTTGGATTTCACTTCCTTGGAATTGGACGAGGATTGAGTTATCAGGATCGACCGATGCAATTCTTGCTGGTGAGACAGAAGAATTTTGCAGTCGGGTTATACCATGGTGAAGGTTCTGAGGAGCCATCATGATGAGCGAGAACGACCACCTGAGAGCCGGAGGATGAGTTGAGTATTCCTGTTCCTATCGGATTAAGACACCCTCCTGAGTTATAGATTTATTCTGGTTTCGGGGACGAAACCCTTTTTAAGGAGGGAAGAGTGTAGAATACCGGGATTTCGGATAGCGCACCGACCTCGCAAGATGGCGTGGTGCGGAGAAATTGCCTCGAGCGTGTTCCATATGTGTTTTCAGGTGAGTTCGGGTTGACTCGGATCAATACGGAAGCCCCAGCTTGAATCGGAGTTTTCCGGGCATTGTGCGCCGATGGAGGTCTGATTTTGTGGATGCCACGACTCCACTATGGTATGCAGAAAATTGGGAACTACTTGGAACGGGTGTACTTTCAGATTTCAGCGAAGTTCGGGAGGTTCCGGACTGACGCGGAGGACCCGAAGACGAAAAGTGAGTTGGAACTGGCAATTTTGGAGCCGGTTTTTGGATTGAGCACACCGACTCCACAGTTGAGCTTTTTGAGTTGGGAAAGCTGTGGACATGTGTATTTTCAGATTACAGCGGAGTTCGGGAGATTCCGGACTGGTGCGGAGGCCCCGAGGGTAAAAAGTGACTTGGAGTTGGCTAAAAAGGGATTAATTAATTAATTTAATTAATTTGGATAATTTTTGTATGTTATGGAATTAGAGATGGAAAGAAAGAAAAAGAAGTTAGTGAATAGAGGAGATTGGAATTAGTGGATATGGTTATAAGGGAGTTAGATATTTTTGATGTTGGGAATATTTAATAGTTTTCCATCCACCCTTAATTAGTAGCCATCCACTAATTAAAGTAGCCACGTCACCTCTTCTCCTCCAACCTGCAACAGAGTAAATTGGAAGAAACAGAGTAAGAAAGAAAAAGGGGAAGAAGAAAAAGATGATGTGGGAAGAGAAGAGAAAAGAGGGGGAAAAAGAGAGGAAATGACTAAGGCATGTGGTGGTGACCCCTGCGTGAAGCCGAGCAAAGAGCGCGACGAGCGGAGCGCGCCGAGCCTCGATCAAGGTTGGTAGCAGTTTTTTTTTGTAGAGGCCTTGTGTTTGAAATTTTTCGGTTGATGATTTTGTTATCTTAGCTTGGTTTGAGGTTGGAGTGGGTTTTGGACTGGTTGTCCTTAAGTGGGAGGCTACGGTTGGGTTTGGTGCTGCCGCATCAAGGGAGCCGCGCGCGCTGCAGGCGGGCGCGCAGCGGGCGCCGCCCGGGCGTGCGCAGGCGCGCGCGGGCACGCAAGCGCGCCGCGCGGCCGCGCAGCGAGCGCGCAGGGGCGCGTGGCTTGCGCGCTGGGGTGCCACGTGGGGGCGCGGTATGCGTGCAGGAGCGCCGGGCTGGCGTTGTACTTGGCCGCAAGGCCGCGCGCAGTGCGCGGCTGCCGCATACAGCGCGCTGTTGGCGCGGCTGCTGCGTGCGGTCGGCGAGCGAGCTCGGATTTGGTGTCGGCGAACCATTTGCGCGCACGCCGAGGCTGTGGTTGCCGGGGTGTCGCGGGGCCGTTTGAGTGCCGGGATTGACGGAGTTTTGTGGGTTTTTCTCTTTTTCTCTCAGGTTGGTGTCGTCTGCAACGGGGTTCATGCCAGGGAACTGCGCGGAGCCGCGGGGTGCGAGGGAGTTGCCGCGAAATCTGCAGGCATGTTCAGGATGCTGTAGAATTGTGTTTTGTGGTGTGGATGGGGACTTGTAGTGGGCTGTGAGTACAAGATTTATGTTGTGGATTATGTTGTGCTGGAGCTTAGTGTGAGTTGTTGGTGTGGACTGTTGAGCTCAGAGAAGAGAGAATCCTTTTATAGTGTGTAAGTGAGCATTATTAATTAGTGTGCAGATATTATGTGGACTTGAGTGTGTGTGTGCAATTGGAGCTTTTTAAGTGTGCTGTGGTTTTTTTGTAAGTAATGGAGGAGGTATGTATGAAGTGTGTGTGTACTATGGGATTGTGAGTACCTTGTTTAATTTGTGCTGAAGCTTGGCTGTGTATGTGCTATGAGTAGGTGGATGGGAATAATTGTGTTTGTGTGAGCACGTACTCATTAGTGTGGGCAAATGCTTAATGTGGTGCTTGGGTGGTGGATTTGTAGTGTACTTGAGTTTTGTGAACACTGTGAGTAGACAATTGAGTGAGCCGGATGCGCGCAAGAAACTGTAGAGGACTCGAGTGATTCATTTGAGCTTCCAGGGGATTTTTCTGTGGTTCGCGACAGTGCGCGCGCGCGGTGCGATATTCAGAATTTTCGTCAGTTGAGGATTCGGCGCTTCCCCGACTTCAGCGTTGCCTGCGGAAAGCGTTCCAGGTGGGTTGGAATTTCTCCAAAATTTATGGAATGCCCCTTAATGCTATTGAATGCAAGTTGATCATATTTATTAGGCGTTTTCGCTGTTTTTACATCTGATAGCTGCCTGAAATTTTCTGTAAAATTTATTGGGACCCCGGATTATTTTTAGTAGACTCCTGATATCATATGAGACTAGGTTTCATGTTTTGTTTGCATCATAATTGCACCTGAACCGTTTTAAAAATCGAGAAAGCCCGTTTTAAGGAAAATCAATATTTTCAAAAGTGGTTTTTAAATTATGACTTCGCCAGGGGTACGGCATAGGTTCAGGGTGCATGTATACTCTTGCAGGGGGGCCGAGTGGATTTTAGAGCATTGTGTGCTGAGTTCTAGTGTCATGTGAGTTGAGCTTCCTTGTGGGGATTGAGGTGATTATTCTACATCGTGGATTTTTCATATCAGATTGAGTCGTGGAGTCTTTTTCCGACTGAGTTGTGCTATTTGAGCATTTGATTGTGGATCTTAGCCTGCATGTGCCGCTTGTTGACACAGATGAGGTAGTAGAGAGCCTTCACTTGGGCTAGGTTCCTTTATGTATTAGACATCTCACACCTTGCATCTTTCCTGGACATAGTGTTGCCTCGCCCGGGTAGTGGGCCGAGGGGTCAGGTTTCTGTGGGGCATTGTTGCACTCGTGCCTGGGGGCTGAGTGGGGTCCGGTAGCTGAGTTTAGACTGTGCTAGTGTCGTTGGGAACCGTTGGGGGTGACGGTGGTCCCGGGTCGTTGTGTGTTGTCCGACCAGTTTTATTAGCCCTGAGATGTGGGTCGATCCCGGCTGTGGAGTATCTCCAGCCAGTGTGTTTTGTGCCACGGGTTGGTAGAGTTTGCTTGTGTCTCGTGATTCGAGAGAGCTGATCAGCTGAGTCGTCGAGAGTTCTCCGACCGTTGTGCGAGATGTTTGAGGATCCTGAGTCTTTCCGTTCTGAGAGTGAGCGTGGATTTTGGACTATAGCCTGCAGTGCCACCTGAGCGACAGAGTGCGCGGATACCTTTTCCTCGGTGGGGTCGCGCCCCTCGAGAGCCACGCCCGGGGTGGATCTGTTACTTTTGTATCGCGACTTGTCGACGCCGTCCCTCTGACTGGGCCAGTTAGTGGCAGTTACGGACGCAGTCCCTCTGGCTGGGCCAGTTAGTGGCAGTCACGGACGCCCTACGTAAGTCCGGTCCTCCGGGATGTAACGGCAGTAGGTAGGCGCAGGTTTGACTGGACCCTATGAGGCAGTCAGTTCGATTGGGTCGATTGGGCACCTCGTGTGCGAGTGGTTTACATATTATGTTCTTAGATGGGTTTCTTTCCTTTGAGCATTGATACTGAGGCATCGTAGCAGTAGAGGGTGTATGCATATCATGTTATTGGTAGAGTTCATTGAGCTTTATGATTGAGACTTTTTAGCTGTAGTTTTCTTTCAGCTTACCCTTTATCTATCTATCTGCATACCTATCTGTTTTGCCTCCAGTAGACTTAGTGGGCATACCGTGGATATTGGGACGGTACCCACTGAGATCTGCCTTCTGCAGTAGATCTCACACCCGCTGCGGTGACAGGTTATTGAGGCAGCTGTTCCGGCTTGGTTCGCGCGGAGACAGCAGATCGAGGTGAGGACGCGGCCGATTAGTTCCTTACCAGCATTGAGAGTCTGAGGTAGATGTACCCGGTGTATTTTATGTTCCACTTTTGTACTGGACATTCTGAGAGACTTGTGAGGATAGTATTTGTTTTATTTCTGTGAGACTTTGTACCTTGAGGATTTGTGTACTAGTGGAGATTTTACTATTCCAGAAACGTCCCGAACGGGTCTCTACCCGGGAGAGGGATACTGCCCGTACCTCCAACATGGGCTGGTTTCACCGTAGGTCCGCCCGTTTTATCTTTTTATTTTCTTTCTTTTCTTTTTTTTTTTACTTTAGTTCTTAGCCTCTTTGCCTTTGAACACTTACTTTTCTTTCTTATTCGAGCTTATAGCTCCCTTTTTGCCACTAGCAAATCACTTTCTCTTTTCTTTGAGCATTTAGCTCATTGCTTTCACTTTTAGCCCTTCGAAAGTACCTCATTCGACGGGTCACTGCCCAGGGAGTCCTGCTCCACTTGACGAGTCTCAAATTCGAAGGCGCCATTTACATATTCTTTATGCTTTTAGCCACTTTTAGCTTGCTTTTAATCTTTGCCTTTTTGCAACAATTTTTCCTCTTATCCTAGGTCTTGCCATAAGGATAACCAGAGAGTCTCCTGGACTCTTAAACCTTTCTCTTTTATTTCTTTAGCTCAAATTGAAGTTAAAGTTATTGTCCATTTGCCCAGACACCCTATGACTTTCTAGGGTTATATTTGATCAACTCTCTAACCTTGGGATCTTATCCCACTTTCCTGATTCCTCACTGACTCCTAGAGTTAACTTAACCCTATTTTCCTGCTCCACTATTAACTTAGAGTTACACTGACTCTAATTTTCTGTTTTCCCTTTTATGTCTCCACACTTGATCTATTTTTCCATCCTCTTGATTCCTTACTGAATCCTAGAGTCAACTTGACTCTATTTTTCTGTCTGTGAGTTTAAACTCTTCTAACTCAACTTAGGTTCCCTTTACCTAAGTTCCCTGTCATACTTGTCCTAGAGTTCCTTGACTCTATGCTGACCACTAGTTCACCTTAGGTTTCCTTTACCTAAGTTCCATGTCATATACATCCTAGAGTTTTCTGACTCTATGTTGATCACTCTATCCAGTGTCCTTAGGTTGTCACCTAAGACCATGCCACTCGTCCTTCCTAGGATAACTCCTAAGTTGATGTCACTCGTCAAACCCCTATACTAGGTTTTCTCCTAGTCTTACTACCAACAACTGTTGCTCCCTTATGTCACGTGATTCCTAGGGTTATACCCTAACATGCTCACAATCATAAAAGCTAATCCTTTTTCATGCACGCAGTTAATTTCATTTCATTCATCAAATAGTAATTACTTCTACGCATGCATATTCATCATATATCTTTGGCAACCAACAGTTGCACTTATCCTCTGTGTTCATTTACACATGCACATCTATTCCTCTAACTCTGGCAACCAACAGTTGCACTTTTCCATCTGAATCCATCTACACAGGCAATCATAATCATAATTACCTAACGCCTCTAACAGGCTACTATCATGCTTCGAATCGAAAAGCAAAGGAGCAAGGGGAGAGGTCACCCAATTTCGGCAGAATCCCCCACCTCGGTGTGTTCTTTTGGTCCCCGAGGGAGACAATTTCAGCTCCTTGGATCCGTGAGGCTTCCCTACATTATAAGGAAAGCAGAAAATAAAGCAATTGCTTTTACATGATATACTAAATTCAATAAGGCGGTTAAACAAACCCCTTTTTGACAAGAAAACGGGAAAACCCCTATTAGATCACTTTTCCCACAAAAAGGCTACTTTTTGATTTGTTTATAAAAATAGGAGAAGAATAATTATCCCATGGCATGTTGCCAAAAAGAAACTTGCTCAACTCGATCCGGGGTCAAAATGCTCTCAAAAATTTGAGAAAAGCTCAATTCGAGCAATTTCTCCCAATTTGCCAATTTTGCATTTGGCAAAACTCGAGAATTGCATTTTTCTCATTGGAGAGAAGAGAAGAGAAGGATTTTCTATCTTTCTTCTTTTCTTCTTTTCTTTTCTTTCTTTTTCCTTCTCTTTTCTTCTTCTCTTTTCTTTCTTTTTCCTTCTCTTTTCTTCTTCTCTTTTCTTTTTTTTGTAATGTTCCCCTGCTGCCTGGGCAGCAGCATGCATAGCTGCTGCCCAAGCAGCAGCATGTGCAGCTGCCAAGGCAGCTGCCAATGCAGCTGCCTGGCAGCTGCCATCCTGCAATTCCAGCAGCTGCGCAAGGCAGCCATGCTGCTGCCTTGCGCAGCAGCCTTGCTGCCCAGGGCAGCAGCTGCAAGCTGCTGCCCTAGCAGCAGGGCCGCAGCAGCTGCTGCTGCTTGTAGCAGCAACAGCTGCTGCAGCTCCAGCAGCTGCGCAAGGCAGCCATGCTGCTGCCTTGCGCAGCAGCCATGCTGCTCAGCTGCAACCCCACCCCCTCCTCTTTTTTTCCATTTTTTTTTTTTGTTTCCTTCCCCCTCCAGCCAAGAGAGAGAGAGAGAGAGAGAGAGAGAGAGAGAGAGAGAGAGAGAGAGAGAGAGTACAATTCCTTCTCCTTCTCCTTCTTCTTCTTCTTCTTCTTCTCTTTCTCTTCTTCTTCTCCTTCTTTTTCTTTCGTTCCTTCTTTCAGCTGAGAGAGGGAGAGAGTGTGAGAGAGGGAGGCTTCAAGTGGGAGAGAGAGAGAGCATTTAGTTTTCTGCAGAGGGTGGTTGGGAAAAAAGGGTGAATTTACTTGTTTGCCCTTAATTTCAAAAAATTTCCAAAACTGCCCTCATTCCTGCAGTTTTCTCCTGCAGAAAGAAAATTCGGATACCCCACTTTCTCCGCGTTTTCCCGTCAATTGGGTAATCGAAATTGTAATTTTTCTTTCCCTTTTAATCTACAAATTTTTCTTAAGCTCACCACGATTTCTTTTAAATTTTTGAGTCACTCTAAGCCCCCGAAAGAGAGCCCCGAAAAAGCTTCGCGATCAACTTCACTGTCAGAAACTGCAGGTTTCAGAATTTACGAAGCATTTTTCTTCGCATCGTTCTCCAATTTTCCTTTAATTTCTCATCTCGATTTTTCACCCCTTTTAATAAGAAAACTTTTGTGAGATACCCCATGATTTCTTTTAAATTTTTGGGTCACTCTAAGCCCCCGAAAGAGAGCCCCGAAAAAGCTTCGCGATCAACTTCACTGTCAGAAACTGCAGTTTCAGAATTTACGAAGCATTTTTCTTCTCATCGTTCTCCAATTTTCCTTTTATCGCTCACCTCGATTTTTCACCCCTTTTAATAAGAAAACTTTTGTGAGACACCCCACGATTTCTTATAAATTTTTTGACTATTCTAAGTCTCCGAAACAGGGCTCCGAAAATGCTTCGTGATCACAAATTTCAGAAATTCCAGAATTTTGCTAAGTCCTCGGGGTTCAAGTCACTTTTCGACCTGATGCTCTTTGCGTCGGTCCGAAACGCACCGAACTCGACTGTAATCATATTTAAAACATGTTACAAGTCTTCTCGCCGTATTTCGCCATTTTGTGAATTCGGCGAACGGGGACTTACATTTTGCAAGCTTGAAGCTTCGATTTTCAACTACAACTCACTTTTCGACACAACGGCTTTTTCGTCGATTCAAAATGCTTCCAACCAACTTGTAATTACATTTGAAATGTGTTACAAGCATTTTTGCTGAGTTTCGCCACTTTCCAGAAATCGGCGAACTTAAGCTTTAGAATTTGAAACTTCAAATTCTCAACTTACAACTCACTTTTCGACTCAACGGCCTCTGCGTCGATTCGAAAGGCTTACAACTCACTTGTAATTACATTTGAAATATGTTACAAGTATTTTCGCTGAGTTTGGCCATTTCTGGGTCACCAAAAGCCTCGCTGTATCAGCAATCGCTGGCGGACCCCGTTCTCGCAATCCGGGTGTCCGATCAACGCGAAATTTTTACTGTGGCCTTAAAACAATATTACGGAGCTCCCATAATTTTCTCGGAATTTTCCGACACTGTGAATTTTCCACTAAAAATCTGGGCCCCCTTTCTCCAATAAAATTCTAGATCTCCTTATTTTATCCCGATTTGGGCCAACTCGCTTCCAAATATTCTTTATTTTCCCAATTTTCATAAAAATGGTATTTCATACCATTTTTATTTATATTTATTTATGTGCCGAAAATTCGGTACTTTACACCTACGACCCTGAGGATGAGATCGTGAAGGTCTCGGAGGTCCCTGCTGACTCGTCTGTCCCTCAACATCCCGTGCTGGGCGCTTCGCCCCCGAAATCCCTACGGGAGCTGGAGCCGCCTCGGCCGTCACCGCCTCTCCGCGCTCAGAACTCCGCCCCGAAAAACGATGTGGATTAGACTGATGGAATCTCGTCAACATATCAACCACCTCTCGCTGCTCTGCACGGGTCAACTGTCCTGCCGTCCCGAACGGCTGTCTACCAGTATCTGGTGCAATAGGGGCTGCCTGCACTGCTGGTACAACTGGGGGTGCCACAGCTGGCGACGAAGGTGCGGGGAAACTCCCTGGGGGTGCTACAACTGGCAGTACCCTCTGCTCCAACATAAGCATCATCCGACCCATGGCCTCCTCCTGGCGCCGAGAAGCCTCCTCCTGGCGCTGCGAGGCCTCCTCCTGGCGTCGTACAGCCTCTGACAACTGAGCTATCTGAGCCCGAAGCTCCAGCACCTCACTCTACTGACCCTGTGCTGGCTCCTCCTGCCCAGGCTCATCGGAGGGGAAAGGCTGAGAACGCGTCTGTACCCTGCGTCGGGGAGGCATCGTGCCCACCTGCACACACAAGCAAACATCAGGACAGTACCAAACAACGCTCGACCTAATTCAGCGAAAGTCAAAGGCATGTCCCCCTTCCCGTAGTACTATGTTGTCTGCAGCCAACATAGTTGCCACCGAAGGAAGACATGTCGGTCACTCATCCCATCCCCCAGGAGAGTTTGGAACCCAATCTGGACTCTCGCTAACAGTCACGACTCTCACGAAGTCATCCTAATGTCCAACCACAAGCCTAGGGTTTCTAAGTCCATAATGACCTACAACCTAGGCTCTGATACCACATAATCTGTCATGCCCCGGCATCGAAACTGCGACCCGGGCTCACCAATAGATCCGCCGCCCATACAGGAAGCCCCGTATAGGCTAAGCGACTAACCTGCAAAAGATCAACTATACTATACAGATATCAGAGCTGAAAGTAAAACTAAGCGAACAACTACAACTCTCAAATAATACAATCCAACCTCACCAAAATACAGAAATCTCTCGAGCAGTAAAATGAATACAACGTTCTCTCAACATGAACTCTCAAAAGTAATAAGGGTACATCTACTCTCAGGACGACGACTGGTAGGGATCTAGCTCGCGACTCCCTTACCTCGATCAGAAGAAGCAGCAACAGGAGCAACTGGAACAGGAGTAGAAGTCCCTGTGGGAAAAGACACCACGACGGGTGTGAGAACTACATCCCAAGTAGTTCTCAGTGGGTGCCGCCAACAAGCCCGACGGTCTGCCCACTAAGTCTACTAGAGGCATAAAGTAACAATAATAATACTGAAATGAAAGGGCTGGAAAAGTAACTCTACAGTTACTATGCCTCTATCTAGATGCTCAAGAAAATGAAACAGATGGAAACAGGATGCATCTACTAACTCACACAGTATAGTCACCCAATCTACACTGACTGCCGCATAGGGTCCAGTCAAACCTGCGCGTACCTACTGCCGTTACCTCCACGGAGGACCGGACTTACGTAGGGCGTCCGTGGCTGCCACTAACTGGCCGAGCCAGAGGGGCTGCGTCCGTAACTGCCACTAACTGGCCCAGTCAGAGGGACGACGTCCGTAACTGCCACTAACTGGCCCAGTCAGAGGGACGGCGTCGACAAGTCGCGATACCAAAGTGCAGACCCACCCCGGACGTGGCACTCGAGGGGAGCGACCCCAACGAGGACAAGGGTATCCGCGCACTCTGTCGAGCTCAAGTGGCACTGCAGGCTCTAGTCCAAAATCCACGCTCACGCTCTGAACGGAAAGACTCAGAATCCTCAAACATCTCGCACAACGGTCGAAGCACTCTCGACGACTCAGCTGATCAGCTCACACGAACACGAGACACAAGCCTCACCAACAGCTCACAGCACAACACACTGGATGGAGATACTCCACAGCCAGGACCACCGTCCACCAGACGGCTCCCACAACAGAACACTAAACTCACAGGAAAGACCGACACCATAAGGGTTCGGAAACCCGATAGGCCGGTGCTTAGAACCCTATCAAACAAGAACAGACTCTAGGCTCCGCCTATCGAAGTTCCCGACCCCTTATAGTTCGGAAACACGACAACCTCGGTACAACACGCAGAAGATACCAACCAGGGCCCGAAAGTTCAGGGAGACCTACACCTACAACCCTATCAAACAAGAACAGGTTCCAGGCTCGGCCCCCGTGGCTTTCGTCCCGACAAAGGAACGGCCCCTAGAACCCGGATCACTCGAATCCTTTCGAGTGTGGAGATTTACAGGAAAAAGGTGACATTTGTTATTGAAAATCATTTTGATCTAGAAGAAATCCACATTTAATGATTTTAGTTCCTTTTAGAAAAACAGTTAGAAAAATAAGTGTTTTACCCAAACCCCGAAGGGCTGATGCCTTTGTCCAATCAAACAAGAACAGACTCCAGCAGCCCTTTGATGCTTGGAAGAAAATATTGGTAGACTAAAATCATGTGTATGTCGAAAAGGGTTCTGGGTTCTAGGTCCGGCTAACACTAGTAAACTACTGCCACTAACACCGTGGCGACAATCCAAACAGGGGAAAACAAGATCTCTCGGGTCCACCGTTTACCCCAAACGGTTCCCGATACAGACAAGCGATCCACTACACCTACCAGAATCCACTCTGCTCCCAAGCACGAGTGCGAATGCATCCCACACTAAAAAGAAGTCCCGACCGCTCGGCCCACTACCCGGGCGAGGATAACACTAAGTCCAGGAATGAAACATAAAGTGTGGATGTCTAAACATAAATAACCCTAGCCCAAGTGAGGGTTTTCTAATGGTCTGGTTACACATGCAACATATGACGAGGGTGCTAGGTCAGGTTCCAAGAGAACAAATATTTAACAGGTAGAAGGAAGCAGAAGAGATCATACGATCATCAGATAAATACAAGGAATAATAACACACAAATTCTAGCATGCTACCAAGTCCAATCCCTATCATGCATGATTCTATATCAATAGAATTAGCGCACAGACCATAGATCCTGAAAGCAAAGCCACCCACCAGAAGGTGCTAACTGTCCGGAGTCGTACAGCTGAGAAAACCAGGAAAATAACAACTCTATGTCCAACAGGTCCAGCAGAGTCCACAATCCCTCCTGGGTACAACACAAGGCTAAAATTACACTAAATTCCAAAATCTGCCAAGAAATACCACACTATAAATTCAGCCTCAAAGATGCGATTATTTCACCTGCTGACTGTGCTCAAGAAATTCTAAATAAAATATCCCTGCGTTCTACGCATCGATAGCTTCGAAACAAGTACCTGCACGCCCAAATCGGAGCCCCGTAGGTCAAGTTATAAATTCCACAATACGGGCGCGCGAAAACATACAACCACACAACTGTAAAATCTTGCACAGATAAGGAGGAAGATGTATACCTTCGGGAAGGCCTCAAGAAATTCCAAAAAAAATACCACGATGATCCTCGCGTCAAGTAGATGAAAAAAGTCTATAAGAGCGTCTCAATCCGATGCCCGGTTGCGGAGATAAAATTCCATCAATCTGCTGCCCTCAAAAATCCACACAGCAAACAAGGTCCTCAGAGAGCAAGGTAGAACTCCTCGAAAAATGCGAAACCAGAAAATGTGCGAGAAATCAAAATCGTAGCCTCACCTGTTGCGAATCCAACGGCGAAGAAATCGCTCAAAAAGATGGTCGGAGTAGGCCGGGGGAGCTCGTGCACCGAAGAGCGACGGAAGAAACACCGAAGAAAGAGCGTCGCGCCGCGCCAAGAAAATGAGAATCTCGAAAAGCGTGCCCCCAAAAATCCCCAAACTCTGCAGATGGAAGTTACACCGCGAGAGGAACAACTTTGCTGAAGACCTCCCGTCGGTTTGAAGCTCGAAAGTGCCAAAAAGTCGAAGAGGAAGGGAGCTCGGGCCTTTAAATAGGCTGCAGAAAAACAATAGAAGAAATTCCCAACATGTCCAACTTTCGGGCGCACCCGAAGTTTCGGGCGCCCGAATCCGGGCGCAGAGGCGGGTTACTGTAGCCGCCCGGAAATTTTTCGTGCCGCCACGTCACCCGCACAGCAAACAGCTGTGCGGGGCGCGCCGGGAGTGGCCACGTGGCACTCCCGGTGACCGACACGTGTCCCGCACAGCAAACAGCTGTGCGGGGCGCGTGTGGTGCCGCCGCGTGGCACCTACCCGGTCAAATGGGTAGGTGGCGCCCGCCAGTGGCAGGGCGACACGCGTCCCTGCCACTGTCGCGGTCACGCGTGCGGGCAGGCGCCGCCTGACGGCCTGCCACGCACGCGTCCCGAGGCGCCCTCCCGCGACCCAGTGCGCCGCGCCTCGTGAGCCCGCGAGTAGCATGCCGACACCTGTCCCCTGCACCCGGTCCACGCACCCTACTTCGGGTTCCGTGGACCGCGCCGCGTGCACCGACCAACCGGGGACTGCCACGCGTCCACCCGCCTTGGTCCATGCATCGCCGCGCCAATCTGTAGACCGCGCATCACGAGCCCGCCAATCAGGCGGCGCCACGTGTCCATGCGCCGGGTCCGTGCACCCGGCCGCGCCCCTCAGTGGACCGAGCGCTGCGGACCGGCCCAAACACAAGCCGCCACGTGGCAGCCGGCGGTCCACGGCCCCTCCCAAGCACCGAAATTCAGCGAAAACTTCCGGGAGTCCGTTTTTGGGCATCCGGACTCAGAATCAAACAAGCAAATAGCCGTTTTCAAGCGTTTTTCCGCGCTGAATCCAAATCCAACCTCTGTTTGGCCCAAAACCATTTCAAAAGTTCGGCAAATGTAGCCGAAGGCCAATCCAGCTGTGGATATCACACAGGGTCCATCTGTGGCATCCTTTTGATGCACTATGGGCCAGACACACCAACACTAGGTGTTCTACACCACGGCTCATGGGAGAAGCTACACAGGGATCGGGTACACCACATGTCCGGTACGGTCGCACACTCCGGAGTGGCACTCGAGGGGAGCGACCCACACGAGTAAAGAAATCATGTCTCACAAGTACTGTAACCATGTCTCAATATCTCACTGTAGCAGGACTGGATCATGACAATGATCGAAGTGGGAAAACCCCTCCACTAAAGATAACTCGATCCCCCAATCTAATGCAATAATACACAATAAGTGGAAACTTCATCCACTAGAGGAATCCATCCCCAATCTGATGCACAAGTAAACATCCGGTCAACCGCCCAATGTCCGCGATCGCCGCAATAACCCACCACCACAATCTGGTATGACAAACCCACTCAACAAAAATCCGGCTACACTATCCTACAACCCTGCTCAACCCGAGCAATACACATGTATCTCAATAAAAGGAGAAGAGGTGCCAGCATGGTTTCCCCTAAGTCAAATTCCAATGATAGTGTAGCAGAAAAAGATGGCCTAACTAGATGTCCATACAAGCATGCAATAGTCCTCAGATGAAAGTAGGGAATTCGCTATCCACTGTTCTAACATACAACCGATCATGCTGTTCCAGATAATTAAATACGTTAACAGGAGTGATTATGGCATAATGATTATGTCCAATTACCAATGTCTCAATTAAATGGATAGGCTAGCAATTATAGAGTCCTGTTTAGCATGCAAAGTTTATCAATATTTTATTCAACGTTTTCTAACATCGGGATTATTCTGATGTTCTAGTGAGTACACCAAAAGAGAGGGATACAACAACCACCCACCTCGAAAGGTGTGAACAACAATAATACGAGATTCTCCACTGTCCAAGATCCTCAATCCCCGTAAACCTCCAAAACAGTGAACTACTGCAAAATAGATCGCATCCGGTGTAAATAAAAACACCCAAAAACAACATTTTACGAAAAATAAGGAAATTCACCTCAGTACAGTCCTCAGAAAAATCCGAAAAAGTCAATGTTGCGATCCTCGCGACGAGTAGATGAAAAACGAGTACTTACTCGTCCCGTTCCGACACCTGTAGGCCAAGATACAAATTAATCATCGCGGTACACGCGGAACTTCCAATGATCAAAAGTCAGCAGTAATCTGTCCAGAAAAAGTACAATTTTCACCTTCAAAGCTATCTCAGAAAAATCCAGAGAAAATACGACGATGTTCCTTGCAACGCGTAGATATAAATCGAGTATTTGCACTCCTCGTTCCGACTCTCGGTTGCTGAGAAAACCCACAAAAACCCCGGTGCTGTCCAAGTTCCATCACAGAAAAAAAGGTCACAGAAATGATCCAAAAAGCCCAAGAAAACCTCGAAATACAGAGAAGCTGAAAATACAAAAGTCGTAGCCCTTCCTCTCGTAAAAACGTGGGCTCAAGAATCACCCAAAAATTTCTTCGGGGTAGCCTAGGGGAGTCCTCGAACCAAAACGCGACGAAAAGGGCAAATAAGGAAGGTGCGTCACAGTGCGCCGAGAAAATGCAAATCTCGAAGTGCGTGCCACCAAAAATCCCAGGGATGTTTCAGTGGATGCAGTATAGGGTGGTGAAGATTTTCTTTACAGAGCTCTCTGTCAAAATCCGAGCAGAAAAGAAGCTAAAGAGCAAGTTTTGGGCCTATTTATAGGCCCAAATGAATAATTCCAATAATACCCGGCATGTCCCCACTTTCGGGCGCTCGGCCCACATTCGGGCGCCCGAATGTGCTGAGGATCGGCCCGCGAAGAGCGCCCGAATCCACCAAGCTGTGACACATGTCCCCCGAACACAGAACAGCGGTGCAAGCATGCCTGGGGACGACACGTGTCCCGGGTCCGGTCAACCGGGTAGGTGGCGCCCGCCGATGGATGGGCCACACGTGGCCAGCTCGCGCGACCCGCCGACCGGTCGCGCGCCTCGCCGGCCATGCCGCCTGCCCCCAATACACGCACGCTTCCCGAGGCACCGGCATGCTGTTAAGGAATTTGTGTTGGCGTATTTCGTGAAAATGGTTAAGTCTTAAAGATTGAAGATGAAGAAGTTTGGATCATATACCTCAATCTCAAGAAAGAAGAATTCAAAAGGATCAGGTACGTTTAACTAAATATTTTTGGTGATCCGAATACTTCTTATAGTGTAGAAACACTTGGATGAATTTTTGATTGCATAAAAATAAAAAACTGGACATGTTATATGTTTAGGATCCGGATCGGGCATCACAGTCCGGACCCCGAACATAGGGTAGTTCATGCGCAATTCCAGTCCGGATCGTGGTTACTTCAGTCCGGACCCCGAACGTGGAATTTGCAGGAATTGCATAAACAGTCCGGACCGTGGTTTCTTCAGTCCAGACCCCGAATGCATATTTTTCTGGAAATAGTCTGTCTAGCCACGATAGTCCGGACCGCCAAAATTTCAGTCCGAACCGTCATCCTGAAAAGTTCCAGATAAGGGTAGTTTTTGATTCTTATCTTCTTCCAATGGTTTCTAACCTATAAATAAACCCTACGGTTCATTTTTTAGGGGACGACCGAAAAAGAAAAATCCACATATAGAGAAGAAAGGAAATAAATAGATTTAATTCTATGTTTCTTCATCTATATTGATTAATTTGATTCTAGGTTTTCAAACTCAGATTTAGAGTAGAATCAAATTAATGAATACTTAGATAGTATTTCCGATCTATTTCTAATCTAAGTATTCGGTGGATCATCACCACCCAAAAAATAACGATTTTCCCAAAATCGGCGCGTGGACTCGCGTGGCCTTGTGGATTCAAGGTGCAACCGCTCTCGTGGATTCGGAGCGAGGTACGTTCGTGGATTCGAGACGTACTACTGGGTGAAGACCGTGGATTCGGTCGGACGTCGTGGATTCGACGTTGGACGCCGTGGATTCGGCGTTGGATGCTAATCGTGGATTCGAGAAGCGTTGCGGAGCGAGCGGAGAAGATCTACTAGGAGCGTATGGAAAAAAGTCGAGTCGTCTGTGAGTACGGTATATCACCTTTGTACGTGTTATAATTCTAGTGGATTTCGTCGTGTTATCGGTCCCATGGTTTTTTACTCCGGTTTTGGAGTTTTTCCACGTAAAAATCTTGCGTTTTGTTTTTCATTTCCGCATTAGGTTTTATTGCGTAACGATTTTTGAGTGTTTACCGTTTACTCCTATTCACCCCCCTCTAGGTATTTTTTCCCCTATTTAGATCCATATAATACAACCCAACATTCTTCCAGCAGATTGGCTCTCGGTTTGGGGTTTTGCTCTCCGGTACCGGCACGCAAGTTGGGGTACCGGTACCCAGCCTCCAGGAAGTGGGATTTGAAGGTTTTCTCAGTTCTTTTAGTGAGGGGCATTGTGGTCATTTTCCATCCCAGCTACCACCACTACACCACCCTCGTTAAATACCCAGCCAACACCTCCTCTACTCCTTTGCAACTTGTGAAAGAGAAGAGAAGGAGAGAGTGGGAGCTTGGGGGATTTTGGAGCGATCTTGTTGCGGGGTGGTCGAGCGCGAGGCGCGAGTGGACAGCGGCTTCTAGGTGAGTTGGTGGTTTTTCATGCATGGTTTCTTGGAGGTTTTTCTTGGATTTTTTTTAAGGTTGGGTTTCGATGCTTTCCTCTCGTCCTTTTTTCCCTTGCACCATGAGGTGCAGCTTGTGCTGCGAGGGATGTGCGTTTTGGAGTCGCACTGCGCGGAGTCGAGGCGTGCATGCGTGCGTGTGTGTGTGTGTGTGTGTGTGCGTGCTGTGGGTTGGCCGCGGAGAGGACCGGAGCGCACGGAGGTTGTACTGAGGTGCTTGTGAGGCTGCTGTGAGCTTTGGCGATGTTGTCTGGACGCTTGACAGTGTGCGCGCGCGCGAGGGCATTTTCGATAGATTGTGAGTTCGGCGCTACACCGACTTCGGCTTGGCCTACGGAAAGCATTCCAAGTGGGTTGGAATTTCTTCAAGATGTATGGAATGCCTTCTAAAGCTATTGTATGCATGTTGACCATGTTTAGCTTATTATTTGCATAGCTGGTAAATCTGATAGTTGCCTAGAAAATCATAGAAAGACATTTATGAGCCCCAGATATTTTTAGTATGATCTAGAGGTGATTTGACACTAGACTGCATGTTTCCTTGTCTTTCGGGATGCATCTGGACCTTCATATTTTTCTGCAACTGGTTTTAAGTAAACTCCGATTTTATAAAGGGTTTTAAAATTTTGAGTGTTACAGAAGGTCCAGATGGCCCGGTATGCATGTGTACTCGTGCCGTGTAGTGATCCAGGTTTCCGTGCAGATTTTTCCGTGAATCCACAGTGTGAAACACCTCTTATTGGTGTATCGGAGCCACAGTGCATCAAAGAGATGCTACAGATGGACCCAGTGTGGTATTTACAGCTAGTTTGGCCTTCGGCTGCTTTTGCCGAATTTTAGAGGGGGTTTTGGGCCAAACGGAGCTTGGATATGGATTCAGCACGGAAAAACGCTTGAAAACGGCTATTTGCTTGTTTAATTCTGAGTCCGGACGCCCAAAAAGGGACTCCCGGAAGTTTTACTGGATTTTCGGTGCATGGGGGAGCCGTGGACCGACGGGGGTGCCACGTGGCAGCCGCTGGTTGGTCGGCGCACGCGGCCCGGTCCACAAAACTGCTGGGAGAGGCCCGGGGTGCACGGCTGGAGGCGTGGACCGGCGGGGGTCCACGTGGCGGCGCGGGATTGGTCGGCCCACGCGCGCTCGGTCCACGGGAGCGCGCGGGGGAGCCGTGGACCGGGGCGCGCCACGTGGCAGCCCCGGGTTGGCGGGTCCACGGGCGCGCGGTCCACACAGCGCGGGGGGCAGGCGGGAGCAGGCGGGGGCAGTTGGCCCGTACTGCGGGCAGGTGGGCAGCGCCACGTGGCGCTCGCTGATTCGCGAGCGCCACCCACCGCGCTGATCGCGGCGAGGACGCGTGGCGGCCCCTGGCAGGGCTTGCACGGCTGTCCCGTGTTCGGGGGACACGTGTCAAGCCCCGAGGCGGGTCGAACGGCGGTGGGATCCTGTGCGCGCTGGCGGGCCGGGCTGGGCCGCACTGTGCGCGCCCGAAAACGGGCGGGCCGGGCCTGTGGGCCGCACTGTGTAAGCCCGAAAGCCCGGGCCGGGCGCCCGAAACCGGGGACAAATCCAGAATTTTCGGATTTGTCCCCTCAGCCTATAAAACGGGACCCGAGCTATTTTTTTGAGGTTTTTCTCCCTCTTCCAGGCCTCCCCTCCCCGAGCTCCCTTCTAGACTTTTGTTCTACTTCGAGTGCTGCATCTACTGGAGGAGTTCTAGGATTTTTGGTGGCACGCATCCCGAGGTTTCTGATTTTACGGCGCGGCGCGACGTTTCATCTCCGGTGATCTTCTTCGTCGCAGTGCAGTGTGAGGACTCCCCTAGCCCACCCCGACCTCCGATTTCGACGATTCTTGCGCCGACATACTCCTGAGAGGTAGGGCTTCATCTTTTGTGTTGATCGCGCACTCCCGTTTTGGGTTTTTGGCATGGTTCCCGAGGTGCCTTTGTGACCCCTTTTTCTGTGTGGTTTTTGGGACAGCACTGGAGTATTTTGGCGATATCTTCGCGCACGAGCATCGGATTGAAGCATGCCTATACAAGTTTTTCATCTACACATCACAGGGAACATGTTCGTATTTTTTTTGGATTTTTCTGAGTTTTTATTGGAGGTGAAAAATCCCTTTTCCCTGTAAACAGTGCTATAGTTTTTGGTACAGAATTCTTTTGAGTGGGTCACCTTGCCGAATTTGTAACTTGACCTACGAAATTTGGATTTGGGCGTGCAGGTACTCGTTTCGATCGTCTCGTCGCGACGAATGCAGTGATATTTTTGTGGGAATTTTCTGAGCCCATTTCGTAGGTGAAAATAGCACAGTTCTGGACTGTATTTTGGGGACAACCTGTTTGAGTACTTGTGTGTTAATTTGAGCCTATTTTTGGTGGTGTTTGGTACAGTTATCGCGGCGGACCATTCTGTGGACGAGGGTATTTTGGGACTTGGATTTAGCGCTCGAAGTGGGTACCATTGTCACCTCCTACTTTTGATCACCCACTAGGCATACTAGAGATGTTCCTATATCATGATTGATAGTTGTATCAGTGGGATGAACCTAGCATGCTTGTATGGAATCATTGGTTTGTTGTTAGCACTTGCATCCTTAGAGGACTAGATATTAGTGAATTATTGTTTCTTGCAAAAGATAAGTTGTTTAAACCTTTTGGTAATAGTATGCTAAAATCATATCATGTTTTATGTATGTTGGGAGGCTTATGCATGTTTATAGACTAGCTTGTGGCATATTAGCATATCGGATATTCAATCAATTGCATACTTTAATTCTTGTAAGAATTGGAATACTTGAAATTACTTTGTTAAGTAAAGGACTTTGCATGCTTGTATGGTCACCTAGCTAGGCCACTATTTTCTGCTACACTATCATGCTGGAACTGACTTAGAAGAAACCATGCTTTTTATTCTTTCTCCTGTTGTCTAGTCTTAGGGAATAGTGTGCTCGAGTTCGAGCGGGGTCCGGGATAGTGTAGTCAGATATTTAGAGTTTGGGACAGATGGGGATTGATGGTTGGGTATTACGGCAACCGCGGACTGTGGGCGGTTGACCGAATTATTATTATTATTATTGCATCAGATTGGTGGTGAGGGATCGGGCTTCCTTAGTGGATGGTTTTACCCACTTATTTAGAGTCATGATCCAGTCCTGCTATATCAGATACTTATGGTTACATACTTTACTTGTGTGGGTCGCTCCCCTCGAGTGCCACTCCGGAGTAGGCTTAGGGCCGAGCCGTGTGCCGGTTGATTGGATATTTTGGGATCGTACCGTGTGCCGATCAGATACTGGGTTCTTGAGTTTGACAGCAGAACAGGCAGTGCCAGTGATTACTGGTCTATTGATTGGGTATAGTCGGTCAGGCATTCATGCACCGTTGCATACATTTAGCTATTCTTTTAGCTCGGTATTATTTGTGGCATATTAGTGGTGGCTTTTCATCAGTAGTTATATTTACAGTTTACCACTCTTATTTCTTTTTCGCCTCTGGTAGACCTAGTGGGCATGTCTGAGTTTGAGGTTTAACCCACTAGGGGAGGCTACTGTTTTTATAGTAGTTCTCACACCCCCCCCCCCCACTGTTTTTCCTTTTTCTTTTCCCCTTTGTTTTGCAGAGTCATCTGCCGGAGTTGCGGGACCTTCCTCGGCGGATCGAGGTAAGAGGATAGCGGACTAGATAGTCGTCTACCGCGATCACGTACATAGTAGTTTTGGTGTATCCCTTGTACTCTCAGACAGTTGTACTTTTTCTTTTATTTTGGGTCTGGCTGCGACCAGCTGGTTGTATTTTATTTGGTGAGCTGGGAGAGACACTTGTATTATTTATGAGAGTTATGTTGTACTTTTATTTCCAGCTTTTGTCTGAGATGTATTTAGTTTTAGTTCAGCTCTGTTTTATGCTCCTTTATATTATCTCTTATATTTGAGCAGGTTACCAGTGCTTCGTGTACACGGAAAATACCGTGTGCACGACGGATCTGTGGACGGGCCCGGGTTCTGGTTTACACCCGGGGTGTGACATGCCGGGTGGCCGAGTGGATTTTAGAGCATTGAGTGTTGAGTTTCTAGTGTCATGTGAGTTGTTTTCCTTGTTGAGATCGATGGGATTATTCTAGATCATGGATTGTCTTTCTGATGTGGTAGTGGAGATGGTTCTCCGACTTAGCTTTGAGAGTTTTGGGCTCTGACAGATCGAGTCGTGGAGGTTTTCCGACTTAGCCATGGGTTGTGCATTATCAGATTGAGTCGTGGAGGGTTCTCCGACATAGCTGTGAGAGTGTTGGGCATTTCCTGATCGAGTCGTGGAGGGGTTCCCGACCGAGTTGTATTATTTGAGCATTTGAGTTTCTGATCTGTTTGATCGTGGATCATAGCCTGCATATGCCGCTTATTGAGACAGTTGAGACAGCTGAGACTGATGAGATACATGAGCTCGGTGGGGTCGCTCCCCTCGAGTTACGCCCCGGGTGCGTGTTGATGATGCGACTAGTTGATACACTAGAGTTCGCTTTGAGATTGAGATAGTCCGTATGGGACGCCCTACGTAAGTTCAAGTCCCTTGTGGGCTAGTGGCAGTAGGTTTGGCGCAGGCTTGACTGGACCCTATGTGGCAGTCATTGAGATTGGGTGATATGAGCGGGTGATTGCATAGCATGTTCTTAGATGAGTTTTCTATTGAGCATGATACTTGAGGCATATTAGCAGTAGTGAGTGTATGCATATTATATCCTTAGTAGAGTTTTCTTGAGCATGATGACTAAGACATGGTAGCTATAGTTTTCTTTCAGTTTTTATCTATCTATCTGCATACTTATCTGTTGTGCCTCCAGTAGACTTAGTGGGCATACCGTGGATATTGATGACGGTACCCACTGAGATCTACTTTCTGCAGTATATCTCACACCCGCTGCGATGACAGGTTTCTTGAGGCTGCTATTCCGGCTTAGCTCGCGCGGAGACAGCTAATCTAGCTGAGGACGTGGCCGAGTAGTTCCTTACCAGCATTGAGAGTCAGAGGTAGATGTACCCTATATATGATTTTGATTTCACTTTTGTACTGGACAGTCTGAGAGAATTGTATTTATTTACTTAGTGAGGGTGAGAGGCTTTGTATTGAGAATTATTTTATTTATTCAGCTGTTCAGTTGGTTTCTGTAGTTTTGATTTTAGTTTTCAGCTCTAATACATGTTTAGCTATAGATTTGACTTGCAGGGTAGACGCTTCGTCTGTGCGGCAGTTTTCGTACAGATGGCGGATCTGTTGGCGAGCCCGGGTCGCAGTTTCGACCCCGGGGCGTGACAACCCTCCTCCAAAATCCAGGGCGCACGCTCTCAACATATCCTCGAGGGTCTGTATGGTGCGCTCAGACTGTCCATCGGTTTGTGGGGGGAATGTTGTGCTAAATCGGAGCTGCGTCTCCATGGCTGTCTGTAAACTCCTCCAAAAATACGAGACAAACCTCGGGTCTCTATCTGATACAATGGAGACGGGTACACCGTGCAACCTCACCACCTCAGCTAAGTACAACTGTGCCAGTCGCTCCAAAGGCCAAGTCACCTGCACTGGTAGAAAGTGAGCGGGCTTGGTGAGTCTATCCACGACTATCCAGATCGCATCAGCTCCAGTCTGTGGGATTCGATGGGATCGATTGCTACTTCTCTTTTTCCTTGGTCACCCGGAAAGTGCAAATGGAATCAACATCAACATTCCATTTCTAATTTGGCAGCAAATGGTACATGTCATTGAGGGATCAAGGCAACGTGACCTTCTACCATATCCAATCTTGATTACTCGTATTCTGGAAGATCACGGTGTTGACATTTCTTGTACCAAATTTGACTACGGCTTAGGTTCAATTGATGGAATCACGTTAGCTAAGTCAGTTAGCACTTTGAAGACATTTGGGCATACAAAGGGCTATGCAAGCGAAGCGACTACGAGCGCACCGCCTCGCCAAGAATCTCCTGAACCAGATGAAGTGATAACTCTTCAGACTTTGCATCGGGATGTGCGATCTTTGAAGAAAAGGATGGAGCAAGGCTTCAAGAAACTCGAGGATGGTTTGAAGAAGATATTCGATATCCTTGGGTGCAAACACGATGATGTGGTCACTGGAGCAACTGCACCGAGTACATCGCATGGACCTACATCACATGAGGATGATGATGATTCAGATCAGGATGAGTGATTTCTTTTCCTTCTTGTTTTTGGTTTTTAGCTTCTTTTCACTTTATGATGAACAAGAACTCTAATGGGCATGTAACTAAGAACTTATCCTTCTAGTATGTTTATTTTTGTCTATTTTGACTGTTTGACAATTTGTGACAAAAAGGGGAAGAACAGAAAATAATGATCGTATCACAAAGGGGGAGAACATAGATGCTCAAGACAGGGGGAGAACATGGAGAACATGTTAGAGATGCTCAAGATAGGGGGAGATAAAGAAAAGATTGAAAGAACCGGAAAAACAAAAGAACCAAATGGAAGACGAATCAAATGTAGGATTTTAATTTCTAACGACTAACGTTTGATTTGTTTGGAGTTTTGTTTTGCAGGAATTACATCACTTTAAGACTCCAAGTCCTAAGTCATAGAGTATGTTCTAGGACTGTTTGGTTCAAATGTTATTTTGTATTTATTGGATCTTTCACGCAAAGAAAATCAATGTTTTGGTGATAACATTGAATTTCGATTTTTTGGTTTAAGATGAGTGACTTGAGCGTTTTTATGTATTTTTGGGTTTTGTCACGAAATTGCCAAAGGGGGAGATTGTTACGGCTTTTTGGTGTTGGCATATTTCGTGAGTCAAGTCAGTAAGTTGAGTCGGAGTCTTAAAGGGATCAAATTGTCAAATCAGCCTTCGAAGACTCATTGAAGATTCAACATGAGCCCAAGTCAACTCTCAGGTATGATTAAATATTGTTCATGGTGATTAAAGTTCGTTTATAATCATTGGAAACAGGAAATTAATGAAAACCGGTTTAGACTTGGTTTTAGGAACTTGGTTTTAACTTACAACTTATTTTAAGTTTGGATTCCGGTACTTGGTCTGTTTTGGATAAAGTTTATCTTGGAAAAATCAGTTTTTACATTGAGTACCGGAACCACACTTGAAGTTCCTCAAACCCGACACAGAACTTTCTGAAATTTGTGTTGCGTACCGGAACACAGACTCACGTACCAGAACACAATAGAAAAATCTGTGTTTTGCACCATTGAGTACCGGAACACAATATTTGGTACCGGTACACAATGTCATCTCGGGAAAAGTTTCCTAAACCGACTCTAATTTGTTTCCAAGGACTATAAATAGATACTTAGGGTTTCTCGACTACGAAGGACCAATACCGAAAACACTCGAGAGCAACCCTAGAGGCTAGGTTTTTATCGTTCTTCTTTTTAGCCTCTTTTAGGTCAATTCGACGGTTCTTCCAAGATTTATCTTTTGTCGAATTGATCTAAACTTTGCTTAGAAATTCTTTCTACGGTTCTTCAATGATTATCTAAGCAAAGGATCACCATCGAAGCCTATATTTTGTATCGGCTGAGTTTGCGTCGTGGATTTGACGTAGCACCGTGGATTCGGTGTGTTGAAGGCGTTTCGTGGATTCGAAACGTGTGCTCGTGGATTCGAGTGGCGTTCGTGGATTCGAACGTGTGCAGTGGACATGCAATCGGTGGAGCGCAAGGTCCGAAGAACTTGAAGGAGGGGTCGAGTCCGTGGAGTCGGTAATCACCTTGTTATTCTTCAATTCTTAGTGGATTGTTATTGCGTGTTGGTCCCGTGGTTTTTCTCCTGGATTGGAGTTTCCACGTAAATCTCGGTGTGCTGTTTTTTATTTCCGCATTGGTTTTTATTTTGCACTGAGATTTGATTTTTAAATATTACACCTATTCACCCCCCTCTAGGTGTTTGATAGTACCTATTTAGATCCTTGTGGATCTTATTGCGTGTTGGTCCCGTGGTTTTTCTCCTGGATTGGAGTTTCCACGTAAATCTCGGTGTGCTGTTTTTTATTTCCGCATTGGTTTTTATTTTGCACTGAGATTTGATTTTTAAATATTACACCTATTCACCCCCCTCTAGGTGTTTGATAGTACCTATTTAGATCCTTGTGGATCCTACATTATAAAAACCAACAACAGCTTCATAGCAAACACAACCGCTGCCAACCCAAGATCATGAGTAGGGTAATTTTTCTCATAGTCCTTCAATTGCCGTGGGGCATAGGCAATTACCCTACCATGTTGCATCAGTACACACCCTAGACCACTGTGAGAGACGTCACTATAGATCACAAATCCTTCTCCCATAACCGGGAGAGCAAGGATCAGAGCTGTCATCAATCTCTGTTTTAGCTCTTCAAAACTGCTCTGACAAGTCTCACTCTAAATAAACTTAACCCCTTTCCTGGTCAGACATGTGAGGGGAGTGGAAAGCTTCGCAAAGCCTTCCACAAATCGACGATAATAGCCAGCCAAACCTAGAAAACTCTGCACCTCGGTGATAGTCGTCAGCCTCGGCCAATCTCGAATAGCATCCACCTTGGCCGGATCAACCGCCACTCCCATAGCTGAAACTACATGGCCCAAAAAGGCGACCTCCCGGAGCCAAAATTTGCACTTCTTAAGCTTGTCATACAGCTTCTTCTCTCGCAGAAGCTGTAGCACTGTCCTCAAGTGCTCCTCATGCTCCACATCACTCCGGGAGTAAATCAGTATATCATCAATAAATACCACAACAAACGGGTCCAAATACGGCTGAAATATCCGGTTCATCAAATTCATAAATGCGGCAAGGGCATTAATCAAACCAAATGGCATTACCGTAAACTCATAATGCCCGTACCGAGATCTGAATACCATTTTGGAGATATCCTCAGCCCTCACCCTCAGCTGGTGGTAATCGGACTGAAGATCAATCTTCAAAAATACCGAAGCTCCCTACAGCTGATCAAACAAATCGTCGATCCGCGGTAATGGATACTTATTCCGGATGGTCACTTTTTTTAGCTCCCTATAATCCACACACAGTCGAAGCGAACCATCATTCTTCTTCACAAATAAAACAGGCGCTCCCCACGGCGAAACACTGGGTCTAACGAAACACTTGTCCATCAGATCCTGTAGTTGCGCCTTCAGCTCTCTCAACTCGGCAGGCGCCATCCGATAAGGTGCCTTCGAGATTGGCGTGGTTCCCGGGACCACGTCAATCACAAACTCTATCTTCCTCTCCGGCGGCATAGTCGTCAACTCAAGGGGAAACACATCTGGAAACTCGCGGACAATGGGGATATCCTCGAGTCCCAATGCCACCGTAGGCACCTCCACAATAGTAGCCAGAAAGGCAGTGCAACCTCTGCTCAACATCCGCCTAGCCCTCGCCGAAGAAATAGTCGCTGCAAACAGCATGCTCTGGCAACCTTTAAAGATAAACTCCTCCTGTCCTGGCTCGCGAAGAGTCACCATCCTCTCTCTGCAGTCAATAGTGGCAAAATACCGCGACAACCAATCCATCCCTAATACCATGTCAAAATCCTGGAGCTACCGCAAGACAAGCAAGTCTGCTGGCAAGATCCAAGGTCCCAACTGTACCGGGCAAGCTACACAATATTCCTCGACATGCAAAACATGATCTGGAATCCGAACCTCTAATGCATGTGACAAGGACTCTATCTCTAAACCATAGAGAGATGCAAATGCTCGACTAATAAAAGAATGCGATGCTCCAGTGTCAAATAAAGTACGAGTCCTAATGCCAGAAAGTAAGGTAATACCTGCCACCACCTGGTCGGCTGTTGAGGAGTCCACTAACTGGGCGGCATATACTCACCCGCTCTGTGCTGGAGGCCGGTAGTCGGTGGGATGGGAAGAAGATGGCCTGCTCGCTGGAGCATAGGGCCACTGAGCTGGTGGCCACTGCTGAGGTGAATAAGGAGCCGACGCCAAAGAAGGTGCCGATGAAGTAGAAAGGGGGCAGGTAGCTCGCACATGCCCAGGCTGTCCGCACCGAAAACATCGATCCCATCGCTGTTCACAGGTGCCGGGAAGATGCTGACCTCCACAAAAGTGTTGGGTTGTATGTAATAATGGATCTAAATAGGGGAAAAAATATCTAGAGGGGGGTGAATAGGTGTAAACAATAAACACTCAAAAAATCATTGCGCAATAAAACCCAATGCGGAAATATAAATGAACACGCAAGATTTTTACGTGGAAAAACTCCAAACCGGAGTAAAAAAACCACGGGACCGATAACACGGTGAAATCTACTAGAATTAACACACGTACAAGGTGATATAACGTACTCACAGACGACTCAACCTTTTACCATACGCTCCTAGTAGATCTTCTCCGCTCGCTCCACAACGCGTCTCGAATCCACGATCTGCGTCCAACGCCGAATCCACAGCGTCCAATGTCGAGTCCACGACGTCCGACCGAATCCACGGTCTTCACCCAGTAGCATGCTTCGAATCCACGAACGTACCTCGCTCCGAATCCACGAGAGCGGTTGCACCTTGAATCCACAAGGCCACGCGAGTCCACGCGCCGATTTTGGGAAAATCGTTGTTTTTTTGGGTGGTGATGATCCGCCGAATACTTAGATTAGAAATAGATCGGAAATACCATCTAAGTATTCATTAATTTGATTCTACTCAAAATCTGAGTTTGGAAAACCTAGAATCAAATTAATCAATATAGATGAAGAAACATAGAATTAAATCTATTGATTTCCTTTCTTCTCTATATGTGGATTTTTCTCTTTCGGTCGTATTTTTCTATTTTTTTCCGATACCCTAAGAAATGAGAAATAGGGTCTATATATAGGTTAGAAACCATTGGAAGAAGATAAGGATCAAAAACTATCCGTTTCTGGAAATTTTCAGGACGGCGATCCGGATCGGATTTACTGTGATCCGGATCGTCGTAGCGTGATAGACAATTCCAGAAAAATAGGGTTCGGGATCCGGATCGAAGTCCCCGATCCGGATCGTTCATGTATTCCAGCAAAATCCCATGTTCGGGATCCGGATCGAAAATGACCTTTGATCCGGATCGGATTTGCCAATGAACTAGCACCCTTCGGGATCCGGATTGGACTGTCTGATCCGGATCCTGAACATGTCCCATGTCCAGTTTTTGATTTTTATGCAATAAAAAATTCTTCCAAGTGTTTCTACACTACAAGAAGTATTCGGATCACCAAAAATCTTTAGTTAAACATACCTGATCCTTTTGAATTCTTCTTTCTTGATATTGAGGTATATGATCCAAACTTCTTTCATCTTCAATCTTCAAGACTTAATACTTTCACGAAATACGCCAACTCAAATTCCGTAACAATCTCCCCCTTTGGCGGTTTCGTGACAAAACACAAATCCACAAAAGAAAATTCAAAAAGGATATTTTTGTTGCTATCACCATACAACAAAAATTTACAATGGAGATCCAAAAATTAAATACATGAGATAAACTCCTACAACAGACTCTAGACTTAGACATCTGTACTCTCTGCAAAAAGAAATCATTCTTGACAAAAGAGATCGTTAGATTCCTCAAGAATATTTAGCATTCAAAACCTAGCAGAGATAAAGTTTATACTCATCATGACATTTAGTAATTCAGATATGTAATAAGATCACAATTCAACATTGACATATCTTCTAAGCAATAAGATTCCAAATGTTATAACTTTACTTTGTTAGTAATCAAACAACTTGTTAGTAATAATACATGTCCAAAAAGTTAGTCGAATAGTTAGTAGGGACATGCAACAAATCACAAGATAACCAGAAGTTGTGATACTTACCTTTCACCAAAGTCAAAGTTTGTTCAAAGTTCTCACCAAAGTTCTCTACTCTCTCTCCCCCTTTTTGTCACAAACTAAGCCAATAATTACAAATGACAAGGAGAGTTAAAAGGTTCCAAAAATATGAAAAATCTGAGAACTACAACTAAAGTCTAAAAACCAAATCCAAAAAAAAATAAAATCCTGCACAAAAAGTTGTTAGAGCACAAATTAGTCATCGGAGTCTGATTCCTCAGACGCAATATATCCATCTTAGTGAACAATTTCTTGATCAATTTCTTCATCGAGTTTACTCTCTTGGTCAATGTAATTTGTGATGCCGTGATGACCTCGAGTTCCTCAGAAATCCGCCTTTGTTCTTTGGTTATCTGCTCTTGCTCAAAAGATAGGCGCTGTTGTTGCTTGAAAATTGAAGTTACCGATGCTTTATCATGTGTTCCGGGTGGTTGTTGAGATAGAGAGGCAGAGGTGCCAACACATGGTTTCTTCCCAGTGGAAGGTGTTGGAGTAACATGTGGCAATTTGTGAAGGGACTTCACAATCGTTGACTCATCTATCATCCCCCAACAGTGTTGATATGATGTCGAGCTGATATCAATTTCAAACTTTTTAAAGATCCTCATGATGATCAATGGAAATGGAAGTCGCTCAGAAGGATGAGGATGCTCAACATATCTGGACATTCTTTTCCAAATTATGTAGGGGATGTTCATGTTCAACCCTACAGCCTCAGAAGGATGACCTATGAGATATAAGAACAACATTCTGTCCCATCTCACTACCTTTGTCTGCATGTTAGGGAGAATGTTGTAACACGTGATGAAGTTAAGAAAGCGGTACTCAAGCCGAAGGTGTTTGGATTTTACAGATTTTCCATCTGCTGATTCAGTTCCTTCCAAACAAATTCCTTCTATCACGGTTTGCCACAAGGCATTTGTCAAGCTTCTTCCCGTCAAAAAGTTGATCCCCGATCTGTTGGATTCCATTCCTAGGACTTCGCCAATTAACTGCGGAGTGATTTTAAGTGTCATCCCTTGGATATTTGTATAGAAATGCATTGAGCCACGTTCATCTTCTTGAAGATGTCTTGCATTTGTGTAAAAGGTCCTTACACGATACAAACAATATCCAAGTAATTCGGAGAATCGGCAGACTTGGATGAGATTAGCTCGGTCAATCAAAGTCCCAAACTCTGGTGAGTGATTTCGGAGAGCTTCAATGTTGACATGTCATTCACCGATGCATTCACGATGTTCAAAAGCTCTAAGGCGATCAGTGTTAACAAACACTTCTTCCACACGAGGCGGGGAGTCAGGAACTGTTGGTTTGCTAACATCAGCATCTCGTGGTAGTCCAAAGCGTCGAGCTAGTCGTTTCCTTTTTACGGAGATGGTTGGTGACGTCATAGGTGCTTTTCCTGTGTCCATGGGTGCCTTTCCTTTTGATCCATCGGAAGCCTTTCCTTTTGATCCATCGGAAGCCTTTTCTTTAGGTTTAACGGGCATTGATTCATCATCATCCGTCAACTTGTCCCAGTCTACCTCATCATTATCTGCTTCAGTTTCTGAATCACTGATAAGATGAAATTCACCTTTTCGTTGAGGTTTCTTGGCTCTTTTCAGTTTGTTGGTTGCTCGAGTATGCACCATTGTAACCAAGAGAAGAATGATCCATGAGAATGCCATTGTTGTTTGTGCTTTGTGCTTTAAGAAGTTGAAATCCTGTGAATACCAACTCAAGAACACGAAAATTTTCAATTTTCAAAAATTTGAAAAATTGTACCCAGACAATCATAATCATGTAGAGAGACTAAGAATCAAATTAGTTTTGCAAAAGGAATTTTAAAAACTAGATCAATTTCATGTTTTTCAAAAATTCCTATTATATGCCCTAAAACAGAATTTTCAGAAATCGAAGCCCAAAAATTCGTTTATCTTGAGAAAACCTAGCATATAATCAAAACTAATCTACCCAGAGTTCTTATTTCAAAAGAAATTTGACCAAAAACCATTCACAACCGAAAAAGTTCCATGATTTCTACTCACGTTTTGAGCAAACAAGGAAAACTGTGAAAAACCGAGATTTTGATCAATAAAACTTACTTGGAATCGAAGAACTTGAGTTTGGAAAGCTCCAAGAAGAAGAATTCTAGAGAGAGAAGCTCTGGAGGCTTAAGAACAAAAGATTAAGGTAAAAGAAATCAAAAACCCCTTTCGTTCTAATAAAAACCTAGCCGTGATCCGGATCGGATCGAGAATTCGATCCGGATCGGCTACCCGCAGGAAATACCTGCGTTCGGGATCCGGATCACTTGTCCGATCCGGATCGGCTCCAACTTTTTCTTCAGAAAAATTTAGAAAAATTCCATAAAATCCAGAAAAAGTATGTAAGCACTTTTGCATATCAACTTTAAACAAAAATCATCGTAACATACAACAAGAAATAGATTATACTATATCTATCAAAAATACTCAAAAATGAAACGAAAATTTATGGAAATTAAAACCCTTAAAGTTGAACAACTTCAATTACATCTAGCATGATCTTATGTGTAATGCCTTTATCAAATCATCAATTTTGTAAAGAAAATGAAATACCAAGATCAATAGATGTTTGAAATTCCAGATAAGTTAGATAATATATTTAGACAATCTGTTGAAGAGAGTGGCTCTTTGAGCATCTTTCATTAAAAATCCCACCTTATACCAACCTTGAAATTTGACAGAGTCAAGTATTTCAATATGCATTTCATCAACTTTTTAAAAAAAATTTGCTTGGCATACATGGGGTATTTTTTTTTTTTTCTTTTCCATGTGGTGGTAGTTTTCACACTCCTCATTGGGATGTAACTCTTTCCACATCTTTTGAGCATATTACATTTCTTTGACTCCCCCTCAATTGGCTATCAATTATTTAATATATAAGGTATTCAACCAAAAATTGATCTCGCATTCATACTCGACTAAGCAATCAAATAAGATAATGACTATACCAAGAGATCATTGAGAGAGAAATTGACTTTGATCACTTAAAAGATGACTTAATTAACATAAATGATCATTGCAACATTGAAATATTATGATATCAAAAGCATAATAAATTTCTAAATGCATGAAAAGATGCAATTAAAGTCAATATGACTAATGCTCAATTAATGTCCTATGTACAAAACATAGATAAAGAACAAAAACACAAAACAAAACCTAACCTAAGCAAAGGTTTCAAAAAGAGGTTATTTCAAGGAAAGCATTCCAATTGCTTTACGCAAATGAATAAAACGTTTTTGATCCAAAGGTTTTGTTAAAATGTCAGCTAATTGATCCTCAGTTGAAATATATGAAAGTTGAAGAATATTTGATTCAACTAGCTCTCTAAGAAAATGATATCTAAGTTCAATATGTTTTGTTCTAGAGTGCAACACAGGGTTTTTGGAAATGTTTATAGCACTAGTGTTGTCACAAAGAATGGTTACCGAAGTTGCTGAAATCCGGAAGTCGCTCAACACGCTTTTCATCCAAATCAATTGGGTTGAACAACTTCCTGCTGAAATATACTCCGCTTCGGCAGTCGAGAGTGCTATGCAGTTTTGCTTTTTACTGTGCCATGCAACAAGGCAATGGCCAAGATAGAAGCATGCACCACTCGTGCTTTTCCGATCATCCACTGATCCAGCCCAATCGGCATCTGAGTATCCAACAATATCCAAACTTGTTCCCATAGGATACCAAATTCCGAAATTTATTGTACCTTTGATATACCGGATGATCCGTTTCACCGCTTTCAGGTGAACCTCCTTCGGTGCTGATTGATATCTCGCGCAAATCCCAACACTGAAGGATATATCCGGGCGACTAGCCGTGAGATAAAGTAGACTTCCAATCATACTGCGATACAGTTTCTCGTCTACATTCTCACTATGTGATTCACTTCCAAGTCCCTTATGGCTAGTTCCCATTGGAGTCGGAAAATCCTTAGAATTTTCTAAATCAAACTTTTTGACCAACTCCATTGCATACTTGGATTGACACAAGTGAATGCCTTCATCATTTTGTTTAACTTGTAATCCAAGAAAATAAGTCAATTCGCCCATCATGGACATCTCAAATTCGCTTTCCATGGTCTCCGCGAATTTAGAAGCATCATTATCTCTTGTTGCGCCAAATACAATGTCATCGACATAGATTTGTGCTACAATGAAATTGTTTTGATAATGCTTCACAAAGAGAGTCCTGTCAGCTCCCCCTCGAGTATAGCCCTTTTCCAAAAGGTGCTTTGTCAACCTTTCGTACCATGCTCGCGGTGCTTGTTTCAGACCGTAAAGAGCCTTTTTCAAACGAAAAACATGGTTAGGTAGTTTATGGTCCACAAAACCTTTCGGTTGAGCCACATAAACTTCCTCATTTAAAAACCCATTTAAAAAGGCGCTCTTAACGTCCATTTGAAATAATTTGATTTTAAAATGACAAGCAATCGCAAATAGGATACGAATGGACTCGAGTCTAGCTACAGGGGCGAAAGTTTCATCAAAGTCTATACCTTCTACTTGAGAGTAGCCTTGAGCAACTAACCTGCTTTGTTCCTGATGATAGTACCATCCTCATTTTTCTTGTTCTTGAAAATCCATTTGGTACCTATCACATTGTGTTGCTTCGGAGGCTTCGTTAATTCCCAGACTTTGTTTCGCTCAAATTGATGGAGCTCTTCCTGCATTGCTTCAATCCAGTAGTCATCCTGAAGAGCTTCATCAACATTCTTTGGTTCGATTTGAGATACGTAGCAAGCGAATCCGCAAACCAATTGTCTCCGAGTTCTAACTCCTTCTTGTGGGTCTCCAATGATGTTCGATTCAGGATGATCCTTGGAGATGCGTAACGTTTGAGGTAACGGAGTAGTCGGAGGTACATGAGATGATTCCTGCACATCAGATAAACTTGAAGAACCGTTAGATGCATCATTATTATCGAAAGAATTGTTATTAGAAGATGCATTAGCAGGTGTATCATCATCAAGAGAGATATCGAGGGTAGATTTTTCAGATTCAAAGTGAAAAGCTTCATCTACCTTAACATTTATCGATTCTACGATCGTCTTAGATTCCAAGTTAAAAACTCGATATGCTCTACTGTTTGTAGAATAACCCAAGAAAATCCCTTCGTCACTTCGAGAGTCAAATTTTCCAAGATTTTCGCGGTCACGTAAAATAAAACACCGACTCCCAAAGATACGAAAATATTTGATGTTCGGTTTTCTACAAAACCATAGTTCATATGGTGTATTTAAAGTCCCCGGGCGCAAATACACTCGATTAATTACATAGACAGCAGTGTTCACCGCTTCAGCCCAAAAATATAACGGTAGGTTCCGGCTATGAAGCATAACACGTGCCATCTCCTGTACGACCCTGTTTTTGCGCTCGACTACACCATTCTGTTGAGGTGTATAGGGTGCCGAGAATTCATGTTTAATGCCGTTAGAAGTGCAAAAATCAATGAATTTAGAATTTATGAATTCTCCACCTCTATCACTTCTAACACGAGTAATCTTTTCATTCTTTTCAATCATAATACGATGGCAAATCTCGTGAAAAGAATCAAAAGTATCAGCTTTCTCTTTTAAAAATGCTACCCAAGAATATCTAGAGAAATCATCAACCAATAAGAAAATATACCATTTACCTCCCAAAGATGGTTGACGAGTTGGCCCCATTAAATCCATGTGCAAAAGTTCCAAAGGCCGTTTTGTACCAATGTGGTTCAAGTTCTTGTGTGCAGTCCTAGACTGTTTTCCCTTTTGGCAACCGCCACACACAATGTTTTGTTCAAATGAAAGTTTAGGAACCCCCTTGACCACATCTTTGTTTGAAATTCTAGCAAGTTCCTTAAAGTTTATGTGACCTAGCCTTTCATGCCAAAGAGTTTCATTTTTCAAAGAAGCTAGGTTACACTTTTCAGAAATTTTATTAGGAACTACATAACAGTTGTTTTCTGATCTAACCCCTTTTAAAAAGAAACATGGTTCTTATCAGTTACAGTACATTCATCAGATGAAAAATTAACTGAAAAACCATTATCACAAAGTTGACTTATGCTTATGAGGTTAGTCTTAAGGCCATGAACAAATAACACATTATTTAGAACCGGGCCATCCGGAATAGCTATAGTTCCTTTTCCAACAATCTTGGAAGACCGACCGTCTCCGAAAACAACAAGTCCTCCGGAGATTTTCTCAAAAGTTTGAAAACAGTTTTTGTCACCGGTCATATGACGGGAACACCCGCTATCCAGATACCAAGACGAATTATCATATGCATGCAAGGAGATATTAGTAATAAAACAAGGGAAAATTTCACCTTTGCGCTGTGATGATCCGGCATTTTACAGGACTTTTACAGGGTGAACGGCAGCTTCGGGAGGCCTACGGGGCATGTCGGCGGTGTTCGGGCGCCAATTTGGACGCAAGTGATGAACTCCGGGCTTAAATGGATCACGCGGGTGATCAGGGGACCCCGTCGGATGTTTAGAGGTGTTCTCGCGCAAATCGGATATCAAATTTGGACTCGGCGCGGAATTCGGATTGAAAATACCTTTTCGGGAGCCTCCGGCGAATTATCGGGTTGGAATTTGGCGAAACGGACGGCGAATTTGGATTCAGCGTGCGAAAACGCTTCAAACGGACTATATACTTGCATTTTTGGGGCTAGGGTACTGTTCACCGCCGGAACAGTACCTCCGGCGATCGCCGGCGGCCGGCGGCGGCGGCGGGCAGCGCCGGCGGGCGGCGGCGCGGCCTCGGGCAGGCGGAAGGCGGCGGCGCGCGGCGCGGGCAGGGCGCGGGCAGCGCGCGGGCGCGCGGGCAGGCGGGCGGTCCACGCGGCGGGCGTGCACCAAGGCGGGGACACGTGGCACATTATTATTGGCTGGCTCACAGGAGTTGGTCCACGGAGTATTCGGGTTGGCTTTGGTTCACGGTGCACCGGGGGTGGACACGTGGCAGGCTTTGGTTGGTTCGGTGTTCAGAGGTTTGTGCACCGGGTGCACCGGTCAGAGGCAGGACACGTGGCGCGATACTATTGGACGGTCAACTGTGCGGGCAGTGGGGGCAGCGGCCGCAGACTGTGCGGGCAGGCGCGGCGGTACGACGGTCGGGGACGCGTGTCGACTCCCGGAGGTGGCCACGTGGCGCAGCAGGAGTGGTCGCGGCGGCTGTCGGCTGTTTGGGCGACACGTGGCAGGCGGGGAGGCGGGTCGGACGGATTGTAGGATCCCGTCCGACGGGGCAGGCTGGGCCGGGCCGCACTGTGCGCGCCCGAATGTTTGGGCCGGGCCGCACTGTGCGCGCCCGGAAACTTTCGGGCGCCCGAAAGTTGGGACACAGGCGGCATTTTTCCAATTGTTTGGTTCAAGTGGTGAGGTCTATTTAAACAGCCCGAGCTCCCTTCTTCATGCTTTTTCCACCACTTCCGAGCCTCATCTCACCAAGGTGTCTTCAGCAAAGTTGCTCCCCTTCGAGTTCTCCATCTCCTGGTGAAGTTTGGGGTTTGTGGTGGCACGCACTTCGAGATTTGGATTTTTCGGCGCGGCGCGACGTTGCATTCCTGGATTCTCCTTCGGCGCAGCGACAGTGTTTTAGCTCTCCCGAGCTAACCAGGCAGTATTTTTCAGCGATTCTTGTGCCATCGTCTTCGTAACAGGTAGGGCTACATTTCTTATTTCTACTGGTTTTCCCCCATTCCGAGGTTTTCATGGGTTTTTCGGGTCATCTTGTGACCTCATTTTCTGGGGTGGAATTTTGGACAGCACAGCATTGTTTTGGGGATATCTCCGCAACCGGACATCGGATTGAGGCGATTCAAAAGGGGATTTGCATCTACGCATCGCAAGGAATCTCTCTGATTTTTCTTGATTTGTTGTGGAATTTCCCTGAAGGTGAGAACCCCTTTTTTACAGTATTCTCAGATTCAGTTTTTGTGATCGACTTGCTTCGGGATGTCTCTCTTGTCGATTTTCGTTCTCAGCACAGAAAAATCGTGGGAAAACGTGCAGGTACTCGTTTCGACCGGTTCGTCGCGTAGATCGTGATAGTATTTTTCTGGGAATTTATTGGGCACGTTTCGCAGGTAAAAATGGCTGAACAGTAAATCTGATTTTGGGGACAGATTTGGGTTAAACTTGAATAGTAAATTTGTGTGTGTTCTTTGGGATTTTTGGCACAGTATTTCGGGGACGGTTGAGGATCGAGCGCGGACTTCGTCGCCGGGACTTGGATTTAGCGCTCGAGGTGGGTACCGTTGTTAACCTCCCACTTGTGATGTCCCCACTAGGCCTATTTGAGTTGCTTTTATTACATTGCTAAATGAACCGGTAAAAGTAAAAATGGCAGGGTAATTGGGAATTGGACTATATTGCTTGTACACTTTGGGACCTCTTATGCTTATGGGATAAATGGACATGGGATAACTTGGCAAATGGAAGCTTAATTAGTGGCATACCTCTACCTTGGGAAAAATCATAATACTTAAACCCTGTTTTTAAATGAAGGACTTTGCATGCTTGAATGGACATTTAGTTAGGCCACCTTTTTCTGCTACACTATCATGCTGGAATTGACTTAGGAGAAACCATGCTTTTTCTCTTCTTTTATTTACATTTGGGGAGGGGATAGTGCGCTCGGGTTCGAGCAAGGGCTGGGATAGTGTAGTCAGACAGTTGTGGGCTTTGGGACAGGCAGGCTGTGAGGGCAGGGCATTGCGGCAACCGCGGATCTTTGGCGGTTGACCGGACAGTGGTTATTGCATCAGATTGGGATAGGGGATTTGGATTTCTTTTAGTGGATGGGTTTTCCACCTTGATCAGAGTCATGATCCAGTCCTGCTGATTTGGTACTCGTTACCCAGGCATTATATGTGATGATCCTGGTTCCCATGCACTGTTTTTCCCGTGAATCCAAGTGTGGCACACCTATTGATGGTGTTTGATCCACAGTGTGTCAAAGGGACGGCACAGATGGGTCCGTGGCGGTATTTATTATTAGTTTGGCCTTCGGCGGGGTTTGCCGAATTTTAGAAAAGTTTCTAGGCCAAACGGATGGCGTATTTGGATTCAGCGCGGAAAAACGCTTGAAAACGGCTATTTATTTGCCGGATTCGGAGTCCGGATGCCCAAAAACGGACTCCCGGAAGTTTCTGGTGTCTCCTGGTGCATGGGGGAGGGCCGTGGACCGCCGGTTGCCACGTGGCGGGCCCTCATTGGCCGGCCCGCAGCGCCCGGTGCATGGAACGGCTCGGCGGGGTGCACGGACCCGGCGCACAGCCACGTGGCAGGCGCGCATTGGCGGGCTTACGGGGCGCGGTCCACGGAATGGTAGCGGCCGGTGCAGGGATTCGAGCGGCGGTGCACGGGAGCGTGCGGGAGCCACGTGTCGGCCGTGGGTTGGAGCGGTCCAGGGTTTCGGTCCACGGAGTTCCCCGCGCGGGTGCATGGACCCGGCGCAGGGACACGTGGCGCACGCTCGTTGGCTGGCTCACGGGACTCGGCGCGGGGGGACAGGGCCTGGCGGCCGGTCAGGCGGCGCCTGCCCGCGCGCCTGACCGCACAGTGCCGGGACGCGCGTCGCCACGCGAGTGGCGGTCGCCTGCGGGGTTGACCGCGCGGTCGGGACGCGCGTCGGCCGCTGACGCGCCCCGCACGGCTGTTCGCTGTGCGGGATGCGCGCCGATCCCCTGTGGGGACACGCGGCGCATTCTGACTGGCTCCGCCCGGTCGGACGGGGCGCGTCCGACCCGCCCGAGCGGATCCGGGCCCAAACTCGGCCCGAATCCAATACTTGGGTTCTTCTCTTTTTTTTAAGCTCCCTTAAGGCATTTGAAGGGGATTTTGGCTCTTTTCTGTTTGGAATCACTCCGAGCTCCCTCTTAGACTTTTCTTCCTCTCCAAATTCTCCATCTACTGTAGCTTTCTCAAGAATTGTAAAGGTTCGGATCCCGAGGTTTGCAATTTTTCCGGCGCGGCGCGACGATTGTTCTACGGCTACCAGATTCGTCGCTCTTCGGTGTTCAAGCTTCCCCGGTTCACCCCGACATCCTATTTTCGCGATTTTTGCACCATCGGATTCTAGACAGGTAGGGCTTCATCTTCTCTTTTGTGAGTTTCATCAGATTCCGAGGTTTTGATGGTGATTCTGTGGCTTCTTTGTGACCCTTTTTCTGTCGCGGAGTTTTCGGACAGCACCATCTTGTTTTGGCGATAACTTCGCGCTCGAGCATCGAAACAGGGCGATTCAAAAGGGGATTTGCATCTACACATCGCGAGGAGTCTACTGGAATTTTCTTGGATTTTCGTGGATTTTCCCTGAGGGTGAGGAATCCCTTTTTACAGATTTTTATATTGCTGTTTTGGGATGAAGGTATTGTTTGAGGTAGTCCCCTTGTCGATTTTCGTTCTCAGCACAGAAAAATCGTGGGAAAACGTGCAGGTACTTGTTTCGACCGGATCGTCGCGTAGATCGCAGTGTATTTTTCGGGGAATTTTGTCGGCACGATTCGCAGGTAAAAATAGCTGAACAGTGAATCTGATTTTTGAGGACAGATTACGGATTAAATTGAGATAGTAATTTGTGTGTATTCTTTGGGACCCATGGCACAGTATTGCGGAGATTCTTGGAGATCGAGCGCGGACTTCGCCGTCGGAACTTGGATTTAGCGCTCGAGGTGGGTACCGTTGTTTAACCTCCTACTTATGATGTCCCCACTAGGCCTATTTGGGTTGCTTCGCTATTATGTCGCTAAATGAACCGGTATAAGTTAAATGGCATGTTGATTGAGAAATGGACTTACTGTTAGGACTTGCATCCTAAATAGACAAGTAGAAATTAATGGTTCACTCTTGTAAATAATGTCCCCTAAAATCATGGGAAGGGCTTGGTTAAATTGGATATGCTGCATATACCTGATGGAACCTCTTTCACATATACATGAACCATTTGGGGCAACTTAGTAATATGGATGTTTATCTAAATGGCAAATCTCTACTTGTTAGAACTCGGGTACTTGAAACATGTTTAACTAGTGGCATACCTCTATATTGGGAAAGATAATAATATTTAAACCCCGTTTTTAAATAAAGGACTTTGCATGCTTAAATGGACATCTAGTTAGGCCACCTTTTTCTGCTACACTATCATGCTGGAATTGACTTAGGAGAAACCATGCTTTTCTCTTCTTTTATTTATATTTGGGGGATAGTACGCTCGGGTTCGAGCAGGGACTGGGATAGTGTAGTCAGACAGTTGTGGGCTTTGGGACAGGCAGGCTGTGAGGGCAGGGCATTGCGGCGACCGCGGATCTTTGGCGGTTGGCCGGACAGTGGTTATTGCATCAGATTGGGATAGAGGATTTGGATTCCTTTTAGTGGATGGGTTTTCCACCTTGATCAGAGTCATGATCCAGTCCTGCTGTTTTGGTACTTGTTACCCAGGCATTATGCTCGTGTGGGTCGCTCCCCTCGAGTGCCACTCCGGAGTGTGCGTTTTTACAGGCTTCGAGTCTTCGAGACTCCCTTTTCCTATCGGTGTTATGCGTAGGCTGGCATACCCGATTTGGCAGGCAGAGCAGGCAGTACCAGTGCTTACTGGTGTATCGATTGGGTCTAGACAGGCAGGCATTGACATTCTGATGCATACATATAGCTATTCTATCAGTTAGCTCATTAGAGGCATGTAGTGGTAGCTTTATTCATCAGCAGTTTTATTTTCAGCTTACCACCCTTGTTCATCTTTTCTGCCTCTTATAGTCCTAGTGGGCACATTTGAGTTGAGGTCTACCCACTAGGAGGAGGCTACTGTTTTATAGTAGTTCTCACTCCCCACTGTTTTCTTCTTCTCTTCCCCTTGTTTTGCAGAGTCGTCTGCGGCTATTGCAGGACCCTCCACTGCGGACCGAGGTAAGAGGATCGCGGACTAGATAGCGGTCCACCCAGGCACCAGTTCTATTATTAGATGTACCCCGATACTCTCAGATACTCTACTTTTCATTTCTTTTTGGGTCTGGCTTCGGCCAGCTGGTTGTATTTGATTAGTGAGCTGGGAGAGACATATGTATTATTGAGAGTTTACTTTCTGCACTTTACTTTTCTACTTTATCTGAGATGTATTAGTCACTGTTTAGCTCTGTTTATGCTCTTTTATTATATCATCCATATCTGAGCAGGTTACCAGCGCTTCGTGTACACGGGAAACTCCGTGTACACGGCGGATCTGTGGACGACCCCGGGTTCTGGTTTACACCCGGGGCGTGACAGATTAAGTTGGTATCAGAGCTTAGGGATAGGTCAATTGGGACTTAGGAAACCCTAGGCTTTTGGCAGACCCTAGGAAGGCAGGACGTGAGTGACGTGACATTGTGCGAAAGTCGGCAATTTGGTCATATATTATTTTGACTCTTCCAGGGAGTGAAGAGGGATTGGCATGTCCTATTTCTGGCGAACTATTATGTTGGCTGCAGACAACATAAGGTTACAGAAATAGGAGGATGCCTTTGACTTTCGCTAGATTGGGTCGAGTGTGGTTTCGTTACTGATCTGTGGTTTCTTGTGTGGCAGGATGCCTCCCAGGCGGCGGATTCCTACCCGGGGTACCCCTACACCCCCGGAGGGGCCGGAGCAGTCCGGGTCTTCCGAGATTGCTGAGTTGAGGGCCATGGTGGCCCAGCTGGCGGAGGGTCACCGCCGGCAGGAGCAGAGGATCGAGCAGCTGCTTGCTCAGGTTGGGGCCCCTCCCCCTGCTACTACTGAGGCCCCCGCACCACCTGTTGTACCACCGACTATACCACTTGTGCCTGCGGCACCATCTTCGAGCTGCGGGGCCCCGGGAGCGATCCGACCTTTGACCCCCGAGGAGGAGCAGGAGTTTACTGATAAACTCACCCATTTCTGCAAGCGGGGACCGCCTAGATTTTCGGGGCGGAGCACTCACCCTTGGGAGGTTGGGACTTGGCTTTCAGCAATGGAGAAGTTGTTCCGAGACTTCTTCATCGATCAGAAGTACCGGGTACACATGGCTGTGCATTGTCTGGATGGAGATGCGGATACGTGGTGGCGTCGGGTGGAGCCCCTGGAGTTTCAGATCACCCGGCAGCTACCTTGGGCAGAGTTCAAGAGGATGGTCCTGGACACTTACTTTTCCACCAGCGTGAAGAAAAAGGTAGAGGATGACCTGAAGAATCTCCAGCAGGGCGACCGATCGGCATGGGACTACTTCCAGGAGTTTTCGCGACTGCTCAGCTGCGTTCCCTATGTCGCGAGGGATGGACCACATCAGGTGGAGCTCTTCGAGTCGGGCCTGCGCCCGGAGCTCTATACCTTGGTGCATGCGCAGAGACTACAGACCCTGGAGGAGGCGGCCGAGCATGCACAGTGGATCGAGAGAGGAGACCACGTTGTCGCCAGACGTGGGGGCCTGGTCGCTCAGGGATCTGACAGGAAGCGGCCAGCGCAGGATGATGGGGGACAGGCCAGCTCCTGGAGGCCGCCCCGACCCCCGCCGCCTCAGTTCTCAGGCCGCGGGCGTTCGGAGCGGCGTGGGCATGGTGGATCTCAGAGGCCCCCACAGCACCAGCAGCAGCACTCACGACAGCAGCAGCATTCTCAGCAGCAGAGGTCGCAGTCCCGGCAGCAGGGATCCCAGCGGCAGAGGCAGCAGCAGCAGGGGAGGCAGCCCCAGACCCCAGCCAGGTGCATCTTCTGCCAGGGACAGCACTCTCCTGATACTTGTGACCAGAGGTTTGGCCGCTGTTACCGGTGCGGACAGTCGGGCCATGTTCGAGCTACTTGCCCATGCGTCAGCACCGGCTCCTTCCTCAGCATCAGCCCCACCGGCGCCCCAGCAGCGGTCCTATGCTCCAGCGAGCAGGGCCCCTTCTTCTCATCCGGCAGACCACCGACCACCGGCACGAGCGGGCGGGTTTATGCCGCCCAGGTTGAGGACTCCCTGGCAGCCGACCACGTGGTGGCAGGTATCGTTTTACTTTCTGGCAGTAGAGCTCGCACTTTATTTGATACCGGTGCATCACATTCTTTCATCAGTAGAGCATTTGCATTATCTCATGGACTAGAGTTAGGTCGGTTGCCACGTGCGTTAGAGGTACGGGTTCCGGAGCATACTTTACTTGTAGAGGAGTGTTGTTGGTCTTGCCCTGTACAGATCGAGTCGTGGATCTTGCCAGCGGACCTGATGGTCCTGAGTCAGCTGCGAGACTTTGATATGGTACTTGGGATGGACTGGCTGACTCGCTATTATGCGACTATTGATTGTGCCGCGAGGACGGTGACTTTTAGCGAGCCAGGCCAGGAGGTGATTGTGTACAGAGGATGCCAGAGTACTTTCTTCGCCGCGATAGTTTCGACTTCTCGTGCGAGGCAGATGATGCGCAGTGGATGCGTGGCCTTTTTGGCCAGTGTGGTTGAGGGGCCTGCGGCGGCACCGGGACTCGCGGATATCCCTATAGTCCACGAGTTCCCGGATGTTTTCCCACCAGAGCTGACTAGTATGCCGCCGGATAGGGAGATCGAGTTTTTGATTGACGTAGTCCCAGGAACTGCGCCAATCTCCAAGGCCCCTTACCGAATGGCACCGGCGGAGCTGCGGGAGTTGAAGGCGCAACTCCAGGACTTATTGGATAAGGGTTTTGTGAGGCCGAGTGTATCACCTTGGGGAGCACCGGTGCTGTTCGTGAAGAAGAAGGATGGTTCACTTCGACTTTGTGTGGATTACCGGGAGCTGAATAAAGTGACCATCAAGAACAAGTACCCTTTGCCGCGCATCGATGACTTATTTGATCAGCTGCAAGGGTCTTGTGTCTTCTCTAAGATCGACTTACAGTCTGGTTACCACCAACTGAAGGTGAAGGCCGAGGATGTTCCGAAGACAGCATTCAGGACTCGGTACGGGCATTATGAGTTCACCGTCATGCCTTTTGGATTGACTAATGCCCCTGCCGCATTTATGGATTTGATGAACAGGATCTTCCGACCTTATCTTGACCGGTTTGTGGTAGTGTTCATCGATGACATCCTGATTTACTCTCGGAGCGATGTGGAGCACGAGGAGCACTGAGGATTGTGCTGCAACTTCTGAGGGAGAAGAAGTTGTATGCCAAGCTGTCTAAGTGCGAGTTTTGGCTTCGAGAGGTTGCCTTTTTGGGCCATGTGATTTCAGCCGCGGGAGTGGCGGTAGACCCGGCGAAGATTGAGGCAGTCCGAGATTGGCCCCGACCGACGACGGTAGCAGAGGTTCGCAGTTTTATGGGCTTGGCAGGGTATTACCGTCGGTTTGTGGAAGGTTTTGCGAAACTTTCCGCCCCACTCACTCGTTTGACGCGCAAAGGAATTAAGTTCATCTGGAGTGAGGATTGCCAGAGAAGCTTCGAGGAACTGAAGAGCAGATTGATGTCAGCTCCTATCCTTTCCCTCCCTGTTATGGGGAAAGGATACGTGATCTACAGTGACGCATCGCACAGTGGACTTGGTTGCGTGCTGATGCAGGAGGGTAAGGTAATCGCATATGCTTCGCGGCAACTCAAGGATTATGAGAAGAATTACCCTACCCATGACTTGGAGCTAGCGGCTGTGATCTTTGCACTGAAGTTATGGCGCCACTATCTGTATGGGGAGCACTGCGAGATTTACACCGACCACAAGAGCCTGAAATATCTGTTCACACAGAAGGAGCTCAATTTGAGGCAGCGCAGATGGTTGGAGCTGTTAAAGGACTACGATGTGGACATACTCTACCATCCCGGCAAGGCAAACGTGGTCGCTGATGCCCTGAGCAGGAGAGCAGTGCAGAGCTTATCTATGATGATCACCGATCAGGCACCATTACTGGAGCAGATGAGGCGGTTAGAGCTTGAGGTGGTGTCCCCTGGGGTTTCTGCTAGACTGTTGTCCTTGGTCGTGCAGCCCACTCTGTTGGACAGGATTCGGGAGAAACAGAGTGAGGACCCCCATCTGATGAGGATTCGAGAGCAGATTCAGGCTGGCGAGACAGGGGATTTCTCAGTTGATGCTTCGGGAGTACTACGGTACAGGGACCGAGCTTGCGTGCCTATGGACTCAGAGATTCGAGAGCAGATCTTGCGGGAGGCTCATTATACACCTTATACCATCCATCCTGGTGGGACTAAGATGTATAAGGACCTCAAGGCACAGTTCTGGTGGAGCGGCATGAAAAGAGACATTGGCAGATTTGTGGCGCACTGCTTAACTTGTCAGCAAGTGAAGGCCGAGCATCGTGTACCTGCCGGCAAGTTGCAGAGTCTTCCAATCCCTGAATGGAAGTGGGATCATATCACTATGGATTTTGTCACTGGATTGCCGAGAGCTCAGACTGGAGCGGATGCGATCTGGGTGGTCGTGGATAGACTCACCAAATCCGCTCACTTCTTACCGGTTCAGATGACTTGGCCATTGGATCGACTGGCACAGATGTACTTGGCCGAGGTGGTCAGATTGCACGGGATACCCATTTCCATTGTATCGGATAGGGACTCGAGGTTTGTCTCACACTTTTGGAGGAGTTTACAGACGGCCCTAGGGACACGGCTTCGCTTCAGCACAGCCTTTCACCCACAGACGGACGGACAGTCAGAGCGCACCATTCAGACTCTCGAGGATATGCTGCGAGCATGTGTCCTGGATTTTGGGGGCGGGTGGTACCGACATCTCGGATTGGTTGAGTTTGCGTACAACAACAGCTATCAAGCGAGCATCCAGATGGCTCCGTTTGAAGCGTTGTATGGGCGCAAGTGTCGGTCACCCCTATATTGGAGTGATGTGGGTGAGAAGAAGACCTTGGGTCCTGATCTACTGTTGGAGGCAGAGGAGAAGGTCAGACTGATTCGACGACATCTGGAGACAGCTCAGAGCCGGCAGAAGAGTTATGCTGACACCCGACGACGAGACTTGGAGTTTCAGGTGGGCGATCATGTCTTTTTGAAAGTCTCGCCGTCGAAAGGGATTCGGAGATTTGGGATTCGTGGAAAACTGAGCCCTCGTTATATCGGACCTTTTGAGGTATTGGAGCGCATTGGGCCAGTTGCCTACCGGCTTGCACTTCCTCCCAGATTGGCTAGTGTTCACGACGTGTTTCATGTATCCACCCTGAGGAGATATGTTCATGACCCGTCGCACATCATTGATTTCGCCCCACTGGAGGTTGCGGAGGACTTGAGCTATGTCGAGCGGCCACTGCGGATTTTGGACCGCGAGGTTAGAGAGCTGCGCAGCCGGGCCATCCCTTATGTGAAGGTTCAGTGGAGCAACCAGGACGAGCGCGAGGCTACTTGGGAGCTGGAGTCAGCGATGATGGATGCCCACCCCCACCTGTTCGAGGCCCCAGCTTGAGGTATGATTTTAGTTTCGAGGACGAAACTTTCTTTTAGTGGGGGAGGATGTGGTGATCCTGGTTCCCATGCACTGTTTTTCCCGTGAATCCAAGTGTGGCACACCTATTGATGGTGTTTGATCCACAGTGTGTCAAAGGGACAGCACAGATGGGTCCAGGGCAGTATTTATTGTTAGTTTGGCCTTCGGCGGGATTTGCCGAATTTTAGAAAAGTTTCTAGGCCAAACGGATGGCGTATTTGGATTCAGCGCGGAAAAACGCTTGAAAACGGCTATTTATTTGCCGGTTTCGGAGTCCGGATGCCCAAAAACGGACTCCCGGAAGTTTCTGGTGTCTCCTGGTGCATGGGGGAGGGCCGTGGACCGCCGGTTGCCACGTGGCGGGCCCTCATTGGCCGGCCCGCGGCGCCCGGTGCATGGAACGGCTCGGCGGGGTGCACGGACCCGGTGCACAGCCACGTGGCAGGCGCGCATTGGCGGGCTTACTGGGCGCGGTCCACGGAATGGAGGCAGCCGGTGCAGGGATTCGAGCGGCGGTGCACGGGAGCGTGCGGGAGCCACGTGTCGGCCGTGGGTTGGAGCGGTCCAGGGTTTCGGTCTACGGAGTTCCCCGCGCGGGTGCATGGACCCGGCGCAGGGACACGTGGCGCACGCTCGTTGGCTGGCTCACGGGACTCGGCGCAGGGGGACAGGGCCTGGCGGCCGGTCAGGCGGCGCCTGCCCGCGCGCCTGACCGCACAGTGCCGGGACGCGCGTCGCCACGCGATTGGCGGTCGCCTGCGGGGTTGACCGCGCGGTCGGGACGCGCGTCGGCCGCTGGCGCGCCCCGCACGGCTGTTCGCTGTGCGGGATGCGCGCCGATCCCCTGTGGGGACGCGCGGCGCATTCTGACTGGCTCCGCCCGGTCGGACGGGGCGCGTCCGACCCGCCCGAGCGGATCCGGGCCCAAACTCGGCCCGAATCCAATAACTTGGGTTCTTCTCTTTTTTTTAAGCTCCCTTAAGGCATTTGAAGGGGATTTTCTCTTTTCTGTTTGGAATCACTCCGAGCTCCCTCTTAGACTTTTCTTCCTCTCCAAATCCTCCATCTACTGTAGCTTTCTCAAGAATTGTAAAGGTTCGGATCCCGAGGTTTGCAATTTTTCCGGCGCGGCGCGACGATTGTTCTACGGCTACCAGATTCGTCGCTCTTCGGTGTTCAAGCTCCCCCGGTTCACCCCGACATCCTATTTTCACGATTTTTGCGCCATCGGATTCTAGACAGGTAGGGCTTCATCTTCTCTTTTGTGAGTTTCATCAGATTCCGAGGTTTTGATGGTGATTCTGTGGCTTCTTTGTGACCCTTTTTCCGTCGCGGAGTTTTCGGACAGCACCATCTTGTTTTGGCGATAACTTCGCGCTCGAGCATCGAAACAGGGCGATTCAAAAGGGGATTTGCATCTACACATCGCGAGGAGTCTACTGGAATTTTCTTGGATTTTCGTGGATTTTCCCTGAGGGTGAGGAATCCCTTTTTACAGATTTTTATATTGCTGTTTTGGGATGAAGGTATTGTTTGAGGTAGTCCCCTTGTCGATTTTCGTTCTCAGCACAGAAAAATCGTGGGAAAACGTGCAGGTACTTGTTTCGACCGGATCGTCGCGTAGATCGCAGTGTATTTTTCGGGGAATTTTGTCGGCACGATTCGCAGGTAAAAATAGCTGAACAGTGAATCTGATTTTTGAGGACAGATTACGGATTAAATTGAGATAGTAATTTGTGTGTATTCTTTGGGACCCATGGCACAGTATTGCGGAGATTCTTGGAGATCGAGCGCGGACTTCGCCGTCGGAACTTGGATTTAGCGCTCGAGGTGGGTACCGTTGTTTAACCTCCTACTTATGATGTCCCCACTAGGCCTATTTGGGTTGCTTCGCTATTATGTTGCTAAATGAACCGGTATAAGTTAAATGGCATGTTGATTGAGAAATGGACTTACTGTTAGGACTTGCATCCTAAATAGACAAGTAGAAATTAATGGTTCACTCTTGTAAATAATGTCCCCTAAAATCATGGGAAGGGCTTGGTTAAATTGGATATGCTGCATATACCTGATGGAACCTCTTTCACATATACATGAACCATTTGGGGCAACTTAGTAATATGGATGTTTATCTAAATGGCAAATCTCTACTTGTTAGAACTCGGGTACTTGAAACATGTTTAACTAGTGGCATACCTCTATATTGGGAAAGATAATAATATTTAAACCCGTTTTTAATAAAGGACTTTGCATGCTTAAATGGACATCTAGTTAGGCCACCTTTTTCTGCTACACTATCATGCTGGAATTGACTTAGGAGAAACCATGCTTTTCTCTTCTTTTATTTATATTTGGGGGATAGTACGCTCGGGTTCGAGCAGGGGCTGGGATAGTGTAGTCAGACAGTTGTGGGCTTTGGGACAGGCAGGCTGTGAGGGCAGGGCATTGCGGCAACCGCGGATCTTTGGCGGTTGACCGGACAGTGGTTATTGCATCAGATTGGGATAGAGGATTTGGATTCCTTTTAGTGGATGGGTTTTCCACCTTGATCAGAGTCATGATCCAGTCCTGCTGATTTGGTACTTGTTACCCAGGCATTATGCTCGTGTGGGTCGCTCCCCTCGAGTGCCACTCCGGAGTGTGCGTTTTTACAGGCTTCGAGTCTTCGAGACTCCCTTTTCCTATCGGTGTTATGCGTAGGCTGGCATACCCGATTTGGCAGGCAGAGCAGGCAGTACCAGTGCTTACTGGTGTATCGATTGGGTCTAGACAGGCAGGCATTGACATTCTGATGCATACATATAGCTATTCTATCAGTTAGCTCATTAGAGGCATGTAGTGGTAGCTTTATTCATCAGCAGTTTTATTTTCAGCTTACCACCCTTGTTCATCTTTTCTGCCTCTTATAGTCCTAGTGGGCACATTTGAGTTGAGGTCTACCCACTAGGAGGAGGCTACTGTTTTATAGTAGTTCTCACTCCCCACTGTTTTCTTCTTCTCTTCCCCTTGTTTTGCAGAGTCGTCTGCGGCTATTGCAGGACCCTCCACTGCGGACCGAGGTAAGAGGATCGCGGACTAGATAGCGGTCCACCCAGGCACCAGTTCTATTATTAGATGTACCCCGATACTCTCAGATACTCTACTTTTCATTTCTTTTTGGGTCTGGCTTCGGCCAGCTGGTTGTATTTGATTAGTGAGCTGGGAGAGACATATGTATTATTGAGAGTTTACTTTCTGCACTTTACTTTTCTACTTTATCTGAGATGTATTAGTCACTGTTTAGCTCTGTTTATGCTCTTTTATTATATCATCCATATCTGAGCAGGTTACCAGCGCTTCGTGTACACGGGAAACTCCGTGTACACGGCGGATCTGTGGACGACCCCGGGTTCTGGTTTACACCCGGGGCGTGACATTATACTCGTGTGGGTCGCTCCCCTCGAGTGCCACTCCGGAGTGTGCGTTTTTACAGGCTTCGAGTCTTCGAGACTCCCTTTTTCTATCGGTGTTATGCGTAGGCTGGCATACCCGATTTGGCAGGCAGAGCAGGCAGTACCAGTGCTTACTGGTGTATCGATTGGGTCTAGACAGGCAGGCATTAACATTCTGATGCATCCATATAGCTATACTATCAGTTAGCTCGTTAGAGGCATGTAGTGGTAGCTTTATTCATCAGCCGTTTTATTTACAGCTTACCACCTTTGTTCATCTTTTCCGCCTCTTATAGTCCTAGTGGGCACATTTGTGTTGAGGCTTACCCACTAGGAGGAGGCTACTGTTTTATAGTAGTTCTCACTCCCCACTGCTTTTCTTTTTGCTCTTCCCCTTTGTTTTGCAGAGTCGTCCGCGGGAGTTGCAGGACCCTCCGCAGCGGATCGAGGTAAGAGGATCGCGGACTAGATAGCGGTCCACCCAGGCACCAGTGCAGTTATTAGATGTACCCTGATACTCTCAGATACTCTACTTTTCATTTCATTTTGGGTCTGGCTTCGGCCAGCTGGTTGTATTTGATTAGTGAGCTGGGAGAGACATATGTATTATTGAGAGTTTACTTCTGCACTTTACTTTCTGTTTTATCTGAGATGTATTAGTTTTAGTTTAGCTCTGTTTATGCTCTTTTATTATATCATCTTTATCTGAGCAGGTTACCAGCGCTTCGTGTACACGGGAAATTCCGTGTACACGGCGGATCTGTGGACGGGCCCGGGTTCTGGTTTACACCCGGGGCGTGACATGCGCACCCAAACCTTTTTGGAATGCGTCGGTAATGGTCGTGAAGTTATTCTCCTAGGTGAAAGCGTCTTGTTAGAAGAATTGCTGCTCCTTGATGATGTCGTCTTGCGCGGTGAACTATCAAGGCTCTTTTCCTTTAAATGATTTGCATTTGATTTCAGAGGAATCACCTTTTTGGTAGTCATTGCAAGAGGTGCTTGAGGTGTGCGTTTGGCTCCCGTCTTGCAATTTCTCCTTATGTGCCCTGAAATGCCACAACGAAAACATACCTTAGTTCTTGACGATCCCGAAGAGGATGAAGTAGGCTTGTTGTCGTTGTTTGTCGTGAATTCCGGTGTCGGAGGAGGAGATACCGACTGAGGCACAAAAACTGTCCCACTCGAACTTGGACTGTCTCCAGTTTGAGTGTATCCGAGGCCGAACTTATTTGTTTGACCAAGACCAAGAAGCTGTCCAACTTACTCCTTCCAGAAGAAAATCGCTTTAAGTCATCCTTGAGTTGGCGATGGTCTTTGTCATTTCCAGGTTATCCTGTCGAGCCTCGTTGTAGAGCTTCGAGAAATAATTCGCTTTGTCCACCAATTTTGTATGTTCTTTCTCGAGAAGCTCATTGGACTCTTGAAGGGAAACATTTGCTTTGACTAAATTATCCCTTTCCACTTCAAGAGCGTTTGAGAGAGAAGTTGCCCTTTTTGCTTCTTCTTCGAGATCCTGCAATCTCCCTCTCAAACTCCGGTTTTGCTTTGCCAGTTTCTTTGAATCCCTCAAAAGCTTATGGTAGGCAAGAGCAAAATCTTCACCTTCAGAATTACTCGATTCGTCGTCCGTTGCGTTCTTTTCAACATGGGAGGAGTTGGACAATGAGTCGGATGTACTTGCCATTAAGCACATGAAGGGTGAAGATGTGGACGCGTGGAATGCTGTCGCGTTGTCTTCTTCATCACTTGAGGATGACTCATTTGACGTTGAGTTGTCATCCCAAGTGACGACTTGCATCGCTTTCTTCTTTGCCGGATTCTTGTTGGGACACTCCGTTGCAATGTGGCCGTAGCCTCGACATTTGAAGCACTGTACTTGTCCCTCAGAACTTTTCTTATCCTTTGAGAAGTTCTCTTGCTTTCTTGACTTGTAACTTGAAGAACCCTTGCCTTTCTTCGACTTTCCGAAGGATGGAGTTTTGCTTGAATTACCCCTTCGAAAGTTGCGGCGAAACTTCCTTGTCAAGAGAGCGAGCTGCTTCTCAAAGTCCTCCATAGATAGGTTCTCGTCATCGTCCGAGGAGGATGAATCCGCGTCTTCTTCCTTTGTTGTTTTCAATGCATAACCTGAAGACTTAGAAGAGGATGCCTTTCCAGAAGAATAGTTAGTAGGAAATGTCATTTCATAAGTTTGTAATGCACCAACTAATTCTTCTACACGCATTTCGTCCGGGTGTTTAATTGTTTCAATGGCTGCGACCTTCGGGCGAAATCGTTCAGGAAGAGTTCTTAAATCTTTCTTACAACTTTAAATTCTGGAATCTTCTCTCCCAAGTTAGCACATGAGTTTACGATGTCTTGCAATCGTGTGTAATAGTCAGTGAAAGATTCATTTTCTGCCATAGAAATAGAGTCAAACTTGCTCGTAAGCATTTGCAGTTTCTGAATCTTCACAAGGTTAGTTCCCTCATGCGTAACTTGAAGAACATCCCAGATTTCTTTCGCAGTCTCACATGCCGAGACGCGAGAGAACTCAGTTTGTGACAAAGCATTAAATAGAGCATTAATTCCCTTGCCATTGTAAGAAGATGAATCTATCTCTTCCTTGGTCCATTTCGACCTAGGTTTTAAGGTGCGAACATCATCAATAATTTCAGTTGGATTAGACCATCCTAATTCAATTGATTGCCACACCCTTTCGTCGATGGAAATTAAAAAGGCTTTCATCCGTACTTTCCAGTACGCATAATTTGTTCCATCAAAGAAAGGGGGTCGATTGATGTTTCCACCTTCAACCATTGTTTACAACCCTATTCCCGCTCTGATACCACTTGTTGGGTTTATGTAATAATGGATCTAAATAGGGGAAAAAACACCTAGAGGGGGGTGAATAGGTGTAAACAATAAACACTCAAAAAATCATTGCGCAATAAAACCCAATGCGGAAAAATAAATGAACACGCAAGATTTTTACGTGGAAAAACTCCAAACCGGAGTAAAAAACCACGGGACCGATAACACGGCGAAATCCACTAGAATTAACACACGTACAAGGTGATATAACGTACTCACAGACGACTCAACCTTTTACCATACGCTCCTAGTAGATCTTCTCCGCTCGCTCCACGACGCTTCTCGAATCCACGATCTGCGCCCAACGCTGAATCCACAGCGTCCAACGTCGAGTCCACGACGTCCGACCGAATCCACGGTCTTCACCCAGTAGCACGCTTCGAATCCACGAACGTACCTCGCTCCGAATCCACGAGAGCGGTTGCACCTTGAATCCACAAGGCCACGCGAGTCCACGCGCCGATTTTGGGTAAATCGTTGTTTTTTGGGTGGTGATGATCCGCCGAATACTTAGATTAGAAATAGATCGGAAATACCATCTAAGTATTCATTGATTTGATTCTACTCAAAATCTGAGTTTGGAAAACCTAGAATCAAATCAATCAATATAGATGAAGAAACATAGAATTAAATCTATTGATTTCCTTTCTTCTCTATATGTGGATTTTTCTCTTTCGGTCGTATTTTTCTATTTTTTTTCGATACCCTAGAAATGAAAATAGGGTCTATTTATAGGTTAGAAACCATTGGAAGAAGATAAGGATCAAAAACTATCCTTTTCTGGAAATTTTCAGGACGGCGATCCGGATCGGATTTACTGCGATCCGGATCGTCGTAGCGTGATAGACAATTCCAGAAAAACAGGGTTCGGGATCCGGATCGAAGTCCCGATCCGGATCGTTCATGTATTCCAGCAAAATCCCATGTTCGGGATCCGGATCGAAAATGACCTTTGATCCGGATCGGATTTGCCAATGAACTAGCACCCTTCGGAATCCGGATTGGACTGTCTGATCCAGATCCTGAACATGTCCCATGTCCAGTTTTTGATTTTTATGCAATAAAAAATTCTTCCAAGTGTTTCTACACTACAAGAAGTATTCGGATCACAAAAAATCTTTAGTTAAACATACTTGATCCTTTTGAATTCTTCTTTCTTGAGATTGAGGTATATGATCCAAACTTCTTTCATCTTCAATCTTCAAGACTTAATACTTTCACGAAATACGCCAACTCAAATTCCGTAACAAAAAGATGCATCTGTCGGAAGATCGGAGCTGCCTCGACTACTGCTGCTGTCTCGGGGACTGCTGCTGAGACCTCTGCTGCTGATGCTGCTGTTGCGGTGGCCTGTGGGATCCACCAGGCCCTCGCCTCTCCGAACGCCCACGGCCAGAAAACTGGGGCCGCGGCGGTCGTGGCGGTCTCTATGAACTGGCCTGTCCCCCGTCATCTGGTGCTTGGTCGCTTCCTGTCGGAGCTCTGCGCGACTATACCGCCCCGTCTGGCAACCATGTGATCTCATCTCTCAACCCACTGAGCATGCTCCGCAGCCTCCTCTAGAGTCTGGAGCCTCTGGGCATGCACTAAAGTGTATATCTTGGTACGGAGGCCTGCCTCGAATAACTCCACCTGGTAGGGACCATCACGAGCGACGAAAGGCACTCAGTTGAGCAACTGCATGAACTCCTGATAATAAGCATGAACCGGTCGGTTGCCCTACTGAAGGTTCTTCAGATCATCCTCCAGTTTTCTCTTCACGCTAGTCGAAAAGTAAGTATCCAAAATCATCCGTCGAAACTCAGCCCACGGTAGCTGTTGGGTAATCTGAAACTCTAGTGGCTCTACTCGATGCCACCAGGCATCTGCATCACCATCCAAACAGTGCACCGCCATGTGCACTCGATACCTCGGATCAATAAAGAAGTCCCTGAAAAGCTTCTCCATCGCTGAAAGCCACATCCCAATCTCCCAGTGCTGTGCATCCCGCCCCGAAAATCTAGGCGGTCCTTGCTGACAGAACTTGGTGAGTTTGTCAGCGATATCCTGCTCCTCCTCCTTCAATGTCAAAGGCTGGATAGCTCCCGGAGCCCCGCTACTAGACGATGGTGCCGTTGGCACAGATGGTATAACTGGAGGCACAGGGGTCTCAGAAACAGCCGGGGGTGGTGCCTCTCTCTAGGCAAGAAACTGATCCATCCTCTGCTCCTATCGGTGAGTACTCTCAGCCAACTGGGCCACCAAGGCCCTCAGCTCACTAAGCTCAGAAGGTCTGGACTGCTCCGGCTCATCCGGGGGTATAGGAGTACCCCGGGAAGGGATCTGGCGTCGGGGAGGCATCCTGCCACAAGAAACCAAACATCAGCAACAAAACCCCACACGACCCAATCTAGCAAAAGTCAAAAGACATCCCCCTATTTCTGTAACTTTATGTTGTCTGCAGCCAATATAATTGTTCAACAGAAATAGAATATGTCGATCTCTCTTCACTCACAGGAATAGTCAACTAAATAAATCACCGACTTTCGCGAAATATCACGCCACTCACGCCCTATCATCCTAGGGTCTGCCCAGAAGCCTAGGGTTTCCTAAGTCCCAACTGACCTATCCCTAAGCTCTGATGCCACCTAATCTGTCACGCCCCGGGTGTAAACCAGAACCCGGGCCCGTCTACAGATCCGCCGTGCACACGGTATTTTCCGCGTACACGAAGCGTCGGTAACCTACTCAGATATAAGAGATAATAATAAAAGAGCATAAAATCAGAGCTGAACTAAAACTACTATATCTCAGACTAAAGCTGAAAATAAAGTAAAGAACAACTGTAAATAATACAAGTATCTCTCCCAGCTCACCACAAATATACAAATAGCTGGCTAAAACCAGACCCAAAGTAAAATACAATAAAACTGTCTGAGAAGATAGGGGTACATCAAAAGTCCGTCTAGCAACTGTCGGGTGGACACTCAATCTAGTCCGCTATCCTCTTTCCTCTATCAACTCCCGCAGAGGACTCTGCAAAACAAAGGGAGAAACAAAAAAAAAAAAAAGACGATGGGGGGTGAGAACTACTATAAAAACAGTAGCCTCCCCTAGTGGGTCAAGCCTCAAACCCTAACACACCCACTAGGTCTACCAGAGGCAAAAAGAAAAGGAGAAAGGTGGTAAGCTATAAAACTGCCGATAAAGGAAAGTTACCACTACTATGCCTCTAAATGCAGTATCGAAAAGAGTAACAGAATGCATGCATCAGTAAAACTATCTGCCTGAATACACCCAATCGAAGGACCAGTAACCACTGGTACTGCCTGCTCAAACTATCTCAAGTATCTGCTCACAAATTGGTACTCACTGACTGATACAGAAAGTCTGGCTCTCACTGGCCAATACTCAATGTCTGGCACTCACTGGCCGATGTGTCAATCGCCTACTCTAGAGTGGCACTCGAGGGGAGCGACCCACACGAGTAAAGTAACCATGTCTCACAAATACAGTAACCAAGTCTCGATATCTCACTATAGCAGGACTGGATCACGACAATAATAAAAGTGGGAAAATCCCTCCACTAAAGATAACCCGATCCCCCAGTCTAATGCAATAATACAACAACAATTGGGAACCTCCGTCCAATAGAGAAATCCAATCCCCAATCTGATGCACAAGTAAACATCCGGTCAACCGCCCAATGTCCGCAGTTGCCGTAATACCCCACAACCCACAATCTGGTATGGCAAATCCACTCAATATACCCAGCTACACTATCCTACAACCCTGCTCAACCCGAGCAATACCATATGTACCTCAATAAAAGGAGAAAAGGTGCCAACATGGTTTCTCCTATGTCAAATTCCAACGATAGTGTAGCAAAAAAAGATGGCATAACTAGATATCCAAACAAGCATGCAAGTGTCCTCATGCTGATAAAAGAAAGATAAATATCATTGATCATACATTATTTAGAGCATGCTATTCCCAGATAATAAAGATCTCATAAGTATACTACATACTAACATATCACAAGCCCGACTATACAAGCATGCATAATAACCACGATATACTAATCTGCATTCAACAATGAGGATTATTCCAGTATTTCTAGTGAGTAGATCAAAGCTGAGGTCCATAACAACCACCCACCTCGAAAAGCGTGAACTATAACAATACGAGATCCCTCGTTGCCAAGATCTTCAATTCCGTAAACCTCCAAAATGCGAGAACTGCAGCAACATAGATCGCACACGGCATAACTAACAACATCCAAAAAAACAGCATTTACTATTTTTCCAAATAGCATGGAAAATGAGGAAATTCACCTCAGTACAGTCCTCAGAAAAATCTGAAAAAATCACCGTTGCGATACTCGCGACGAGTAGATGAAACACGAGTACTTACTCGTCCCGTTCCGACACCTGTAGGCCAAGATATAAATTAATCAACGCGGTACCCGCGAAACTTCCAAAGATGAAAAGTCAGCAGTGTTCTGTCCAGAAAAAGTATAATTTTCACCTTCGAATCAACCTCAGAAAAATCCAGGAAAAATACGATGATGTTCCTTGCGACGCGTAGATATAAATCGAGTATTTGTAATCCCCTTTCCGACTCTCGGTTGCTGAGAAAACCCACAAAAACCCCGGTGCTGTCCATAATCCATCCCAGAATAAGAGGTCACAGAAATGATCCAAAAAGTCCAAGAAAACTCGAAATATGGGGAAGCTGAAAATACAAAAGTCGAAGCCCTACCTGTCGTGAAAACGTGGACGCAAAAGTCACACAAAAATTCCTTCGGGGAAGCCCAGGGGAGTCCACAGACCGAAATGGGACGAAAAGGGCAAATAAAGAAGGTGCGTAGCAGTGCATCGGGAAAATGCAATCTCGAAGTGCGTGCCACCAAAAATCCTGGAACTCCACCACAAAGTGTAGAACAAATGGGTGAACAAAAACCCTATAAAACTCTCACTGCGAAATAGCCCAAAAAATTCACAAAAGAAGGCCCAAGGGGCCTATTTATAGGCCTAAGCCCAAAGTGCACTATTTCCTGATTCGGGCGCACCTTTTCGGGCGCCCGAATCCAATAGTTGCACGAAAGCCGCGCCGCCACCCCGTCCGAGCAGCGCCCGAAACTGCCTGCGAGCGACACGTGTCCCAAACAGGGAACAGCATGTGCAAGGCTCTTCGGACGTCGCCACATGGCGCGCGCCCGTCAACGCGTGTGGGTGGCGCCGACCAATGGCTGGGCGCCACGTGGCCCGCCCGCGTGACCCGCCGACCGTGCCCACGTGCGTCTCGCCGGCTGCGCCACCTTCCTCCCACGCGCGCACACTTCCCGAGGCACCGGTGTGCACCTCCGTAGACCGCTTCGCGTGAGCCTGCCTATCACATGCTACCACGTGTCCCCGTGCCCAGTCTATGCACCCGCGCGGGGTTTCGTGGACCGCGCATCGTGCGCCGGCCACTCCTGGGGCGCCACATGTCCCCGCGCCGGGTCCATGTGTAAGACCCACTTCGTCCGTCCGGTTTTTCACTCCTCTTTCCGCGGGCGGGACGTCCGGCGAGCGCATTCACTCACTTGACTCAGGACGATCCGTTGAGGCTCGCGGGTAATTTTAGATGATAGAGCTCGCGAAACGGAGAACGGCGGTGTGACCGGATTCGGATTCTGACCCCAGAACCTCCCAGAACTTGATTCGGAAGTTGGACCCCTTTTGGGCGCACTGAGATCCGTGCGGGCGATCCGCACGCTTTTCGAGGTAACTACAACCGCTAGAAGATATTATAATTATTCGTATTATCAGTTACTTGCTATTAATTTTTATTAATTTATTAATCTGAGGAGCGGGGGTTTATAAACCGGGTTAGGGTTTTTGGGGGTTCCTGTACCCCTCCATCTTTTTCTTTCTCTCCTCCCCTCGACCGTGCGGCTAGGCGTCTGGGAAACGATCGGAGAGAAAGAACGGAAGGTTCCTCCCTCGCACGAGTCCCCACCCGACCAAGAACCCCGATCCTTTTCTTACTCACCGTCAAGGTAATTTTGACTATTTTATTTTATTTTGTCAGGGTGGGACAACGCGATCGTCGGGCGGCCGAGCCGCCGCCACCGGTGAGGAAACGGGCGCTGCCAGCGACGGTCACCGCCGCTGCGAGCGGCACGCCGCGCGGGGTGCGGTCGACGCCTCGCGTGGCCGCCCGTGCGGTGCGCAGCCGCGCGGGGCCGCCCGCGGGCGGGGCGGCCGCGCGGCCGACGCCGCGCAGGGGCTGCCCGCAGGAGGGGAGCCCGCGCGGCCGACGCCGCGCCGGGCCTCCCGCAGGCGGGGCGCCCGCGTGGGGCCGCCCGCACGCGGGGCGGCCGCGCGGCCGACGCCGAGCAGGGGCTGCCTGCGGGCCGGGCGCCCGCGCGGCGCGCAGCCGCGAGGGGCCGCCCACGCGCGGGGCCGCCGCGCTGCGGGTAGCACGACGGCGCGGCATGGGGATTGGAGACCGCGCGAAACAGTCCGCGGATTGTGCGCGCTATGCACGGGTCGGTGCCGTGCGAAGGTGGATGCCGCACGAAGTCCGGGGATCGCGTTGGGTTCCCCCGCCTTTCAGTATCTTAGTCGGTTTTAGTCTTTTAGTCCTGGTCTGAGCTTGCTGTTGTTTCCCCCAGGAGTGCGGGACGTTCTAAGCTCGACGCGCGAACCAGACGGGACGAACCAACCTTCAAGCTTCCCTTCAGGTGGGTACAATTTCCAGGGTATATGGAAAAAGGGTGTATATTATACAATTTGCATGATCGGGCAAGGGTGGAGCTTAAGTAATCATTGGCTATGATACTAACCCTACATATATATCGTAAATTATCTAATCGTTATGAGGCTCTTGTTTTGCTACACGCACACCGGCGGTTTGGCCACCACAAGGGTGTGCTTTTCCGGAAAAGTGGTACGTTGACCCGTGTACCGCACGTAACGGTGACGTTAGGAAAGGGGGCCCCCGCGGGTGGGGGGTGTGAGCGGTGAAGCCGGGGCAGGTGCCCGGCGGCCGAGGCAGGGGCTCGGCAGGGGACACCGGGGTAGGCGCCCGGTGTGGTGGTCGGGAAAGGTGCCCGGTTTTATTTGATTCAGGGTAGGTCATTAACGGCGTCGACCGGACTCCGAGTCAAAAAGGGGTTGCTCCGGATATTGTGGTTTGAATTATTTTTGCCCTTATTGCATCTGTATCTCTTTTAGTCACTGACTTCCCACTCTGTGACAGGTTCGTCAGGGGGCGAGCGTAGGGACGCTGGCGAGGCCGCGCGCACGACGTTCAGAGAACTCTGAGTAGCACGATTTTAGTGGACTCATTCTCCTTTACTTTATTAAACATGCTAGCTAGTTGTGGTGTGCGATACCCCCGTGGGATCGACGTGGATGTTGCCCTTTTACTTTTATGACTATTGCATGAGTGTGGGCTCTCTCTTTACTCTCGGCCGTTTTAAAGTACAAATACAAACTGTTTGCGAAAACCGTTTTAAAGAAATATGGGCGTCGGATGGACGCCGCTTTCAAAACCCTGCGATGATTTATCCTTTACAAACAGTTGGCCTCTTTTCAAATAAATAAGTAGATGGGCGGCGTGGTTGTATGTTGTATGCGCCTGTGCCTTGAGCTAATGTGGTTAAAGCTATACGAGTTGTACTGCGTAATCAAGACGCCGTGCGTATGCAAGGGAGACTCCGCCCGTTTGAGGAGTGAATTTGCATATGCGGCGGGTCTGTGTGTGCACCGAGGCGGACTCTCAAAAAAAAAAAAAAACAAATAAGTACGCTATTTTAGGAGCATAGGTGGCTCCATCTTCCGCGCGTTAGAACCCCAGGGCGTGACAGATTAAGATGGTATCAGGGAGGTTAAACTTTAACCACAATGGTCAGGGCCCAGCATCCACGGGGCGCAAAACTCTAGCTACTACCAAATAAAGTAAACGTCGTATAGATAAATAGGACTCGAGTGTTCGAGTGGAAGGGAATTTAGGGAAACCCCCCCCCCCCCCCTTTTTCGGTCCAGGTTGTCCCAGATATGTTGAGATTAATGCGTTCTTCTTATATGTACAGATAAGGGCCCAGCTTAGTGAGTAACTGACGACGGAAATGGACATCGCCGATGAGGCAAACCGCTTACTCCGCAATCAGTTGCGTGATGTGGCTAGGCAGCTGCTGACCCTTGCTGAGCGTTTGAGCATACTGATACGGGAATTTGAGAGCGTCGACCACTTCCAGCACGGCACCAGAGGCATCACCCCTCGTGGGATACCACCGATAGGCCTCTCGACCTTTCAGGAAGCGGTCAACTTGGCCGTGCGCGCTGAGCTAGAGCGTGCTCGGCAGGGACATTCCTATTCTGGACCGGCAGAGGACCCCTATCGAAAGGGGCGGGCGAGCAAACGCCCAAAAACAGGGCAGAACCCCGTGCAGACGACGAGGGAGGGACCCGGACCATTAAAGCCATGCGTTATTTGTGCTGGCACGCACCCGATGATGAGCTGCCCTTGGCAAGACAAACACTGTTTCCGATGCGGTAGGCCGGGACACACGCGATATACGTGCCCTTTGAAGCCGGCCACCACCAAACCCCCGGCGCCACGGCCCGACAAGATAAAATGGGCTACCGCTCCCACACTCCAGAGGAGCCCCAACGCGAGGAGCCGGGTGAACCCACGCCTGAAGAAGGAACGAAAGAGCGGGCCGACGCCCGCAGGGAGCCCGAAGTTGCTGCGAGGGCCCTGTGCCATCTGCGGAAAAGCGCACCACATGACGAACTGTCCAAGGAGAACCACCCACTGCAATAAGTGTGGCGAGCCGGGCCACATTCAAGCCTCGTGCCCGCAAGAGCCGGCCGCTTCAGCCGCAGCGTCGCGACCGGGTGGACAGAGAAACGCCGCGGTCCCCGACCCGCAGAAGGACCAACTCGACGACCCGCGCTCGACAAGTTCCTACAGTATCAGGTCACTTCCCCACCACGCCATACGCCGCTGGCCCAAGGGTTGTGGGCGAACTCCTCCAGTCGCCCCGGCGGACGACGCGACGTCCCGGAATGGGGAATAACAGGTAACATCCTAACCACTCTTTTCCTATTCTTTTTTGCTAGCTAGGGGATGCCCACGGACCGGAGCAACCTACCCTTGTCCGACCTATTGTTAACTCTACTGTCTTTGTTTTCGACTTTCGGTCCCCCGACCCGATTTGGGGGTGTGCGCCTCCGAAGAGTCGCTTAGTACACCCGCGGTAGATTCACCCCCCCCCCCCCCCCCCCCCCCCGAAGTTTTAGTGGCTGTTCTTTTGGACCCGACCGAAATAGGCCTCGGTTGGGATGCCGTTCCTTTTAGTTGCAAAATAACTAGGTGCGAAAAAAAAAAAAAAAAAGGGGGGGGGGGGTGGTTTGGTCGGTAATCTTAGGTATGTTCTTACTTGATGAGTTCCCTCACGAACTCCCATCTTGGGAGTTCCGGCACCAAGCACTGTTGCGGGCCACCGGTGAAGGGCCGAAGGCGCCGTCAGGGCGTCCTGCCGACCCACTGGTGCGAAAAGGGAATGAGAGGTCAAGATCACGTGTCATCACTTAAGAGATAGATAAGATTTTAGTATAGAACGAACACCCCTCACTCGGAATGGGCGACATCCAGAGGCATTCGCCCGCCGAAGGGGGAGAGCGCGTGGAGCATCTGCGAATCGTCCTACAGACGCTCAGGGAACAAAAATTGTTCGCCAAACTCAAGAAATACGAGTTCTGGCTGCGCGAAGTGGGATTTTTGGGGCATATCATCTCAGCGGCGGGACTCGCGGTGGACCCGAAGAAAGTGGAGTCAGTAACCTATTGGCCCCAGCCGACCTCAGCAACGGAGGTCCGTAGCTTCCTAGGCCTGGCAGGATACTACAGACGCTTCGTCGAAGGGTTCTCGAATATTGCGACTCCCCTGAACTGCCTGACCCGTAAAAGGAAAAAAAAAAAAAAAAATTGTATGGACGGCCCAATGCCAAGAGAGTTTTGAAGAGCTCAAAAGGAGACTGACAAGAGCACCGGCACTAGCGCTGCCGACGCCTGGGGAAGGCTTCGAGGTATATTGCGACGCCTCTCGGGTTGGATTGGGAGGCGTGCTGATGCAACAGGGGAAGGTGATAGCCTACGCCTCTCGGCAGCTCAAAGAATACGAACGGAATTACCCGATACACGACCTCGGGCTTGCCGCGGTCGTCTTCGTTCTACAACGTTGGAGGCACTACCTCTATGGTGTCCACTGCAACATATTCTCGGATCACCAAAACCTCAAGTACCACTTCACTCAAAAGGAATTCAACTTGCGGCAGAGACGGTGGTTGGAGTTGCTGAAGGACTACGACCTTACAATCCAGTACCACCCGGGAAAAGCGAACGTGGCGGCGGATGCCCTGAGTAGAAAGGGACGAGCGGAAGGAACGGCGGCAAAGAGGATTACCCAACAGGAGGGCCTGATCGCTGAATTCTCGCGATTACAATTGGAAGTGGTACCGGCAGGGACGGATGAGCAACTGATGGCCTTGGTGGTTGCGCCCACATTGATCGGAAGGATCCGAGAAGGGCATTGAACCGACCCACAACTACAATTGGAACGAACTAGAATCTCCCCTGAATCGGAGGGAGACTTTTCGGAAGGGGCGGACGGTATACCCCGATTCCGAGGGCGGATATGCGTACCCGATCTGCCAGACCTGAAGAAGGAAATCTTGACCGAAGCACATTGCGCCCCATACGAAGTACACCCTGGAGGCACCAAAATGTACAGGGACCTCAGGCAAACCTTTTGGTGGCCGAAGCTAAAGGGAGACGTGACGCAGTTCGTGGCACACTGTTTGATCTGCCAGCAAGTGAAGGCGGAGCACCAACGGCCGGCAGGAAAGCTGCGGCCACTACCAGTGCCGGAATGGAAATGGGAGCAAATAACCATGGACTTTGTTACCGGGCTCCCGCGATCGCAACAAGGACATGACGCCATCTGGGTCATTGTGGATCGGTTAACCAAGTCAGCTCACTTCTTGCCCGTCCACACGACCTGGACGCGCGATCGACTGGCTAAGGTTTACATCAACGAAATTGTGAGACTACACGAGGTACCAGCATCAATCACCTCCGACAGGGACGCGAGGTTTGTATCGAACTTTTGGCAGAGCTTACAACGGGCCTTGGGAACCCGAATCGAAGATGAGGGAGTGCTACCCGGACCTGTTCGCCGCGGAGGGGAGTTAAGTTTCGAGGACGAAACTTGGTTTTAGTGGTGAGTGATGTAAGACCCACTTCGTCCGTCCGGTTTTTCACTCCTCTTTCCGCGGGCGGGACGTCCGGCGGGCGCATTCACTCGCTTGACTCCGGACGATCCGTTGAGGCTCGCGGGTAATTTTAGATGATAGAGCTCACGAAACGGAGAACGGCGGTGCGACCGGATTCGGATTCCGACCCCGGAACCTCCCAGAACTTGATTCGGAAGTTGGACCCCTTTCGGGCGCACTGAGATCCGTGCGGGCGATCCGCACGCTTTTCGAGGTAACTGCAACCGCTAGAAGATATTATAATTATTCGTATTATCAGTTACTTGCTATTAATTTTTATTAATTTTTTTATTAATTTATTAATCTGAGGAGCGGGGGTTTATAAACCGGGTTAGGGTTTTTGGGGGTTCCTGTACCCCTCCCTCGTTTTCTTTCTCTCCTCCCCTCGACCGTGTGGCTAGGCGTCTGGGAAACGATCAGAGCGAAAGAAGTTCCTCCCTAGCACGAGTCCCCACACGACCAAGAACCCCGATCCTTTCCTTCCTCACCGTCAAGGTAATTTTGACTATTTTATTTTATTTTGTCGGGGTGGGACAACGCGATCGTCGGGCGGCCGAGCCGCCGCCACCGGGGAGGAGACGGGCGCCGCCGGCGACGGTCACCGCCGCCGCGAGCGGCACGCCGCGCGACACACCGACGCGCGGGGCCGCCCGTGGGCCGGGCGCCCGCGCGGCCCGCAGCCGCGCGGGGCCGCCAGCGGGCCGGGCGCCCGCGCGGCACGACGCCGCGCGGGGCCGCCCGCGGGTGGGACGCCCGCGCGGCGCGTAGCCACGCGGGGCCGCCCGCCGGCCGGGCGCTCGCGCGGCGCGACGCCGCGCGTGGCCGCCCGCGGGCGGGGCGCCCGCGCGGCGCGCGGGCGGCGGCGGGGCGCCCGCGCGGCGCGCAGCCGCGCGGGGCCGCCCGCGGGCAGGGCGGCCGCGCGGCCGACGCCGCGCAGGGGCTGCCCGCGGGCGGGGAGCCCGCGCGGCGCGCAGCCGCGCTGGGCCGCCTGCAGGCGGGGCGGCCGCGCGGCCGACGCCGCGCAGGGGCTGCCCGCGGGCCGGGCGCCCGCGCGGCGCGCAGCCGCGAGGGGCCGCCCACGCGCGGGGCCGCCGCGCTGCGGGTAGCACGACGGCGCGGCATGGGGATTGGAGACCGCGCGAAACAGTCCGCGGATTGTGCGCGCTATGCACGGGTCGGTGCCGTGCGAAGGTGGATGCCGCACGAAGTCCGGGGATCGCGTTGGGTTCCCCCGCCTTTCAGTATCTTAGTCGGTTTTAGTCTTTTAGTCCTGGTCTGAGCTTGCTGTTGTTTCCCCCAGGAGTGCGGGACGTTCTAAGCTCGACGCGCGAACCAGACGGGACGAACCAACCTTCAAGCTTCCCTTCAGGTGGGTACAATTTCCAGGGTATATGGAAAAAGGGTGTATATTATACAATTTGCATGATCGGGCAAGGGTGGAGCTTAAGTAATCATTGGCTATGATACTAACCCTACATATATATCGTAAATTATCTAATCGTTATGAGGCTCTTGTTTTGCTACACGCACACCGGCGGTTTGGCCACCACAAGGGTGTGCTTTTCCAGAAAAGTGGTACGTTGACCCGTGTACCGCACGTAACGGTGACGTTAGGAAAGGGGGCCCCCGCGGGTGGGGGGTGTGAGCGGTGAAGCCGGGGCAGGTGCCCGGCGGCCGAGGCAGGGGCTCGGCAGGGGACACCGGGGTAGGCGCCCGGTGTGGTGGTCGGGAAAGGTGCCCGGTTTTATTTGATTCAGGGTAGGTCATTAACGGCGTCGACCGGACTCCGAGTCAAAAAGGGGGTTGCTCCGGATATTGTGGTTTGAATTATTTTTGCCCTTATTGCATCTGTATCTCTTCTAGTCACTGACTTCCCACTCTGTGACAGGTTCGTCAGGGGGCGAGCGTAGGGACGCTGGCGAGGCCGCGCGCACGACATTCAGAGAACTCTGAGTAGCACGATTTTAGTGGACTCATTCTCCTTTACTTTATTAAACATGCTAGCTAGTTGTGGTGTGCGATACCCCCGTGGGATCGACGTGGATGTTGCCCTTTTACTTTTATGACTATTGCATGAGTGTGGGCTCTCTCTTTACTCTCGGCCGTTTTAAAGTACAAATACAAACCGTTTGCGAAAACCGTTTTAAAGAAATATGGGCGTCGGATGGACGCCGCTTTCAAAACCCTGCGATGATTTATCCTTTACAAACAGTTGGCCTCTTTTCAAATAAATAAGTAGATGGGCGGCGTGGTTGTATGTTGTATGCGCCTATGCCTTGAGCTAATGTGGTTAAAGCTATACGAGTTGTACTGCGTAATCAAGACGCCGTGCGTATGCAAGGGAGACTCCACCCGTTTGAGGAGTGAATTTGCATATGCGGCGGGTCTGTGCGCGCACCGGGGCGGACTCTCAAAAAAAAAAAAAAAACAAATAAGTACGCTATTTTAGGAGCATAGGTGGCTCCATCTTTCGCGCGTTAGAACCCCCGGGGCGCGACACCATGCACCACCCAGCACTGCTCTGTGGACCGTGCACTGTAAACCGGCCAATAACAGGCCGCCACGTGGCACCCAGCCGGTCTACGGCCTCCCCCATGCAGCAGAATCCGTTGAAAACTTTCGGAAGTCCGTTTTTGGGCATCCGGACTCAGAAATAAACAAGCAAATAGCCGATTTCAAGCTTTTTTCCACGCTGAATCCAAATCCAACCTCTGTTTGGCCCAAAACCTTTTCTAAGATTCGGCAAAAGCAGCCGAAGGCCAATCTAGCTATCGATACCTCATAGGGTCCATCTGTGGCATCCCTTTAATGCACTATTGGCCAGACACACCATCAATAGGTGTTTTACACAGTGGATTCACGAGAAAAAGCTACATTGGGTTCTGGGGCCCTACAACCCCTGCTCGAACCCGAGCACACTATCCCCTAAGTCTAAATAACAGGAGAAAGAAATAAAAGCATGATTTCTCCTAAGTCAGTTTCAGCATGATAGTGTAGCAGAAAATGGTGGCCTAACTAGGTGTCCATACAAGCATGCAAAAGTCATTTACTTAGTAAAATGATTTCAGGTGTTCCAATTCTTACAAGAACTAAAATGTGCTAATGCTTAAATATCCGATGTACTAATATGCCATAAGCCGGTCTATACTCGTGCATAAAAACCTCCCAATATAAATAATACATGATATGGTCTTAACATACTATTCCTAAGGTGTTAGACAACATGTCTTTTTGCAGGATATAACCATTTACTAGCATCTAGTCCTCTAGAGATACAAGTATTGACAACAAGTTCATAATTTCATACAAGCATGCTATATTTAATCCACGGGTACAATTAACAACATAACATGGAAATATCTCCAGTATGCTTAGTGGGTAATCAAGGGTAGGAGGTTCACAACAATACCCACCTCACACGCTAAATCTAAGTCCCAAGAGTGCCCTCGCCCAAAAAGACAGTTCGTCGCGATCACTGTACATAATACCCCAACATACACACAAATAAACATACAAGTACCCCAAATACATGCTATCACTAAATTAACAGTCCAGAAACTCTATGTTTTCACCTACGATATGGGCTCAAAAAATTCCCAAAAAATTACCTCCGCGACCGCCGCGACGAGACGATCGAAACGAGTACCTGCACGTCCAAAACCGAGCTTTGTAGGTCAAGATATAAAATCGGCAAGGTGACCATCTCCAAAAATCCCAAGTACAAAATCTATAACACTTCATCTAGAAAAAGTGGAATTTTCACCTTCAGTAAAAACTCTGAAAAATCTAGGAAAAATACGAGGATGCTCCTTGCGATGTGTAGATGCAAAACGACTATTGGCACGCCTCAATCCGATGCCTGTGCCGGGAGATATCGCCGAAAAACCAAAGTGCTGTCTAAAACTCCGTAGTAAAAAATAGGTCATAAAAAGGCTCAAAGAACTACAAGAAAAACTCGAAAAGAGGGGAAGCCCAAAACACAAGAGTCGTAGCCCTACCCGTCGTAAAGCCAACGACACAAGAATCGTCGGAAAAGATGGTCGGAGTAGGCCGAGAGGGCTCGTGCACCGAAATGCGACGGAGAAGAACACCAATGCAAGAATGTCTCACTGCGCCGTAAAATCGGAAACCTCAAAGTGCGTGCCACCAAAAATCCCAGGAATCCTCAGGTGGAAGCAGCTCTAGAAGATGAAGATCTTTGCCGAAGGTTGCACTGAGAAATACTGAGCAGGGAAAAAAAAAACGCAGGTGTTCTTGGCCTATTTATAGGCCAAACCGAACAAATCCGAAAATACCGGATTTATCCCCACTTTCGGGCGCTGGGAGGGATTTCGGGCGCCCGAAACTCCTGTGGGCCGGCTTGCGATGAGCGCCCGAATCGCTCAGGTTGCGCCACGTGTCCCCGAACAGCGGGCAGCCGTGCGGAGCTGCTCAGAAGCGCCCACGTGGCCCTCTTCCCGTCAACGCGGTGGTTGGCGCCCGCCAATCCGCGGGCGCCATGTGGCCCAGCGACAGTGCCCATGTGCGGCACTGTCGCGCCACCTGGCGCCCTGACGCACACGCGCCTCGAGGCTGCTCGGTGAGCCCTCCAATCAAAGGCTGCCACGTGTCCCCTAAACCCGGTCCACGCACCCGCTTTTGGGTTCCGTGGACCGCGCCACGTGCGCCGACCAACCGGGGTGTGCCACCTGTCCCCCGCCCTGGTCCATGCACCGCCGCGCAAACTCAGTGAACCGCGCACTAAGAGCCTGCCAATCCACGCCTCCACGTGTCCTGCGCCGGGTCCGTGCACCCAGCTGCGCCGCTCTGTGGACCGAGCGCTGCAAACCGGCCAATGACAGGCCGCCACGTGGCATACCGGCGGTCCATGGTCTCCCCCCCCCCCCCCCCCCCCCCGCACCAAAAATCACTAAAAACTTCCAGAAGTTCGTTTTTGGGCATCCGGACTCAAAAATAAACAAGCAAATAGCCGTTTTCAAGCGTTTTTCCGCGCTGAATCCAAATCCGACCTCTGTTTGGCCCAAAACCTTTTCTAAAGTTCGGCAAAAGCAGCCGAAGGCCAAACCAACTACAAATACCTCACTGGGTCCATCTGTGCTATCTCTTTGATGCATTATGGACCAGACACACCATCAACATGTGTTTTACACATAGGATTCACGGGAAAGACTACATGGGGACCTGGACCACTACAGCTTTCCTAGGACTAGGCTTAATTGTAATTTCTATCCCTTTCTTCTTCCTTATATTCCCTTCCCAAGTAATATAAAGTTATAATCGGCTCATCAGTCGTGTCATTATTTTTGTCTCTTTTATCTAGTTTGGCTACTCTAAGTCGAACCCAACAATCCCTTTTTACTTCCATAATTCCGATTTGGCTATTCTAAGCCGAATGATCGCAAAAGTTACCAGAGGAGAACCCGGCCGAGCAGATCCTTCCTCGACCCGATCGCTTGATCCGTTGGCATGCGGCGCATTCGACATCTCTTAGGGTCGCTCTCAGGGGCCGATCACGCGCAACCACTTTTGGCCCCAACACATCCTAACTTCAAAAAAAAAATAATATTCACAAAAAAAAATACAAATAAAAATAAAGACCATATGATAATCTCGATGACATTTTTTCAAAACCTTTTTTTTTTTATCGAATTCAGATATATTTTGGATCTTTTAACTCTTCAATTAAAAAGTAATTTCTTTTTAGAAATTATTTCTTGAAAGAATCTAACAAAAGTTACCGTAAACAAATTCGGGCGAATGATTCTTATCAATTTTTTCTTCAGATGTCAATATGTCGGATTTGGATCGAATTTTCACAACCCAATACCGAACAATAATTTGTTTTTTTTCTCTAATCAATAGGCGAACCCAATACTCTGTATTATTATTTTGAGTAACAAAATGTATAGTCCAGTGAACACTAATAGCCATATGATTATATGTCATTCTAATTTTAAAAAATAAATAATATTCCATAATAAATAAAAATAAAAATAATATCATATAATAATCTCGATTTAATTTTGCAAATACTTTCTTTATCGAATTAGACATTCTCTACATTTTTCTTTATTGAATTCGGTATTCTCTACCATTTTTCAAAATTAAATCCTAAAACCGAAATTACAACCTAAGCTCTAAAACCGAATCTAAATTCTAAAATCAAAATTACAATTCAAATTATTCATAATTCACTATTCTTCATTCATCATGCATCATTTATATAAATAATGAAATTAACTAATTTAAATAATTTATATAAATAATGAGATTAAACTACTTAATAATAGTGAGAGAAAGCACGCACGTGCGGGATTAGAGAGAGAGAGAGAATGCACTTGGCTTGTAAGGGAGGTAGAGAGAGAGAGAGAGAGCTCAGGAGTGGAAGGGAGAGATTACAATGTGGGATGAGAGAGGTTGTGTGTGAGAGAGAGAGAGAGAGGTGCGGCCATGAGAGAGAAAGAGATAGAGAGGGTGCGGGGGTGCTAGGTGAGGTAGAGAGAGAGAGACTGTGCATGAGGGAGAAAGAAGAAAAAGAAGAAGAAGAAGAAAAGGTCGGACTCGAATTAGGTATATGATGTAAAGAGGTGTTAAAAGCGATGAATGCTTTACCATTCAATGCTTATAAAAGCGATGAATGGTTCACTGTTTTTAAAGCGGTGAATCATTCACTACTTAAATCTATTTTTACAAATAAATTCTTGAAAGAATTATTTTTAAAATAATAATATTTTATAATAATATTTATAAAAAAAAATTTACTATTATTTATACTGCAGTCTCGCAATTCGGAACTAAATTTACTCACATATATCCTTATATGATCGTCCGGTTGCGATAAACTTTATATATACTGTGCCTTATGTGATCGTCCGGTTGCGGTAAACTTTGTATCAAACGGTAAATCATTTACCACTTTTTTTTTTTTTATTTTTTATTTTTTTTGCAAATAAAATTTCAAGAAAGCTATTTTAAAAATAATAATATTTTATAAAATTATTTATAAAAAAAATTCACAATCATTTATACCTTCTCTGCGCCGTCTCCCAATTCGGAACTAAATTTACCCTCATTAATATTGTGCCTTATAGATCTTCCAGTTGCGGTAAACTTTGTATCAATCGGACTAGTGGAAGGGAATGGGCATTTCGACGAGCACCAGCGAGTCGCCGCTGCAGCAACAACCCTCCTCCTCCACAGTTTATCCTCATCCTCATCCTCCTCGTCCTTCGTCGTCGTCGCCGCCGCCTCCTCTCCATCAGACCGACGCAGACGAAGAGGACGAGAACGTGAAGCAGCTCAAAGAGTGCTCCTACCTGTACCTCTCTCTACAGGCAATTTTAACCCTCTCCCTCTTAATTCGCATTCCCATTCCCCTCTCTTTTATATATTTATTTGTTTCTCTATTCTCACTAGTGTTTCCCACTCCCAATCTCATTTCAGGAATGCCTCGCCGAAACCAACAGGAACTGGAAATCCTGCCAGCGTGGTACTTACCAACACTCTGCCCCCTTCTCTTCTCTCTCTGTTATAATATAACCATAATTTAATTTACTTAGATATGTTGGAGGGCTCCAATGAATTGGTGGATCATGTCAATCTTCTTCCTACAGGGGATAGTATTTGTGTTCCGTTTACCTCTGTTTGAGAGTTCGCATGTGAATAGTGCTGCATCGGATTATTAATAAAAGAATAAAGGGTTGATGCACACTAATTTGACCCAGATCTAATACGCTTAAGTCTTTAGATCGAACAAATTTTATCAGATATGTCGCTTCCTCCGAATCATTAAAGCCGGTGATTTAGCAATCCTGGGCTACTCATCTACTAAGGGACCTAGAACTCAAAGGCTTGTGCATTTAGGTCGGATAGGTTTCATTAGAAATGTCGCATCATTGCAACACATGGGACTGGGCTAATCTCGAGGAGATTATTTGAGAGAGTTCACATACAAATAGTTCCACATCGGATAATTAATTAATTGGTATAAGATTGATGATATATTCTAATGGACCTAGACATAGTAAGCTTAAGCTTTTAGATTAAATGGGTTTCATTAGATATGTCGCATTCTTAGAACGATGTGGTACTGGGTTGAACCAGAATTTCCTAAAAACCTCTATAGTAAATTAGTCATAAAATTTCTTGCTACAATTGTTGGGCGAAGATGGCAAATCTTTGTTGCTACAATAGTAGGGCAAAGATGACGAATCTGGAGGGTGTACAAAATCCAAGGAGAATTAAGAAAAGAAAGAAGAATATAGAGAGCACGAGTGCACAGCTGATCTAGCTGGTCCCCCTGTACTTTTTTTTTTTTTTTTTTTTCTCTTTTTGCTAAATTTGCCAAAAGGTAACTTGGAGCTGGTAATCCAAGAATTTGAGATGCAATTAGCATTTGTATTTTTTTTAAATTTTTATACATACTAAGTAATAAAAGATAAGTTAAAGTAGGAAAGTGAATCATGGACCTAGGTCTTAGGCTTTTTGTCATACTGCGGAGCTTAAGTGTCTCTCTAGATGCAAGTAAATATAGAGAAAAATATGAAACAAAGAAATCTTGATCCCATGAACAATAGTTCTATGCTATGTGTTATTCATATAGAAGTGAAAAGAACCATTTCATTTGTTAGGTATGCGTGCAGGCCTAAGCCGCGTTGAGTGGGAAGAAGCACAAGGACGGAAAGAGAGGGATACACGAAGAACCAATTTTTCGACGAAGATGAAAATATTATTAATCAACTCTGAAAACTAATTGCGTTAACCAAATGCCGCGCCTATATATAGGGTCGAAACCCAAATCTTACTATAAACGAAAATAATAAATTCTAATGTATCTCTAAACCTAATCCGATCAGAAATAACCAAATAATCGGACTCAAAATAGAAAAAATACCGAACTTTCTGAAAATAACCTAAAAATGTGAGGCTGAAATAATTGAATTTAGGTCCCAAACTTGGCAAGAACTGCTTCCCTGTTTGACGCATAAATCTCAAAAGGTGTTTTCCGAATTGGAGTCGCGTGTTGAAATTGGACGCTTGAGCGAAAACTTATGGCTATTTAAAGATTTCCTACATTGATTGTAAAAATTGCTGAACTCAATGGAATTTTCGTCTAAGTTTGGTTGAATCACGCTTTTTCTGAAACTCTAATGCTAAATTGACCGCATTAGTATGATGAAGTTTGAAAAAGAAAATTCGAGTGAAAAGAGCTTCCTAACGCAAATAAACTGATTGTAGAAAAAGAGTCCCCAAGCTTTAGATATCATCCGGATGTCTTAGGATACTAATTTCAGGGGCTTGTTGAGATAAAGACCCATTTTGAAGAGTAAGAAAATGTATAGACATTCGAAAGAGATTCTTCTATCCTCTCTGGCTAGATAGCCCTTGCATAGAGAGATGTAACATTTAATTTTTGAAGAATATAGTCCATCTTAAGAAACAGTTTTTTGAACTTGCATAGAAGTGTTCACATGCGCTTGAATGAAGTTTTCTTGAATAAGTTTAGTACAAGAAATTGAAAGTGGCTTTTCACAAATCACAAAGGATAACAGTTATGAAACTCGAGTTATTTGTGAAATAACAAAATGGCTTGAACAACGTGGACCTTTAAACATGCATCCCAATTGTCATTCACCAGTTCATTCAGTGAAAGCTGTGTAAGTTGACCAGATTTTACACGTACGGAAACATTTATTCTTCCTAGATCATTAAAAAGTGTGGAAAAAGTTATTAATTACCTGTTAGTTGGCCTGTTTACTTTAGCACAAATAGAAGGAACCATGATGTTCACGAAATGTTAACGAGACATATAATGACAGGTCAAATCAAAGAGAAATTTTGATTGCTTTTTTCTGTTTGTTAAGCCAGTTCTCAATAATAAATGTTTATGTTGATATATTATGAGATCTGTTATTTTTTCTTATTTGAGCTTATGTATTGTTAGTCAAATACCAAACTCTTAGTTTTCTTATATTATCTCTTTCTTACATCTCAAATCTCTTATGCTGTGTTAGAAAGAAAGTTTTAAAATGTCCATATTCTATTTTATTCTATTTCTGAATCATCCATGTAGAAGCAATATATTTTACTTATGTTCTGTTTCTCTAGCAAATCATATACTGATAGTAATAATATATTTTGATATTGTAATATATTTCATTAGCTTCCACTTAAGAGGTTTGTTTACTCTTTCTGGAAAAGCAGAAGTGCAAGCTTTAAAAACCTGTCATGCTAGGAGAAACAAGAGTAGAGAGAAGTGAAAAGCATTGCAAGCTGCTTGCCGCATAACTTGTAAGTGATTGCAGTTGATATCCACTTATTTATCTTATTTTTGGTGACATTTGACGTCTTTCATTTTTCATTGTATATAATGTCAAACATTGTTTGCTTCCTGACATACATTTAATATCTTATATCCTCTCTTGGTAATGAAGAACATAGTTACAAGCATGTTTGTGTAGTGCTCAGAAAGCAAGGGAACCCTTTCCTTGGATGATTCAAACGATTATAGTAATAACTATGCAGAGAAGAATGGCTGTTAGTCAATAATTTCAACTTTTTTTTTTTGAAGGAAGGTGAGGGGTGCATTTCTTTTTTGAATAATCTCTTTCTTTTCCTGTGTCAAGTAGTCTCCGAATGTTAGATATTAATTCAGCTAAACCTGTTGGAACTTGGAAGGTCTCTTATTTTTCAGGTGCATGATTCATCAATGCATTGTTTGAGAATAGGCAGAAAATTGAGGTTTAGCAAGTTATCAGCAAGCCATTTAACCATCTATAAATCAAGTGGTTTGTGTCAATGTCAGATACTTATCTTATTTTTTCATATACAATATGAATGTAATGGCGGTGTCACAAAAATAGTGAGAGTAACAGCCTAAAAGTAGTGATCTAAAATATCTAAGGGAGTTGAAATTACAGTGTAAAAATACTTGAAATCAATTCCAGCATACTTATTTGGTGGTGTTATACAAAAATTTGAAATTTATGTAACTAGTCCTGTCATGCAAACCTCCTCTTCAATATCCTGTCATATATAGAACAAAGTTCATATTGTAGAATTGTGTATCTATCACCATTAGGTTGAGTTTGGATTGCTTCGCTTGCTGCAGCCACTTTGAATGCTCTAGAAATCCACGGAAACATAAACTCTCTAGAGCTCTTTTGATTCTATATGCCTGATCAAAGTGGATGGGTGATGGAACCTCGGGTTGAGGAAGCACTGGTTTGAGGAAGCACTAGTTCAGGTGCTTTCTCAATAAAAGGACCAACCACCTTCTAATCGTGATCTGACATATAAGTAGAAATGATCTCCAAGTGGCTTTTAGACTTTTTAGCTATGAAGTACGAATACTTCAAATTTCATTCCGTACCCGTGTTGGATACGTATCGGATACCAATACACGTCCGATACGTGTCAGATAATACAGGAATGAAGTATTCATCATTTTTAAAAAAAATATATATATATATATCGGATACGGCTTGGATATGGGAGGGATACGGAGGGATATGACCAAGTGTTTTTTTGGCCTAAAATTATTGAAATTTAAAATTTTTCGAAAAGCCTACATTCAAACCCATTGGAAATAGGGAAAAGAGAGAAAAATGCAAATATCTCTTCCATTTGTCATTTCTTCTATCATTTTGCTCTTGAATGCTTGCAGACGCTCCTTCTTGTTCTATCTCCACCATAGTTAGTTAATTCGCGAATTATTCGCGAATTATTCGCGAATTATTGAGAATCCGAATTAAACGTGCCGTTTCCGACTTTTTCCAAAAATTCGGAATAATTCGCGATTTTTTGAATCAAAAGGTATTATTCGCGAATTATTCACGAATTACGAATTTTTGGGTGAAAAATTCGTTCTTTTTCAAAGCATAGTTAGTTAATTCACGAATTATTCACGAATTATTCGCGAATTATTCGCGAATTTTTGAGAATCCGAATTAAAATTATGTCGGGAATAATTTAAAATTATATTTTTTTTTGTTCTAAATGAATATTTTATTTATTTCTAAAATAAATTGATTAAATTATTTTAAAAAATTATAATTATTTATACTAATAATATAAAATTTTTAATTTTTTTTAAATTTAATAGCCGAATTTTTGATCCCGAATTTTTAATTAGTGAACGTATTATTTCCGTATAAATCACGTATCCGAATAATTGACGAGCCCGTTTTTTAGCCGAATTTTTCAACGAATTTTAAAATTATAATACGAATTTTATCCGTATTATATCCGTACCGAATTTTTGCCGAATCCGAATTAACTAACTATGATCTCCACACAGTATTAAGCTATGATTCAGTCCTTTATCGCTTTTCTTTTACTCTTTTTTTCCATCTAATTTATCAATCTAGAACTAATTAACAAAGGCCATAGAGAATAAATTTTTTTCTTCTATTAAATGTTAGCATATTTTCTTTTATTACTGTTTTTATATAATAGAACCTAATAAAAAATATATATATGTTGAATTGCTAATTATCTAGTTTGTGCGACTAAATATTTATTGTTATTATTTAATCAAGTTGGATGATAGTTGATTGATACTTTTTGAATTATTATTTCATACGATTGATTATCTTTTTTTATGAACAGATGTAAAATAATTATACAAGTTAATGTATATCACAATATATTCCTTAATATAATCCAGATTTCCTTTTTGTTCTCAATATATCATTATATATAATCAACATATATTTAAATATATTTAAATATATTTAAAATAATATTTTATTCAAGTATATCCTGCGTATTGTATCCTAGAAGTTTTAGGAATTACCGTATCCCCGTATTCGTATCCCCGTATCCATATTTGTGCAACGTAGCTTTTTAGTGAGCATGAGAACACTTAAAGCTGTAGATAATGCTATAGGCAAAGCCTCTTTTAGCATAGTAGATAATGCTTATGCTCTGGCTGATGCAAATTGGCACAAACTGGTGTGGCATCTAGGTTACACAGACCCGGTTCCAAGGAAGCTGCATCCACGTCCGACTCGTGTCAGATGCAAGATGCGCAGCGGATGCGCAACGATGTGCGTCCGCTATGTATCCGGGACTTAGAAAAAGAAAAAGGAGACACGGAGAGGACTAGTGTGTGTCACGCGAGTCCTCTCCGCATAAGCTCCCAAGGCTTTTAAAGTGGGAAATAGTTTGCCTGCTCCCGGTATATCTTTATTCATAATACAGCACAATCAATTTGCTTAATGCTTTGGAGTTAAAATCTAAATTAACATATATGATGTATAATATCTATGATATATATATGTAAATAATATTATTAAAAAGAATCTAATATTTAGTCGTTATATAATCCCAAAAATCAACAGTATTAAAAGGACCATTTTCAATTTATAAAAAATTATTATCCTAAATATATAATTTTTTTTAGGTACCATTTGGTTGAAGGGATAAAGGACGAATAAGAGATTTATTCTCCTTATTCTTTCAAACGGTGTTAGAATTTGTTAGAAATTACTATTCTCCTCTTAACGGATTATTCTAGAATAACCCGTTAAGAGAGGAGAATAGTAGTTCCACCCATTGGGTGGAACAAGCTATTCTCTCTATCTTATTCCTCTACTAATTGAGTTATAAATAATTATAAAATATAATTAATTAATATAATTAATTTTTTTAATAATTAACTAACTATTCATTTGATTTATTGAATTAATAAATATTTAAATAATAATTAATTTATTATTTATAATTAATTATTTAATTAAATAATTAATTATTTCATATGCTTATTTAATAATTAACTAATATTTATATTGTTTAAATATTTAATATTGTCTTATTTTTTTATTGTTATTTATTAATTAATGACGTTCTTCATCATCTCATATGGTATTTCTAATTAATTAATTTATTAACTTGTTAAAATATTATTTTACTAATATTTAAATACTTATTGTTTAGATAAATTGTTTTCGTCCTCAATCATAATTACTTTTATTCCTACTATTCCAACCCAATCATTCAAACACAATTTTTCTTATTTTTAAAATATATTGATTTTCGTTCAAATACAAAATTAATCTAATCCCTTTCTATCCTAAAAGTTATACCTATTCCAGGAATAAACAAAAATAGCTTATTCTCGAACCAAACGGGGCCTTAGTGCCATATAATAAATGATGTATTTTACATCTCATAAATTAGGTTCAAAAATTTTGTTGTGTTGTGTGCGGTGAATAAGATTTACTTATGAACTTGGTATAGGTAATATGTTTTTGATTCATGCACCAAATTTGTAGGGCATGTAATAAGAATTTATTTACTATTTTAAAATATTATAATGTTTGATACATAATGTATTATAGAATATTATATTTAAAAAATAATATTCTATTGTTGTCCTTGTCGTGTCTATGTCCTAATTTTTTAAAAGCTGCTTAGTCGTCATGCTCGAATCATGTCGTATCCCGTGTTCCATGTTTCACGTCCATGGCTGTGTTTGTGTAAGGTAATGTGGCAGTCCTTTAACAACATGATTGGAAAGTGCTATTGGTGGGTCATGCAACAAATACCATGTCACCCAATTGCTATGTGTCTTATTGTTATCCTCTGCTTTTATCTCAACAACACCAATAATTTGGTTTATGGTGAGTAGTCTGATGTTATAATAGACATTTTTTTTTTCCACTTTTGTACATAGTGATGTTAGTAGCAATCTGGCTCTTTCCAAATTAATACGAGTTTAGTCAGAGCTGAAGCTTATTTATCTCTCTGCCGGACTAATGTTCCGTTAAAAGGTTTATGTTTCAAACTAAATACGAGTTTAGTCAGAGGCGCCCCATTCGCATTTCATCTTTTAGTACTATAAGAAGGTTTTGGAGTGCTCTAACTACTCGCTAACTTGTTGAGTTTTTGACCCTTTTTATGTTGTACAAGAGCTGCCGAAAAGTGCTGTAACTAGCTTTGTTTTTATATGCAGATATTTGCTGTTTGCATTGACTTACTGAAGAATTAGAACTGTAAGTATGTTTTGTCACATTTTATCTCTGTTTCCTAAACCTGATTTCAAGTTGACATGAGCTCTCCTGGTAGATTTGCTGACAACTGCTGCTGTTACACACTGTTTAGTCCCTGTTTTTATCTTTTCTTGGGAATAGATTGTGTCATGCAAATTTGTTGCTACAATTGTTTCTTCATTGCAAAAGTATTTTGGAAAAAGGAAATTTGGTTTTTAGTCCAGTTTATTCCTTAAAGTAAACCTCCTTGTGCTGAATTCCTGAACCCCAAGGTGGCTCCTTCTTTTTACTTTTTATTTGTAATGGAAAATCCATGTTGAATTTATTTCTGGAAAAAAAAAAGATTAAGGTTTAGACAACTAATGCTTATATTCAGAACTCCATCTACTGTTTTGAAGAAGCATCCCTGGCTTGTGATTTTGAGGTTTGTGATATTATTGCATGGTGTACGATTTTACCTCATGGCAAAATGTGTTGGAAAAATTTATCTTTTCAAATTAATTCTTTTAAATATTTTAAACTTAATTTAAACTTAAGCGATATTGTAAAGCAAAGTTTAGATGAAGCCTGTGAATGTCGAGGCGTGTGTGAGCACTGTCCTAAAAGTGAAATTGCCCCTCCATGTGCGAGGCTACGGCAATCACCCCTAGCGATACAACGACCACTGTCCACTCCGTCGGCAACGACTCCGGGATGGTGCGTAGCGAACCCAACGTCTTTCAGAGATCCAGCAAAATAGAAACTCAAAGAGGGAAAACGAAAATGTATCTCAGTATTTTGTAGCACTGTAAAATAAGAGAAGATGATGTAGCTTGTAATAATTTTCCAAGCTCACAAGCTCCCCATATAAAGAGCCCAACCAGAGAGAGAGAGAGCCCAAGCACCCATTAGGAGACAAGCTCCAATGGGTGGTGTAGTGTCATGACGTTCCTTATGCCTTTGAATACCTTTTCTTAATATCGGGTTAATTGGGGAAACTATTCACCGTATTTTCTCCAATAGACCGGCCTGGACCATGGGTATTTTCCTAAGATAGAGCTGGGACACCAGAAAACGGCAAAGCAATCGGATTCGAATACCGATTTACGGATCTCCCGAAATAGGGGTCAAAGCGTTTGCTTTTGAGTAGTGCATCGGAATCCGTGCTATGTGGCCGGCATGCTTTTCGAGGCGACCGGACTGGATCTTCTATGATCAGATATTTATTTTATTATTTTACTTATTTATTCATTTATTTTTTGATACGTGCGCTCAAGAAACGATTGTTATAAAAAGAAATATTTTGGGGTTTCTTACGCTCAAAAGAACCAGAACAAGAAAATATTAGCCGTTTGGAGAGAAAGAGAGTCTCGTTTTCTTGCGATCAACATGCCGGAGACCGAAGAACGAGGCGTCGCTATCTACGGGAAGTGGATCCGGATCCTCAGCGCCGCGAAGAACGAGATCGGAGCATCGCCTCCAGTAGATTAAGGTCAGCATCGTTGTTTTTATGTTCTCTTCGTTCTAAGGTTTTCTTTTGGGTCATTCTCGCCGTTGGTATTTCTCGTTTATTTTTCGTCGCCGCCGCGAAGCCTAGGGCATCACCGCCGCTGCCGCGAAGCCCTAGGGCATCGCCGCCGCCGCCGCGAAGCCCTAAGGCAACGCATGCGCCGCCGCTTTTCCTGCCGCGCGGGGCCGCACCGTGTATGGTGCGGCGTGCGCGGGCCGCCTCCCGCGCGGGGCCACACCTCATACGGTGCTGACACGTGTCCCGCACAACAAACAGCTGTGCGGGGCGCGCCAGAAACCGCCGTGTGGCCTGCCTGGGTAAGGGACGCGTGTCCCGCACATCAAACAGCTGTGCGGGGCGCGTCCGGTGCCGACACGTGGCACCGACCGGGCAGGCGGGTGGCAGGCGCCCACGAATGGCCGGGCGCCACATGTCCCTGCCCTGTCGCGGTCAGGCGCGCGGGCAGGCGCAGCCTGACCGCTTGCCAGGCACGCGCCCCGAGGCGCCAGCCTGCGCCCCCCGTGCGCCGCGCCTTGTGAGCCCACCAATAGAAGCCGCCACGTGTCCCTGCGCCGGGTCCATGCACCCGCGCGGGGAACTTCGTGGACCGCGCACCCAGCGCCAGCCAATAAACGATCGAAACGTGGCTCCCGCCCAATTTCCCCGCACCGCCGCTCAAACCATGCACCCGCTACTCGAATCCCGTGGACCGCGCACCAAAAGCCGACCTATCCCCGCCTGCCACGTGTCCCTGTGCCGGGCTCGTGCACCCAGCCGCGTCGCTCCATGGACCGAGTGCTGCGGACCGGCCAATGACGGGCCGCCACGTGGCAAGCCGGCGGTCCACGGTCCCCCCATGCACCAGAAACCAATAAAAACTTCCGGGAGTCCGTTTTTGGGCATCCGGACTCAGAATTAAACAAGCAAATAGCAGTTTTCAAGCGTTTTTCCGCGCTGAATCCAAATACGACCTCCGTTTGGCCCAAAACCTTTTCTAAAATTCGGCAAATGCAGCAGAAGGCCAAGCTGACAATAAATACCTCAATGGGTCCATCTGTGTCATCCTTTTGATACACTGTGGACCAGACACACCATCAGCAGGTGTTTTACACATTGGATTCACGGAAAATAAAGCATGGGAATCTGGACCATCACATACACGCACACCAGCGGTTTGACCACCATGTCGGTGTACTTTTCCGAAAAGGTGGTCTGATTAGACCCGTGGACCCCACGCGGATATATGCGTGGGTGCCCCCTTGCGGTTATTTGCGGAACTGTATTCTTATAGTGGGGGGTTATTGGCACCAGGTCTTGAGCGGGATGACTTCTTTTGCCTGAGGTCCTTGGACCGACATGGCGGTATTGTGCTGGGTTTTTGGTGAGATTCATTGAGTAGCATGTTGGGGTTGTGGATGCTCAGGGTTACGGTTTGGTTTACTTATTTTCTTAGTTCTCGTACTTTACTAGCATCTGTTACAGTTTTTCAGTGTCTTACTCGTTTCATATATATACTTCTTACTGGTAGTGCCACTAACTTTCCACACTGTGACAGGTCAGGGGAGGGACCTGGGACGACGGCGAGGCCGCGACTTGAGGACTTAGCTACTTTCCTCCGTCGACGATTTTATTATTATTTCTTTTTACTTTCCCGCTTGATCATTTCTAGTTGTTAGTGCTGTGGTGTGAGGTTGTTTGTGGAGGTTGGTACTCTGTGTGGACGTTTCTGATAATTCCTTTTAGATGGGCCGTTTTCAAAATAAAGAAAGAGTTTGCGAAAATAGTTTTTCAAAGATTAGGTGCCGTGTGGGCACCGTTTGTAAACCCGTGGTTTTAACCTTTCAAAATATTAGTGGCCCTTTTAATAATGTTGGTATTAAAGGTGTTTGTTTTATTATCTTCCCGACTATGTGGTTAGAGTGCATTGCTGTATTGGTGACGTCGTACACGTACAAAGGAGACTCCGTCCGTTTGAGGAGTAAATTTGTATATGTGGCAGGTCTGGCACGTACCGGAGGGTGGGGTTGTTTCAAAAAGAAAAATTTATGCGCATTCTTCTGCTTATACTAACCCCCGGGGCATGACAGGTGGCTCTCTCGGGCAGCCCACAAGGCCCTTCCTAAGGAAGGCCCTTGGGTAGCCCGAGATGCAAGTTTCGCTTTAATGCAAAAATAAAAGTCAAAATAAAAATAAACCAAGTCAACATCGCGCGCGGCCCGGCTCGGCTCGTGCCGTGCGTGCGTGTGTTTAGGAGAAAGCTTGCTCTCACTTTCTCCTAACCAATACATGCACAAGAGAGTGAGTAAATAAATCCACTCTACATGTGATGAGTTTTCGATGTAGGACTAAATGTCACATGTAGAGGAGAAATAGGTTTGGGCTCTCAGTCAAAGCCCATTTATATTGGGCCGCCCAGAAAAGCCCAAAGGCCAAAAATACAAGTTTAAAATCACTAAATCAATATAAAATCCAACAATCCCCACATGATTTAAAACTTGTAAAAACAAAATACAAAATAAAGTAAAAGAAATATAAAACTAAAAACAGATGCTGGATCTCTTATACCACGTATTCGGCGAAGGTACCTTTCGGGTTTGAACCTTCACTTAGTACAGGTTTATGTACATCCGAGGGCACAATGGTGGACTTCGCCTTGAACCAAAGCCGGTGAATCGAATTTCCACAATCAGTACACATGGTACAGCCGTTTAGGTTCTATGCGGGTTAGCGCTTTTATGGCCATGCGCTCATATCGATTCATGTGTGTTTTTAGGGAACCGCCCTCTTCCCACAGTCGCGGCCGCACGACTACAGACATATAGTAGGTCCTGATAAGGGTGCCTGCAAGGTCACACCCTGCCTCAAGGGTCTCGGAACCATTCAGGGTAAGAACTCTTACTAACCACTTGCATTAATGAGCACTGTCGCCATAGGGATGAGTATATAAAAATAGTTTTCCGCACAACTACCAATTCGACTTGTTTCTACCCATTGAACCTCCAAAAGGTTGGGTTGCCGTCGCCGGTAGTTTCTATTGTGGGCTAAGTCCCATCCCCCTCGACGATTCTAGGATCACTGTCCTAGATAAACTTTTAGTAAGCTGATCAGCTAAGTTCTTCGCAGATCTTACAAATTCCAATGCAATTACATTTTCCTTAATATTCTACCGAATAAATTTGTCTTACTTTCATAAATCTATTCATCTTTGTTTTCACATTTTCTTGAGCACACTTGTCAATAGCAGATCTGCAATCACAATGCATGCATACAGGTGCCAAAGGTCGCTCCATCAGTGACAAGTCATATAAAAATTCTCTAATCTACTTAGCCTCTGCTACAGTGGTATCTAAAGCTATCAGTTCAGATTCCATTGTACTTCTAGCTATCAATGATTGTTTTGATGACTTTTAAGAAATAGCTGCTCCACCAAGGAGAAAAAAAATCCAGTAGTTGACTTCACATTAGCTGTATCACTTATCCAGTTAGCATCACTAAATTCTTCTAATACAGCAGGGAATCCACAAAAATGCAATCCATAAGATACAGTTCCTTTCAGATATCTCAAAATTCTTTCTAAAGCATTTCAATGTTCTCTATTTGGGTTATGGGTATATCTTCTCAATCTGTTCACAACGTAGGCTAAATCAGGTCTAGTGTAATCTACAAGATAACCTAGAGATCTTATAATCTGAGCATACCTATTCTGTCCTATAGGATCACCTTTATTCTTCTTAAGTTGTACACTAGGATCATAAGATGTTACAACAATCTTAGAATCAAAATATCCAAATTTCTTTAACACTTGTTCACTGTACTGAGATTGGCTCATAATAATTTCATTTGATTTTCTTATGATCGTCATGTTCAGAATCACATCAGCTTGCCCAAGATTCTTCATATCAAAGTTATTATTAAGTAATTTTTTAACATCCATTATCACATCCATATTTGTTCCAAAGATCAAAATATCATCAACATACAAACATAAGATTACTAACTGTCCATTATATTCCTTAGAGTACACACATTCATCAGACATGTTCACATGAAAACCATCTTTCACTACCAAAGAGTCAAATTTAAAATGTCATTGCTTAGGAGCTTGTTTAAGTCCATATAGAGATTTTGTCAACTTGCAAACTTTATTTTCATGTCCAGCAACAATAAATCCCTCAGGTTGCTTCATATAAATCTCTTCCTCTAAATCACCATTTAGAAAAGCAGTCTTAACATCCATCTGATGAATAATCAAATTATGGATAGAGGCTAAAGCTAGCAGAATCCTAATAGAAGTAATCCTAGCTACAGGAGCATAAACATCAAAATAATCTACTCCAGGCTTCTGGGAAAAATCCTAAGCTACAAGTCTAGTCTATATACTTATCTACAGACCTATCTGGTTTCAACTTCTTCTTAAAAATCCATCTACATCTTACAGGCTTACAACCTACAGGTAAATCAGATAACTCCCAAGTATGATTCTGTAGAATAAATTGCATTTCCAACTTAACAGCTTCTTTCCAAAATGATGCATTTACAAAAGTCATAGCTTAGTCAAAGGTAGATGGGGTATCTTCTACAAGTAGGACACATAAATCATCACCAAAAGTCTTCTCAATCCTAGGATGCTTATGTTACGCCCCAGGGTCGAAACTGCGACCCGGGCCCGCTAACAGATCCGCCGCTCATACGGGAAATCCCGTATAGACGAAGCGTCTAACCTGCAAAAAGAATGATACTATAGCTATACAGATATCAGAGCTGAAAAGTAAACTATTGAAATAGAAAATAATACAACTGTCAAATAGTACAAGTCTGAACCTCACTACAATGGTCTCTCAAAATAAAACTCTCAAAAGTAACTAACTACTAAAATCCAGCAGACTATACTACTAAGCTCCAAAAAGGGTACCGCTATACTCCAAGGACGGGTAGGGAACTAGCTCGTGACTCCCTCACCTCGATCAGCAACAAAAGGATCAGCAACTGCAGCAGCAGGAACTGGAGAAAGGGTCCCTGGGGAAAGACACCACAGCGGGTGTGAGAACTACATCCCACAGTAGTTCTCAGTGGGTACGGCTACCAAGCTCGATGGTCTGCTCACTAAGTCTACTAGAGGCATAAGATAACAGAAAAATTATAATAATGAAAAGATAAGCTGGAAAGAGTCTACAGCTATCATGCCTCTATCTACAATGCTCAAAGGGTAATACAGATGAAAATGATGCAACCACTCGTACCTAAGGTGCTCAATCGACCCAATCAAACTGACTGCCTCATAGGGTCCAGTCAAGCCTGCGCCTACCTACTACCAGTACATCCACGGAGGACTGGACTTACGTAGGGTGTCTGTGACTGCCAAAACTGGCCCAGCCAGAGGGGCTACATCCGTGACTGCCTAAAAAAGGCCCAGCCAGAGGGACAGCATCGACAGGTCGCGATACAAAAGTAACAGACCCACTCCGGACGAGTCACTCGAGGGGCGCGACCCCACCGAGGAAAAAGGTATCCGCGCATCTCTATCGAGCTCAAAGTGGCTCATGCAGGCTATAGTCAAAATCCACGCTCACTCTCAGAACGGAAGGACTTAAGATCCTCAAACATCTCGCACGATGGTCGGAGTACTCTCAATGACTCAGCTAAACAGCTCTCACGAATCTCGAGACACGAACGAACTCAACCAACTCGTGGCGCTAAACACACAGGCTGGAGATACTCCATAGCCGGGATCACCGTCGACCCAAACGACTCCCAGAAAAAGACATCAACTCCACATGCAAACTCACTAGCTGTGTATACTCCACAGCCGACCACAAAGAAGGGACCGAGAACCCCGAAAGACTAGTACCTACAACCCAAATCAAACAAGAACAGGCTCTAGGCATAGCCTCTCGTTGTTTTCGACCCAAAGGAAAAAGGCAGCCGTTAGAACCTAGACCACTCAAATCCTCTTGAGTGGGAAAGTTTACAGTTAAAATGTGACATTTATTACTGGAAATCATTTTTCACTCAACCCACGTGGGGTGAGGACTAAAAGTAGTTTCTTTTTAAAACAAACCATCTTGATTTGAGGAAAACTCATTTTTAATGATTTTTAGTTCTTTTAGGAAAAACAGTTGGAAAACAAGTTTTTATACCCAAACCCCGAAGGGCTAATGCCTTCGTCCAATCAGACAAGAACAGACTCAAGCGATCCTTCGATATTTGGAAGAAAATATTGGTTGACTAAAATCATGTGTGTCCAAAAGGTTATGGGTTCAAGGTCCTGCTATCACTGGTATACTATTGCCACTAACACAATGGCAACACATAAAACAGATAAACAAGACATTCCGGGACCACCGTTCACCCAAACGGTTCCCGCCACAGATAAAAGACCAGCTACATCAACCAGACTCCACTCTGCCCCCAAGCACGAGTGTAACATGCATCCCACACTAAGAGAAATCTCGAACACTCGACCCACTACCCGGGCGAGGATAACACTATGTCCAGGAATAGAATAAGAAGTGTGGATGTCTAAAGCATAAATAAACCTAGCACAAGTGGGGGTTTTCTATTGGTCTGGTTACACATGCAACATATGACAGGATGCTAGGTCAAGTTTCAAAAGTAGCATTTAGTTTAACTAAAACAAAATCAGGGAACATTAACCAACATGATTTCAACAACAACACAGGAAAGACAACATCTCTCTAACATGCATTCTAACATATCTCACAATCATGCATGCTTTCTATACAACAGAATTAATGAACCGTCCACCGGTTTTGGAAACGAAGCAACCCACCTGAAACGTGCGTCAATCCAAGATCCAAAAAGGCTGAAACTGAACGAGAACAAATCCTCGAATTCCCACGATTCCAACGGGTCCAAAATCACCCAAAAACACCTCCTGGGTACAAAGATATGGTCCAAACATTGCAATCAACACAAAATTCCAAGTTTATAAACTGCTGAAAAATCAGTCCTGAAAATGCTTAAATACCACCTGCGAGATAATCTCCAAAAATTTCAATAAAAATATGATGGCGATCCTCGCGAAGAGTAGATGTCGATCGAGTCCTCACATGTTGAAATCCGATGCCCGAGTGTAGAGATAAAAATCCGACAAGCCTCCGCTGTCCAGAAAAATCACCAGCAGAAAAGGGGTTCAAAGATGTCTCGTAAATCGTGCCAAGAACTCAAAATGAAGCCAGGTGATCAACAAGGAAATCGAAGGCCTACCTCTCATGAAACTAATGCCACAAAAATCATCCAAAAATTTCGTCGGAGTAGCTCTGTGGACCTCGTGGTCCACGGCGGCCTAGCCGGGTCCACGGCAGCCCACGGCGGGAACCGTGGGCCGCGGTTCACGGCGGCCCAGCCGGGTCGTTGCGCCCGCCAATGGGCGGGCGACACGTGGCCTGGCGGGGTCCACGGTGCGTCGCGCCCGGCGTTCTGTCACGCGTGCGTTGACCCCCCAATCAGCGTGCGACACGTGGCACGCCCGCCGTTGGCGGCTCCCGGTGCACGCCAAAACCCGTGGACCGCCCTGCCCACCGCCGCGCACACGCCTGCCTGCGCCCCCGCCGCCGCGCTCCGCCGCTGCCCGACACCGCCGGCGCTGCCCTGGCCTGCCGGAACAGTACAATCTTGCCTCGAAATCTGTGTTTTGGCATCCGAGCTCTGAAAATAACAAGTAGTCAATTTTCATCATTTTCGCGCGCTGAATCTAAATCCGATGTCTGTTTTGCCAAATTCTACTTCTAAAATTTGTCGAAGGCATCTGGATAGGTATTCTTAATCCAAATTTCGCGTTGGGTCCAAATCTGAAGTCTGATTTGCACGCAACCAACTCCAACACACATCATAGGCCTCCAGAAGCCACAATTCACACTGCAAAAGCTCTGCGGAGATTCGGGTCATCGCAGCTTACTTCTCCTAGGTTCAGACTATTCTATAGGTTCACTAGTGCTGGGTCTACTAGATCCACCTATAGTCTCAACAGGAACAGGTCTATCTACTCTAGTTCTAAAAGGAAAGATATCCTCAAAGTATACTGCATCTCTAGCTTCAATAATTGTATTATTAGAAATCTCATTAATCTCAGAATTTACCACCAAGAATCTATTAGCATTACTACTATCTGCATAGCCTAAGAAAATAATATCCAGTCTTAGGATCAATCTTTCTCTTCTTATTTTCAGGAATTTTCACTTTAGCTAGGCACCTTCACACTTTAAAATAATTCAGATAAGGTTTTCTTCCCTTCCAAATTTCATAAGGAGATACAGAAGAACTCTTATGGGGAATCCTATTAAGAATTACACAAGCAGTCAACAAAGTTTCACCCCACAAGTTCTCGGGTGCACTAGAACTAATAATCATTGAATTTACCATATCCATTAAAGTTTTATTTTTCCTTTCAGCTACTCCATTAGATTGAGGTGTATAAGATGCAGTTAGTTGATATACAATTCCAAATTCTTGACAAAAAACAGTCATCTCATTCGATATATATTCACCTCCTTGATCAGATCTTAAAATCTTAATTTTCTTATCCAATTGATTTTCAACCTCAGCTTTATAAATCTTAAATTTATTTAAAACTTTATCTTTATTCTTAATCAGATAAATATAAACAATACTTCGAATGATCATCAATGAATGTTACAAAATATTTGCTTCCACCCCTACTGGGTCTACATCCATTACAAACATTACTATGTATAAGTTCTAGCATATCAGAATCTCTATCTACAGATCTAAATAGTTTTCTAGGTTCCTTAGCTTGCACACATATTTCACATCTATGGTCATTTGAAAGACTTACGAATTAAATCAAACTTCATCAATCTCTTAATAGTATTAAAATTCACATCCTCCAATCTTCCATGCCAAACATCAGACAAAATAACATTCAAAATCATACTTTCATTAATAGTAGAAGTCATCACAGAAAGCTTAAATAAACCATCACTCAAAAATGCTTTCCCAATAAAGTTCACACCTTTAGTAATTACTATCCTATTACATTCAAAAACAAACTTAAAACCTTGCTGAACTAAAAGAGAAGCACTAATCAAGTTCTTCCAAAGATCAGGAACATGATGCACGCCGTGCAAGGAAAAAGTCTTCCCTGAGGTCAACTTCAGGTCCACTCGACCAGTCCCAAGTACGCGCGAAGATGCTACATTTCCCATGTTCACCGATCCTCTACTTGAGTCCTGATAAGTGAAAAACCAAGAGCGGTCAGAGCAAGCATGAACATTTGCTCCAGTGTCAATCCACCAATCAGAAGAACTAAGAGCAAGGTTAACCTCGGGTAAGCTAGATCCTAACCTGATAGTAGAGTCAGAAGGGTTGGGTACATCAGTCAACATGTTCAGCTGACGCTCAGGAGAAGCTCCCTTCTTCTTTGGCGCGGAAGGTCGAGTTTTGCAATAATAGCAGTCTTTCGCAAAGTGGTTCATCTTCCCGCACACAAAGCAACCAGCAGTCACTCCACTCCCCTTAGGTGCAGGCTTCTTAAAGTTTGGGTTGAACTTTCTATGTTGGAAAGGCTTCTTCTTAAAGTTCCTAAAGGGTTGGAAATTTCTACCCTTAGATTTCGGGTTCTCTACTAGGTTGGCTTGGGTAGAAGGCTCGCTAGGCTTCTTATCTCTAGCTCGGTTGGTTTCTTCTATTCTAAGAGATCTTAGGACAAAATTCAGGAAAAGTTCTCTTTGATTGTGGTTCAGATCATTAGCATGGCTAGACCAGGAAGGAGGCAACTTATCTATTAAAGTGGCAACTAAAAAACTCTCATCTAGATCTATACTACTAAATCTAAGCTGCTCAATAACATACTCAAAATCCTGAAGTTGGTCAGATATTGGTTTACTATCTACCAATTTAAACTTGAGCAAATCTGAAGCTTTGTATCTCTTCTTAGTAATATCAATCTGGCCATACTTTTGTTCTAAGGAAATCCAGAGTTCCCTAGCAGTCTGACTACTACAGTAAATATCATAAAGTTTATCAGATAGGGTGCTAAGGATCCGGTTCAGACAATGATAATTAATCGTAGTAGGATCAGTAGGAGGCACAGGTAAAGGTGTAGGTGCAACAGAAGGAGGAGTACGAGCACTCTGAGACTGGCTGCGAGTCTGAGGGCGATTTGCTGCAGACTGAATATCACCATTAGGTGCAGTTTTATTGCCACTCTCAACAGGATCTGAGATGACAGAAACAAGCCCCAGCGTGGTGAGCCCGAGCCGCATTTGGTTCTGCCACCTTCTAAAATTACGACCATCAAAAGTAAACGGCTTCGCCGAATACGAATCCTCCATAAATCAGAATCTGTTTTAAAACAAAACCTACTACAATGTCACAAAATAATTCTAAATTTAAAATAGTTAAACTATGTTGACAAGTTTAAATTTAATCAATAATGATTATACTATTTTAATTAACAGTAATAACCAAACACTAAGTTTTAATTAACAATGCAATAAAATTTCTCTATTAACAGTAAAGATGTAAAAGTTGGGCTATGCTACCTGTACACCCCATTTGGGGTGTACATCCTACACCTAAGCCCATCCTAAGGTGAGTATTTACCCACTCGTCACTTCGAAGTGACGAGTGAAATTCACCCCATTCTAAGATGGGTGGGATGTAAGATGTACACCTTAAATGAGGTGTACACTTATATATACCCGTAAAAATTATACTATGTTGTACTAACAAGTAAACTAACAATTAATATTATAAATCAACTATACTAACAGAGTTGTATAGATTAGTGTAAATGAATTAATTATACTAACACAAAATTTACAAAACTGTATATAACAGAACTATCAATTTAGTACTTAACATTATTTATTTAATTAATTAATGCTTACAGTTCTTATTAAAAGTATTAACAGAGATAACAAATAACAGTGTAAATAACATAATATTATTTTTGATCAACAATTTACTATAAATTATAATAAAAAACAGTATGGACACTAATATACTATTAGTGCTAAGTAGGGACACTAATATACTATCAATGTTATGTAGCAACAGTACGTACTAACAATTATATATATAAATACTAACAGAGCAAACAAATTTAATAAAGTGATTCGTAGTACTAACAGAGTTAATAGTACTAACAGAATTAAAAATAATTAAGTAGTCTCGCAATAGTGCAATAGTATTTCACTAATTATATGAAAAGATAAAATGAATGTAATCTCGCTTTTAGAATGTTGAAAAAAATTATCTTTTCAAATTAATTTTTTTAAATATTTTAAACTTAATTTAAACTTAAGCGATATTGTAAAGCAAAGTTTAGATGAAGCCTGTGAATGTCGAGGCGTGCGTGAGCACTGTCCTAGAAGCGAGATTGCCCTTCCACGTGCGAGGTTTCGGCAATCACCCCTAGCGATACAACGACCACTGTCCACCCTGTCGGCAACGATTCCGGGATGATGCGTAGCGAACCCAACGTCTTTCAGAGATCCAGCAAAATAGAAACTCAAAGAGGAAAAACGAAAATGTATCTCAATATTTTGTAGCACTGTAAAATAAGAGAAGATGATGTAGCTTGTAATAATTTTCCAAGCTCACAAGCTTCCTATATAAAGAGCCCAATCAGAGAGAGAGAGAGAGAGAGAGAGAGAGAGGCCAAGCACCCACTAGGAGACAAGCTCCAACGGGTGGCTCTCTTGGGCAACCCACAGGGCCCTTGGGTAGGGAGATGCAAGTTTACAAGAAAGGCTCAGTGAGAGAAAGCTTGCTCTCATTTTCTCATAACCAATACATGCACAAGCGAGTGAGTAAATAAACTCACTCTACATGTGATGAGTTTCCGATGTGGGACTAAACATTACATGTAAAGGGAAAATGGGTTTGGGCTTCCAGACAAAGCCCATTTATATTGGGCCGTCCAGAAAAGCCCAAAGGCCAAAAATACAAGTTTAAAATTACTAAATTAATATAAAATTCAACAAAATGAAATAAAACAAAACTTTTCCGAAATCAATCTCTTTAGAACTCCTTGATCCTGATGCAAAATAAACAGTGGTCCATGCCAAGGAACTGGTTGTTCTGAATGCAATCAACTGCTGCTAAAACAATATGGTTCATGAGCCTGTAAATGGTTTTGTCTGATCACAAGTCTCAGTTAATATAATTGTTTTAAATAAGTTTTAGCTTACATAATTGCAAGTTCTACATTTTTTACACAAATTCGGAACTGAATTTCAGAGGTTCTAAAAAGGATTTCTTAACTGCTTGAAGTGATCTATAACATTAAAAGATTTGTATACGGATTGTATACGGAAAGTGTTGTTTCGGAAATACTTTTATGTGTCTCTAGATATTTGTATACATAAAGCGCGCGCGCGCGCGCGCACACACACACACACACATATATATATATATATATATATATATATATATATATATATATATATATATATATATATATATAAAAGTAATGAATATGTTTACATCAATATTTAATTAAAAGTTACCACTTAATACATCAAATTAATTCCAAAAATCAACTTCATAAATTAAAAATTAAAAAGAAAAACTAATGAGTTATAAAAATTATCTATAAAAATTCAAGTGTTCCTATAATACTTGCGAATTTAAATTTGAATTTTATTCAAATTTGATCATTATTTAATAATTTTAAAATTTAATTTTCGACAATTGAACGTGAAACGACTAATGCGACCAATTGAGGATGCACTTCTGCAAATCAGAATCACCAGTTTTATAGTGAGTTAGCGTTGGAGTGGTAGTCGTTAAGTCCGTTTTCAATTTCGGTACGCTGATTGTATGGAAAAGCGTGAATAACGAGAATTGGTAAAAATTGTGAAATTGAGATTTTTTCGTAAAATGGCTTGTAGTGGCCCTGGTTCCCATGCAACGTTCTTCCGAAGAATCCACTGTTAGAACACCTAGTGTTGGTGTATTTGGCCCATAGTGCATCAAAGAGATGCCATAGATGGACCCTGTGTGGTATTTTTAGCTGTTTTGGCTTTCAGCTGCATTTGCTGAAATTTCTGAAAAGAATTAGGCCAAACAGAGATTGGAAATGGATTCAGCACGGAAAAACGCTTGAAAACGGCTATTTGCTTGTTTGATTCTGAGTCCGGATGCCCAAAAAGGAACTCCCGGAAGTTTTTATTGGCTTTTAGTGCATGGGAGGGGCCGTAGACCGCCGGCATGCCACGTGGCAGCCTGTCATTGCCTGGTTTTTGGCGCGCGGTCCACAGAGTAGCGCGGCTGGGTGCACAGACCCGACGCAGGGACACGTGGCACCGCCTGATTGGCGGGCTCAAGGCGCGCGGTCTATCAGGTGAGCGCGGCGGTGCATGGACCAAGGCGGGGGACACGTGGCAGTCTCCGGTTGGTCGGTGCATGCGGCGCGGTCCACGGAATTCCAAAGCGGGATGCGTGGACCGGGTGTAGGGGACACGTGTCACCCTCTGATTTGCGGGCGCACCGTGCGCGGTGGACGGGGGCCTTGGCCGGCGCCTCGGGGCGCGTGCTCACGAGGGGGCCACGCCGCGCGACCGGCGCGGGCGGCGACCGGTCGGCGGGTCAACCGGCTTGGACACGTGGCGCCCGCTCATTGGCGGGCGCCAACCGCTTTTCTGCGCGGTGGGAGGCCACGTGGCAGCCTGTGAGTGGCCCGCACAGCTGTTTGCTGTTCGGCGGGCCACGTGGCAGCACCTCGTAATTTCGGGCGTGAACAGTGTTGGGCCGGCCCAACACTGTATCCGCCCGAAAGTTTTCGGGCGCCCGAAAGTCCAATACTTGTTTTTTTTGGCTTTTTCCGGGTGAGGCCTATAAATAGGCCCCTTGGGCCTCGTTTTTGAGGCTTTTTACGAGCTTTCTTACCTAAGTGCCCTTTATCAAAGTTCTTCCTCATCCTCTTGTGCATCTTTCGGTGGAAGCTCAGAATTTTTGGAGGCCGCGACGACGACGATTTCTGCATCGTGGTGCGGAGCGACGATTTTCTGTTGGAGGCCTATTTTCGTCGCACTTCAGTCTGGGAGGTCCACAGAACTACCCCGACGATATTTTTCGACGATTTCTATTACGGCGGTTTCACGAGAGGTATATCTACAAATTTTGTGTTGGTCACTTTTTCTGAATTTGAGCTTTTATTGGGGTTTTAGGTACGTTTTTAACCCCCTTTATGGCTGATGGACTGTTTGGACAGCACCTACTTATCGGATTTTTATCTCCGCATCCGGATATCGGAATTCGACGTTTAAGGGCTCTATCGACATCTACTCTTCGCGAGGATCGCCATCATATTTTTATTGGAATTTTTGGAGGTTGTTTTACAGGTGAAATTTTTGCATTAAGATGACTGTTCACCGCAAAATTTGTAAACTTGAAATTTTGTGGAAATTAAGTGTAACTTTGGGTTGAATTTTGTACCCAGGATGTATTGACCACTGTTACTGTACTGTTGGCTTGGTGGATGTACTGAGATATCTGTTTTTGGGCTTTCTCAGCGGTACGATTCCGGACAGTTAGCACTTTCAGGTGGGTGGCTTTGCTTTCAAATTCTATGGACTGCGTACTAACTCTATGTATATAGAAGCATGCATGATAGATATTGGACTCAGTAGCATGTTCGAATTGGAATGTTAATACTATGTATATCAGTTTGATGATCTTGTGATTCCTACAACTAGTTAATTATTGATATATTGAACTTGACCTAGTATCCCCGCCATATGCAGCATGTTCAGCCAGACCGTAGAAAACTTCAACTTGGGCTAGGTTTCTTTTATTGCTCTAGACATTCCCACATCACTATTATACTTGTCATTCTGGACTTAGCTTTTCTCGCCCGGGTTGTGGGCTGGGAGGTCGGGTGGTTGTGGGATGCATTTACACTCGCGTCTGGGGACCGAGTGGAGTTGATAGCAGTCTGTAGATCAGGTTTCTTTGAGAGAGTGATAGTGGTTGTAGATCTGGGTTCTTGGGGAGCTGTCAGAGTGATAGTGAGTCTCAGCTGTGTAGATTCCAGCCTGTGAGTGAGACAGTGATTGTTGGTTTTAGCCAATCTTGTTGGTCGAGGATTTGGATCATAGTCTGCATGAGCCACATTTGAGCTCGACAGAGATGCGCGGATACTTTGCTCGGTGGGGTCGCGCCCCTCGAGTGACACTCCGGAGTTGGGCCTGATACTTCTACCGCGGCTTGTCGATGCATTTTGTCCCTCTGGCTGAGCCAGTTTTGTCAGTCACGGACACCGTCCCTCTGGCTGAGCCAGTTTTGGCAGTCACGGACATCCTACGTAAGTCCGGTCCTCCGGGATGTAACGGCAGTAGATAGGCGCAGGTTTGACTGGACCCGATGTGACAGTCATTTAGATTGGCTGATCTCAGTTGAGGATTAGTTGTGGCATATTGTTCTTTCTGTTCCACTCCTTGAGCATCTAGATAGAGGCATAGTAGCTGTAAACTTTACCTTTCCAGTTTTTCCTTACAGCACTGCATATGTTACTTTATGCCTCTAGTAGACTTAGTGGGCAGACCGTCGGGCTTGTTGGCGGCACCCACTGAGAACTACTGTGGGATGTAGTTCTCATACCCGTCGTGGTGTCTTTTTTCCCAGGGACTTCTGCTCCTGTTCCTGCTGCTCCAGTTGTTGATCCAGCTCCTTCAGACCGAGGTAAGGGAGTCGCGAGATAGATCCCTTCCTGTCATCCTCAGAGAGAGAGTAGATGTACCCCTTTACTCCTTTTGAGTGTGTTATGTCGAGTGATTTTTGTAGTGAGGTATCGAGTTGTACCTTTCTTTTTCTGCTGTTCAGAGAGACTCTTGTATTTGGTGAGGTTGGTTTGTATATTTTAGAGCTGTAGTTGTATTATTTTGTCTTTTATTTCAGCTTTTACTTTTTCAGCTCTGATATCTGTTTGTATAAATAATTCTTTTGCAGGTTAGTCGCTACGTCTATACGGGGCTTCCCATATGGGCGGCGGATCTATGGGCGAGCCGGGGCGCAGTTTCGACCCCGGGGCGTGACAGATTAGAGTGGTATCAGAGCCTAGGATGTAGGTCTTGGAGGACTTAGGAATCCTAGGCTTGTGGTTGGACCCTAGGATGACCCACGTGAGAGCCGTAATTTTTAGCGAGAGTCCTGATTGGGTTTCTAACTCTCCCGAGCGGGTTGGGATGAGTGATTGACATGTCTTCCTTCGGTGGCAACTATGTTGGCTGTAGACAACATAGTACTACGGGAAGGGGGACATGCCTTATGACTTTCGCTAGATTGGGTCGAGTGTGATTTGGGTTCTGATTGTTTGCTTTGTATCTCAGGTGGGGATGCCTCCTCGACGCACGATGGCGACGCGTTCGCAGCCTTCTTCCTCTGAGCCCGAGCAGGAGGACTCGGGGCAGGGACAGCAGAGGGAGGTTCAGGAGCTCCGTGCCCAGATGGCACAGTTGGCTGAGGCGTCTCGGCGCCAGGAGGAGGCAGTGGGTCGGTTGATGCTCATGATGGAGCAGAGGGCGCAGCCGGCTGTAGCACCCCCTGAGAGTTCGCCTGTGCCTTCTTCGCCTATTGTGGCGCCCCCTGTTGTGCAGCCTGCACCGGCAGTTCCGGTTGAGCCGGTTTCTAGTAGACCACCGTCTGGGACGACGAGACCGTTGACTTCAGCAGAGCAGCGGGAGGTGGTGGATCTATTGATGAGATTCCGCCAGTTCGATCCACCCCGTTTTTTTGGTATGAGTGCAGAGCCGTGGGAGGCCGAGTCTTGGATCACGGTCATGGAGCGTCATTTCGAGAGCCTATTCATTGAGGAGAGGTTTCGAGTTCTTTTGGCTACTCACTTCTTGGAGAGCAACGCCGAGGCATGATGGCGGCGTGTGCGACTCGCTGTTCCGCCTGGGACGCAGCTTCTCTCATTGGCAGAGTTCCGCAGTATGCTTCTTGGGGCCTTCTTTCCAGAGAGTGTTCGACAGAGACTAGAGGAGGAGCTGAAGAATCTCTGCCAGGGAGATAGGCCCGTGCACATGTACATAGCTGATTTCAATCAGCTGTTGGCTTGTTTGCTCCATGTGGCCAGAGATGAGACCTACCGGATTTACATGTTTGAGAGAGGATTGCGCCGGGACATCTATCAGTTCGTTCGCTCCCGCAGATTACAGACTTTGGAGGCCTCGATGGAGCAGACATTATATGTTGAGTGTGGAGAGGCAGTGATGGCGGAGGTGGCTCCAACCCCCGTAGTGACTCCTGGGGCGAAGCGCCCGGCACCGATGGAAAAGGGGCAGTCGAGTAGGCAGGGACCCCCGAGACCTCCACGTTTTCACTCTCAGGGTCGGGGGTATCAGGGGCGGCGAAGATCGAGGGCATCTCGTCAGTCTCAGCAGCAGCCGCGTCGACCACCTCGACAGCAGCAGCCTTCGCAGCAGCAGTAGACTTCACGGCAGCCACGCCCTGACCGTTGTATTATTTGTGGAGGACCGCATCCACCGACCCAGTGCCCTCAGAGGCAGGACCGTTGTTTCCGTTGCGGGCAGACCGGTCACTTTCAGAGTGCATGCCCCAGAGCCGGTCATCCAGCTCCTTCCTCAGCTTCAGCACCTTCTGTTCCTCATCACCCAGCTGGACCTTCTGCGGCCTACGGCAGGCCAGATTTTGCTTCATCGTCTTCGTGACAGCCAGAGCGACGTCCCCCAGCACCGAGCGGTCGAGTCTATGCCGCTCAGGTTGAGGATGCTACAGCAGCAGAGCATGTCGTCGCAGGTATTATTTTGATTTCTGCAGTTCGTACTCGTGCTCTTTTTGATACCGGTGCATCGCATTCATTTATCAGTAAAGCATTTGCATCCCTACATGGTATAGAGGTAGTTTCTTTATCGCATGCATTAGAGGTTCAGATACCAGATCATGTCTTGCATGTCGAGGAGTATTGTAGGGATTGCCCTGTGCAGTTGGGATCCTGGATTTTGCCGGCAGACTTGCTTGTCTTGCGGCAGCTTCAGAATTTCGATGTCGTACTTGGTATGGATTGGTTGTCGCGATATTATGCTACCATAGACTGCAGAGAGAGGACGGTGACCCTCCGCGAGTGTAGTGGCCCTGGTTCCCATGCAACGTTCTTCCGATGAATCCACTGTTAGAACACCTAGTATTGGTGTATCTGGCCCATGGTGCATCAATGGGATGCCACAGATGGACCCTGTGAGATATCACTTGCTGTGTTGGCCTTCGGCTAGGTTTGCCAAAATTTTTGAAAAGAATTAGGCCAAACAGAGGTCGAAAATGGATTCAGCACGGAAAAACGCTTGAAAACGGCTATTTGCTTGTTTGATTCTGAGTCCGGATGCCCAAAACCGGACTCCCGGAAGTTTTCAGTGGTTTTTGGTGCATGGGAGGGGCCGTAGACCGCCGGCATGCCACGTGGCGGCCTATCATTGGCCGGTTTACAGCGCGCGGTCCACAGAGCAGCGCGGCGGGGTGCACAGACCTGGCGCAGGAACACGTGGCACCGCCTGATTGGCGGGCTCAGGGCGCGCGGTCTATTGGGTGAGCGCGGCGGTGCATGGACCAAGGCGGGGGACACGTGGCAGCCTCCGGTTGGTCGGTGCACGCGGCGCGGTCCACGGAATTCCAAAGCGGAATGCGTGGACCGGGTGCAGGGGACACGTGTCACCCTCTGATTCGCGGGCGTAGCGGGCGCGGTGCACGGGACGCATGGCCGGCGCCTGGGGCTGCGTGCGCACGTGGAGCCACGTCGCGCGACCGGCGCGTGCGGCGACCGGTCGGCAGGTCAGCCGGGAGGACACGTGGCGCCCGCTCATTAGCGGGCGTCAACCGCCTTACTTTGCGGTGTGTGGACACGTGGCAGGCATCGAGTGGTCCCGCACCGCTATTTCCTGCTCGGCGGGACACGTGGCAGCCATCGAGTGGCCCACACCGCTGTTTCCTCTTCGGCGGGACACGTGGCATCATTTGGTGCGTTCGGGCGTGAACAGTGTTGGGCCGGCCCAACACTGTAGCCGCCCGAAACTTTTCGGGCGCCCGAAAGTTGGGCCCGAAACCTGTTGACTTGTCTTTTTGGGCTGATTTCGGGTGAGGCCTATAAATAGGCTTGGCTTCCATTTTGAGGCTTTTCCTGAAGCTTTTAGCTCCTGAGTCCTTAACCAAAATTCTTCCTCCCCCTCTTGTGCATCTTTTGGTGGAAGCTCAGAATTTTTGGAGGCCGCGACGACGGCGACTTCTGCATCGGGGTGCGGAGCGACGATTTCCAGTTTGAGGCCCATTTTCATCGCATTTCAGTCTGGGAGGTCTACAGAGCTACCCCGATAATATTTTTGGGTGATTTCTGCGGCGACGGTTTCGCAAGAGGTAAATCTACAATTTTCGTGTTGGCCACTTTCTCTGGTTTTGAGCTTTTCTTGGGGTTTTGGGTACGTTTTTAACCCCCTTTGCGGCTGATGGTTGTTTTGGACAGCACCTGTTTGTCGGATTTTTATCTCCTCATCCGGACATCAGATTTCGACGATTCAGGACTCTATCGACATCTACTCTTCGCGAGGATCGCCGTCATATTTTTATTGGAATTTTTGGAGGATGTTTTTCAGGTGAAATTTTCGTGTTTAAGGGACTGTTCATCACAGATTTTTAGAACTTGGAATTGTGTGGATTAAAGTGTAATCTTGGAATATGTTTTGTACCCAGGAGATTTTGAGCACTGCTACCGTGTTGTTGGCTTGGTGGATTTTGTGATTTGACTGTTTCTAGGCTTTCTTGGCTGTACGACCCCGGACAGTTAGCGCTCTCAGGTGGGTGACCTTGCTTTCAAAATTTATGGACTGCACGCTAATTCTATGAATGTAGGAGCATGCATGCTAGTAAATGAATTAAAAAGCATGTGAAAACTGTATGTTTGTACTCTTGTATATTAGTTGTCGAATTTTGTGATCTCATTGTGATTCCTACAACATGCTAATTATTAAAACTTTGGAACTTGACCTAGCGCCCCTGTCATATGTATCATGTTCAGCCAGACTGTACAAAACTTCAACTTGGGCTAGGTTTCTTTATTGCTTTAGACATTCCCACATCACTTGTTATACTTATTATTTCTGGACTTAGCTTTTCTCGCCCGGATTGTGGGCTGGGAGGTCGGGTGGTTGTGGGATGCATTTGCACTCGCGTCTGGGGACCGAGTGAAGTTGATAGCAGTCTGTAGATCAATTTTTTTTGGGGAGAGTGATAGTGATGGTAGATCTGGGTTTCTTGGGAGCTGTCCGAGTGATAGTGAGTCTCAGTTGTGTGGATTCTAGCCAGTGAGTGAGACAGTGATTGTTGGTTAGCCGATCTTGTTGATCGAGGATTTGGATCATAGCCTGCATGAGCCACATTTGTGCTCGACAGAGATGCGCGAATACTTTACTCGTGTGGGTCGCGCCCCTCGAGTGCCACTCCGGAGTAGGCGAGACCGGGTTGTTGTACCGGCGTGAGACTGAGCTCTTTTATCGCGACTTGTCGATGCTTGTCCCTCTGGCTGAGCCAGTTTTGGCAGCTACGGGCATACCTACGGTAGACCCGCCCTGTTGAGGATGTGCGGCAGTAGGTAGGCGCAGGTTTGACTGGATCCGATGTGGCAGTCAGTTTAGATTGGGTGATCTCAGTGAGAGTTAGTTGTGGCATACCGTTCTTTCTGTTCCACTCCTTGAGCATCTAGATAGAGCCATAGTAGCTGTAGACTTTACCTTTCCAGCTTTTCTTTACAGCACTGCATTTGTTACTTTATTGCCTCTAGTAGACTTAGTGGGCAGACCGTCGGGCTTGTTGGCGGCACCCACTGAGAACTACTGTGGGATGTAGTTCTCACACCGGTCGTGGTGTCTTTTCCCCAGGGACTTCTGCTCCGGTTCCTGCTGCTCCTGTTGCTGATCCAGCTCCTTCAGACCGAGGTAAGGGAGCCGCGAGATAAATCCCTTCCCGTCATCTTCAGTGCGTGTGAGTAGATGTACCCCTGTATTATTTTGGAGTGTGTCCTGTCGAGTGACTCTTGTAGTGAGGTATCGAGTTGTACTTTTATTTCCTGCTTTTCTGAGAGAGACTTGTATTTTGTGGTGAGGATGATTTGTATATTTATACTTGAGAGGTAGTTGTATTCTATGTTTTTAGTTCAGCTTCTACTATTTCAGCTCTGATATCTGTTAGTGTAGATGTTTCTTTGCAGGATAGTCGCTACGTTTATACGGGGCTTCCCGTATGGGCGGCGGATCTGTTGCTGAGCCCGGGGCGCAGTTTCGACCCCGGGGCGTGACAGTGAGCCGGGACAGGAGGAGTTTGTTTTCAGAGGCTGTCAGAGCTTCTTGTTTGCGGTGACGATTTCTTCGGCGAGGGCTAGGCGGATGATGAGTAGAGGCTGCACCGCTTTCTTGGCGACGATTGTGGAGGTGCCTACGGCGGCACTGGGACTCGAGGATATTCCTGTTGTCCGCGAGTTCCCAGATGTGTTTTCCCCTGAGTTGACGACTATGCCGCCGAAGAGGGAGATAGAGTTTGTGATTGATGAGGTACCAGGAACCGCACCAATCTCAAAGGCACCTTATAGGATGGCACCTGCCGAGTTGAGGGAGTTGAATGCCCAGCTTCAGGATCTGATGGATAGGGGCTTTTTTAGGCCCAGTGTTTCTCCGTGGGGAGCGCCAGTTTTATTCGTGAAGAAGAAGGATGGGTCACTTCGTTTGTGTGTGGATTACCGGGAGTTGAATAAAGTGACCATTAAGTGGATAGATGAGAAGTTGCAGGGAGCCTCAGAAGATTGATCTTCAGTCAGGTAACCACCAGTTCGTTTGATTCCAGTATGGGCATTATGAGTTCACGTTACTAATGCCCCTGGGGAGTATTCCAGACTTGGATCTAAAGTCTTGAGGAGCGATCCGGGATAGTAAAGAAGAAGGATGGGTCACTTCGTTTGTGTGTGGATTACCGGGAGTTGAATAAAGTGACCATCCGGAATAAGTATCCACTATCATGGATAGATGATTTATTCGACCAGTTGCAGGGAGCCTCAGTGTTTTCGAAGATTGATCTTCAGTCAGGTAACCACCAGTTGAGGGTGAGGGCCGAGGACATCCCCAAGACGGCTTTTAGATTCCAGTATGGGCATTATGAGTTCACGTTATGCCTTTTGGTTTGACTAATGCCCCTGCTGCATTTATGGACTTAATGAACCGGGTATTCCAGCTGTACTTGGATCTATTTGTGGTTGTATTCATCGACGACATCTTGATATACTCCCGGAGCGATGTGGAGCATGAGGAGCACTTGAGGATAGTGCTGCAGCTTCTACGTGAGAAGAAGCTGTATGCCAAGCTTAAAAAGTGCGAGTTCTGGCTTCAGGAGGTTGCATTCTTGGGCCACATCGTATCAGCCACAGGAGTGACAGTTGACCCGACGAAGATTGATACAGTTCGGGATTGGCCGAGACCGACGACGGTTACAGAGGTTCGGAGCTTTCTGGGCTTGGCAGGTTATTACCGTCAGTTTGTAGAGGGCTTTGCGAAGCTCTCTACTCCCCTGACCAGTTTGACTAGGAAGGGAACGAGGTTTGTTTGGACTGAGCAGTGTCAGCAGAGTTTTGAGGAGCTGAAGACGAGACTGAGTTCAGCACCAGTTCTTGTACTGCCAGTGATGGGAGATGGATTCGTGATTTATAGTGACGCCTCTCACAGCGGATTGGGATGTGTTTTGATGCAGCATGGTAGGGTAATTGCTTATGCTTCACGACAATTAAAGGATTATGAGAAGAATTACCCTACTCATAATTTGGAGCTTGCAGCTGTGGTGTTCGCATTGAAGCTGTGGCGGCATTACCTCTACGGTGAGCACTGCGAGATCTACACGGATCATAAGAGCTTAAAGTACTTGTTTACTCAAAAGGAGCTGAACCTGAGGCAACGCCGGTAGTTCGAGTTACTAAAGGACTATAATGTGAGCATTCTTTATCATCCTGGCAAGGCCAATGTTGTAGCAGATGCTTTGAGTCGGAGGTCACTGCAGAGTTTGAGCATGTTGATCACACAGCAGGCACCGCTGATTGAGCAGATGAGGCGACTATAGATTGAGGTGGTATCCCCTGGGGTCTCTGCTAGACTTATGTCTATGGTCTTGCAGCCTACTCTGTTGTACAGGATCAGGGAAACACAGAGTGAGGACCCTCACTTGGAGAGGATCAGATTTCAGATTCAGGCAGATCAGATAGGGGAGTTTACAGTGGATAGCTCAGGAGTACTGCGGTACAGAGACCGAGTATGTGTACCTTCGGATCCTGAGATCAGAGACCAGATTTTGAGAGAGACCCATTATACACCTTATATCATTCATCCTGATAGTACTAAGATGTATAAGGACCTCAAGGCACATTTTTGGTGGTCCGGAATGAAGCGAGATATTGGAAGATTTGTGGCTCATTGTTTAACTTGTCAGCAAGTGAAAGCAGAGCACCGGGTTCCTGCTGGCAAGTTACAGAGTCTTCTAATTTTCGAGTGGAAGTGGGACCACATTACTATGGATTTTGTTACTGGACTGCCGAGAGCGCAGAGTGGAGCCGACGCGGTTTGAGTTATTGTGGATAGACTCACCAAGTCTGCACATTTCTTGCCTGTTCAGATGACTTGGTCATTGGAGCGTCTGGCACAGTTGTATTTGGATGAGATAGTGAGACTACACGGTGTACCAGCGTCGATCGTATTAGATCGGGACCTGAGATTTGTGTCAAGCTTTTGGGGGAGTTTACAGTCAGCCTTGTGGACCCAGCTCAGATTTAGCACTGCTTTCCACCCACAGACTGATGGCCAGTCCGAGCGCACCATACAGACCCTCGAGGATATGTTGAGAGCGTGCGTTATGAATTTTGGAGGAGGGTGGTACCGACACTTACCATTAGTTGAGTTTGCGTACAACAACAGCTATCAGGCGAGCATTCAGATGGCTCCATTTGAGGCATTGTATGGACGCAAGTGTCGGTCGCCCTTGTATTAGAGTGACGTGGGTGAGAGGAGGACTTTGGGACCAGATTTACTGTTGGAGGCTGAGGAGAAAGTCAGAATTGTTCGCCGACACCTTGAGACAGCCCAGAGTCGTTAGAGAAGCTACGCTGATACTCGACGGCGAAACCTAGAGTTTCAGATTGGTGACCATGTCTTCTTAAAGGTCTCGCCTTCGAAACGGGTCCGGAGATTTGGAGTGCGTGGGAAGCTCAGTCCCCGCTTTGTTGGACCCTTTGAGGTACTTGAGAGGATAGGCCCCGTGGCTTATAGAGTTGCTCTTTCTCCACGCTTGGCCGGAGTTCACGATGTTTTTTACGTCTCAACTCTGAGGAGATATGTGTTTGATCCGTCGCACGTGATTGACTTCACTGCTCTGGAGATCGGCGAGGACCTGGTTTATGAGGAGCGCCCGTTGCGAATTCTTGCTCGTGAGGTGAGGGAATTGCGCAACCGGGCCATTCCGTATATGAAGATCTTATGGAGCAATCACGAGGAGTGAGAGGCTACTTGGGAGCTGGAGACAGAGATGAGAGATGCCTACCCATTTCTGTTCGAGACTTCCGGTTGAGGTACGCCTGCCTTACTTTACTTTGTTTCGGGGACGAAACTTTTTTTAGTGGGGGAGGATGTAGTGGCCCTGGTTCCCACGCAACGTTCTTCCGAAGAATCCAATGTTAGAACACCTAGTGTTGGTGTATTTGGCCCATGGTGCATCAAAGGGATGCCACAGATGGACCCTGTGTGGTATTTTTAGCTGTTTTGGCTTTCAGCTGCATTTGCCGAAATTTCTGAAAAGAATTAGGCCAAACAGAGATTGGAAATGGATTCAGCACGGAAAAACGCTTGAAAACGGCTATTTGCTTGTTTGATTCTGAGTCCGGATGCCCAAAAAGGAACTCCCGGAAGTTTTTATTGGCTTTTGGTGCATTGGAGGAGCCGTAGACCGCCGGTATGCCACGTGGCAGCCTGTCATTGGCTGGTTTTTGGTGCGCGGTCCACAGAGTAGCGCGGCTGGGTGCACAGACCCGGCACTGGGACACGTGGCACCGCCTGATTGGCGGGCTCAAGGCGCGCGGTCTATCGGGTGAGCGCGGCGGTGCATGAACCAAGGCGGGGGACACGTGGCAGCCTCCGGTTGGTCGGTGAACGCGGCGCGATCCACGAAATTCCAAAGCGGGATGCGTGGACCGGGTGTAGGGGACACGTGTCACCCTCTGATTTGCGGGCGCACCGTGCGCGATGCACGGGGGCCTTGGCCGGGGCCTCGGGGTGCGTGCTCACGAGGGGGCCACGCCGCGCGACCGGCGCGGGCGGCGACCGGTCGGCGGGTCAACCGGCTTGGACACGTGGCGTCCGCTCATTGGCGGGCGTCAACCGCCTTTCTGTGCGGTGGGAGGCCACGTGGCAGCCTGTGAGTGGCCCGCACAACTGTTTGCTGTTCGGCGGGCCACGTGGCAGCACCTCGTGATTTCGGACGTGAACAATGTTGGGCCGGCCCAACACTATAGCCACCTGAAAGTTTTCGGGCGCCCGAAAGTTTGGCCCGAAAGTCCAATACTTGTTTTTTTTGGCTTTTTCCGGGTGAGGCCTATAAATAGGCCCCTTGGGCCTCATTTTTGAGGCTTTTTCCAAGCTTTCTTGCCTAAGTGCCCTTAATCAAAGTTCTTTCTCATCCTCTTGTGCATCTTTTGATGGAAACTCAGAATTTTTGGAGGCCGCGACGACGACGATTTCTGCATCGTGATGCGGAGCGACGATTTTCTGTTGGAGGCCCATTTTCGTCGCACTTCAGTCTGGGAGGTCTACAGAACTACCCCGACGATATTTTTGGACGATTTCTGCAGCGGCGGTTTCATGAGAGGTATATCTACAAATTTCGTGTTGGTCATTTTTTCTGGATTTGAGCTTTTATTGGGATTTTGGGTACGTTTTTAACCCCCTTTATGGCTGATGGACTGTTTGGACAGCACCTACTTGTCGGATTTTTATCTCCGCATCCGTATATCGGAATTCGACGTTTAAGGGCTCTATCGACATCTACTCTTCGCGAGGATCGCCATCATATTTTTATTGGAATTTTTGGAGGTTGTTTTATAGGTGAAATTTTCGCATTAAGATGATTGTTCACCGCAGAATTTGTAAACTTGGAATTTTGTGGAAATTAAGTGTAACTTTGGGTTGAATTTTGTACCCAGGATTTATTGACCACTGTTACTGTACTGTTGGCTTGGTGGATGTACTGTTTCTCGGCATTCTCAGCTGTATGATTTCGGACAGTTAGCACTTTCAGGTGGGTGGCTTTGCTTTCAAATTCTATGGACTGCGTACTAACTCTATGTATATAGAAGCATGCATGATAGATATTGGACTCAGTAGCATGTTCGAATTGGAATGTTAATACTATGTATATCAGTTTGATGATCTTGTGATTCCTACAACTAGTTAATTATTGATATATTGGAACTTGACCTAGCACCCCCGCCATATGCAGCATGTTCAGCCAGACCGTAGAAAACTTCAACTTGCGCTAGGTTTCTTTTATTGCTCTAGACATTCCCACATCACTATTATACTTGTCATTCTGGACTTAGCTTTTCTCGCCCGGGTTGTGGGCTGGGAGGTCGGGTGGTTGTGGGATGCATTTATACTCGCGTCTGGGGACCGAATGGAGTTGATCGCAGTCTGTAGATCAGGTTTCTTTGAGAGAGTGATAGTGGTTGTAGATCTGGGTTCTTGGGGAGTTGTCAGAGTGACAGTGAGTCTCAGCTGTGTAGATTCCAGCCTGTGAGTGAGACAGTGATTGTTGGTTTTAGCCGATCTTGTTGATCGAGGATTTGGATCATAGCCTGCATGAGCCACATTTGAGCTCGACAGAGATGCGCAGATACTTTGCTCGGTGGGGTCGCGCCCCTCGAGTGCCACTCCGGAGTTGGGCCTGATACTTCTATCGCGGCTTGTCGATGCATTTTGTCCCTCTGGCTGAGCCAGTTTTGGCAGTCACGGACACCGTCCCTCTGGCTGAGCCAGTTTTGGCAGTCACGGACGTCCTACGTAAGTCCGGTCCTCCGGGATGTAACGGCAGTAGGTAGGCGCAGGTTTGACTGGACCCGATGTGGCAGTCAGTTTAGATTAGGTGATCTCAGTTGAGGGTTAGTTGTGGCATACTGTCTTTCTGTTCCACTCCTTGAGCATCTAGATAGAGGCATAGTAGCTGTAGACTTTACCTTTCCAGTTTTTCCTTACAGCACTGCATATGTTACTTTATGCCTCTAGTAGACTTAGTGGGCAGACCGTCGGGCTTGTTGGCGGCACCCACTGAGAACTACTGTGGGATGTAGTTCTCATACCCGTCGTGGTGTCTTTTTTCCCAGGGACTTCTGCTCCTGTTCCTGCTGCTCCAGTTGCTGATCCAGCTCCTTCAGACCGAGGTAAGGGAGTCGCGAGATAGATCCCTTCCTGTCATCCTCAGAGAGAGAGTAGATGTACCCGTTTACTCCTTTTGAGTGTGTTATGTCGAGTGATTTTTGTAGTGAGGTATCGAGTTGTACCTTTCTTTTTCTGCTGTTCAGAGAGACTCTTGTATTTGGTGAGGTTGGTTTGTATATTTTAGAGCTACTGTAGTTGTATTATTTTGTCTTTTATTTCAGCTTTTACTTTTTCAGCTCTGATATCTGTTTGTGTAGATGATTCTTTCGCAAGTTAGTCGCTACGTCTATACGGGGCTTCCCGTATGGGCGGCGGATCTGTGGGCGAGCCGGGGCGCAGTTTCGACCCCGCGGCGTGACATGGCTAATGAGGCCTATCAAGTGAGATTTATAGAAAAATAAAATCGTCACTTATATGGTGGAACCAAGCTGGAATCAGTGGTCAAGTCGGATTTCAAATTCGGCACCTCGATCGCAGAGAAAATCAAATTTTTCGTAGTTTCGAATATGTTGCAGCATTTTATGCGCAGGAAATCATGAAAACTATCATGAAGGTATGATTTATCATTCTACAAGCAGTTCAGGGGACTAAAAGGCAAAAATTTTAGATTTGGGGACTTAATTGCAATCAAGCAAGGGTGTATAGAAAGGGTTGAATTAGAGTCAGGGTTTTTTTTCAAAACCCAATCCCTATTCTACATCCTCCTTTCAGCCACAAGCCCTCTCCCTGGCCATACGCCCCTTCCCCCCTTGATCACGCCATCGCCAACCCGTGGTCCGGTTGACCCTCGCTGGCCGTACACTTCGTTGCTCGGACCAGATCCTATTCGAGCCCCCTCTCCTCTCGGTCCGCGGTTCGCAATGCTGCCGCCAGCACCTCGTTTGGACCTCTTTGGGCCGCCTTTGGGCTCAAATCGCCTCGGGGCCCTCCTCCCTGCAAATCGGGCACCCACATCATCGTCGGACCGAGCCAGGCCAAGCTGAGTGGGCTTGAGCACGCGCGCGGAGCAGCCCAGCCCCTCATCGTCTCCTGTGCGCGCCAGGAGGCCCTCTAACGCGCTAGTTCCCCCTCCCTGGCCGAGCCCGAGGCTCTTCGGTTGTTGCGATCTGATTCGAGACCGGGCCAGGCCGGTGTGGCCACAAGTTGCCACGCCATCGCCGCCGTGCCGCCGTACCACCCTGCCGCCATTTGACGTTTGGCTCTGTGACGTCGTTAACGACCTTCCTAAAGTGGTGCTCAACCCCGCTGGCCGCTGGTGTGATCCCGTGGTTGGTGCTGTCCCTGCAGTCAAGAAATAGGGCTGCATCAAGATAAACGCTAATTCTGGCGACTTCCGGTGATCGCCAACGAGCCGGAGTGTGAGCACGGTTGGCTTGAACATGTTCTCCGGACAGCGAGCACAACGTCCGAGACGTCGTGTGCTGTCCAGCAACGTATCAGGACTAATTTTGAGTCGCATAATCAAAGGTATGGACCTGACATCCTCTTTTATATATATATATATATATATATATATATATATATATATATATATATATATATATATATATCGCAATTAATGAAAATTGTGGGGACTGTTGTGCAAATTGCACGTGTGGGAATCTCTCGACAGCGTGAATGTCGCGGGTGAGACCTTTGGACTGATAGTCCTTGTTCGAAACAATGGCGAAATCGTTCGGGTCGCTTTTGATCGAAGAGTCGATCGGGTGACGATTCGGGAATCGGGAAATCGTTCTGGTTAATTGGAATGATTGGGATTTTTGGTGTAGTGGTTAGGACCACTGCTTCTCCGGTTATTGTTATTGGGTATTAATTGTTGTTAGTGGATCTTGGCTAGGTCCGGGTGATTATCGGGGGACTGTTAGGTGAGCCGCGTGCTTGATTGATTACCGATTGAGGTGGGTACTCCGATCCAAAATCGAGAATGTTGTCAATCTGATTAACTCGATCCTTCTCTTTTTCTCCTTATTGTTCTTAAATTATGTTAAGTAATGTTTGTTTACTTTGTTCACGATTATTGTGATATGTCCACTATTTGCATTTATTGAGATTCCTATGTCGTAGATGTTCATGAAACACGATTATTGTGTTGCTTAGCTAGATCTTGGACTTAGTGTGAGCGAAATGATGAACTTCTACATTAATTGAAAACTATTTGGCGAATACTTTAAGAATTAGATGTTTGGTCACCTTTATTTACACTCCATTTGACTTTTGGGGTCGGTCTTATTTGCTAATCATTGTGCGACTAATTGTCTCGGTTGATTATGATCTATCTTTGATCGTCACACTCTTGACACATTTCACACACACATGCGGTTTGGCCACCGTTATAGTGTACTTTTCGGGAGAGGTGGTTGTATTTGACTCGTGATCCCTATGCAGTATTTTTGCGTGAGAGGACCCCTCGTGGTTATTGCGGTGCCGCGATTAGTGCGGATAGGATTTGCTTGCACTGGCACATTGAGCAGGTTTGTGCAGTGCCTAGGGTCTATGGACTAACATGGCGGTTGTGATTGGGCTTCGTATCAGTTTTCTTATCGATTATCATGATAGTTGGATGGACATTATAGTAGCGGATACTTATAGTTTATTTGATGTTCCTTTTCTTTTGGATTTATTGCTACTATGATTATTCTTGTTCATATCTTTCTATCCAGCTTATCTTATCTCGTGTTGCCCAGTGAGTGCGACTTGTCCTCGTCGGCATGTTATACTCACTAAGAAATATGATTTATTTTGTATTTCTCACCCTACTATTTTTATAGGGCCTAGTAGCGGTGGGGGACGGGATGTGCGTGAGGATGCAGCTTAGTGATCCATTAGACTATTGCATTTGGTTATGCTTTTATTTTCGTTTAGTTCTTTTAGTTGATAGTATTCTTATTGTCTAATAATTAGTTGTGATGTGGTTAAAAGTGAAAATCTTGGATTGATTTTTATTGTTCTTTGAACGATTAAATAATGCATTGTGTGGATGCGGATTTTAAATGGTATTAGTTTTATTTGGCTTTTAAATAAATGTCGTTTTTAAAGCTTGATAGTTTAGCTTCTTGTTTAAATTTATATAGATCTCTACTTGTTAAATAATATTATTTATCTTTTCGCTAACTCTGCATGTGGTTGATATGTATATTGTAAAGGAGTCTATGTCGTGCATATACGGGGGAGATTCTATCCGTTTGTATGGAGAGAATCTGTATGTGTGGCGTGTCTGTGCACGTTCTAGGAGCCGGATATTAAAAAAAAAAAAATTGCTTCTGCAAATAGAGGATTTTTTTATAAATTTTAATTTTCAAATTACTTTCGAGGCATGACATGTTCAAGTCAGGCATACTGTTGGGGCCGAAATGCGTCGCTGACTGTTGACCTAGTCCGGTCTGCAATCGGCCTCCGAGTTGACTCTCTAAGTGTAATGCGCCGCGTGCCAAACAATTAGGCTGAGGAGAGATCTGCTCAGTCAGATTCTTCTTAATCAAACTCTCAACATAGTTCGGAATTTGAAAATAAGAATTAACACGTCCGAAAGCCGATTGGAATTTGTATTACTCAAAAAATGGTTACAGGGGAACGATTACAATTACAGGGGAACGATTACATTTAGGACTACTCCTAAGAAAGATGTAAGAAAAGCGGTAAAGAAAAGCTATAGATGCGAGTATGAAAAGCCAGATGGGAAAGCAGTAAACTTAATTTAGGAAAGTTGTACATGCAGGTATTAAAGGTATTGAATAGCAGGTGTAATCACTGGCTTACGAGGTTGTAGGACCTTTTTTCCTTCGATGGTTCGCTTATTTATATGTGTTGGAACCGTATGCGTGGTGTGTGTGTAGCTATACATGCGTGATTTATTTCCTTTCGATGGTTCGCTTATTTATACTCGTTGGAATCGTATGCGTGGTGTATGTGTAGCTGTACATGCGTGATTTGTAGAAAATCATCGCGTATCTCTCAATTACTTCCTTTTGAGTTGATTTTTCTCGGTTGGATAGTTGTTCCTTTTCGTCCACATTCATCCTTAAGATTAGCGCGCCAAGGCGAGATCCTCGGCGCTTTCTGATGCTGGGCGCCGCTTGCTATTTCTGCGTTAGTTGCGTGATTCGTGCCCTAACTTTTGTGCCTTCCCTTTTTAGGATATTCCCTTCTGTGGCTCGAGCAATCGATTTTCGATTCTGGTTTTAATTCTAGTTATCGCTCGACCGAGGTAGTCCGATGGTTCACATCTAGCCAAAGTCGGTCTCGGCTAAGACGCTAGTATCTTTCCATCGGCTACTTCTATCAACTGATGTGCTTAGCTGATGGTCTGCGCCACATGTCGTTTCCTAACTTATTTCCACATGACGACAATTTTGACCTCAACACATACCAAAGGGAAATCAAATCAAAACTTTTAATTTGGCTCAATTTGGTTTTCCACACAGTTGCTTTCAAATTGCTTCAAGTTGCTCCCGGGACGTGACATGTTCAAGTCGGACATACCAAATGAAAATCAAATCAAAACTTGTAATTTGGTTCAATTTGGTTTTCCACAATGGTGGTTTGATTTTGACTTTGATTTTCTCCAACCAAGTTAGATTGTTATGATTTCAATTTATCTTGTAACCTGCACCAAAGCAAACCATGCCCATCCCTTCTCATACACTCTCACGATGTAAGGTAAGATATGTATAAAATAAAAATTACGAATTGCGCTCCTATGCTTTTAAAAGTACCAACTCATTGGTACTTATAAATTTTTAACCCTTAGATGAAAAATGTGTGGTTATAATGATTGTGGGCTCCTTAAATTTAGTGAGTTGTTGGTGGAATAGCATGATCTAATAAATAAAATTAGTCAAAGGGTTAGATCTAACGGTAAAATACTTATAAACACTAAATATTTAGTACTTTTACAAGCATAGTAGCCGGATTCTAAAAATTACTATATTTGATTAGATAATATTTAGCAAGCAAGTCTTAAAAGGAAATAAATTTAATATTCATCATTCATTTAACATATGGATGTTTAACATTATTGAAAAGTATTGTTTTAGCTAAGAAAACAAAATTAACGAGCCTGCGCCAAGTTCAACGAGTTTGGCCATATAGTCAAATGATTTGCACGTCTTACACAATTATAACGTCGCAATATGAAGTTCGTATCCCCCGACAAAGATACTCCACATGTTTCGGTAGCTTGAAGCTTCTTACTGCTGTCGAAGGAACAGGAGATCCCAGTGAGAATCCTCATCACATGTAAATACCGAAAGATAAGCGACTGATGTTATCAAATATCAAAGTTAGATGTTCCAAATGTTTTAGTTGACAAATAAAAAAAGAACTTTCTATTGATCGAGAGCTCTCCGCTAGGACTTGCTCTCTTAAAACACGTTACGTTCGGCTGGTTGATTTGGACCGAACTTGAATGGATGAATTTGGATGGTCTCTTGACCAGTACCAAGGAACTTCAAGAGCTCGAGATCTGAGTCTCAAGAATATTGATCGAAACGTCAAGAAGATATCCTATCGAAACTACAGCTACTGAAACTATCGAAAAACTACTTCCACTTAAAACTATCAAAATTATATCTACTTTAAAATAACTTGCAATGTTGATTTGTTGTTGTTGTATTGAAGAGAGTTTTTTTTTTTTTTTTTTTCTGGTCCCTGCACGGTATTTATAGTCTTCACAGTCCAAATTAGAATCGGAATTTATTTGAAAATAGAATCCTGATAATTTCAGTCGAATTCTAAAACTCTGGAATGATTATCATTTGCCAAATACCAAACGGTTGAGATCACTCATCGCTCCTTCAATCCAATGGCCGAAATTCATGAAGCTATAATATCTACTACCATATTTGGTCCAAAAGAGCACCATATCTTTAATTTATTTCAATCAGAAAACAATATAAAATTCAAAAAAATTCAAAAAAAAATCCATCCTAGCAAGCTTAAAGATATTGAACTTCAAAACACAGAAGAGTATTGAAAGCTTAAGATGTTGTTTGGTTCCAAGCGAAGAGCCCAAAAAACTTGTCAAGCAATAATAAAGGAACTCTTCTTACGTTTGGTTCCACATAAAATACTTTTTATGGAATCTAGTGTTACATGTTAGGAAAAACACACTTTTTCATTTCGTGAATATTTTTGGAGAAAAATATTGAAAACTAAAAACTCCTCTTTCCCTCGCTCTCTCCCTATATCCTTTTGCTTGAAACCAAACAGGTGTCTTTAAAACAGTTGCATCTTGGATAGCTCCAGACACTAGCAATCTATATTTTTTCTTTTCGATGGAAAAATCTCGTCTCCTAAAAATTATTTTTAACAGTTTTATGTGAAACCAAAAACTATGGTAGAATGGAATTTGCATAGAATAACAAAGGTACTTTTATTGCATAGAGAAAATTCATCTATCAGCTGATTCCAGATCCATCTTCCTGAATCAGAAATGAAACTAACTTTCCAAAATGTATAATACTTATCTTAATTTATCACCCATTTGAATCTAACTATCTAATCTTTAAAAAAATTTAATTTACCTCCTGATTTTTTTAATCATTTGACTTTTAAATCAATCAGATACTTTTTTAACTTTAAAATTTAAATGTGTCTATATCCCTACAAATTTAATTAAAGATGCAAGCAGTTTTGATTAAAGATGCTTGTGAGATCGCCCTACAAGGAAAGGAGAATAAGCCGGAAGGAATGGCGGATAAACAATTTGAAGAGAATGATAAAATGGCTTTGGCAAACCTATATTTGGCACTGGATGATTCGGTACTATTCAATGCGGAGACCGAGACTACCGCAAAAGGGATTTGGGATAAATTAAAAAATCTCTATTAATGAAAGTTATTGGTGAACAAAATCTTCTTAAGACGACAATTGTACAATCTAAAGATGAAGGACGGGGCACCGGTACAAGAACATCTAAATACATTCAACTCTATCGTGAGCAAACTCACTGCCCTAGACGTGAGAATCGATGAAGAAAAAAAGGCAAGTATTTTACTTTGCTCGATGTCGAAAACTTGGGATAATTTGATTGTGAACTTGAGCCATTTTGAAATCCTTAAGATGGAGTCGGTTGTTGTATCATTACTTACCGAGAAGATGAGGCGGAAGTCTAACCAATGAAGTTCTTCGGGGGAGGCTATGATAGCACGAAGAAGACCTTTCGAGAGGGAGCGTACGTGGTGATCGAAGAAAGTCGAGATCAAAATCCAAGGGCAAAAAGAAAATAAAGTGCTGAAATTGTGGAAAGTTGGGGGCACGTGAAGAAAGATTGTCGGGTTAAATGAGTTGATAGTAAATCCGATTCAAATAATTTTCAAGGTAATAAAGCCAAAGCGAATGCTAAGTCGGCTAATTCGAAGGACGGAGATGCGTTAATCGCATTGGATAGATCCGAGCTTATTTATCATTGGATCTTGGATTCGGGGGCGTCATTCCACATGACTTCCTATAGGGAGTGGTTTCATTCTTATAAGTCACGGGATGGTGGAGTTATCTATTTGGGTGACAACACGGTATGTCCGGTGGTTGGAGTGGGAGATGTTCGGATCAAGATGTTTGATGGTGTTATTCGGACGGTTTCTAATGTTCGACATATTCCTACACTTAGGAAAAGTCTTTTATCACTTGAAAAATTTTGCAAACAAAGGTTTAAATTCATCGACGAGAAAGATCGCTTGAAGGTATGTCAAGGTTGTTTGGTGTTGATGAAAGGAGAGGAAGTAGGTGGTCTTTATAGATTAGTGGGCGAGACTAAAGTTGGAGAAGCGGTTGCAAGCGCAAAGGTGGAGTCTTCAATGGTGTAGGATCGCCGTTTAGGACACATGAGCGAGCGCGGATTGCAGGTATTATCCAACCGTGAACTTCTTTCAGGTTACAAGCCCACGCCATTAGATTTTTGTGAAGATTGCATCTACGGGAAGTAACGAAGGTTGTCTTTTTCTCTATCACATCAAAGAAGTAAGAAGTATCTCGAGTTGATTCATTCGGATACTTGGGAGTCACCCGATACTTTGTTGGGCGGATGTTCTTACTTCGTTTCATTCATTGATGATTACTCTCGAAAGGCTTGGTTATATATTCTAAAGCGAAAGTCCGATGTATCTGAAACTTTAAGAAGTTCAAAACTCTTGTGGATAATGAAAAGGATTTAAAAATTAAGTGCCTACGTTCTGATAACGGAGGGGAGTATTGTTCAAGAGAATTTAACGAGTTTTGTATTGAGCATGAAATTAAGCGGCATCTCACGGTACCCGGTACACCGCAACAAAATGGTGTAGCGGAGAGGTTAAATAGAACACTCATGGAGAGGGCGCGTAGCATGTTGAGTACCTCAAAACTCGACAAGAGATTTTGGGCGGAAGCCGTGAGCACGGATTGTTATTTGATTAATCGAGCGCCGACAAAATCACTTGATTTGAAAATTCCTGAAAAAGTCTGGAGCGGCAAGACCGTTGATTACTCTTATCTTCGTGTCTTTGGATGTGATACTTATGCGTGGATACCGAAGGAGAAAAGGTCAAAATTGGATAAGAACTCTCGAAGGTGTATATTTCTTGGATATGCGATATGCGTGGATACCGAAGGAGAAAAGGTCAAAATTGGATAAGAACTCTCGAAGGTGTATATTTCTTGGATATGCGAAAGGTATTAAGGGGTATCAATTGTGGAACCCTACTACCCACAAAATAGTTGTAAGTCATGACATTTTCTTCAATGAAGGGTCCTTTCAAGGCACCAAGGAAAAACAAGATGATGATGCTATGATTCCAATTGAGCTCTTTGAACCGCGAGATGAGGTGCAAGTTGAACAAGCACAACAGGACGATGAAGTGGTTGATGATGAACCAGACTTGCAATCTCCGCAATCATCCAAAGATACAAATTCATCGGTAGAATCGTCAGCGGATTCCGAGCGTCCTAGAAGGGTTTAGACCTCCTGCGAGGTATAATGACTATATTACTTCATTTATTCCTTCTGCTAACCATGTTAGTGCATATGTTGCTTTGGCGAAGGAAGATGAGCCGACTTCGTATAAGGAGGCTTGTGAGTCGACCGATGCTGGGAAGTGGCAATGCGCGATGGAGGAGGAGATGGAGTCAATTTGGAAGAACAGAACTTGGAAACTTGTTGATTTGCCTAAGGGAAGGAACGCAATTGGATGCCGATGGGTGTTTAAGGTGAAGAAGGATACAGATGGGAATGTGGAGAGGTTCAAAGCAAGATTGGTGGTGACGAGATATGCTCAGAAGCTGGGAATCGACTTCGATGAGATCTTCTCACCGGTGGTTCGTCTTACCACTATTCGGATTGTTTTGGCAATCACAGCGGTCATGGATTTGGAGCTTGAGCAGATGGATATAAAGACAGCATTCTTGCATGGTGACCTGGAGGAGGAGATATATATGTCGCAACCGGAAGGCTTTGTCAAAAAAGGCAAGGAATATTTGGTTTGTTAGTTGGACAAATCGTTGTACGGCTTGAAACAGGCGCCAAGGTGTTGGTACAAGCAATTTGATTCCTTCATTATGAGCTTGGATTTTGATAGGCTTGAAGTGGATCATTGTGCATATTTCTGCGATTATAATGACGGGAGCTTCTGTATTTTGTTATTATATGTCGATGACATGGTGGTTGCCGGAAATAACAAAGGCCGGATATCTATCTTGAAAACTCAGTTAGCCGGTGAGTTCGATATGAAGGACTTAGAAACTGTGAATTAAATACTCGGAATGAAGGTACTGCGGGAGAGAAAGAATAAAAAAGTTTGGCTTTCACAAAAGAGTTATGTGGAGAAGGTTCTGCGGTGCTTCAACTTGCAAAACGAAAGCCAGTTTCTACCCCGTTTCCTATTCATTTAAAATTGTCGACCGAGCAATCACCGGGTACGGAAGTAGAAAAGGCCAACATGGCTCGGGTACCATATTCATCGGCAGTAGGGAGCCTTATGTTTGCCATGGTGTGCACGAGACACGACATTGCTCAAGTAGTGGGAGCAGTGAATCGGTATATGGCGAATCCAGATTGTGAACATTGGAATACAATGAAGTGGATTCTCAGATATTTGAGAGGCACTGTGGATTTCTCACTCTGTTATGGTTCTGTAGGCTGCGGATTTCTCACTCTGTTATGGTTCTGTAGGTTGGGAGTGCGTCAGAGATATGGTGGATGAGGATTTTATCTCATTGTTGAAAATTCACACAGATGTGAATCCAGCAGATATTTTAACGAAGCCGGTAACTCGAGAGAAGTTCAATTGTAGCATGACTTCTCTCGGCCTTGGAGCTACGTGAAGAGAGTGAGAATTTGGCAAGATCTTCAATTTTGTGTTTTATGAAATTCGGTATATGTTTTTAAATGGGAGAGTTGTTGGATTATGTAATATCATGTTTCGAGTCGATATGAATTTGATCCTAATCTTATCTAATCTTGTTTCTAAAGATTAGGGATGATTTAGAAATATTTTAAAGAGGATTTTTAAAAGGATATCGACGACGACTAAAAGTGAATTGAAAACTAGGATAGACGGTGGAGATCGTTTCCTATTAGAATTAGCTTTTTCGAATTATATTAACTCTTGTGATTCATCTTTTATTTTTAGAACTTCATTGAAAATTCTAATTGAGAGAAAAAACGTGGAGAGCTTCCGTAAAAAAATTTCTTATAATCCAATTTTACTCCTTGTACTTTTGTGTCGTTGATTAATCGAAGAACGCATTGAGGTGGTCTTGCCCGTGGACGTAGGTCGACACATTATCGGCAACCACGTAAATCTTGTATCCTTTTATTCCCTTATTCGTTTCATTTGTTTAGTTATTCTCGTGCTTGTTTCTACAATCGTTCAAGTCTACTTTCACCTACGAAAAATTCTGTTTTCGCTGCTCTCGTATGCTGTGTGGGTTAAGGTGTGCTCGGTAATCCCACGGCCAGTTTCCCCTTTCAGTCTAAATGCGTCATACAAACATAACGACCCAAGAGAAAGGACGCTTTTAGCGTTCGGCCAAATTCACTTTTTATTATGGGAGATTGAACTTAAAACTATAGTTTTGCACATGAGGATGTGAGTTAGTAAGAATGATTTCATAGTTCTCTAGCTTCAAAATTTGGTCCTTAGTTGTAATTCGTTGTGCAAAAGTAGGTAGCAGATAATAACTTTATTCACAGGCCTTCATAGTTTTTTTTTAACAGAAACAGCCAGAGAAGAAAGCTGCTCAGGAAGCAGGAACAAACTTGAGCGAGATGCTGTTAACACAGTGACGCTCATCAGTAGGCGTTTTGAACCCTTCGCCTTTAAAGACATGACCCAGGTGCCCCCCGCAAGCCACACATGTGATTTCAATTCTCATTCCATCAGGATCCGGCTGTAATGACAAATACATTTCATTAGAACTTGCGCAAAAGTGCGGCACATTAGATCGTATATCTAAAGACACAGGAAATGCAAGAAATAAACCCACAGTCCGCTTTATGGTTCCAGGTAGTCCCTCATAGAATGCTGGCCAGCCACATCTGGAGTTGAACTTTGTAGTGGATTTGTAAAGTGGTGTCCCGCAACCAGCACACTCGTAAATTCCTTCACTGAAGAATTTATCATATTTCCCAGTCCCTGGGTACCTGAACACATTATCGCCTCCACGCTCATTTTGTAATCAGAGAAGAGTAGCGAGACAGATAATATCAAAGACTATGAGATGAACGGCATATTGAATGAATTAGATAAAATTGGATGAGAAATCTAGCATATAAGATCTAAGCTTCACTTGTCTTATATTTACCACTGGGTTTTGGACTTATGTCCCTTATCATACCACCAAAAGCCTAAGGTAAATTAGCTTTTCATATGCAGACCTTCCACTCCTTTTACTCCACTTGATTTATAAGTAACAGGTACAACCAAGGATTTAAGTGCCCATTAGAATAGGTTGTGCCACTGTAATAAGGAATCAGCACGATATGATTCCCATGCCAATGGCACGGCTCAAAATTTTCTTTTTTCTAAATTTGCAAGTAACTAATCAACATACTACAACAGATTTTATATAGATAGTAACAGGTAATTTGTCAATGGCGCACATTGGCACCGCATGGCATGCCCCGTACCGTGCCTAGCAAGTGTTTAGCACAATCTCATGTCATGGTACTTAAATTCATAGGTGCGACCGCATAAACATTAAAGAGAATGGAGTGTTGGTGCTTGAGCAAGTCAAGTGTGGAAGGTAGGTGATTCATGCAGTGTACAAACGGTCTTACCCCCCGAATTACAAATCAAGTCGGATCACTAGCTGATTGCCCTGTCCTCCCTCAGCAGCAAGTCGCAGGCCCAACCTCTGCATCAAAGATTTTGCCACACATCAAAAAATTTCTCTCCAGAGCTCTCATATCCTAAAAGCTGCCTCTTGTTCGCCTCTGTTGCACCTTGAAGCCATGGAGATAGATTTAAAAGGATGGCCCAATGGACATCATAGCTAATAGAGTCCCAAGCCTTGCACTTGGAGGGGCAACACAGAACAACTAGTCATTGAGGCCATATCACTTTTCTTCAAATTTAATCTTTATTATTTTGATTGCTGGATGGTTCTAACACGAAATGTAAGTGGTTTGATAATTCTGCTAAAGCCACTAAAGCCACTCAAATGCCAATAAGTGAGCTTAAATCTTCTTCCCTGCCCCTATTGAGTACTTTAACCTACTATATTCTAGTACCAACTTATCCAAGAAACGAAGAAGCTCTGGATGCTAAAACCATAAGATCCTGTGGTTCTAACTGGGCAAGATAATTAGTAGTCTAAAATAATCCCTTCGTTTCTCAATTTCCAAACAGTCAAAGTAAAGCAATTAAGCTACATAAGGCAATTGGAAAAGTGGACAAGATGTATGCATTCAATGGAAAGAAACTACATAAGGCAATTGGAAAAATTATAAATTCAACTACATTCAACATATACTTGCTAACAGTTATTGGAAATTCAAATTCATTTCTAAATTCCAACCATTTTCTCCAAATGCAGATATCAGATCCCATACAAAGAAACAAGCAAGCACCATTAGGATGCTAGGTTCACAACTAAAAAAAATCACCTCAAGAAAGAAAAGAGATCTATAGGAAAAAGAACATTCATAACTAAATATCAAAATCACGACGAAGCAGAATTTTAATAGATTGGATACATGTCAATCTCTCCCTCCCCTGTAGCTGGAGGACAAGGACAGGGAACTGATTTAGCAAGAGTACCGCCCTAAATTCATTGGCATTCTGGACAACGCCCAACAACATCATACCCACAACAACCCTCTTGAATAATTGACTATCCCAAGCCCCTATCCCAAGCTTACAACTCCAGAAATAGAGAGGAGCATATAGGAGGAATCTATACTACTATAAAAAAGACGAGTTATTTTGAACTACATCTTTCCAAATATATCCCTCTTTTCTATTTCATCCATTTGATCGAAAGATCAAATTCTATCATACGACTAAAATTTACATATCAACTATAACTTCCAATCAGATGCATATGTTTACGTATTTGTCAAATTTAATTTCACACACAACCCTCACATAATTCACTACGAACTTCCTCCGAATTTCTTATCTTTACAACTAAACCATCCAAGGATTTAACTGTCGTGGCATAGGTTTGTGCCAAGCACTTGCCGGTGTAGTACAATTGATGTGTGCCGAGCCATGCCGTTGTTTGCCCATGAAAAAGAAAAAGAAATTTTTTTGGCACCAGTATATTTTAATTTTTCTTATAATATCTTTGTCCAATCTCTTGTATTGCTAATTTTTTAAAAAAGGGACTTTGAACTGTGCCATCATTATAGGGGTCATATCGTACTAATACCTTGGCAGCCTAGGTATCAAGGATATGGATACCGAACACGATTCGAACATAGCGACTTAGCAACTCTAAAAAAATTAGGAAACGGACACGACAATAACACAACTAATAAAATATAATATTTTTATTATAACAATATATATTTATTATGTTAAAATATTAATATTGAGAAAATATAAAAAAAATTAACAACAAGAAAAACCCTAATTGACAATAAATATAACCCTAATTCAGAATGAAATATAACCCCAATGCAAAAAAAAATTTAACCAATTTCAAAAAAAAATTATAAACCTAATGCATAATAGAAAAAAATAAATAATTACTGGAAAAGTGAAAACTCTAAATTAAAAATTAAAAATTTTAAAATTCTATTCAAAGTTGTAAGGAGTGGGATAGAGGGAAGGGGGGAGATCGAGACTACCTTCGGAAAATCCCAAACCTTCTAAAATTCAAAAGAGAAGGAAAGGAGGCTCCGTTGGAGAATAAAGAATGGAGAAAGAACAAAGGAGGGGGTAGAAGAATTTTTTTGGTTACGGTTTTAAATTTCATACAATCTTTTTTTCTTTTCTTAAGGTCTTGATGTCGCGACGCCATGATGTTCGCGGAGTTGCAAAAACGTCCATTTTCCTTTTTTTACCAGGGCGTTCGTCTAACGTGTCCCTTATTTATTTTTTCATTTCACGAGACAAGCCATGTACGTGTCGCGCGTTCGAGTCAGACGCCAGTCCTATGTGATATGCGAGATTTTTCCATTCATGATACCACGTTGCCAGCATAGTATAGCACATTGGGCATCGCCCATGCTGATGGGCATTTAAATCATCAAACATATCTATTTTTCCTTGCTCTCTCACTAATGGGCAAATCCTATAATTTTTTTCTTAGCTTTTTTCCCACTCGTATGCATAAGAATGGTTAGATATCAAAAAAATAAGAAATATATATATATATATATATATATATATAGTATAGATTAATCTACAATAATAACTTTATCTTAATTATCTAAACTATATAAAAAACTTTAATTTGAAATAAAAAACAATGCAACTTTATCTCATTTTCTTTACAGACAACTTTAATCTCTTTAATCTATACATAGAATAAAAATATATTTGACTACAAATTTCTTAGGTATAAAACAACTAATTTTTATAGACATTAAACACATAGATTACAAATTTTGACCATAGATTTCTTCATTTTAAATTTATATTCCAACTCTCTCCTGTTAACCCTCAATCACATATACCCCACTTTCAACGGAAGTCTCCTTTCTCTCCACTGAACCCCATATTCCCTTTTCTCTCACAATTTCTATTTCAATATTCATTTTGCTCTCATTTGCTTAACTCTCTCTATAGTTTAGCATGATCCTGCCACTAACTTGTTTCATTTCGCCATTTTTTTGCCGCCGACTTTTGCATGATGCCGCCACTACCTACTTTTTCATAATGTTGCCGCCGTCAACATTTTCAATCTTATCTGATCAAGATTACAAAAATGAAAAAAAAAATTACAGATAACGTTCATATTTAGGGCCCGTTTGGATACCCCAAAAACAAAGTAATAGCCTAACTTCCACTGTATTTTTTACATCTAAAAACACATACAAAATAGAATCCCTCATGTATTTAAAATTAAAAAGAAAAAGAAAAATATAATTTTTACCTTTGTGCGGGGAGATCTACACTGCAATGCGTGAAATTTGATTTTTTTGAAATCACACACACGTCCGACCTCTACGGGTATCCATACGAGGATGCTAATCTGATTGAAATTCTCACCGAGGTGCTAGCTCCTTGCAGAGAATGTCTTTTCTTTGATCGTGGATATTTAAAAAAGAGGAAAAGGAGAAAAGAGGTGACGGTTAGAGTTTTCTAAACACTCCCTTATGTCGGTATTCTAAGAATCAATTAAAAATTGAACAGATGAAAAACATACCCTATGCCTCTACAGTTGGTAGTCTTATGTATGCACAGACGTGCACACGTCCGGATATTGCTTTTTTCGTTGGATTACTTGGCAGGTATCAAAGTAATCCAAATATGGAGCATTAGAAGGCTGCTAAGAAGATTAATGAGATACTCGAAGGGTATTTTGGATCATATGCTGATATACATGAGACCACATCACAAGCTATTTGGCTTGGAAATTTTATTACAGATTTAAAGATTGTAAACTCCATTGCTCGTCCAATAAGGATTTTCTATGATAGTTCAGCTACAGTTTCCTTAGCCAGTAACAACAAGATTACAAGGGAGTGTAAACACTTGGACACCAAATATCTTGTTGTGAGAGAGAAGATAGATGAAGATTATATTACAATTGAATACATCAATACCAAATATATGATTGCAGACCCAATAACCAAGGGGCTAGCACCTGGGTCATATAAAGATCATGTTAGTAGTATGTGTCTGATTAGTTTTTTTGATAAATAAGATTATAATATTTTTTTATTTTCTTTCAATAAAGTTACAGTTTTGATCAAGGAATAAAATGTCATGGCACGGGGGTGTGCCGTTGCCCGCCTGGCATGGTACAGCACGGGCACGCTTCTATGCCGACATGTGGCACCCTTGCGCGCCGATGAATACGCATGACCTTCCATTGGCACACTCTGACACGCTTTTTAAGAAAAAAAAAAAAAATTCCCAATAACCTTTTATAATGTTATTGTGAAAGGTTTAGTTAAAATAATTATAAATATTGACTATATATAGCTTACTATACTCATCAATTATTATAGTCGTAAGCTATTTTAAATGTAAAAAAATTCACAAGTAAAATTTATTCAAAAAAGTTAGAAAAAGAACAACACGATGAGAAAATCATATTTATCAACTTGAAAAGTTCTTTTGATTTTATAATTTTTTTTTTCAGAAGTTAAAAAATTATAAAATATTAATTAGTAGAAAGTTATATTTTTTTCTCAATTTTTTTTAAAATTCATATATTGATTCGATGAGGGATTATATGATGATTAGAACAACCAGAATAGAATCACAATTATGCCGATAATTTTTTTTTTTATTTTTACTTTTTCTAAATTGAAGAAAAATATTTTTTTTCAAAATTTTTAGAAAAATTGTGAGAATTGATTTACTTTTAAAATTAGTTTGATTTTGTCTTTTTTTCTTGAAATTTTTAAAAAATATAATATACAAAATTAGAGAAATATTTTTTTCTCAAAATTTAATGTATATTTGCAAGATTGATGCATATTTGATTTGATGAGAAACCGCTAAATATTTAGATTAACCATAATAGGACCGTAATTACTTTGATAATTTTTTTCATTTAAATTTTTTAAAAATATTTATTAAATATTTGAAGGAAAATATTTTTTATTAAAATATTTTTTAAAAAAATATTATATCTATTCATAAAAACTTAGCAATAAATTATATGACAAATAAATTAAACAAATTTAAGTATTAATTGATTTAATTTATCTTTTAATTTTATCAGTATTTTAAATCTTTTAAATTCAAAAATAGAATTTTTAAAGTTAAAAATATTTTTATCGCAAATCTCATATAAAATATTAGATCTATCTAAAATAATTAAAATTTTGACTATATAATTATTAAATCAATTATATTTATTTTCAACTTTTTATAAAATACAAATAAAAAAATTACCTAATTTTATTTTTTTTAAAAAAAAACTATACAAATTAAAAATATTTAAAAGAAAAAAACTGACGTAGGAAATATAAAGGCCAATCCCAAAAAAAAAAAAAAAAAAAAAAAAGATGGGAGACATAAGGACCTACCAAAAAAAAAAAAAAATTATCAAAAAAAAAACAACAATGAAAGATAGGTACAAAAATCCACCCCCCCCCCCCCCCCCAAAAAAAAAAAAAAAATCAAAACAAAAAAATCAAAACTAATTGTGAGAGAAAAAAAAACCGTAACAAAAAAAATCAAAACTAACTCTGTGTGTGTGTGTGTGTGTGTGTGTGTGTGTGTGTGTGAGAGAGAGAGAGAGAGAGAGAGAGAGAGAGAGAGCGAAGGATTTGCACAAAAAAAAAAAAAAAATGGGGGGGGGGGGGGGGGGGGGGGGGGGGGGGGGGTGACGGCACGCACGACACTGTGCCACGATACCCTCACGGGTATCGCGCTGTCTCGCCCGATACCCACGAGGGTATCGTGGCACAGGGGGTGCCTTGGCACCCTTCTTGTACTGTGCGTGTCGCCCCGTACCGAGCGGCACAGGGCGGCACTTTATTCTTTGGTTTTGATGCAGCTCTGCCGGACCGTTTAATAGGGATAAAGTTTTATCTGTTAATGAATTGACATATGGTTCTCAGTTCATTCATAAAGTTGTGCCATATAAAATACTTGGCTAGGAGGTGAAGATGATATGATAATTATGAAAAGAAAATTTCAATATAGAGAGGTGGACCGCCATAGTTTCTATCATTATAGTCTTTTAGTTTGAATTAAGGATCAAGTGAGTTCTAAGGTATTTGACCATAAAGTTTGCAATAATGCACAATAAAGTTTGGAATATAGCAAATCCATTCATGAAAAATAATTAATATAGATCAAGTGGGAGATTGTTAGGATTTTCATATATGTGGCCTAATTAATCATATTCAAATTTGGATTTACTATATAAATAAAGGTCAATCCTAATAGATATAGAACTGCCTGATATGGTATATTTAAATTAAGTAGAATCCTAATCAGACTTTGATGGGAAGTCGATCTAGACTATATAAAGGGGTACTAGTCCTGCCACCTTCTCACGCGCATTTTGGTAAGAATATCCATCAATTCCACACCATATGGTAGAGTGCCTAAGACAGGAGGAGAAATCAGATTGCCCAAATGGAATTAGAAAGCAAACAAAGTAATAGGCTCAAAAATGAGTTTTTTTAGGAAAAAAAAAAAAAGAAGCATAGACCACTTCTTTTTTTCCAGAGAACTCATCCTACCTCTTTCTTCTTGCCTCTTGCATCCTCCGCAACTCTGCCACCGATACTCACGGGCTCTTCCACTCCGTCAATTGCGCGCTCCTCCACCTCGCCGCTAGCACCTGACTTCCTACTCTTCTTTTTCTATCTCTACTATCTCCTCCTCAAGATTGCAGCATTTCTCCTCGCCGTTGGCCGTCGCCATTCGCCCACAGACGGTCCCGCTCCGAAATGGGACACCAGTAGATTTTTCATGTTGGGTTGTCATGGCAGAGGGTGGTGATGAAAGGGGGAGGGATGAAGAGTTAGTGGGCTTGAATAGGGAGGAGAAGGTGGTGGGGTGGGTTTGAGCAAAGAGAAGGTACTAGGCATTATAAAGAGTAGCGATGTTGCTATTGATAGGCTGAGAGAAGCAATGGCCCCCTTAGGATTTTAGAAAATTACACATTAGTCCTTTAAGGCTTTGTGTAAAACTTCAATCGTATTGAGGGCTTTGGGCAAAAAGGTTTTTAATTCATTCCAATGCTCTACTAAAACTTTTTGTGCAACAGGAGGGTTTAAAACCATTCTTTTTTTCTAGGATAGGGTGACGATTTTTATTCAGGTAAAAATAAATAGAGAACCCCTTAACTATAGGTCATTCTAAAATAGACCTCTCAACCTTTCTTTTTTTTTATTTGCACTCTTATTTAGCTTCCAATTTTTTTTTATTTGATGCTTTACGGTTAATTAAGTTAAAATTTTAATTAAATTTCATTTTAATTAATTACTAGTGTAGTAACCCGCGCAATGCAGAGGGGAGATAATAAATAAATAAATAAATAATATTAATAAGATATATTTTTACAAATTTTTAAATAAATATATAAGAATAAAAAAAATTTTATATCAAATTAATAATAAATTGATCCAAATGTATAACCAATCTATATGTTTAAACTTAACATTTCAGAAACAAATAAAGACTGGTGACCCGAATCCCTGTGTTACTTGGTTAAGTGGTCAGCGGCATGTAGATACCTATCTTTGTGTGTCAAGTGCGTTTGCGCGCCAAACAGACGCGAAAAGTGGACTCAGTGCGAAAAAGGCATCAAAAACACATAAAATTGTGTTTTTGGATGGATTCAGGCGCCCAGAAGTGAGATACGGGCGCCCGGGAGCGGGTGTACTGGGCCGCTGACCCCGGGTCAATGCATCCACGCATCGCGCCGCGGTTGGTGCCGTACATGTCATGTGGCAGCGCCGGATTGGTCGGGCGTGCGAGCGCGGTAAACCCGGCGTGGTCAACGTGGCGCCCACGTCGCCTTTCCACGTAGCGGGCTCCCATTGGCCGGCGCCAACCACTCGGGCGGGGCGGGACGCGTGGCGCGCGATCGCGGTTTCGGGCGCTGCGCGAATGGCCGCCACATGTCCTGGCGCGCACCTCATGTTTTCGAGCGCTCGAATGTTGGCCTTCAATCCGAAAGTTGGGCAATTTTACTGGTTGTCTATAAATAGGGCATTTCCTCCTCCATTTCTAATCTTTTGGAGTTTCTTCTTTGAGCCTCCTGTCACGCCCCGAGTTTAAAAACCGGTCTAAATTTTTTTTTTTAAAATCAGAGTTATCAGAAACTGGGCGTAACAGACCGCCACATGCATAGGAAATCCTCTATCCAGACAGAATCTCCCCTATACATGCACGGCTAGGCAAGTACATAATACATTCAGAGTTCAAGTACAGATAACTTAACTAATAAAATACCATATCTGATTACATCCCAAAATGTCAGATCCTCAGGGAAACAGCTCTATCATGATCACCTCACCAGACCGTCCCGACATCTCACCACCCAACAGTCCTGAAAAACAGTCACCCGAGGGTGTGAGACACACATAAGTGTATCCCAGTGGGCACGACTAGCCGAGAAATAGCTAATCGTACCTACTGGATACAATAATCTGCGGATAGTAACAGGTCAGTGGATAAAGGCTGAATAAGCAGATAGCAGGTCTACAGATAAGCAAAGTATACTGAGTAGAAGCTAAAATAATTAAACAACGAATCCACTGATAAGCAATGTGTACTGAGAGAACTGAAAGGTAAAATGCAAATATATACTCTAAGCAAAGTACCATTAACCATGGATTAATCAACAGTGCAGAGAAATCACATACAAAGCTATAACTGATAAATCTATAAACAAGAATGCATATGCTATAATTGACAAGCAGGAAATAGTCATACTATCACTGATAATCTAGCAAACAGAAACAATCAAAGATAATGCATCAATGGTATCACCACAAATACACCCAATCCAATGCCACTGTTGGCCACAAGGGCCTCAGGCTAAGCTGCCATGGAGTACTAGGACCTCAGGCAAATGCCACTGTTGGTCATTGGGGCCTCAGGCCTAAAGCCACTGTCGGACACCCAGCAAGCTATCATAACCCCAACGGGCTCACGGGTCAATGTGACTTCTCTACCGGTAAAGAACACCGTGACGGTGGCCAAACCGTCGGTGTGCGCGACTGAAAGCTGGCTCGACGGCGATCATAATGCTGATGCTCAAACCATGGTCCATCGACCAAATAGACGGCAAGAAGCCGAGGAAAATCCCCACCGGGATACAAGTATAACATGCCAAGTACTGAAGTAGTATCTCCTATTCTAAACATGCAGTGAAGAATAGAGACAGGTATGGAACTATGCTAGTGACCAATCAAGCATGGCATGTGTCCAGGAAAATGCATGTCTACTGCTGAAGAAAGCATGATATATCTCAATAAGGTAATCAAGCAACTGCTGGAATATAAGCATGATATGCAAGCAAGTAGTAAGAGCAGGTATAAACTCAATAGCAATAATAATGCTAAATCTTAGTCTACGGTCGGTAGACCGGACAGTCGGCGAGAAGCCGAGGAAATCCCCATCGGGATATCGATACTGATGCAAATCATACCAGGTACTGAGACTAGAACTCCTATTATTTAGGAACATGCACATGTAGGCATAATCAGGGCTGAAATCAAAAACAAGTGTCCGACTGGACTAAAGCAACCAGAGGGCCGAAAAGATAAAGCCCGGACCGAAGATAACCCACCTCATTGTAGGCCGATCCCGAACTCCCGCTAGTCTACTGGGACGCGGGTGCTGAACTGCTAGGACCTGAACATATAATAACAATCAGTAACTGACTCGCTCAAACCCATCCCGAACAACAATAAAATCATGACTACTTGTGTCCATAATTTACTAAAATACCCCCGCAACTCTTTTAAAAGCCCAACTTGGACTTCGAAGTTTTCCGATGATAACAACAAGACACTAGGTCAATCAGAACTGTGTCGAGAGCAACCAGAGGCAACAACAATGTTCTAAATCCAAACCGAAACGCGAACTCGCGCCGAAATCCGTAAAATCGACGATTTTGTCAATTTACGAAACTTAATCCGATTTCCGCTCAACTGGAGCTTACGAAACTTAAACAAAAAGACTAAAAGGTGTGTAATTACTGTCTAAAGACAGCCAGCGCGCTAAAATTACATTTTGGTACTTAATACATTCTAAAATTCCATAATTACATTTATTTAAAGCGTTGTTTCGACCCGTTCTCCCAAACCAGGAATCCAAAGACAGCGCCGTAAGTTTCAGCGCGTCCGGTTCGACGAGACGAAGCTCGTGCTCACATGCTTGGGCCAGCACGAAGACCACTTACAAAGTTGGCCCATAAACACTTAGGGTCCAAAATACGACTTATGCTACAACTTTATTTATGCTGGATCAAACTTTGAAATAACAGGAGCATGACACTTAATATGAACATAAGACAGTGATGCTCACCTGTGGCGCGCCGGAGACCGGCCGGAGAGGTCGCCGGAGCAACACCTCTGATTTGCTCAAACTCGGGTTGCACCAACTTGGACCAACCCTACCATCAAAGGCCAACAGAGGCGAGCATCCTTACCAGGGTGTTCCCAGAAGAGGTTCAGACCAAACCAGGTCCGGCGGCGACGGCCGGAAACGGCGGCGGCCGAGAAACACCACCCCAAACCCGTTTTCAAAGTAATTAATCCAACTTAATTTACAGAGGCCTATTAACCAAACCAACTTGATGGAACTACTTTAAAAGGTGTTTAAGACTGACCTGGGTCGGTGGCCGGCGTTCCGATGCAACGGCGGCGGCCGGAGTTCGAGCTTGAGGTGCAAGATGGTGCAACTCCGGTGCGCACAAACCCGACGTTAGACTCCACATGCAAATGCATGGGGAGCTTCCTACAGACCAAGAGACCTTACCTGTGCCGGTTTCCCACTTCACGAAGCTCCGGGATGACCGGAATCCAAGTTCGCCGGAAAATGAGGCTCTAATGGCGATTCCCGGCCGGTCGAGCTCGGGGCTTCGCAAGATGGTCCAAGATGCTCCCCACGATGCCACGGTGCTTCCTGCAGTGGTGGCCGGTGACGAGGACGAGCGGCGGCGCCGGAAGAGGTTCTCCGGCGAAGTGCAACAAAAGCCCGATCTAGGGCTTTGTCGTGCGGCGCGATCCTTCAACGGATCTTCCTCAAACCTTGCAGATGAGTTGCAGTCGGTGAGGAGGAGAGGTTCAACGGTTCTGATCGTATTTTTAACGGTCGGAAACTCTTGCATACGAGGCTCGGTTTCCGGCAACGAGGCTCTCCCGCCGGCTACCGGAGGCACAGCGACGACCCGGACTGCACAGGGAGAAACTCCTCGACGTCAGGAACACCCTACAACTAACCCCGAACTGAAATATTAAATTTTTTTCCAAGAAGTTACCTCGCCGGAGTAATCAAAGAATGAGAGAGACCTCGCGGTGGCGCGCGGCGGCGGCGTCCGTCGGGGTAACCCTGGCTCGGTCGCGGTCACCCCGAGGAGCACTTCGGTTGAGTTTTTGAGCCCTCAAAATTTCTTCCAGAGATCACCCAACCACAACCCGAGAAGACCTCCAACACTCGGGTGGCTTCTTCTTGGCTGCTCCGACGACGGGAGGTGGTGGCGCTTCTGGTTTCCGTAGGAGAAGAGGTGTGGGAGGCGAAGTTTCCAGAGAGGGCATTGAAGAAGAAGCTTCGACGCGTGGGGAGGGTTAACGAGGCGTCGCTACGCGGTTGCATGGATATTCATGCGTATTTGGGCAATTTGCACAAAACCCCCCTTCTATATCCGGTATTTCGAGTTTAGTCCTAAACTAGTTGTATTACTTTAACACTTAAGTCCCTCTCACACAGGTGGCACGATTCTTAAAGCACAAAGTACAAGGGTTTTTCTGCAAAATTCTGTGTTTTCACGCTTTTCGAGAAATTCCGCTCATCAGAACGAAAAACAGACTTCGCCATTGCGTCCGGCACGTCGAAATCTACAAGACAGCGATTTTTGTTCTTCGACGCGATGTCCAGATAAATTTTCGTTCCATAAAAACTGTCCAATTTTACAGTTTTCACGCTTCTCGAGATTCCAGGGTCGTCAAACGAAATTTTCGTCTGCGCCATTGCGTCCAGATCGACGAGACCGATCGAACGACTACCTGGATCACCGAATTTGGACTCCGAACAGTGAATTAATCCACGTTGCAGTCGCCGGAACCCAGAATTTAGGGGTTACTGTTCATCTACAGTGATAACTTAAGTCCCACTGTACACAGCCACTGTTTCCAATTAGTCGCAAAATTCGCTTCCTTCTTCTTTAATTTCTGGAAGATCCGACCGTCGGATCGAAAAGTGCTGAATATGAAAATCGCTCGGTTCGACGAGACGATCACAACGGTCAAACCGGATCTGCAAGATCATGTCCGGATTAAAAGTTAGCCTTTTTGTCTCGTAATTCGTTCAACTTGCACTACGGTAATTGACCAATTAGGTCAATACAAGTCTTTTAAAATCAAGATCAAATCAAAAATCGCTCTGAAATTTATTTATTGAAATTTAAAAATTTAGATTATTACATCACTCCCACCTTAAAAGAAGTTTCGTCCCCGAAACTTAGTACAATTAGGAGTCAATAAATAAGGAAAACGTTCCATCAAGTTCGACTCACGCTCACAAGTGGCTTTGCGCTCCTCGTGGTTCTCCCATTGCACCTTGACATAGGGAATCGTCCTGTTCCTTAGCTTCATCACACGCAAAGATCTTTAAAGGTGCCTCGTCATAACTCAGATCCCCACGAAGCTGGACAGCGGTGGGCTACTGCCCTGCGAAGATCCCTGATGTATTTCCGGAGCATAGAAACATGAACTATGTTATGCACGCGTGCGAGGCTAGGAGGGAGTGCCACACGATAAGCTACAGGACCAATGCGCTCCCGAATCAAAAGGACCCACAAACCGAGGACTAAGTTTGTGACGGATTCCAAGTCGCTTGATTCCACGAGTTGGCGATACCTTCAGCAGGACATGATCACCGACTTGGAATTCCAAGTCTCGTCGTCGTTGGTCCAATAACACGGCGCTCACCAACATCATCCAACAGATAGGGAAAACGACATCGGCGCCCATACAGTGCCTCATCAGAAGCCATACCGATATTCGCCTGATAACCGTTGTTATAGGCGAACTCCACCAAAGGAAAAATACCGGTACCAGCCATCTTTATACTCAAATACGCATGTTCTCAGCATAACTTCCAAAGTCTGGATGACTCACTCAGAGCCATAACATATCACCGTGTTGTGGCAAAAGAGGCATCAGTACAAGTGCCCAACCAATAACTTGCTTGTTGACCAACATACACGGTCCCTAATGTCAATGCACCTTGCACTGCGTTGCTTGTGATAACACTTGGGCTCACAATTCTATTTCATCCAACTGCTAAAAATTCTAGTTCATAAAGATACCACACAAAGTATGCGATATAAGGGCTGATGTATCCCCAGTTACGATCTTTCAATTCTTTGACAATGTTGTCAAAACACCCTTATCATTCTTACAAACTGACAGGCACATTAGAGATAACATCCAAGTCCATCATACTTTTAGATCTATTAAATTATCCACCTGTGTATACAAGCGGTTCGAAAATTTCTCCACTTTCTATTCATACTCTCTTGTGGCATTCACACATTTCGCCACCCAGATCTAGAACTGAACTTTGGCTTGCCAACCAGGCACTATATTGTCTCAAAGAACAAAGCTGGTTAATTTCACCTGCTCATTTATATTGCCGAAAATATCCAACTAAACCAACCCTTTAATGTCGCTGATATTCGAAAACTAGGTTCCGACATCCTCAAAGACTTAATAGCCTTGATTTGGACACATCAAATTTTTAAGGCTTAACGATTTATATTTTAAGCCCCATCGACTAGGGTTCACGTAGATATGCTATACGTTCAACCCAAGCTACATTGCACTAGCACGCTAAACTGCGAAACTCTGATGAGATCCGGTGCTTTAGTGCAAATATGATCACACTCGATATGGCAATCAAATTCAATACTCTTTCTGGTTCACATAATACATGGCAACCCAAAGTCACCATCTGTAAAGCTTAAAACATCCGGGCTTGTTAGGCTTAACCCATATATTTCTATTATCAACCCAGTTACAAAATCTGGCGAGATCAACGTGGCTAGTGACCACAAGTTAGGACGATTGTCCACATTAACGACAAAGATAATCTTCTATGCACGCGATCTGTCTGAGACCTACCTAAGGTCTAATACAGTCTGGGATATAATCACTGAAGCTATAACATCGTTGTCCAGAGACAACCTCGGAACTAAAAATTTAAGTAAGCAAACAAATAGACCCAATTATAATATTTTCCCTTACGGGAATGGGTACTTCAAACCGCTCTTTCGACAGTACATTGTCTGCAGCCAACATACTTATCAAAAGAAAAGTGAAATACTGTAGATCTGTTGCCAACATCATGTTGGGAACACGACTTCCACCGGGATCAACAGAAGGTATAACTCATACCTCATGACACAAATCTCTATGTCGATACAATAAACTTATATCAACTGTCTCTACCACCTCGTGGTCATGAGTGCGACTCTGGCTACACACAGGAATCTAGAACCATATTCCACTGTCTACCGATATCTCAAATGAATCACCACTTACTGTATGGCTCTAGCGACACCAGTCGCTACTCACATATAGCAAGGGCGATCATGACCCCAAATTAGTTCACACACACTGTGCGTATCATCTACAAATTGGATTCATTTATGATAAAAATCAAATCCTCAAGCTATCATCATTACTCTGTATATTAGACTTTCCAGTCATATCTCACCATAGTAATAGCCACAACATCAACAATTATTGCATACTCATAGGAGTAACTAAGACTCCACTAAATTCATGCCAAAGGTGGGGTTTGAATCTAAATCCAACCCAATTTTTAGGGTTTTAATCAGGCCTTTAAATCACCGAATTTAGCCTGTCCATCAATCATGTCTGCGCCAATGCGCTCACTGCTACCACCACTTCTTTCGAAGTAATCGTGAATCCCAACTATTTACACTGACCAGGGTTGGGACACAACTCAACAAGGTCTAATATTTGCTGAGTGTCGTCCAAAGCAACATAATTGCTAACCTCAAAAGCATCCCGATAGCTACAATCGGGGAATTCCCAGTAATAGCAGCCATAACATAGTTTGTCAACCACGGCTGCGACAAAAGTACTATATATAGTGACACGGGATCAACCGGAGGATCACTGTCTTCTCCAAATACATGGACTAGTGGTGGGGCCAGTACAACAATAGCAATTATCTGATGCTGAGCCATCCGCTGGACTATCCCAGCAAAAGCGGTGAGCTGATTCTCTAACCGCTGCCAATGATCTGAGCCCTCAGGCTCCACTGATATATCAAACCCATGGCTCGTACTACAATCATAGCTAACACTGCACCCACCATGACCACTAAGCCCAGAATGCGTGCTAACACCACACTTGGCGGCAACAACAAGTTAGGAAAACAACTCATAAGTGTGAACATACACCTGAGCTCCTAACCACTAGACAAATACCCCGCGCTCTCACGTCATAAGTCATCCTAGGGTTTAATCCTAACCAGATCCTAATCAACTTTCCTAGGTACCGTGTACCTTTTTCTCTGATACCATCTAATCTGTCACGCCCCGAGTTTAAAAACCGGTCTAAATTTTTTTTTTTTAAAATCAAGAGTTATCAGAAACTGGGCGTAACAGACCGCCACATGCATAGGAAATCCTCTATCCAGACAGAATCTCCCCTATACATGCACGGCTAGGCAAGTACATAATACATTCAGAGTTCAAGTACAGATAACTTAACTAATAACTTAACTAATAAAATACCATATCTGATTACATCCCAAAATGCAGATCCTCAGGGAAACAGCTCTATCGTGATCACCTCACCAGACCGTCCCGACATCTCACCACCCAACAGTCCTGAAAAACAGTCACCCGAGGGTGTGAGACACACATAAGTGTATCCCAGTGGGCACGACGAGCCGAGAAATAGCTAATCGTACCTACTGGATACAATTCTGCGGATAGTAACAGGTCAGTGGATAAAGGCTGAATAAGCAGATAGCAGGTCTACAGATAAGCAAAGTATACTGAGTAGAAGCTAAAATAATTAAACAACGAATCCACTGATAAGCAATGTGTACTGAGAGAACTGAAAGGTAAAATGCAAATATATACTCTAAGCAAAGTACCATTAACCATGGATTAATCAACAGTGCAGAGAAATCACATACAAAGCTATAACTGATAAATCTATAAACAAGAATGCATATGCTATAACTGACAAGCAGGAAATAGTCATACTATCACTGATAATCTAGCAAACAGAAACAATCAAAGATAATGCATCAATGGTATCACCACAAATACACCCAATCCAATGCCACTGTTGGCCACAAGGGCCTCAGGCTAAGCTGCCATGGAGCACTAGGACCTCAGGCAAATGCCACTGTTGGTCATTGGGGCCTCAGGCCTAAAGCCACTGTCGGACACCCAGCAAGCTATCATAACCCCAACGGGCTCACGGGTCAATGTGACCTCTCTACCGGTAAAGAACACCGTGACGGTGGCCAAACCGTCGGTGTGCGCAACTGAAAGCTGGCTCGACGGCGATCATAATGCTGATGCTCAAACCATGGTCCATCGACCAAATAGACGGCAAGAAGCCGAGGAAAATCCCCACCGGGATACAAGTATAACATGCCAAGTACTGAAGTAGTATCTCCTATTCTAAACATGCAGTGAAGAATAGAGACAGGTATGGAACTATGCTAGTGACCAATCAAGCATGGCATGTGTCCAGGAAAATGCATGTCTACTGCTGAAGAAAGCATGATATATCTCAATAAGGTAATCAAGCAACTGCTGGAATATAAGCATGATATGCAAGCAAGTAGTAAGAGCAGGTATAAACTCAATAGCAATAATAATGCTAAATCTTAGTCTACGGTCGGTAGACCGGACAGTCGGCGAGAAGCCGAGGAAATCCCCATCGGGATATCGATACTGATGCAAATCATACCAGGTACTGAGACTAGAACTCCTATTATTTAGGAACATGCACATGTAGGCATAATCAGGGCTGAAATCAAAAACAAGTGTCCGACTGGACTAAAGCAACCAGAGGGCCGAAAAGATAAAGCCCGGACCGAAGATAACCCACCTCATTGTAGGCCGATCCCGAACTCCCGCTAGTCTACTGGGACGCGGGTGCTGAACTGCTAGGACCTGAACATATAATAACAATCAGTAACTGACTCGCTCAAACCCATCCCGAACAACAATAAAATCATGACTACTTGTGTCCATAATTTACTAAAATACCCCCGCAACTCTTTTAAAAGCCCAACTTGGACTTCGAAGTTTTCCGATGATAACAACAAGACACTAGGTCAATCAGAACTGTGTCGAGAGCAACCAGAGGCAACAACAATGTTCTAAATCCAAACCGAAACGCGAACTCGCGCCGAAATCCGTAAAATCGACGATTTTGTCAATTTACGAAACTTAATCCGATTTCCGCTCAACTGGAGCTTACGAAACTTAAACAAAAAGACTAAAAGGTGTGTAATTACTGTCTAAAGACAGCCAGCGCGCTAAAATTACATTTTGGTACTTAATACATTCTAAAATTCCATAATTACATTTATTTAAAGCGTTGTTTCGACCCGTTCTCCCAAACCAGGAATCCAAAGACAGCGCCGTAAGTTTCAGCGCGTCCGGTTCGACGAGACGAAGCTCGTGCTCACATGCTTGGGCCAGCACGAAGACCACTTACAAAGTTGGCCCATAAACACTTAGGGTCCAAAATACGACTTATGCTACAACTTTATTTATGCTGGATCAAACTTTGAAATAACAGGAGCATGACACTTAATATGAACATAAGACAGTGATGCTCACCTGTGGCGCGCCGGAGACCGGCCGGAGAGGTCGCCGGAGCAACACCTCTGATTTGCTCAAACTCGGGTTGCACCAACTTGGACCAACCCTACCATCAAAGGCCAACAGAGGCGAGCATCCTTACCAGGGTGTTCCCAGAAGAGGTTCAGACCAAACCAGGTCCGGCGGCGACGGCCGGAAACGGCGGCGGCCGAGAAACACCACCCCAAACCCGTTTTCAAAGTAATTAATCCAACTTAATTTACAGAGGCCTATTAACCAAACCAACTTGATGGAACTACTTTAAAAGGTGTTTAAGACTGACCTGGGTCGGTGGCCGGCGTTCCGATGCAACGGCGGCGGCCGGAGTTCGAGCTTGAGGTGCAAGATGGTGCAACTCCGGTGCGCACAAACCCGACGTTAGACTCCACATGCAAATGCATGGGGAGCTTCCTACAGACCAAGAGACCTTACCTGTGCCGGTTTCCCACTTCACGAAGCTCCGGGATGACCGGAATCCAAGTTCGCCGGAAAATGAGGCTCTAATGGCGATTCCCGGCCGGTCGAGCTCGGGGCTTCGCAAGATGGTCCAAGATGCTCCCCACGATGCCACGGTGCTTCCTGCAGTGGTGGCCGGTGACGAGGACGAGCGGCGGCGCCGGAAGAGGTTCTCCGGCGAAGTGCAACAAAAGCCCGATCTAGGGCTTTGTCGTGCGGCGCGATCCTTCAACGGATCTTCCTCAAACCTTGCAGATGAGTTGCAGTCGGTGAGGAGGAGAGGTTCAACGGTTCTGATCGTATTTTTAACGGTCGGAAACTCTTGCATACGAGGCTCGGTTTCCGGCAACGAGGCTCTCCCGCCGGCTACCGGAGGCACAGCGACGACCCGGACTGCACAGGGAGAAACTCCTCGACGTCAGGAACACCCTACAACTAACCCCGGACTGAAATATTAAATTTTTTTCCAAGAAGTTACCTCGCCGGAGTAATCAAAGAATGAGAGAGACCTCGCGGTGGCGCGCGGCGGCGGCGTCCGTCGGGGTAACCCTGGCTCGGTCGCGGTCACCCCGAGGAGCACTTCGGTTGAGTTTTTGAGCCCTCAAAATTTCTTCCAGAGATCACCCAACCACAACCCGAGAAGACATCCAACACTCGGGTGGCTTCTCCTTGGCTGCTCCGACGACGGGAGGTGGTGGCGCGTCTGGTTTCCGTAGGAGAAGAGGTGTGGGAGGCGAAGTTTCCAGAGAGGGCATTGAAGAAGAAGCTTCGACGCGTGGGGAGGGTTAAAGAGGAGTCGCTACGCGGTTGCATGGATATTCATGCGTATTTGGGCAATTTGCACAAAACCCCCCTTCTATATCCGGTATTTCGAGTTTAGTCCTAAACTAGTTGTATTACTTTAACACTTAAGTCCCTCTCACACAGGTGGCACGATTCTTAAAGCACAAAGTACAAGGGTTTTTCCGCAAAATTCTGTGTTTTCACGCTTTTCGAGAAATTCCGCTCATCAGAACGAAAAACAGACTTCGCCATTGCGTCCGGCACGTCGAAATCTACAAGACAGCGATTTTTGTTCTTCGACGCGATGTCCAGATAAATTTTCGTTCCATAAAAACTGTCCAATTTTACAGTTTTCACGCTTCTCGAGATTCCAGGGTCGTCAAACGAAATTTTCGTCTGCGCCATTGCGTCCAGATCGACGAGACCGATCGAACGACTACCTGGATCACCGAATTTGGACTCCGAACAGTGAATTAATCCACGTTGCAGTCGCCGGAACCCAGAATTTAGGGGTTACTGTTCATCTACAGTGATAACTTAAGTCCCACTGTACACAGCCACTGTTTCCAATTAGTCGCAAAATTCGCTTCCTTTTCTTTAATTTCTGGAAGATCCGACCGTCGGATCGAAAAGTGCTGAATATGAAAATCGCTCGGTTCGACGAGACGATCACAACGGTCAAACCGGATCTGCAAGATCATGTCCGGATTAAAAGTTAGCCTTTTTGTCTCGTAATTCGTTCAACTTGCACTACGGTAATTGACCAATTAGGTCAATACCAGTCTTTTAAAATCAAGATCAAATCAAAAATCGCTCTGAAATTTATTTATTGAAATTTAAAAATTTAGATTATTACACCTCCTACGACAGGGAAGAACCCTAGCAACCTTCCACCACTTCTAAGGATCTTTGGAGAGATTTGAAGACCGTTTTATTATCTTCTTCCGCGACTTTGTGGGCTTCGTCGTTCCATCATCTACAGTCTTCTCCGTCAACGTTACGTCCGCGGCCTCCCCTGAGCTAACCCCTTGGAATTCTGAGCTGGAAATTTCAGGAGACCTTCTCCGTAGGTAGGCCTACAGCTTTCATATTGAATACTTCCTTCCATTTTAGCTTTTTCTGGGGTGTTTCACAGCCTCTCTGGAACCCTTTTGCATAGGGCAAAATTCTGGACAGAGTTGCTTACTTATGCTTTTTCTCGGCTTTTTGTTGATGGATTTTGAAGTTTAAAGGCTTGAAATTCATCTAGACTTCAAGAGGAACGCAGGTGTACCCTTCTTTGGAATTTTGAAAGGTAATTTGGGTAAGAATTTCTTCTGTTGTTGAAACCCTTTGACAGGACAGTGGTGCTGTTTTCTGTGGATGAACTCATTGCGATGTTCGGCTTTGTGTTACAGATTTCGTGGGGAACAAGGAGTTATTCTGAGAATGTAAAAGCTTGGGCACATTTTTATGGTCATGGTGAGCATCTTTCTTTTTAGTTCCAACTTAAGATTGTGTATGGATTAGCTTCTACACTTTATTGATGCAACCGCTGTTTTTTCGAGAAAGTTTTGGACAGCATAGAGAGAACTGGACTTCGCTAAATTTTCGGCAATTATAGAGGGCTTTTTCTGACCTCCTGGGTGTTCCTAAGTTGGAGGAGAACTTAGGAACCAAGTTTGGCACTTTTTCGTCGAAATATGAGTTCATTTTGGGCCACCAAATTGCTAATGGAACTGTTTGCTAAAATTTTGCGGCTGACCCAGTGTTTTCGCTGTTGTGCTCAATCCGGCAGGAGTTTTTGGGTGATTTTTGATTCGTTGGAATCTCAGGAGCCTGAGGAACATGAACGCCAAGTTTCAGCCCGATCGGACTCCGAATCGTTGCGTTCCAGGTGGGTTGATTTCCTCCCAATTCAGCGAGCTTCCTATTAATTCTATTATTGTAGTTGTCAAGCATGCTAGTGGTAGTGCTACACTTGATGTTTATGATAGATGTAGAGTTGTGGAACTTCGACTAGCACCCTGTCATATATTACATGATATCTGACCAGACTTTAGAAAACTCTTAACTTAAGTATATTCTAGACGTATTCGGATCTTCTACACTTGCATTGTTTTTCCCTCTTGATTAGTGTCTACCCTCGCCCAAGTATCAGACTGAGTGGTCGGGGTAGTATAGGATGCATGTTACGCTCGTGCCTGGGGGCCGAGTGGAGTATGGTAGTTAAGGCTAGATTTTGTTCTTGTGTCGGGAGCCGTTTGAGTAGACGGTGGTCTTGGGTCATCGAGTGTTCTCCGACCAGTTTCATTAGCAGTTGAATTCGTGGTAGCGTGGAAATTTGTAAACGCAGGACCTTGAATCCAGATGTTTTTGGGCGCACATGTTTTTGGTAAATTAAGGTTTTCCTTTCGAACTTCGAAAGGCCGCCGAAACCTGTTCTTATTTGATTAAGATGAAGGCACTAGCCTTTCAGTGTTTGAAAAATAGTTTTAACCGATTTCCTAAAAATAAAAATTCATTAAAATAGGTTTCCTCAAATCCAGATGGTTTTTTAAAGCTATCTTTTCTCCTCACCCGAAGAAGGTTCGAGTGAAAATGATTTTCAAGAATAAATGTCACCTTTTCATATAAACCTTCTCACCCGAAGAGGGCTCGAGTGATCTGGGTTATAAGAGCTGTTTTTATATTAGGGTCGAAAGCTACGGGAGATTGCGCCTGGAATCTGTTCTTGTTTGATTGGGGTTGTAGGCGCCAGTCTCTCGAAATTTTCAGACCCTTCTTTGTCGTCGATTGGTTTGCTCTAGACCGAGTCGGGGTAGGATAGCACCAGATTGTTGACTCGTTGAATGTTCGGTAACCGCGGATTTTGGGCGGATTGACCGATTCGTGATTTTTCATCAGGTTGGGGCCAGGATTTCATTAGTGGATAGAGTCTTCCACTTTAAGCATAGTTGTGACTAAGACGTGCTTTATTAATATACTCGACTGGGTTACTTTTCCTCGAGCGGTTCGCGCCCCTTGAGTGCCACTCCGGAGTAGGCGGGACCGGATTTTATACAGGTCTGTGATATTGATACTTGAGTATGATTCCACATCGGCGGTACACGGCTATTTGTAGTGTCCACAGTTTTCGTTCGGTATCACTTTCGGTATTCACAGTATTTTTCTACGTATTTTTGTTATGTTTTTTTGGTCGAATTTGTATTCCATTATGTAGGGCTCGAAAAATGGAAAACGGTGGAGCGATCGGCTCTAAATTCCAGTAAGCGAAACTCCCGATGTGATATTTCTTAAGTTGATGTAAATGAGAGATTTAGAACACTCATTTCGGCCTATGGGTGCGTTGGGATCCGTACCAACATACGATGTGATTTTCGAGGGATTTAGAACGCGAACCGAGGGAGAAACGGTTAAATCAAAAAGATTTGGTTTGTTACAAAAAGATTTGATTTGTTAGGAAGCGGTTATTATTTTGAAATCTCTTATAGATAGTAGAACTCAGGATCGGTTTCTACTTTATACATCAAAGAGAGAGAGAAACAAGAAAACATTCGTTTCCGATAAATTGTAACAAAAAAGACCATCGTCTTCTTCCTTGAAAGGTTCGTCGGAGATCGGGAGTGAAAATCGGCATTGTTGTGGGGCGACGGAGGAGGGAGCACCGACCGTTCGGGAGATCGGAAAGCGGAGGACGGAGCCAGGGATCGTACCGTCACCTTTACCGACAAGGAGGTGTGTTTTGATGGTTTTCATTCTCTCGCAAGGTTTCGGTAGTGTTTTCGTTGATCTTGTCAGGTTCTTGGAGCCGTTGGTTGAAACGGTCGTCGTGTGCGATGTTGGTGTTGGCACCGTTGAGAGTGGACGGGAGGCCGCCGCCGCCGCCGTCGATAGAGACGAGAGGCCGCCGCCGCCGTCACCATGGTTGGGAGGCCGCCGCCGCCGTTGTAATGAGAATGGCAAGCCGTCGCCGCCAACCGTATGGCAACACCACCGCATAACACGGGACACCGAAATCGGACCGCTTAGGGGCACCGCCGCCAGGGCGTCACCCGCGTGCGGGGCGCCACCCGCACGCGGGGTGCGCCATGCGGGGCGCCGCCCACATGGGGGAGCCCGTGTGGGGCGCTGCCCGCATGCGGGGCGCCACCCGAGTAGGGTACGCCATGCGGGGTGCCGCCCGCGAGACAGGGAGGGCCATGCCGCCGTTGCGGGGTTGCCGGGGCATTGCCGTTCCGCCATGTGTTGGGTTGAACATCGCTCAGACGAGCATTGTTTTATCGGATGCATCGCCGGAACACCGTTTGGAACCCCAACGTGTGTTTTTCCGTTGCGATGATGTTTTTAACGACGGTTTTTGGTGTAGTTTGTGTTCGGCCGAGGTTTGAGGTGATTGTGGGAGTTTTCACGTATCATTTTCTTCGCCGTTTGAGGTGGGTAATCTAACTAAGGTAAGGGATGTTGTTGGACCATGGTGTCTGGCCCTCCTCTCCCTTTTATTTCAAATTGTGTTTTGGCATAACTTGTTTGAAGAAAATGAAGGACAAGGTAATGGTTGTTTGGCAAAATTAGTACATACAAAAAAAGGACAAGGCAAGACGCATGACATTATCGGGTACAGCTACCACGATATAGTCTATGGTTATAGGTTTTAAGGCTCATGGCGCTATCACGTACACCAGCGGTTTGGCCACCACAAGGGTGTACTTTTCCAGATAAGTTGGTCTGAGGACCCGTGAACTCTACGTGGGGATTACGTAGGAGCCCTCTGAGGTGGTAAGGGGAGGGTTAGAAGAGCACCAAAGGATTGAGCAAGGTTGGTTATTCCTTAGGTCTACGGACTAAGGGATGGTATAAGTGGAATGAATGTTCCGGTTTCCGGTTTGTTGTCCTATTTACTCTTTGTACCTAGTTACCGCATATCATGATTATGTTATTGATTATTTCCTTTCCTATATTTTGGTCACTGACTCCCACCATGTGACAGGATCCAGCAAGGACGGAGGAGAGGAGATGGCTCACGTGTGACATTGCATTTGCGTCATTTCGGTGACCCCTTTTTACTCCTCTCTTGTTTTTACACTATATGGATATGGTTGGCATGATATTTGAACAATTCGTTTGTGGATGATGTGATATAAACATTTGGAACGTTGAAACATGGATGCCATAATGATGTGGGCTAATAAACTTTGTTCTTTCATTCTTATCTTGTGATGGTTGGATGTGCACGTGGAGGTTTGAAAAGATAAAATGATTGCGAAAACGGATTTCTAAATCAGAGTGTCGGGTTGACACTATTTTAAAACCTTGTGGCTTTATCCTTTCAAATTGGTGTATGCCGAGTAGGCGATTTTTCTTTGAATGATGTACGAGTTTATGTGACCCCTTGTGTGAGAATGTGCATGTTAAACTAGTGGTGATTGGTGATTCTATGTTATGCGACGCCGTGCATATACAAGAGAGACTATGTTCGTTTGTGTAGTTACCTTATATGTATGGCGGGTCTGGGCACGTGCCGGTGGGTAAAGGCTTTTAGAAAAAAAATTTGGACGTTTTCTGCTTTCTGATCTACCCTCGAGGCGTGACAGATTAAAATGGTATCAGAGTGTAAAGGGCACCAATCACGTAGTTTGCATAACATTGAGTTCCAATAATGATTAAAACATCCACGATATCCTTATTCATGCAAATATCTAGTGTAATTAACAAGGTCCCCCGATTACATGAGTAGGTGGTTTTAAGTTTCGTTTTAATTGTTATGCCTTCCTTTAATGCGTGTTTTGATTATTTGACCGGTTATTGGTTGTTGTTGGTTGTTAATCCCTCGCGGCGTGTGTACAGTGTATGGCACGCACCCGATCTTCGGGTGGAGGTGGAGGAGAGGAGGGAGTGAGGCCGGCTGCCGCCGAGGCTACTGCAGCCAGGCAGGACTCGTTGCTTCGGCAGCAAGTCCGGGAGTTATCGGGGCAACTAGCGGCGCTCACTGATGTCGTACAGCAGATAGCTCGCGAGACGGCATCGTTGGCTACTGCCATATTGACTCCTACTCCAGGGCCGGTACCGTCTGAGGCTCCAGCGCCGGTGACAGGCGGTGAGGATACTCTTCCGGCAGCACGACGATAGCAAGGGTATCGGCAGTACCAGCAGCAGCACCCCCGGATGTCCCTTCTCCGGTAGTCTAGGGATCGAGGCCGAGGGCTACGGTTGGGGATCCGGCAAGGGGTGCAGGCGCCACACCTTCCCACACTCAGTCCGCGGCCGTGGCCGGTAGGGATCCGACGGTTCAACCGTAGCGGGCTAGGGTGAGGGCAAGCTTGGCGGAATTCTGAAAGTACAAGCCGCCCGTGTTTGAGGGTGAGACCACTGATCCATGGGTAGTGGAGAAGTGGGTGGACACAATGGAGTAGCTTTTTGAGGATCTTATAATGTAGGAGGACGAGCGGGTTCATCTAGCAGTTCACTTTTTGGAGGGCACAGCTCGGATCGGGTGGAAGACTGTGCGACCTTCTAGCGGCACTTCCTTTCCTTCGTGGTCTACTTTCCGAGAGATGTTGTTTGGAGCCTTCTTCTCGGATAGCGTTAAACAAAAGTTTGAGGATGATTTAAAGACAATCAAGCAGTGTAGCCGATCAGTGATGGAGTATCAAAGGGAGTTTGTGAGACTGGCTAACTGCGTTCCTTTTGTGATTCGGGACGAGTTTCATAAGGCTCGTCTCTTTGTTGATGGATTGAGAGGAGACATATTTAGACTTGTTCAGTCGGTGGATCTACACCCCTTTCAGCAGGTGGTCGACAAGGCCACTTTGGTTGAGTGAGGGGCGGTTTTGGCTCGCGCTCGGAGTGATGGAGGGGACCGCAGCAAGGATAAGAAGCGGTCCCAAGTGCAATCCAGTGGTGGCCGACCACCCAAGTACCCAAGGACATAGCAGGGTGCCAGGGGCCCATCGACTTCGGGACAAAGGACGGGAGAGACCTTGCATCATTTGTGGAGGAGCACACCCAGTGTGTAGTGCACCGATCCCGCGAAATAGCGTGGTGCGGTGAAAACGACTGTAGCATGTTTAAAATATAAATATAAATGAGTTTGGGATGTTTCGAATCGAAGCCGGAGTCTTCGGATCGAAAAGTGACTTGGCGGAGCTCGAAAATCGAAGCTTCAGCTTAAGGAAGCAATCTGGAGCATTGGGTACCGGTACTCACTAATGAGTACCGGAACCAAGTAGTTGGGACAGCAACCCGAGAGCCTCGGTTTGGGAAAAAGCTTGGAAAAATTTCTAAGTCCCTAGGTACCGGTACCGAGGGTCGTGTACCGGTACGCCAAACCTAATTTGGCTTGAGTACCGGTACCCGAAGTTTGGTGCCGGAACTCATTGTACGCAGGGAAAAATTGAGCTTGAGTACCGGTACTGGAAACCCGTGTACCGGTACTCAGCCTCCAGAATTCAGGGATAAAGTGGTCATTTCACTTTTTAGTGGGGGTAAGATGGTAATTTCGCTTCTCACCAACCGACTACAGATATTAATTCTCTCCCTCTCTCTTCCATTCACTTCACAACACAACCCTCTCTCTCCCTCTTCTCGGTTCGAAACAGGGAGAGGGCGCACGAGCGGGAGAGAGAAGCGGCGATAGCATCGGATTTCACCTCGGCTTGGGCTGGAGCTTGAGGAAACCTGCAGGGAAGATTGGAAGGATTCAAGAGGAAGCTCTCATCTACCATTTCCTCTCCTCCTCCTTCATTTCCCTCTCCCCAACCCTTGGGAGCTATAAGAGGTCAGTCTAGGGTTTTGCCTCTAGATTTAATTTATGGGTTTATGCATTAGAAAGGATGTTTAAAATGGGATTTTTACCCATTATCAAAGTGTTTAAGAAAAGAGAAAGAGATCAAAGTTCTCTCTAAAATTGATCCCCGATCTGTTGGATTCCATTCCAAGGACTTCGCCGATTAACTGCGGAGTGATTTTAAGTCTTATCCCTTGGATATTTGTATAGAACTGCATTGAGCCATGTTCATCTTCTTGAAGATGTCTTGCATTTGTATAAAAGGGCCTTACTCGATGCAAACAATATCCGAGTAACTCCGGAAATCGGCAAACTTGAAGAAGATTAGCTTGTTCAATTAACGTCCCAAACTCTGGTGAATGATCGCGGAGAGCACCAATATTGACATGTCGTTCGCCGATGCATTCACGATGTTCAAAAGCTCTAAGGCGATCAGAGTTAATGAACACTTCTTCCAGGCGAGGCGGAGAATCAGGAACTATTGGCTTGCTAACATCAACATCTCGTGCTTGTCCAAAGCGTCGAGCTAGTCGTTTCCTTTTCACCGAGATGGTTGGTGAAGTCATAGGTGCTTTTCCTTTGTCCATGGGTGTCTTTCCTTTTGATGCATCGGAAGCCTTTTGTTTAGGTTTAACGGGCATTGATTCATCATCATCCGTCAATTTGTCCCAATCTACCTCATCATTATCTGCTTCGGTTTCTGAATCACTGACAAGATGAAACTCACCTTTCTGTTGAGTTTTCTTAGCTCTCTTCAGTTTGTTTGTAGCCCGAGTGTGCACCATTGTGACCAAAAGAAGGATTATCCATGAGAATGCCATTGATCCAAGTGCATAAGAAGAAAGAAGTCCTGTGAGCACAACTCAAGAACATGAAAAATTGTTAATTTTCAAAAATTTGAAAAAATTGTACCCAAACAATCATTATCATGTAGAGAGACTAGGGATCAAATTAGTTTTGTAAAAAGAATTTTAAAAATAGATCAATTCCGTTGGAAGTGCAAAAATCAATGAATTTAGAATTTATGAATTCTCCACCTCTATCACTTCTAACACGAATGATCTTTTCATTCTTTTCAGTCATAATACGATGGCAAATCTCGTGAAAAGAATCAAAAGTATCCGCTTTCTCTTTTAAAAATGCTACCCAAGAATATCTAGAGAAATCATCAACCAAAAGAAAAATGTACCATTTACCTCCCAAAGATGGTTGACGAGTTGGCCCCATTAAATCCATGTGCAAAAGTTCCAAAGGCCGTTTTGTACCAACGTGGTTCAAGTTCTTGTGTGCAGTCCTGGATTGTTTACCCTTTTGGCAACCACCACACACAATGTTTTGTTTGAGTGAAAGTTTTGGAACCCCCTTGACCACGTCTTTGTTCGAAATTCTAGCAAGTTCCTTAAAATTTATGTGACCTAGCCTTTCATGCCAAAGTGTTTCATTATTCAAAGAGGCTAAGTTACAGTTTTCAGAAATTTTATTAGGAACAACATAACAATTGTTTTCAGATCTAACCCCCTTTAAAAAGAAAACATGGTCCTTATCAGTTACAACACATTCAACAGATGAAAAATTAACTGAAAAACCATTATCACAGAGTTGACTAATACTTATGAGGTTAGTCTTAAGGCCATCAACAAATAACACATTTTTCAAAATCGGGCCATCTGGAATAGCTACTGTTCCTTTTCCAACAATTTTGGAAGACCGACCGTCTCCGAAAACTACGAGTCCTCCGGAGATTTTCTCAAAATTTTGAAAACAATTTTTGTCACCGGTCATGTGACGGGAACATCCGCTATCCAGATACCAAGACGAGTTATCATACGCATGCAAGGAAATATTAGTAACAAGACAAGGGAAAATTTCACCTTTGCGCACCCAAACCTTTTTGGAATGCGTCGGTAATGGTCGTGAAGTTATTTTTCTTGGTGAAAGCGTCTTGTTAGATCGATTACTGCCCCTTGATGATGTCGTCTTGTGCGGTGAACTACCAATGCTCTTTTCCTTTGAATGATTTGCATTTGATTTCCGAGGAAACACCTTTTTGGTAGTGGTTGCAAGAAGTGCTTGAGTTGAGCGTTTGGCTCCCATCTTGCAATTTCTCCTTATGTGCCCTGAAAAACCACAACGAAAACATACCTTAGATCTTGACGATCCCGAAGAGGATGAAGTAGGCTTGTTGTCGTTGTTGGTCGTGAATTCCGGTGTCGGAGGAGGAGATACCGACTGAGGCACAAAAACTGTCCCACTCGAACTTGGACTGTTTCCAGTTTGAGTGTACCCGAGGCCGAAACGGTTTGTTTGACCAAGACTAAGAAGCTTATCCAACTTACTCCTTCCAGAAGAAAATCGCTTTAGGTCATCTTTGAGTTGAAAGATGGTCTTTGTCATTTCCATATTTTTCTGTCGAGCCTCGTTGTAGAGCTTTGAGAAATAATTCGCTTTATCCATCAATTTTACATGTTCTTTCTCGGAAAGCTCATTTTTCTCTTGAAGGGAAACATTTGCTTTGACTAAGTTATCCCTTTCCACTTCAAGAGCGTTTGAGAGAGAAGATGCCCTTTTCGCTTCTTCTTCAAGTTCCTGCAATCTCCCTCTCAAACTCCTGTTTTGCTTTGCCAGTTTCTTTGAATCCCTCAAAAGTTTGTGGTAGGCAAGAGCAAAATCTTCACCTTCAGAGTTACTCGATTCATCGTCCATGGCGTTCTTTTCAGTATGGGAGGAGTTGGACAGTGAATCGGATGTACTTGCCATTAAGCACATGAAGGGTGAAGATGTGGACGCGTGGAATGCCGTTGCGTTACTTTCTTCATCACTGGAAGATGACTCATTTGACGTTGAGGTGTCATCCCAAGTGACGGCTTGCATCGCCTTCTTCTTTGCCGGATTCTTGTTGGGACACTCCGTTGCAATGTGGCCGTAGCCTCGACATTTGAAGCATTGTACTTGTCCCTCTGAACTTTTCTTATCCTTTGAGAAGTTCTCTTGCTTTCTTGACTTGTAACTTGAAGAACCCTTGCCTTTCTTCGACTTTCCGAAGGATGGAGTTTTGCTTGAATTACCCCTTCGAAAGTTGCGGCGAAACTTCCTTGTCAAGAGAGCGAGCTGCTTCTCAAAGTCCTCCATAGATAGGTTCTCGTCATCGTCTGAGGAGGATGAATCCGCGTCTTCTTCCTTTGTTGTTTTCAACGCATAACCTGAAGACTTAGAAGAGGATGCCTTTCCCGAAGAATAGTTAGTAGGAAATGTCATTTCATAAGTTTGTAATGAACCAACTAATTCTTCTACACGCATTTCGTCCGGGTGTTTAATTGTTTCAATGGCTGCGACCTTTGGGCGAGATCGTTCAGGAAGAGTTCTTAATATCTTTCTTACAACTTTAAATTCTGGAATCTTCTCTCCCAAGTTAGCACATGAGTTTACGATGTCTTGCAATCGTGTGTAATAGTCTGTGAAAGATTCATTTTCTGCCATAGAAATAGAGTCAAATTTGCTCGTGAGCATTCATTTTCTGTGAAAGATTCATTTTCATCCGTACTTTCCAGTAGGCATAATTTGTTCCATCGAAGAATGGGGGTCTGTTGATGTTTCCACCTTCAACCATTGTTTACAACCCTATTCCCTCTCTGATACCACTTGTTGGGTTAAGTATAATTGGATCTAAATAGGAGAAAAAACACCTAGAGGGGGGTGAATAGGTGTAAACAGTAAACACTCAAAAATCATTGCGCAATAAAACCCAATGCGGAAATAAAAATAAAACACGCAAGATTTTTACGTGGAAAAACTCCAAACCGGAGTAAAAAACCACGGGACCGATCACACGGCGAAATCCACTAAAATTAAACACGTACAAGGTGATATACCATACTCACAGACGATTCAACCTTTACCATACGCTCCTAGTAGATCTTCTCCGCTCGCTCCGCAACGCTTCTCGAATCCACGATCAGCGCCCAACGCTGAATCCACGGCGTCCAACGTCGAGTCCACGACGTCCAACCGAATCCACGGTCTTCACCCAGTAGCACGCTTCGAATCCACGAACGTACCTCGCTCCGAATCCACGAGAGCGGTAGCACCTTGAATCCACAAGGCCACGCGAGTCCACGCGCCGATTTTGGGGAAATCGTTGTTTTTGGGTGGTGATGATCCGCCGAATACTTAGATTAGAAATAGATCGAAAATACCATCTAAGTATTCATTAATTTGATTCTACTCAAAATCTGAGTTTGGAAAACCTAGAATCAAATTAATAATATAGATGAAGAAACATAGAATTAAATCTATTGATTTCCTTTCTTCTCTATATGTGGATTTTTCTTTTTCGGTCGTATCGGATCTTATTTTCGTCACTTACCCTAGAATGAATCGTAGGGTCTATTTATAGGTTAGAAACCATTGGAAGAAGATAAATATCAAAAACTAACCTTTTCTGAAATTTTACAGGACGACGATCCGGATCGGAATTACGGCGATCCGGATTGTCGTAACGAGACAGACAATTTCAGAAAAACAATAGTTCGGGATCCGGATTGAAATGCTCGATCCGGATCGTTCATATATTTCAGCAAAAACCAATGTTCGGGATCCGGATCAGAATTGGCTTGGATCCGGATTGGATTTGCATATGAACCAACACCCTTCGGGATCCGGATTGGATTGTCTGATCCGGATCCTGAACATGTCCCATGTCCAGTTTTTGATTTTTATGCAATAAAAAATTCATCCAAGTGTTTCTACACTATAAGAAGTATTCGGATCACCAAAAATAATTAGTTAAACATACCTGATCTTTTTGAATTCTTCCTTCTTGAGATTGAGGTATATGATCCAAACTTCTTTCATCTTCAATCTTCAAGGCTTAATACTTTCACGAAATACGCCAAAACAAATTCCTTAACAATCAGCTCCGACCTTGACATGAGTATGTGTCGGTTGTTCACTGTGTTTCCGATCTATTTGATCGTGGATTATAGCCTGCTGTGACAGAGGTTTTATGCCAGTTGTGAGATACTTGAGTTCGCGGGGTCGCTCCCCGCGAGCTACGCTCCGGATGCGATGATGATACCGAGCCTGACGAGGCTGCGATGTGGTTACTGAGATAGTCCTTGAGGGACCCCCTACGTAAGACCAAGCCCTGTTTGGGCATGAGTGGCAGTAGATGAGCGCAGGCTTGACTGGTCAAAAGAGGGACAGTCATTGAGATTGGGTGACATATGTGGGTGAGTTTCATTGCATATTCATAGACGAGCATTCCATCGAGCATATAGCTGTAGATTTCCAGCTTTCCATATCTTTCTATCTATCTATCTATCTTTTTGTTTACCTTACTTGTGCCTCCGGTAGACTTAGTGGGCATACCGTGTGCTTTGAGGACGGTACCCACTGAGAACTACCTTCTGCAATAGTTCTCACACCCGCTGTGGTGCAGGTTTTCCTGAGGCGGCTGTTCCGACTCCTTCCCGTGCGGAGTCTTCTGATCGAGGTAAGGGCGTGGCCGGCTAGTCGCTTACCCGAGTCTGTATAGCATAGAGGTAGCAGTACCCTTTTGAGTTTCCTCTTTTGTACTGGACACTTGTTGTAATGACCTGGATCTCCGCAGAGCTGCTGCAGTGCGTTGGGGTGGCAATTGGAGGCCTACATGGTGTGTTGGAGGTGTTTGGGGAATAATTGGGCACAAGTGTTGGACTTCGGGCTTAAATGGATCATGTGAGTGACCGGAGGACCCCGTGGAGGGTTTAGATGTGGTTTCGCGCGAAACGGATATTAAAATTGGGCTCCGCGCGAAATTTGGGCTAAGAACACATTTCCGGGTGCCTTCGGCAATTTTTAGAGTTAGAATTTGGCAAAACAGACGTCAAATTCGGATTCAGCGCGCGAAAACGGTCAAAATGGACTACCCACTTGTCATTTTTGAGCACAGGTTACTGTTCACTGCCGGAACAGTGTTTCCGACGATCGCCGGCGGCAGCGGCGGCGGCGGGCAGCGGCGGAGAGCGGCGGCGCGGCCTCGGGCAGGCGGAGAGCGGCGGCGGGCATGGCGCGTGGGCGCGGGCAGGGCGCGCGGGCAGGCGCGCGGTCCACGCGGCCGGCGTGCACCGGAGCGGGGTGCCACGTGGCGTCTTCCCATTGGGCGGTTTACAGGTCGCGGTCTACGGAGCCGCGCGGTGTTTGGTGGACTGGGCGGGAAGACACGTGGCAGCACGACATTGGTTCGGTGTTTGGAGTATCGTGCACCGAGTGCAGCGAGTGCGTGGCATGGACAAGTGGCGCGCGGGGATTGGGCGCGTCACTGTGCGCGTGCAGGTGGCAGGGGGGGCGCGGCAGGTGGCATTGGCGGCTGGCGTGGCGGCCACGGCGCCGACGTGGCGCACGCGTGCGCCACGTGGCAGCCCGCTATTGGCGGGTGCCAACTGCTACGTTGACCAGTGGAGGGCCACGCGGCGCGAGGAGATTGGATGGATCAGCTGTTCTGTGTTCGGGGACACGTGTCGGGGCGCGGAGCGGGTCGGACGGGTGCGCGGTCCGGCCGGATCGGGTGTGCGGGCGTGGGCCGTGTGGGCCGGGCTACTATGCGGGCCCGGTTTCGGGGCCCGAATCTTTCGGGCGCCCGAAACCGGGGATATAATGAGAATTATCTCAATTGTTTGGAGTGGGCCTTTATATACCCCCTCCTCTCCCTCTTTCTCACCTTTTTTCGAGCTTTAGAGAGGGAATGGGAGGGAGAGCTCTATATGAAGTTTGTTCCCCTTGATGTTCTTGAGCTCGTGGTGGATCCCCGAAATTTTTGGAAGCTCGGCAACGGCGGTATTGATTTTACAGTTCGCTTCGGTTTTCTCCCCATTTCGGCCCATTACCATCACAGTTCAGTCGGAAATTCGCTGTGAGCAAACCAGGAGTAGTTTTTGGACGATTTCTTCAACAGCGTGTTCCTAAGAGGTAAGGCTTCGATTTTCGTATTGATCGCTTCGCTCCGTTTCGCACTTTTGGCACGTTTCCCGAGGCATCTTTGACCCCCATTTTTCTGTGTTGGATTCTGGACAGCACCGGCTTGTCGATTTTATATCTCAGCCTAGGAGCATCGGATCAAGGCGTTTCAGGACTCGATTTTGATCTACTCGTCGCGAGGAACACAGTGGTGATTTTTCTGGGATTTTTGGAAATTGTTTCGAAGGTGATAATTAAGCTTTTCTTGGACAGATTGCTACAGGAATTTTGTTGTGGAGATTTTGAGTATGCAGCGGTGTTTTATTTTTATCTTGGCCTACAGGTATCGGATCTGGGCGTTTAAACAGTCGTTTTGGGGCTACTCTTCGCGAGGAACGCGACCGTGAATTTTCTGGATTTTTTTTTTGAGGACCCGAGGAGTGTAGCTGTATCCCCTGGTTGGAGATTTCTGGTAGCTGTTGGCTGGTTTTTACTGTTTTCTTTGGAGAGAGAGAGATCCTTTGTATTTGGAGAGACTGATGTTGAGACTGATGTACTACAGTTTTAGTTTATCTCCTTTTATAGTTGAGAGATGTTGTACTAAGGACATTGTACGATGATTATCTGTATTTGAGGAGATGGATAATTTACTTTATTTCATGTTGTACAGTGATTGGATTTTATTTTACAGCATTTTATTTCTGCTCTGATATTTGCATAGCTTTAGTACTATCTTTTGCAGGTTAGACGCTTCGCCTATGCGGGATTTTGCATAGGTGGCGGATCTGTTGGCGAGCCCGGGTCGCAGTTTCGACCCCGGGGCGTGACACTTGTAGAGTGAGTTTGAGGGAGATGTTTTGTATGTATCTTTAGTGGACAGCTTGTACTTTGGATTTTACTTACTTATTTCAGATAATCAGTTTCCTTTCTATAACATGTAGTTACTTTTGCTCTGATATCTGTTAGCTATAGATTTATTTACAGGGTAGACGCTTCGTCTGTACGGCAGTTTCCGTACGGATGGCGGATCTGTTAGCGAGCCCGGGACGCAGTTTCAACCCCGGGGTGTGACAGATTAGAGTGGTATCAGAGCCTAGGTTATAGGTCATTGAGGACTTAGAGACCCTAGGCTACTTTGGTTGGACAGTAGGATGACTATCGAGAGACGTGATTTTAGCGAGAGTCCTGATTGAGTTTGTAACTCTCCCAGGGGATTGGGATGAGTAATTTTGCATGTTATTTCTCTAAGGGGTCATGTCGGCTGCAGACGACATCACGCTTTGGGATGGGTAACATGTATAGACTCTCGTTTGATTGGTTTGAGCGATTCTTGGTCCTGACGTTTGATTTTGATTGCAGGATCTGCGATGCCTCCGAAACGTCGAGCGACGACTAGGGCACATCCAGCCGCAGATGAGGAGCCCGAGCGGCGGGAGGCTGAGCATACCGAGCAGGGTGAGGTCCACGAGCTGCGGGCTCAGGTAGCCCAGTTGGCAGAGGCGACCAGGCGCCAAGGGGAAAACATGGAGCTTATGATGCGTATGATGGAGCAGAGAGCATTCCCTGCAGCGCCCCCAGCAGGACCTCCAGTCGCGGCGTCATCGACCTCGACTAAGATTGCCCCACTGACAGCTGAGGAGCAGAGGGAGCTCACCGACAAGTTGGCTTATATTAGCCAATTACACCCTCCGCGGTTTTCAGGGCAGAGTTCGGAGCCGTGGGAAGTTGAGAATTGGATTGCGGCAATGGAGAAACTGTTTGACAACCTCTTCATTAAGGAAGAACATCAGGTGCATTTGGGGGCGCACTATTTGGAGAAGGACGCCGAGACTTAGTGGCGTCGAGTCTGCCCAGTTGGACCACCGGGAGTTCAGTTGATGACTTGGCCAAAGTTTCGAGCTTTGCTACGCGGGGCCTATTTTCCCGATAGTGCAAAGCAGAAACTTGAAGGGGATCTTCGACGGTTGCAGCAGGGTAATCGGCCTCTTCAGGAGTATATTCGGGAGTTTCAGCGGTTGCTGAACAGTGTGCCACATGTCGCCCCAGATGAGGCTCAAAGGGTAGACTTGTTTGAGAGAGGGCTGCACCAGGACATTTATCACCTCATTCACTCGCATCGGTCACCGACTCTAGATACAGCCATAGAGCGTGCTCAGTGGGTTTCCCGAGGGACAGTGATTATGTCAGAGAGGGACAGGGCGCCAGGGACCAGCTCCGGGGAGAAGCGCCCAGCACCACAGGACATTGGGCAGTCGAGTAGACCGAGGCCCCCGAGACCGCCACAGTTCCAGCCTCGAGGCCGTGGGACACAGAGGAGGCAGAGGCCTGGGGGTTACCGGCACCCTAGACAGCAGCAGCAGCAACCGCAGCAGCAGAGGCGTTCTTATCGATGTGTGATTTGCGGTGGGCCCCATGCACCCCAGCAGTGTGAGCAGCGTCAGGGCCGGTGTTATCGTTGTGGGCAGCCGGGACACATAGCATGGACTTGCCCGAGAGCAGGGTCGTCAGCACCCTCGACTGCATCGACTCCTCCTTTGCCTTTGCAGGTAGCGGGAGCTACACCGAGTTTTAGCCAGGGGGATCGTGCCACCTCCTCGCGACAGTCAGAGAGACGACCACCTCCGAGCGGGCGAGTATACGCCGCTCAGGTCCAGGATTCCACAGCAGCTGATCAGGTGGTAGCAGGTATTATCCGTATCTCTTCTACTCGTGCTCGAGCACTTTTTGACACTAGAGCATCGCATTCATTTATCAGTAGTACTTTTGCATCTTCGCATGGGTTTGAGATAGGGCCATTGACTCGTGCATTAGAGGTTCAGATTCCTGATCATGTATTGCACGTAGATGAGTGTTGTTGGTCCTGCCCAGTGCAGTTAGGACCCTGGATTTTACCTATTGATCTGTTAGTCCTACGTCAGCTCCAGGATTTTGATGTAGTTTTGGGTATGGATTGGTTGTCCCGGTACTATGCTTCTATTGACTGTAGATTGAGGACAGTGACCCTTCGGGAGCCGGGTCAGGAGGAGTATGTCTATAAGGGATGTCAGAGTTCACTGTTTGCAGTGACAGTATCTTCCGCTAGAGCCCGACAGATGTTGAGTAGAGGCTGTGTCGCTTTTCTTGCGACTGTAGTAGAGGCGCCTACGGCGATGCCCGGACTCGAAGACATCCCTGTTGTCTGCGAGTACCCGAATGTTTTTCCCTCGGAGTTATCTTCTATGACGCCGGACAGAGAGATAGAGTTTGTGATTGATGTAGTCCCTGGAACTACACCAATCTCTAAGGCGCCTTACAGGATGGCACCGGCAGAGTTGAGAGAGCTGAAAGCTCAGTTGCAAGATCTCTTGGATCGAGGGTTCATTAGACCTAGTGTTTCTCCGTGGGGAGCGCCAATTCTTTTTGTGAAGAAGAAAGACAGATCACTCACGCTATGTGTTGACTACCGGGAGTAAAATACAGTGATCGTCAGGAACAAGTATCCCCTTCCTCGGATTGATGATTTATTTGATCAGCTTCAGGGAGCTACGGTCTTCTCGAAGATAGATCTTCAGTCCGGTTACCACCAGTTGAGGGTGAGGGCCGAGGATGTGTCCAAGACCGCTTTCAGGACTCGGTATGGGCATTATGAGTTCACAGTGCTACCATTTGGATTGACTAATGCCCCAGCCGCTTTTATGGATCTGATGAACCGAATGTTTCAGCCTTGCTTAGATCGTTTTGTAGTGGTGTTCATTGATGACATTCTGGTTTACTCCCGAAGTGACACTGAGCACGAGGAGCACTTGAGGGTAGTGCTGCAGCTTCTGAGGGAGAAGAAGTTGTATGCCAAGCTGAAGAAGTTCGCATTCTGGCTTCGGGAAGTTTCATTCTTAGGCCATGTAGTTTCAGCCGCAGGAGTGGCAGTGGACCCGACGAAGATAGATGCAGTTCGGGATTGGCCTAGACCTACGACGGTGACTGAGATTCGGAGCTTCTTGGGCCTAGCAGGCTATTACCGTCGGTTCGTAGAGGGCTTTGCGAAGCTCTCTACTCCCCTCACCAGATTGACTAGAAAGGGGATGAGATTTGAGTGGACTGAGCAGTGCCAGCAGAGCTTCGACGAGTTGAAGCTTCGACTGATTTCGGCACCGATCCTTGCATTGCCAGTTATGGGAGAGCGATTTATAGTTTACAGTGACGCCTCCCACAGCGGCTTAGGTTGTGTTTTGATGCAGCGTGATAGGGTAATTGTTTATGCGTCGCGACAATTGAAGGATTATGAGAAGAATTGCCCTACGTATGACTTGGAGCTAGCCGCTGTTGTTTTTGCTTTGAAGCTTTGGCGACACTATCTTTATGGAGAGCACTGTGAGATCTTCACCGACCACAAGAGTTTGAAGTACTTGTTCACTCAGAAGGAACTCAATTTGAGGCAACGCCGGTGGCTAGCGCTGCTAAAGGATTACGATTTGAGTATACAGTATCACCCCGGCAAGGCCAATGTGGTCGCAGACGCCTTGAGTAGGCGATCAGGACAGACCTTGAGCTTATTGATTACAGAGCAGATGCCGTTGAGGGAGCAGTTGAGGCGACTGGATATCGAGGTTGTGTCCCCTGGGGATTCTGCAAGACTTATGTCCTTAGTCTTGCAGCCCACTCTGTTGGACAGGATTAGGGAGAAACAGAGTGGGGACCCCTATCTTGAGAGGATTAGAGACCAGGTTCAGCGTGGTCCGGGCGGGGACTTTTCTGTAGATGCAGCGGGAGTACTTAGGTACAGGGACCGCTACTGTGTGCCCGTGGACTTAGAGATTAGAGAGCTGATCCTGAGGGAGGCTCACTATACACCTTACACCCTCCACCCAGGGGGGACAAAGATGTATAGGAATTTGAGGGCACAGTTCTGGTGGCAGGGCATGAAGAGAGATATTGGAAGGTTTGTGGCCCATTGTCTAACTTGCCAGCAAGTTAAAGCTGAGCATCAGGTTCCAGCTGGCAAGTTACAGAGCCTTCCAATACCTGAGTGGAAATGGGATTGTGTCACTATGGACTTCATTGTTGGACTGCCGAGTACTCAGAGTGGGGCTGATGCCATATGGGTGATTGTGAATCGATTGACCAAATCAGCCCACTTTCTGCCGATACAGTCGAGTTGGACCTTAGAGAGGTTAGCGCAGTTATATTTAGATGAGATTGTGAGGCTACACGGGGTGCCAGCTTCGATTGTGTCAGATAGGGACTCGAGGTTCACTTCACAGTTTTGGAGGAGCTTGCAGACAGCCTTGGGGACCCAGCTTCAGTTTAGCACCGCCTTTCACCCACAGACTGATGGACAGTCGGAGCGGACCATTCAGACTCTAGAGGATATGTTGAGAGCATGTGTCCTGAGCTTCAGCGGCAGTTGGGATCGACATTTGAGATTAGCCGAGTTCGCATATAACAATAACTTCCAGGCGAGCATTCAGATGGCGCCCTACGAAGCATTGTATGGACGGAAGTGTCGATCGCCTCTATTTTGGAGTGACGTGGGTGAAAGGAAGACATTGGGGCCAGATTTGCTTGTAGAAGCCGAGGAAAAGGTCAGGATCATTCGGCGCTATTTAGTGACTGCACAGAGCCGACAGAGGAGCTACGCAGATAGGAGGCGGCGAGACTTGAAGTTTCAGGTGGGAGATCATGTTTTTCTGAAAGTCTCGCCCTCTCAAGGGATACATCGCTTTGGAGTACGCGGGAAGCTGAGTCCGCGCTTTATTGGACCATTTGAGATTTTGGAGCGCATTGGACCAGTCGCCTATCGAGTTGCGCTACCGCCACGGTTGGCAAGTACTCATGACGTGTTTCATGTATCCGTCTTGAGGAGGTATGTTTATGATCCCTCGCACATATTGGATTTCGCTTCCTTAGAGCTGGACGAGGAGCTGCACTTCCAGGAGCGCCCGATGCGAATTCTTGCTCGAGAGACGAAAGAATTGCGCAATCGGGTTATACCTTATGTAAAGGTACTATGGAGCCACCACGATGAGAGAGATGCCACTTGGGAGCCTGAGGATGAGCTGAGGACTACTTATCCCTACCTGTTTGAGACCCCTTCCTGAGTTTTGAGTTCCTTGGGTACGTTATCCCTACCAGTGTAGTGTTTGAATGACCCCTTCCTTTTTAATTATGTTAGTAATAAATATGATTTAATTAATTAGATAATCTGTGATGTAAAAAATTATTAATTTGATATAAAATAATAATAAATATTTCTTGTAAGGTGTTAGTGTTAAATGTACTGCAAATTAATTTGTTTTAATATTAATTTTGTACTATTTAATATTTATTGTACTTATCTATTAATTAAAAAATATAATTGTATATAAATTCAGTGATAATTATCTAAATTTAATAATGGTGTAATGTTATTGTAACATTACAAAAAATCCCACTAGTAGTTTTAAACAACTAATAAGTAGTGTCAATTAATGATAAAATTACAGTTAATTTTTTTAATTTTATAAAATGAATATTATGGAAAGGGTTATAATGGAAGTGAGAGAGAGAGAGAGCTGAGGGTAAAGAGAGGAATTTTTTTTTTTTTTTGTACCAGGGGGGGATACCTTGTTCGGGGTTGTAAAAAGGGGGGATAGGAATCACAAGATATCCCCCCTTGTACCCCAACCAAACAGAAGCTTGGGTTTCGAGGGCGAAACCTTTAAAGGAAGGAGAGTGTAGAATACCGGATTTTTGGATTGAGCACACCGACTCCACAGATGGGCTTTTTGAGTGAGAAAAGCTGTGAGCATGTGTATTTTCAGATTACAGCGGAGTTCGGGTTGTTCACTTTTCACCTTCGGGCCCTCCGCCGCAGTCCGGAACCTCCCGAACTCCGCTGTAATCTGAAAATACACATGCTCACAGCTTTTCTCACTCAAAAAGCCCATCTGTGGAGTCGGTGTGCTCAATCCAAAAATCCGGTATTCTACACTCTCCTCTCCTTTAAAAGGTTTCGCCCTCGAAACCCAAGGAACTCAAAACTCAGGAAAGGGTCTCAAACAGGTAGGGTTAAGTAGTCCTCAGCTCATCCTCAGGCTCCCAAGTGGCATCTCTCTCATCGTGGTGGCTCCATAGTACCTTTACATAAGGTATAACCCGATTGCGCAATTCTTCCGTCTCTCGAGCAAGAATTCGCATCGGGCGCTCCTGGAAGTGCAGCTCCTCGTCCAGCTCTAAGGAAGCGAAATCCAATATGTGCGAGGGATCATAAACATACCTCCTCAAGACGGATACATGAAACACGTCATGAGTACTTGCCAACCGTGGCGGTAGCGCAACTCGATAGGCGACGGGTCCAATGCGCTCCAAAATCTCAAATGGTCCAATAAAGCGCGGACTCAGCTTCCCGCGCACTCCAAAGCGACGTATCCCTCGAGAGGGCGAGACTTTCAGAAAAACATGATCTCCCACCTGAAACTCCAAGTCTCGCCGCCTCCTATCTGCGTAGCTCCTCTGTCGACTCTGTGCAGTCACTAAATAGCGCCGAATGATCCTGACCTTTTTCTCGGCTTCTACAAGCAAATCTGGCCCCAATGTCTTCCTTTCACCCACGTCATTCCAAAATAGAGGCGATCGACACTTCCGTCCATACAATGCTTCGTACGGCGCCATCTGAATGCTCGCCTGGAAGCTATTGTTATATGCGAACTCGGCTAATCTCAAATGTCGATCCCAACTGCCACTGAAGCTCAGAACACATGCTCTCAACATATCCTCTAGAGTCTGAATGGTCCGCTCCGACTGTCCATCAGTCTGTGGGTGAAAGGCGGTGCTAAACTGAAGCTGGGTCCCCAAGGCTGTCTACAAGCTCCTCCAAAACTGTGAAGTGAACCTCGGGTCCCTATCTGACACAATCGAAGCTGGCACCCCGTGTAGCCTCACAATCTCATCTAAGTATAACTGCGCTAACCTCTCCAAGGTCCAACTCGACTGTATCGGCAGAAAGTGGCCTGATTTGGTCAATCGATCCACAATCACCCATATGGCATCAGCCCCACTCTGAGTCCTCGGCACTCCAACAATGAAGTCCATAGTGACACAATCCCATTTCCACTCAGGTATTGGAAGACTCTGTAACTTGCCAGCTGGAACCTGATGCTCAGCTTTAACTTGCTGGCAAGTTAGACAATGGGCCACAAACCTTCGAATATCTCTCTTCATGCCCTGCCACCAGAACTGTGCCCTCAAATCCCTATACATCTTTGTCCCCCCTGGGTGGAGGGTGTAATGTGTATAGTGAGCCTCCCTCAGGATCAGCTCTCTAATCTCTAAGTCCACGGGCACACAGTAGCGGTCCCTGTACCTAAGTACTCCCGCTGCATCTACAGAAAAGTCCCCGCCCGGACCACGCTGAACCTGGTCTCTAATCCTCTCAAGATAGGGGTCCCCACTCTGTTTTTCCCCAATCCTGTCCAACAGAGTGGGCTGCAAGACTAAGGACATAAGTCTTGCAGAATCCCTAGGGGACACAACCTCGATATCCAGTCGCCTCAACTGCTCCCTCAACGGCATCTGCTCTGTAATCAATAAGCTCAAGGTCTGTCCTGATCGCCTACTCAAGGCGTCTGCGACCACATTGGCCTTGCCGGGGTGATACTGTATACTCAAATCGTAATCCTTTAGCAGCTCTAGCCACCGGCGTTGCCTCAAATTGAATTCCTTCTGAGTGAACAAGTACTTCAAACTCTTGTGGTCGGTGAAGATCTCACAGTGCTCTCCATAAAGATAGTGTCGCCAAAGCTTCAAAGCAAAAACAACAGCGGCTAGCTCCAAGTCATGCGTAGGGTAATTCTTCTCATAATCCTTCAATTGTCACGACGCATAAGCAATTACCCTATCACGCTGCATCAAAACACAACCTAAGCCGCTGTGGGAGGCGTCACTATAAACTGTAAATCCCTCTCCCATAACTAGCAATGCAAGGATCGGTGCCGAAATCAGTCGAAGCTTCAACTCGTCGAAGCTCTGCAGGCACTGCTCAGTCCACTCAAATCTCATCCCCTTTCTAGTCAATCTGGTGAGGAGAGTAGAGAGCTTCGCAAAGCCCTCTAGAACCGACGGTAATAGCCTGCTAGGCCCAAGAAGCTCCGAATCTCAGTCACCGTCGTAGGTCTAGGCCAATCCCGAACTGCATCTATCTTCGTCGGGTCCACTGCCACTCCTGCGGCTGAAACTACATGGCCTAAGAATGAAACTTCCCGAAGCCAGAATGCGCACTTCTTCAGCTTGGCATACAACTTCTTCTCCCTCAGAAGCTGCAGCACTACCCTCAAGTGCTCCTCGTGCTCAGTGTCACTTCGGGAGTAAACCAGAATGTCATCAATGAACACCACTACAAAACGATCTAAGCAAGGCTGAAACACTCGGTTCATCAGATCCATAAAAGCGGCTGGGGCATTAGTCAATCAAAATGGTAGCACTGTGAACTCATAATGCCCACACCGAGTCCTGAAAGCGGTCTTGGACACATCCTCGGCCCTCACCCTCAACTGGTGGTAACCGGACTGAAGATCTATCTTCGAGAAGACCGTAGCTCCCTGAAGCTGATCAAATAAATCATCAATCCGAGGAAGGGGATACTTGTTCCTACCGGTCACTTTATTTAACTCCCGGTAGTCAACAAATAGCCTGAGTGACCCGTCTTTCTTCTGCACAAAAAAAATTGGCGCTCCCCACGGAGAAACACTAGGTCTAATGAACCCTCGATCCAAGAGATCTTGCAACTGAGCTTTCAGCTCTCTCAACTCTGCCGGTGCCATCCTGTAAGGCGCCTTAAAGATTGGTGTAGTTCTAGGGACTACATCAATCACAAACTCTATCTCTCGGTCCGGCGGCATAGAAGATAACTCCGAGGGAAAAACATCCGGGTACTCGCAGACAACTGGGATGTCTTCGAGTCCAGGAATCGCCGTAGGCGCCTCTACTACAATCGCAAGAAAAGCGACACAGCCTCTACTCAACATCTGTCGGGCTCTAGCGGAAGATACTGTCACTGCAAACAGTGAACTCTGACATCCCTTATAGACATACTCCTCCTGACCCGGCTCCCGAAGGGTCACTGTCCTCAATCTACAGTCAATAGAAGCATAGTACCGGGACAACCAATCCATACCCAAAACTACATCAAAATCCTGGAGCTGACGTAGGACTAACAAATCAATAGGTAAAATCCAGGGTCCTAACTGCACTGGGCAGGACCAACAACACTCATCTACGTGCAACACATGATCAGGAATCTGAACCTCTAATGCACGAGTCAATGGCCCTATCTCAAACCCATGCGAAAATGCAAAAGTATTATTGATAAATGAATGCGATGTTCCAGTGTCAAAAAGTGCTCGAGCACGAGTAGAAGAGATACGGATAATACCTGCTACCACCTGATCAGCTGCTGTGGAATCCTGGACCTGAGCGGCGTACACTCGCCCACTCGGAGGTGGTCGTCTCTCTGACTGTCGCGAGGAGGTGGCACGATCCCCCTGGCTAAAACTCGGTGTAGCTCCCGCTACCTGCAAAGGCAAGGGAGGAGTCGATGCAGTCGAGGGTGCTGACGACCCTGCTCTCGGGCAAGTCCATGCTATGTGTCCCGGCTGCCCACAACGATAACACCGGCCCTGACGCTGCTCACACTGCTGGGGTGCATGGGGCCCACCGCAAATCACACATCGATCAGAACGCCTCTGCTGCTGCAGTTGCTGCTGCTGCTGTCTAGGGGGCCGGTAACCCCCAGGCCTCTGCCTCCTCTGTGTCCCACGGCCTCGAGGCTGGAACTGTGGCAGTCTCGGGGGCATCGGTCTACTCGACTGCCCAATGTCCTGTGGAGCTGGGCGCTTCTCCCCGGAGCTGGTCCCTGGCGCCCCGTCCCTCTCTGACATAATCACTTCCCTCGGGAAACCCACAGAGTCTCTATGGCTGCATCCAGAGTCGGTGACCGATGCGAGTGAACGAAGTGATAAATGTCCTGGTGCAGCCCTCTCTCAAACAAGTCTACCCTCTGAGCCTCATCTGGGGCGACATGTGGCACACTGTTCAGCAACCGCTGAAACTCCCGAATATACTCCTGAAGAGGCCGATTACCCTGCTGCAACCGTCGAAGATCCCCTTCAAGTTTCTGCTTTGCACTATCGGGAAAATAGGCCCCGCGTAGCAAAGCTCAAAACTCTGGCCAAGTCATCAACTGAACTCCCGGTGGTCCAACTGGGCAGACTCGACGCCACCAAGTCTCGGCGTCCTTCTCCAAATAGTGCGCCCCCAAATGCACCTGATGTTCTTCCTTAATGAAGAGGTTGTCTGCTTAATTTATTTAATTTATTTAAATTGATTATTTAAATAATAATTAATTAATTATTTAATTTATTTAAATTGATTATTAGTTGAGGTTGTCTGCTTGTTGCAGTGAAGTGAAGTGAAGAGGGATTCTTGGATGATTAATTAAGGTAAATGAAAATGTTATTAGAATGAGAATGATTGTAAGGGAACTATTTTGATTAATTAAACTTAATTAACCTCTACAGCTGCCAAGCACCCAACCCTGTTAAATAAGCCACCCTTAATTGTATATAGTGCCACCTCACCTTCTTCTTCTCCATGCAAGCTGTGGGTTCTGAGAGAAACAGAGGAAGGAAGAAAAGGGAGAAAAGAGGAGAAGAAAAATGAAGAGAAATAAGAGCTCGTGTGTGTGGACTTACTGCTGGTTGTCGAGGGGTGCCGAGCGAAGCGCGCGCGACGGGCTTCGGCAAGGTGCGTTGACCGTGCAGTTTTTTTTTATTATTGAGTTTGAGCTTAGATTTCTTTTTTTTTTTTCTTTTTTTCCTTCTTTTCTTTGATGTGCGTGGGGGGTTGGTGGTTGCGGACGGTTTGTCCGAGGCGAGGTTGGCAGCTGGGTGAGCCGCGCGCGCGCAAAAGCGGCGCGCGGCTGGGGCGAACCGCTACGCGGGCGCGCATGAGCGCCGCGCGCAGCAGGCGCCATGCTGCCGCAGGCGCGCAGCAGAGCGCTGCGCAGCCTGCAGAGAGCGGGCCTGGGCGCCGCGCAGCATGTGCGGGCGCGCCAGGGCGCTGCGCCATGGATCGGACGCGCGCTGCTAGGGCGGGCCGCGCGCGGGCCGCGCGCAGCGCCGCGGGCCCCGCGCGGGCCGCCCCCAGCGCTACGGGCCGCGCGCAGTGCCGCGGGCCCCGCGCGGACCGCGCGACCGCGCGCAGCGCTACGGGCCGCGCGCAGGGCGCGCGCCTACGGGCCGCGCACAGGGCGCGCGCGGCGCCGCGGGCCGCGCGCATGGCGTGCGCGGCGCAGCGGGCCCCGCGCGGGCCGCGCACAGCGCTGCGTGCCACGCGCAGGGCGCGCGCAGCGCTGCGGGGCGCCGCGCGGCTGGCCCTCGCGCGTAGCGCTGCTTGGCGCCGCGCGGCTGAGCCCAGCGCCGCGCGGCAGGCCCAGCGCCGCACGGCAGGCCTGCTGGAGCCGCGCGGCGTGCGCCCTGGCTGCGTGCGGCAGCGCGTGGCCTCGTGCGGCTGGCTGCGCCGCGCTGAAGCCGCACAGGCAGCGGCTTGGCGAGCACGCAGCGACGCGTGCGCGAGCAGTTTTTCGCGCGGCGCGCGACGTTTTCGTCGGCAGAGGCTGTTTTTCGTCGACGAATGCGTGGATTTTGGCCGTGCTTACCTGACCTTGGGTTTTCCTCTTTTCTGACAGCTTGTAGAGCAGTTTTTAGCTTCCTACGTGGCCAGTTGTGTGTGTTTTTCGCCGCGTGAAGCTGTGGGTTAGCTTCGGGACAGCCGTTGAGCGCGTGGTCTTGCAGTAGATCACAGGTGGGTTGGATTTTTCTTCCAAAAATTACGGAATGCCCTCTAATTCTTCAGAATGCACTTTGATCATGTCAAAACAGTACATTTTAGCTGTTAAATAATCTGATAGTTGCCTGGAAAATTATAGAAAAATTATCTGAACCCCGGAATATTTTTAGTAGACCCTTGACACTATATGAAACTAGACTGCATGCTTAGTTGGCCTCATTTAAGCACCTGAATCGTTTTAAAAATCCGAAAGTCCGTTTTATTGAAAAATCGACTTTTAAAAATAGTTTTAAAATTTCTGAGGTTTCTAGAGATGTGGTATGGGTTCGGGGTGCATGTCCTCTCGTGCCGGGGGGGCCGAGGAGATATTTATTGATTATTAGAGCTATTATTTAATTTTTTTAAAGATTTACTAGTGTCGTTGGGGGTTCTATTTGAGCACTTCAGATTGAGTCGTGGAGTTTACTCCGACCTTGACATGAGTATGAGTCGTCTGTTCACTGTGTTTCCGATCTGTTTGATCGTGAATTATAGCCTGCTGTGGCAGAGGTTTTATGCCAGTTGTGAGATACTTGAGTTCGCGGGGTCGCTCCCCGCGAGCTACGCTCCGGATGCGATGATGATACCGAGCCTGATGAGGCTGCGATGTGGTTACTGAGATAGTCTTTGAGGGACCCCCTACGTAAGACCAAGCCCTGTTTGGGCATGAGTGGCAATAGATGAGCGCAGGCTTGACTGGTCCAAAGAGGGAGAGTCATTGAGATTTGGTGATATATGTGGGTGAGTTTCATTGCATATTCATAGACGAGCATTCCATTGAGCATATAGCTGTAGATTTCCAGCTTTCCATATCTATCTATCTATCTTTTTGTTTACCTTACTTGTGCCTCCGGTAGACTTAGTGGGCATACCGTGTGCTTTGAGGACGGTACCCACTGAGAACTACCTTCTGCAGTAGTTCTCACACCCGCTGTGGTGCAGGTTTTCCTGAGGCGGCTGTTCCGACTCCTTCCCGTGCGGAGTCTTCTGATCGAGGTAAGGGCGTGGCCGGCTAGTCGCTTACCCGAGTCTGTATAGCATAGAGGTAGCAGTACCCTTTTGAGTTTCCTCTTTTGTACTGGACACTTGTAGAGTGAGTTTGAGGGAGATGTTTTGTATGTATCTTTAGTGGACAGCTTGTACTTTGGATTTTACTTACTTATTTCAGATTTTCAGTTTCCTTTCTATAGCATGTAGTTACTTTTGCTCTGATATCTGTTAGCTATAGATTTATTTGCAGGGTAGACGCTTCGTCTGTACGGCAGTTTCCGTACGGATGGCGGATCTGTTAGCGAGCCCGCGACGCAGTTTCGACCCCGGGGCGTGACAGAGGATGATTCGATTCGATTCGATTTCAAGGACGATTTTGTATTCCGGATCATCCGGAATTGAAGGATAAGATCTTGACCGAAGTACATAGGACGCCATATACCGTTCACCCCCGGCGGGACTAAGATGTACAAGGATCTGAAACAGACCTTCTGGTGGCCAAAGATGAAGGAGGATGTCACTCGTTTTGTTGCACGTTGCTTGGTTTGTCAGCAGGTTAAGGCTGAGCACCAACGACCTGCGGGAAAGTTACATCTGCTTCCAATTCCGCAATGAAAGTGGGAATGGATTACCATGGACTTCGTCAAGGGGCTTCCACGATCGCAACTTGGGCATGATGCGATTTTGGTCGTGGTTGATCGGTTGACAAAATCGTCACGTTTCCTGCCTATTCATACGACTTGGTCACGAGAGCGCCTAGCTCAGTTGTACATCGACAAGATTGTGAGACTACATGGGGTACCGGTTATGATTACCTCGGACAAAGATACTCGCTTCGTGTCACACTTTTGGAAAAGTCTTCGACAGGCAATGGGAACCAAGCTCAGTTTTAGTACGGCATTTCACCCCCAAAGTGATGGACAGTCGGAGCGAGTGATACAGACTTTAGAGGATATGCTCCGAGCTTGTGTTTTGGATTTTGGAGAGGGATGGCACCGTTACTTGCCGTTAGTGGAATTTGCTTATAATAACAGCTTTCAGACAAGCATTCAGATGGCACCGTATGAGGCGTTATATGGGCGCCGGTGTCGATCACCTTTGTGTTGGGACGATTTGACGAAACAGAAGCATCTAGAGCCGAACTTGGTGGAGGAAACGGAGGCAAAGGTCCGTTTGATTAGACAGCGGTTGCTAACCACACAAAGCCGGCAAAAGAGTTATGCGGGCCGGAGGCGACGAGACTTGGAGTTCCAAGTCGGGGAGCATGTGTTGCTCAAAGTATCACCGTCCCGAGGAATCCGGCGGTTCGGTTTGCGAGGCAAACTGAGCCCGCGATTCGTGGGACCATATGAAATCCTTGAGCGGATTGGTCCGATAGCGTACCGTTTGGCCTTGCCACCTAGTCTTGAGAAGATACATGATGTATTTCATGTATCGATGCTTCGGAAGTATGTGCCTGACCCTTCACACGTGATCGATGTTTTTTCGGTGGAACTACAAAAGGATTTGAGTTTTGAAGAAACACCGGTGCGGATTTTGACAAGAGAAGAGAAGAAGCTGCGAAAAAGGTCAATACCTTATGTGAAGGTTCAATGGAGTAACCATGAAGAAAGGGAAGCCATATGGGAATTGGAATCAATGATGAGAGAATGTTATCCGGATTTGTTCGCTATAGATTTGAGTTAAGTTTCAGAGACGAAACTTCTTTAAAGGAGGGAGTGATATAGTGTCCACGGTTTTCGTTCGGTATCACTTTCGGTATTCACGATATTTTTCTACGTATTTTTGTTATGTCTTTTTGGTCGGATTTGTATTCCATTATGTAGAGCTCGAAAAATGAAAAACGGTGGTGCGATCGGCTCTAAATTCCGGTAAGCGGAACTCCCGATGTGATATTTCTTAAGTTGATGTAAATGAGGGGTTTAAAACACTCATTTCGACCTATGGGTGCTTTGGGATCCGTGCCAACATACGATGTGCTTTTCGAGGGATATAGAATACGAACCGAGGGAGAAACGGTTAAATCAAAAGATTTGGTTTGTTACAAAAAAATTTGGTTTGTTAGGAAGCGGTTATTATTTTGAAATCTCTTAAAAATAGTAGAACTGGGGATCGGTTTCTACTTTATACATCAAAAAGAGAGAGAAACAAGAAAACATTCGTTTCTGGTAAATTGTAACAAGAGAGACCATCGTCTTCTTCCTCGAAGGGTTCGTCGGAGATCGGGAGCGAGAATCGGCATCGTTGTGGGGCGACGGAGGAGGGAGCACCGACCGTTCGGGAGACCGGAAAGCGGAGGACGGAGCCAGGGATCGTACCGTCACCTTCACCGACAAGGAGGTGTGTTTTGATGGTTTTCATTATCTCTCGCAAGGTTTCGATAGTGTTTTCATTGATCTTGTCGGGTTCTTGGAGCCGTTGGTTGAAACGGTCGTCATGTGCGATATTGGTGTTGGCACCGTTGAGGGTGGACGGGAGGCCGCCGCCGCCGTCGCCATGCTTGGGAGGCCGCCACCGCCGTTGTAATGAGAACGGGAAGCCGCCGCCGCCAACCGTAAGGCAACACCACCGCATAACACGGGACACCGAAACCGGACCGCTGAGGGGCACCGCCGCCGGGGCGTCGCCCGCATGCGAGGCGCCACCCCCATGCGGGTGCGCCATGTGGGGCGCCACCCGCGAGACAGGGGATGGCCGTGCCGTCGTTGCGGGGTTTGCCAGGGCATCGCCGTTCCGCTATGTGTTGGGTTGAGCATCGCTTTGACGAGCATTGTTTTATCGGATGCATCGCCGAAACACCGTTTGGAACCCCAACATGTGTTTTTCCGTTGCGATGATATTTTTAACGACGGTTTTTGGTGTAGTTTGTGTTCGGCCGAGATTTGAGGTGATTATGGGAGTTTTCACGCATCGTTTTCTTCGCCGTTTGAGGTGGGTAATCTAACTAAGGTAGGGGATGTTGTTGGACCATGGTGTCCGGCCCTCCTCTCCCTTTTATTTTAAATTGTGTTTTGGCATAACTTGTTTGAGGAAAAGGAAGGACAAGGTAATGGTTGTTTAGCAAAATTGGTACATACAAAAAGAGGATAAGGCAAGACGCATGACATTATCGGGTACAACTACCACGATATAGTCTACGGTTACAAGTTTTGAGGCTCATGGCGCTATCACGTACACCAGCGGTTTGGCCACCACAAGGGTGTACTTTTCCGGAGAAGTTGATCTAATAACCCGTGAACTCTACGTGGGGATTACGTAAGAGCCTTCTAAGGTGATAAGAGGAGGGTTAGAAGAGCACCAAAAGATTGAGCAAGATTGGTTATTCCTTAGGTCTACGGACTAAGGGATGGTATAAGTGGAATGAATGTTTCGATTTCCGGTTTGTTGTCCTATTTACTCTTTGTACGTAGTTATCGTATATCATGATTATGTTATTGATTATTTCCTTTCCTATATTTTGGTCACTAACTCCCACCATGTGATAGGATCCAGCGGGGACGGAGGAGAGGCATTGGCTCACGAGTGACATTGCATTTGCGTCATTTCGGTGACCCCTTTTTACTCCTCTTTTGTTTTTACACTATGTGGATATGATTGGCATGATATTTGAACTCGTTTGTGGATTATGTGATATAAACATTTGGAACGTTGGAACATGGATGCCATAATAATGTGGGATAATAACTTTTTTAATTCATTCTTATCTTGTGATGGTTGGATGTGCAGTTGGAGGTTTGAAAAGATAAAATGATTGCGAAAACGGATTTCTAAAACAGAGTGTCGGATGGACACTATTTTAAAATCTTGTGGCTTTTATCCTTTCAAATTGGTGTATGCCGAGTAGGTGATTTTCCTTTGAATGATGTACGAGTTTATGTGACCCCTTGTGTGAGAATGTGTATGCTAAACTAGTGGTTTGGTGATTCTATGTTGTGCGACGCCGTGCATATACAAAGGAGACTCTGTCCGTTTGTGTAGTTACCTTGTATGTGTGGCAGGTATGGGCACGTACCGGTGGATAAAGACTTTTAGAAAAAAAATTGGGATGTTTTCCGCTTTCTGATCTACCCTCGCGGCGTGACACTGTTAGTGTGACCGATTGTGATGGTTGCGCATGCGGGACCGAGTTGTCCGGCTCGGGTTGATTGGGTTATATCTCGGCAATTATCTTTCAGTAATGCATGCATATAACTGTTGTTATTATTCATTACAGCATTAGAGGCATTGTAGTGGTAGTTTCTCTTTATCAACAGCTTATCTCTTTTTCTATCATAGTAGTCCTGTTATCTAGTGCCTCTAGTAGACTTAGTGGGCAGACCATTGGGCTTAGAGACGGTACCCACTGAGAACTACTGATTGATGTAGTTCTCATACCCGTTGCGGTGTTTACTTTTCAGATGTACCTGTTCCTGCTTCAGCACGTACGGAGGTTGCTAATCGAGATAAGGGCGTGGCTGACTAGTTCCTTACCCTGCATTTTGTGAGAGTTTAGAGGTACCCTAGTGGATGTTTATGTATTTAGCACTGTGCAGTCTAAGACTCTATGATGTATTATTATTTTGGAAGATGGATTATGTATTTTATTTCGGATTTACAGTTTATGTCTTTTATTGTAGCTAATTTACTTTCCAGCTCTAATATCTGTATAATTGTTATTTACACTATCTTTTGCAGGTTAGACGCTTCGCCTATGCGGGGCTTCCCGTATGGGTGGCGGATCTATTGGCGAGCCCCGATCATAGTTTCGACTCCGGGGCGTGACAAAGACATTACATATTTTTGCCATTGAGAGAGAGAGGACGAAACCTAAAACGCGAGTTATCAAAAGGCCCTTTTCGGTAGTGGAACAAACCCTCAGTGCACCCTCAACGCGCTCCGTTCTAAAGTGAGGAGGGTCGTGTTGAGTTGAGTTGGCATGGATTAAGGTTTGGAAAAATTGCTTGCTCTTTTCCTAAATTCTGGATTTGAGAGAAACAAAATTATAAGGTGGGTCCCGCCTCCATTGGAAAAAGATGGGGGGAGAGAAAAAGCCATGACGTTTCATCAAAAAGAAGTTGATGAGGGTGAAGAAGGGAAAAAATTATGTAAATAATTAAATAGCACATTGATTATAGGAGTTGAATAGAGAGCAAAGGAGAGGAAAAGTCGTATCCGTTAAATAGAGAGGAGAGGGGAGGAAAAATCATGGTGTTTCATCACATAAGAGTTGGTGAGGGTGAAGAAAAAATTGCCACATGGCAAAAAGTATTGGGGATTCATAGATTTGTAAAATTAACAGTCAATTCATCTGGTTTCAATTGCTACAAAGTAATATAATTTATAAATTTAATAGAAATATTAATAATTTTGATAAAATCTCAACTTAGCTAAAATCACTCAATATCAAAAAAAAAAATTAAAAATTGAGGGATCTCAACAAAAAAGTTATAGTTCGAAGCTATTTCAGAATAGCTATAATTGAAATGCAGGTATTGAAGGTATTGAATAGCAGGGGTGGTCACTAGCTTACGAGGTTGCAGGATCATTTTTTCTTCGATGGTTCGATTATTTATACTTTGAACCATGTGTATAACCGCCGATTTTAGTAATCGACGTGATCTAAAGAGAATCATCGCATATCTCTCAACTACTTCCTTTTGAGTCGATTCTCCTCAATGGGATAGTAGCTGTTTTTCGCCCATGTTCATCCCCCCCTAAGCGGCGCGCCGAAGCGTAATCTTCGGCGCTTTCCAATGCTAGGCACCACTTGCCTTTCCGGAGTTGGTTACGAGATTCGCGCCCGAATCTCGTACTCTTTCCATTCAGGGTGGTCTTTCTTTTTATGGCTCGAGCAGCCGAGAGTTGACCCCGGTCTCGTCTCTTTCCTCATTCAACTGAGGCGGTCTGATATTTGCCTTCGGCCGACGTCGGTCCTGGATGAGACGATAACCTTTTTATTGGCCGCTTCTCCTATCGGCTGATGCCTTTAACCGATGGCGTGCGCCACGTGTCGCACTCTTACGCGGCGATATTTTTGACCTCAACAATAATATAGTTTTATGACTTCAACACATGTTATTAATGTCTTGTTATGGACCTTCTTTATATTCTGGGATTTTTCATATTTTTTTATTTTTCTTTTTGTTGGTTGTGGGTGGGACAATGGGAGCGATAACGCTGGGCTTTAATATCTTTCTTCTCTTTATGTCTTTCTCTCTTCTAGTTCCGGTTCACAAAAACCTACTCCTTCAAAGCCCTTTCGAACTCTTATCATAACACTATGGAACACAGCTATAGGAGATCAATAGCGGTTTTGATTCATGATTCAACCAAGAAATATATTCAGAGGAGAAATTTTTCTTCGCTTTATTATTCTGATCTTTTTTATTCTTATGTCTAGTTGGATTTGACCCTGCATAGCAATATTGCTAGCATATTTACAGTCTGTCGCTATAGACGGCTTGGGCATGAATTAAAGGCATGGGTCCCCTTGCTTGCTGTCCTTTCTTTGTGGAACCTGATAGCATATTTTTGTGTAGCCACCTTCATGATAAATTCTTGTAGATTTGCTATAGGTCCTCTATTTTTATTAGACCATAATTTAAAAAATTCTGAAATATATTTCATTGAAAAAAAATTTCATTATCCTATTTTAAACTTTATTAGATGCCGCATAAGTTACTCTTCCATTTATAGAATTCTGTGTGACATGTAGATCATTGAAATATTTTGGGAGTAAATTCACTGGAATAAATAGTTTTCTGCTAACAAATTAATTAACCTGTACTTGATGTTGTAAATTGTCTTTTCATTGAAGTTGTCTATTTGTTGCAACGTATATCTCTACATATTTCTGACTTGATCATTGCTAGGAGAGAGAAAGTAGGTAACTTAAAAAATCCATGTACCATTAGCCTCCTTAAGCTTAAGATTACATTTTGCAGCTGGAGAAGGACCAAGAGAAGAGAAAGGGTTCTGGCGTGAATTTGAAGTCATATGTTGCCCTAACCATTATTAAGCTACCAGCAATATTGGGGAAAAAACTATGAAAATTAAGAATTCAATGAGGCAAGAAAACTGTTAAAAACTTTTAATATGAAAGAACAACAAAATTAGTCCCCACGTCATACACATGACTTCCTCATAAATCATAACTAAAGTTGGTTCTCTAAAAAGGATGCACATGCGACCGCAATAGCATGCATCAAATTTCAAAAATTGGCAGGCATCTGCCAATTGCAAACTGAACATTGTGAAATCTGACGAATCTACTCAATGAACATAAGAGATACACATACTGGTCGAGTAAATCTAAGCCTCGTATCTCAATAGGAAATTAAAACTAGCGCATACTAGTACCGACTTAGGAGACAAGCACGTGACAAGGCTCCATAGTTCCAAGCAAATTGCCAACAACCCCTCTAAAATAACCCTTTGCGACTTAATTTCCAAACAGCTACATAGGAGAAAAGTAAAAATAAGACATCACTTTATTCCTCAAGAAAAAACCCTCAGAAATTCTATGCTGCAAAAAGGAACATCATGTACTACACCATCAGTCTATTTTTCTCTATTAATACCTAATTATAGTGTCCTTACTAATGCATTGGAAAAAACACTTCAATACAAAGGGATTGGGCGGAAGAGCATGCCTTTTATTATGCACTGAATCCTCTTGATGTGGTTTTCATTTTTTTTCCATTGTTCTTTCTTTCCTTTAGGTTAGACTAGTTCGAGTTTGGCCACTAAACTCCTAAGTAGTGGTTGAGTGTGAAAATTAAGAAGTTAAAATGGTATATTTTTTTAGGTAAAAGTGCATAAAACTTACCTCAACTATCACCCATTTGACTATGACTATCTAACCTTTAATAATTTTTATTTTACTACTTGACTTTTTAATTTATTTGATTTGAGCCAACTAGTGACTATTTAGTTTCAAATTTTGAATGTGTGCTTTATCTTTACGTGTTTAGTTATTATAATTGGAGCAATTTACGTAACTACGAATTTATTAAAATAAACAGTTAGCTTAAATTTTATATCCTAAGAGCCATCAAATCACTTAAATCAAATAAATTGAAAGATTGAATACTAAATTAAAATTTTGAAAGATTTGATAGCAAAATTAAAATGGTATATTATTCTGACAAGTTTTATAAATTTTTACCTACAAATAAATATCCCTAGTAATGAATTGAACATAGAAATGCCTTGTGTTTTGCATTACAAACAAAAAAATGATAACAATAGTAATTACTAAGCCTGAAAAAATGTCGACGAAAAGAATAAAAAATAGAGGAAAAGAGCAAGAAGGTAATTGGCCTTACTCGGTGCCCTTGAGGCGAAGTATGCGGAACTGCTGGGGGGAGAGAATGGCTTTCCACTCCTCCTCAGATTTCTGAACTGGGCCCGACGACGACGACACGGACACTACCATCAGCCTCCTGCTGCTCGGAGGAGCGAAGATCCCCACTTTTCTCCCAAGCACACAGTACCAGAGAGAGGAGCTGAGCATGGAGGAGGAGGAACGGGTGGCATTTGTGAAGGATTTGGGGGGGATTAGGAGGGGAGTAGTACGGGGACAGAGGGCTGCGACTGGGCTGGTAGCCGGGCGGGGCGCCGCCATCCTCGACAGTTGGTGGGCTGCCATCCTCGCTCTTCTTGTCAGCTCGCCCCTTCCTCTTCCTTCGTCTCTCTCCGACCGACCGCTCTTATTCGGATGCAGTCCCGAATTGCATGGTTCAAAATAACGCCCGTCAGCACTCGAGCGAGAACAGCGATTTTCCTAGATTTAATTTTTACTGGATTAATTTTAGTTTCAAGAATTAATTTGGTTAAAAGTTGTACAGCAACTGATTCTAGCAAGAAAATAATTTTTTTGAGGTTTTGACATTTTTTTTTTTTTTTTGTAAATAATAAATTTGTTTGTTAAATTTTATTTTAAAATTTGAATTTCATTATAAAATTTTAAATGTTGAATTTAAAATCTAAAGTAAAATTTTAAATTTGATATTTAAATTTAAAATTTAAAATTTAAAATTTTAAAATTTAATATGCAGAATTTAAAAATTTAAAATTTAAAATCTAAAATTAAATTTAAATGGGCTATTTGAGGTTTGTTTGACCTAACTTTGAGGAATAGTGCTGATGAAAAGGTACTACTTAAAATAGTGTAGTGCTGAAACTATATAGGGTTAGGTTAATTTTATTATAAAAGTATTGTGGATGTGAAAAGTTGTTTGTTAAAATTTAGATAAATGATAATAAGCTAATATAAAATATAAAATAGATAAATTTAATTAAATGATAATTTTAATTATTTTAAATTAACATCCCTTTAATTTTTCATGTTTTAAAATTTTTAAAAAATTGGTCAATTAAATTAACAATTTTGTTAAATTTTTAAAAATTTTGATAAATTTATAACTTTTTAACCGCTTTTTATTAAATAAAATTAAGACAATTAATGCCACCTTTAATAAAATTATTATATTCAATATTCAAATTAAAAAAAATAAAAGTTCAAGAGGAGTTAATTTTGAGTAGATAATTGAAAATATTGGATACTTTTCTGTAATTTTGAGTTGCGGGCTGCCTTGGGATGCGTTAGTTACTTGTGTTCAGTTTAGCACAGATCTTGAGCCCCCGCAATGTTTGAATATAGTTTCCAAATAAAACGGGTCGACAATTTGCCGAAAACCGCACTGAAATTCAAGTATTGCTTCTCCGACACATATGAATCTAGGACAATCAGTCCGGAGGTCGTACACTACTTTGTGCATGCTGCCTGAGGTAGCACGAATGCACACTTTGCATAAGAACCCCCAAGCTAATTACTATTTGCACAAGTTACACTATAAATAAGGTTTTATGGATCTCTTACCCACTATTCCCTATTTGGAATCGAACCAACAGCGCCAGATCAAAGATCTCGACATTCTGAATCTCGTGCTCGCTGTCCGGAATGAAACCGCGCATCGGGGAGTGTGTCGGAGGAAAAAGAAAAAAAAAAAGTGGTGATTTTGATATTCTCGGGAGCAACAGCGACCATCTAGCGATTGAAGGCCAATCAGGCTGCAACGAAGGGGAGCACGGCTCTGTAAAGGTACCTAGAAGGGTGGTCATGCTCCACTGTCGGGGTGTCACCGATGCTCTGGGTGGCCGGACAAGGGAGCTCGGCCAAGGACACTTTAGCCCGAGCAACAAGATTGGAGTAAGAAGTCTCCTTCATGCTTCGGGCGGCAAGGGGTAGCGTGTGCCGGCCGAAAGATGTTTGTGCCCGATGAAAGAGGGTCCAAGGATATGGCGGCGCTAGAGAGCCCGCAGCCCGCTAGGGTTGAGCCCGACCCCTAGTGGCGGCCAAGGGACTTTGGGATGGCTCCAATGGGGTGCTCGGAGTCCCAAGCGACAACAGTGGGGTGGCGGTGGCCGCGGCGACACAGGGATCTAAGCTGTGGCCCGCTTAGGAATCCTCAGGCTCAGATTGAGCCTGAGCCCTAGCGGTGGCCAAGTGGTGCCAGGCGGCGCAGGCAGGGTGTCCCGAGGTCGCCGGGAGTGGACCACGATGGTGGGGAGCGGCGGCGGGGCTGATCTAGAGGTGGTCACCGAAGTCTCAGGTGGTGGCTGCGACAGTTTGGAGGCGGCGCGGCCATTAGTAGAAGAACTCGGGCCACCCATGCATGAGAGAAGGAGAGAAAGAAGGGTAAACCCGAGATTATCTAGGGTTAAGGTGGCCGAAGGTGGATAGCCGGAAGTCAGGGTTGCGCCGTAGGGTTCCTCTGTTGGTGGCGGTTGGGTGAAGGAAGAGACAGAGAGCTAAGGTTAGCTCCCCCCCCCATCCCACCCCACCCCAAACCCGCCAGCCAGCCAGCCAGCCACCCACCCACCCACCCACCCACCCAATGTATATATAGTTGAAAAATGCAACAAGATGCATTTATGTCCCTCATTTGTCTTTATTTTTAATCGGGTCCTTCACAGCGCGCGCATCTTACGCGTAGGAACCTCTTCGTCGAGTTTCACGCGAAACGGTACAAAAAATATTGCACATTTTTCATAAAAAATGCTAAAAAAGTCTCATTTGCGTTTTTTCGTGGTTTCGCTTTGCCAAAATCGAAATCGAAATCGAACTTCACTAGGACGTTCAGCTCGATCTGACCGTTCAAGTAGCGATTTTGTTTTTGTCACGCCCTAGGGGGTAAACCAGAATCCGAGCCCACCAACAGATCTGCCGCATAAACGGAAAGCCGCGCGCACACGAAGCGTTAGTAACCTGCTCAAGTATAAAGAACCAAACAACCGAGCAAAACAGAGCTACAAGTAAAAATAAACATAAGACTAAAACTGTACAATAAAACTCTAAGATACAAAATACATATCTCAGAAGTAAATAATAATTCAACCAGCTTGCGAAAAGCCAGTCCTAAAAGTATTGTAGTCTGAAATGCTAAAGCAACATAGGGTGTGATGATTCGGATCTTCACAGAGCTTTTGCAGTGTGATCAGCGACTTCTAGAGGCTTATTTTGTGTAGTGGAGATGGTTGTGCGCAAATCGGACCTCAAGATTGTACCCTTCGCGAAAACTGGATCAAGTTTACCTACGGATGCCTTCGGCGAATTTTATAAGTGGATTTTAGAAAAACAGATATCGAATTTGGACTCAGCGTGCGAAAATGATGAAAATCGGCTATTTACTTGTATTTTTCGGGATCCGGACGCCGTAAAACGGATTTTTGGGCTCATGTTACTATTCCGGGCTGGCGGGCAGCTCCGACGACGGCGGGCAAGCACCGACGACGGCGGGGAGGCGCCGGAGCGCGGCGGTGCGGCAGCGGGTAGGAGCGGGGCGGCCACGGGCAGGCGCGGGCGCGGGCAGGCCGGTCCACGGCCCATGGCGCGTGCACCGGGACCAGCGAACGCGGGGACGTTGCACGTGGCAGCATGTGATTAGTCAGATCGCGTGCATCACGCCACAATCACTGTGGCGGCGCCATGTGGTGGCATGTGATTGGCCGACATCTTCCGGAAGACCCGGTGCGTAGACCGCGACCGGCCACGTGTCACGCTGCGATTGGGGGGTGCAAGTCGTCGCACGTGAGTGGGGCGCGCGGAGCATGAGGCGGCGGGACACGTGGCGCAATTTGGACGATTCGGGTGCTGCGGGCTGGTGCTGCGGATGACCGCCACTTGGATTCGGGCGCGCACAGTAACTTTCGGGCGGGAGAATCCAGCCCCTTGACCAGAAATAGTAGTCTTTTGGATTTCAGCTATAAATAGGCCATTTTGGGATTCTTTTGAGGGCCTTTTGAGATCCGTTTTGGGAGCCGTTTTCAACAATGAGCTTCTTTTTCGAGTCTTCTTCGCTTCTTGGGGTTTTGGAGGATTTTTGGAGATCGTTTGATATTTTCCCTACCCGATCTCGCTAGTTGCGACGTTTCTTCGACATCGATCTTTTCTATCGACTCTTCGTCCGCAGGCTCCCTTGAGCTGAGTTCTTGGAGTTTTTTATCGATTTCTATGGCGGTGTTTCCATGACAGGTAGGCCTTCGAATTTGGTACCCATTGCTCTTCTCCTTTTTGAGTTTTTATGGGAGTTCTCATAGCATCTTTAGACCCCCTTTTTCTGCGGCATATTTCTGGACAGCGGAAGAGTGATCTTGCATTTTCTTGGTCTACGGGTGGCGGAATTTGGTGTTTAAGGACTCGATTTATATCTACACTCATGAGGATTACAGCCGTATTTTTCTTGAAATTTTTGGAGGGCATCTCGCAGGAGTTAATTTCCTATTTTGTGGACAGATGTGAGATGAGGTTACTGTTTTGAGTGATTTGAGCTTATCGCGGTGTTTAGCTTGTATCTCAGTGACCGGATGGAGTTTTCTGGTGATTTTTGGTTCATTGGAACCATGGGAACGTGAGGATTGTGCACGTTAAATCTCAGCTCATTTGGACTCTGGACCGACGTGCGCATCCAGGTGGGTTGGATTTTTCTCCAAATCGACGGACTGTTTTCTAATTCTATCTGTAGCGAACATACATGATAGATATGTGTTCTATGTTGTTTGAGATATATACATGGCATAGTTGGGGACTTATTTATAGTTCAGGATACATGCATGGCATAGTTGGGGACTTAATTACTAATCATGATATATGCATGTTATAGTTGGGGATTCATTATTGTTCTAGATGCATGCATGCTAGAGTTAGCATTCTGGGTATTTGTTATGTTGTACGTTTAATTATGTAACCTTGACTAGCACTCCGTCATATATTTGCATATTTAACCAGACTAGTAGAAAACTATGTGATGATCCGGATCTTCACAGAAGCGTGTTCAATGGCTTTTGGAGGCCTATGATGTGTGATGGATATGCATGGTTGCGCGCAAATCGGACCTCAGGATTGGACCCAGCGTGAAATTTGGATTAAAATTACTTATTCGGATGCCTTCGTCAAATTTTAGAAGTAGAATTTGGCAAAACGGATATCGAATTTGGACTCAGCGCGCGAAAATAATGAAAAATGACTATTTACTTGTATTTTTCGGAGCCCGGATGCCCAAAAATGGATTTCGAGGCATGAAGTACGGTTCCGGCAGGCCGGGGCAGCACCGGCGGCGGCGGGCAGGTGGCAGAGCACGGCGGTACGACCGCGGGCAAGTGCAGGTGCGGCCGTGGGTAGGTGCGAGCAGCGCGGGAAGGCGCAGAGGCACGGGCAGGCTGGTCCACGGCCCAGGCGCGTGCACCGAGACCAAGAAAAAGGTGCAGTGCCACGTGGGAGCACCGGATTGGCTGGGCTGCGTCGCGGCGGTAGGGCGGCGCCACGTGTCACCCTCTAATTGGCCGATAAGATTCGGAAGACCTGGTGCGTGGACCACCGCGTGGACCGTGCGTGAACCATAACCCGCCACGTGGCGCGCTCCCATTCGCGGGCGTAGCCGCCAGGTGTGCACCGGGCGCACGGAGCAAGTGGGAATAGGACACGTGGCAGCATCCCAATGTTTCGGGCGCTGGGCGGGAGCCGCCCGGATGGAGCCACGTGTCCGGGCACTCGCGGATCCGGATTCGGATCCGGGCGCCCGAATCCACCCGCAAGCCTAGTCTTCCTTGGATTCCAGCTATAAATATGGCATTGTGGGCTTCATTTTTGGGCTTTCTGAGATCCGTTTTGGGAGCTGTTTTTGACATTGAGTTTCTTCTTCGAGTCTTCTACACTTTTTGGGGTTTTGGAGAATTTTTGGAGATCATTTGATATTTCTCCCTACCAGATCTCAAGAGTTGCGACGTTTCTTCGACATCGGTTTTTCCGTCGGCTCTTCGTCTGTGAGCTCCCCTGAGCTGATCGTTTGGAGTTTTTTGCCGATTTTTGTGGCAGCAGTTCCACGACAGGTAGGCCTTCGATTTTGATACCCATTTCTTTCCTCTGTTTCGAGTTTTTATGGGAGTTCTTACAGCATCTTTAGATCCCTTTTTTCTGCGACACTTTTCTGGACAGCAGAGAAGTAATCTTACATTTTCTCGGGCTACGGTTGTCGGAACTAGAAGTTTAAGGACTCAATTTCTATTTACACTTTGCAAGGATCGTAATCGTATTTTCTTGGATTATTTGGAGGGTAGCTCGTAGGGGGTAATTTCCTGTTTTGTGGACTGATGTGCAAGAGGATTACTGTTTTGAGTGATTTGACCTTACCACGATGTTCGACTTATATCTCAATGACCGGGAGGAGTTTTTTGACAATTTTTGGTGCGTTGGAATCGTGTGAACTTGAGGAACACTCACGTTCAGTTTCAACTTTTTCAGACTTCGAATTAGCGAGTTCCAGGTGGGTTGGATTTCTTCCAAAACTAGTGGACAACATACTAATTCTATGTTATAGTATGCATACATGATTAATAAGTACTCTTTTTGTGGACCAAGATGCAAGCATGATTAATTAGTAAATCGTCTATCTCTTGTGATAACGAAATATTGGAACTTTGACTAGCACCCCGTCATATGTCTACATGTATTTGACCAAACTAGTAGAAAATCCTCACATAGGCTAGTTACCTTCATGTTCTAGATTTTTCCCACACTTTGTTTTATTTATTCCTTGGACTTGGAGTTTCTCCTCGCCCGGTTAGCGGGCCGAGTGGTCGGGTGTTACGGAATTTGAGTTGGCGTATTTCGTGAATGTGTTAAGTCTTGAAGATTGAAGATGAAGAAATTTTGGATCGTCTACCTCAATCTCAAGAAAGAAGAATTCAAAAGGATCAGGTACGTTTAACTAAAGAATTTTGATGATCCGAATACTTCTTATAGTGTAGAAACACCTGGAAGAGGTTTTAATTGCTTATTCATCAAAAACTGGACATGGGACATGTTCAGGATCCGGATCGTGGCTTTCAATCCGGATCCCGAAAGGTGTTTGTTCATACACTGGTTCAATCCGGATCGCAGCACTCTCTGATCCGGATCCCGAACACTAGTTTTACCTGTGTGCTTCTTCGATCCGGATCAGGAATTGCAATCCGGATCCCGAACATGATATTCTGGTAAAACTGTATGAACGATCCGGATCGGGGACTACGATCCGGATCCCGAACAGGCAATTTTCTGGAAATCGTCTTTGTGCTTCTGCAATCCGGATCGCCAGATCCAATCCGGATCGCCGTCGGGATTTCTTTCCAGAAAAGGCTGTTTTTGATCCGAATATTCTTCCTAGGGTTTCTAACCTATAAATAGCCCTTCCATTTCATTTCTAGGGCATCCGCAATAGATCGGCTGATTAAGAAAAGATAGCCGAAAAGAAAAATCCACATATATAGAGAAGAACGGAAATCATTAGATCTATTCTATGGTTCTTCATCTATATTGATTGATTTGATTCTAGGTTTTCCATACTCACATTTTGAGTAGAATCAAATCAATGAATACTTAGATGGTATTTCCGATCTATCTTTAATCTAAGTATTCGGCGGATCATCACCACCCAAACAAACAACGATTTACCCAAAATCGGCGCGTGGACTCGCGTGGCCTTGTGGATTCAAGGTGCAACCGCTCTCGTGGATTCGGAGCGAGGTACGTTCGTGGATTCGAAGCGTGCCATTGGGTGAAGACCGTGGATTCGGTTGGACGTCGTGGACTCGACGTTGGACGCTGTGGATTCAGCGTTGGGCGCGGATCGTGGATTCGAGAAGCGTCGTGGAGCGAGCGGAGAAGATCTACTAGGAGCGTATGGTAAAAGGTTGAGTCGTCTGTGAGTACGTTATATCACCTTGTACGTGTGTTAATTCTAGTGGATTTCGCCGTGTTATCGGTCCCGTGGTTTTTTACTCCGGTTTGGAGTTTTTCCACGTAAAAATCTTGCGTGTTCTTTTATTTTTCCGCATTGGGTTTTATCGCGCAATGATTTTTTGAGTGTTTATTGTTTACACCTATTCACCCCCCTCTAGGTGTTTTTTCCCCTATTTAGATCCTTATTAACCTAAACCCAACAAGTGGTATCAGAGCGGGAATAGGGTTGTAAACAATGGTTGAAGGTGGAAACATCAATCGACCCCCTTTCTTTGATGGAACAAATTATGCGTACTGGAAAGTACGGATGAAAGCTTTTTAATTTCCATCGACGAAAGGGTGTGGCAATCAATTGAATTAGGATGGTCTAATCCAACTGAAATTTTAGATGATGTTCGCACCTTAAAACCTAGGTCGAAATGGACCAAGGAAGAGATAGACTTATCTTCTTACAATGGCAAAGGAATTAATGCTCTATTTAATGCTTTGTCACAAACTGAGTTCTCTCGCGTCTCGGCATGTGAGACTGCGAAAGAAATCTGGGATGTTCTTCAAGTTACGCATGAGGGAACTAACTTAGTGAAGATTCAGAAACTGCAAATGCTCACGAGCAAGTTTGACTCTATCTCTATGGCAGAGAATGAATCCTTCACTGACTATTACACACGATTGCAAGACATCGTGAACTCATGTGCTAACTTGGGAGAGAAGATTCCAGAATTTAAAGTTGTAAGAAAAATTCTAAGAACTCTTCCTGAACGATTTCGCCCGAAGGTCGCAGCCATTGAAACAATTAAACACCCGGACGAAATGCGTGTAGAAGAATTAGTAGGTGCTTTACAAACTTATGAAATGACTTTTCCTACTAACTATTCTTCTGGAAAGGCATCCTCTTCTAAGTCTTCAGGTTACGCATTGAAATCAACTAAAGAAGAAGACGCGGATTCATCCTCCTCGGACGACGACGAGAACATTTCTATGGAGGACTTTGAGAAGCAGCTCGCTCTCTTGACAAGGAAGTTTCGCCGCAACTTTCGAAGGGGAAATTCAAGCAAAACTCAATCCTTCGGAAAGTCGAAGAAAGGCAAGGGTCCTTCAAGTTACAAGTCAAGAAGCAAGAGAACTTCTCAAAGGATAAGAAAAGTTCTGAGGGACAAGTTCAGTGTTTCAAATGTCGAGGCTACGGCCACATTGCAACGGAATGTCCCAACAAGAATCCGGCAAAGAAGAAAGCGATGCAAGTCGTTACTTGGGATGACAACTCCACGTCAAATGAGTCATCGTCAAGTGATGAAGAAGACAACGCGACAGCTTTCCACGCGTCCACTACATCTTCTCCCTTCATGTGCTTAATGGCAAGTACATCCGACTCACTGTCCAACTCCACTGTTGAAAAGATTGCAACGGACGATGAATCAGATGATTCGGAAGGTGAAGATTTTGTTTTAGCCTACCATAAGCTTTTGAGGGATTCAAAGAAACTGGCTAAGCAAAACAAGGGGTTGAAAGAGAGATTGCAGGATCTTGAAGATGAAGTAAAAAGGGTAACCTCTATCTCAACCGATCTTGAAGTGGAAAGGGACAATCTGATTAAGACAAATGTTTCCCTTCAAGAGTCCAATGAGCAATTCGAGAAGAATTATATGGATATGGTGAACAAAGCGAATTACTTCTTGAAGCTCAACGGCGAGGCTCGACAGGAAAAATTGGAAATGACAGAGACCATACGCCAACTAAAGGATGACTTAAAGAGATTTTCTTCTGGAAGGAGTAAGTTGGACAGACTTCTTGGTCTCGGTCAAAGAAATAAGTTCGGCCTCGGATACACTCAAACTGGAGACATTCCAAGTTCGAGTGGTACAGTATTTGTGCCTCAGTCGGTATCTCCTCCTCCGACACCGGTGTTCACGACAAGCAACGACAACAACCTACTACATCTTCCTCGGAATCGACAAGAACCAAGGTATGTTTTCGTTGTGGCATTTCAGGGCACATAAGAAGAAATTGCAAGACGGAAGCCAAACGCACACCTCAAGCACATCTTGCAATGACTACCAAAAGGGCTATTCCTCGGAAAACAACTGCAATTCATTTGAAGGAAAAGAGCCTTGGTAGTACACCGCTCAAGACGACATCATCAAGGAGCAGCAATTCTTCAAGCAAGACGCTCTCACCTAGGAAATCAACTTCACGACCATTACCGACGCACTTCAAAAAGGTTTGGGTGCGCAAAGGTGAAATCTTTCCCTGTCTTGCTACCAATGTTTCCTTGCATGCATATGATAGTTCGTCTTGGTACCTGGATAGCGGGTGTTCCCGTCATATGACCGGCGATAAAAACTGTTTTCAAACATTTGAGAAAAACTCCGGAGGACTTGTTGTTTTCGGAGATGGTCGGTCTTCCAAAATTGTTGGAAAGGGAACGGTAGCTATTCCAGATGGCCCGGTTCTAGATAATGTATTATTTGTTCATGGCCTTAAGACTAACCTCATAAGCATAAGTCAACTGTGTGATAGTGGTTATTCAGTTAATTTTTCATCTGATAAATGCACTGTAACTGACATGAACCATGCTTTCTTTTTAAAGGGGGTTAGATCAGAAAACAACTGTTATGTAGTTCCTTCTAAGATTTCTGAAAAATGTAACCTAGCATCTTTGAAAAATGAAACACTTTGGCATGAAAGGCTAGGTCACATAAACTTTAAGGAACTTGCTAGAATTTCAAATAAAGATGTGGTCAAGGGGGTTCCAAAACTTTCTTTTGAACAAAACCTTGTGTGTGGCGGTTGCCAAAAGGGAAAACAGTCTAGGACTGCACACAAGAATTTGAACCACATAGGTACAAAACGGCCTTTGGAACTTTTGCATATGGACTTAATGGGGCCAACTCGTCAACCATCTCTGGGAGGTAAATGGTATATTTTCTTGTTGGTTGATGATTTTTCTAGATATACTTGGGTAGCATTCTTAAAAGAAAAAGCTGATACTTTTGATTCTTTTCTCGAAATCTGCAATCGTATTATGATAGAAAAGAATGATAGGATTACTCGAGTTAGGAGTGATAGAGGTGGGGAATTCATAAATTCCAAATTCATTGATTTTTGCACTTCTAATGGCATTAAACATGAATTCTCCGCACCTTACACACCTCAACAAAATGGTGTAGTCGAGCGCAAAAACAGGGTCGTACAGGAAATGGCACGTGTTATGCTTCACAGCCGGAACTTACCTTTTTATTTTTGGGCTGAAGCGGTGAACACTGCTGTTTATGTTATCAATCGCGTGTATTTGCGCCCGGGGACTTTGAATACACCATATGAACTTTGGTTTTGTAGAAAACCTAACATCAAATATTTTCGCATCTTTGGGAGTCGGTGTTTTATTTTACGTGATCGTGAGAATCTTGGAAAATTTGACTCTCGAAGTGACGAAGGGATTTTCTTAGGTTATTCTACAAACAGCAGAGCATATCGAGTTTTTAACTTAGAATCTAAGACGATCGTAGAATCGATAAATGTTAAGGTAGATGAAGCTTTTCATTTTGAATCTGAAAAATCTACCCTCGATATCTCTCTTGATGATGATACACCTGCTAATGCATCTTCTTCTAACAATTCTTTCGATAATAATGTTGATGCATCTAACGGTTCTTCAAGCTTATCTGATGTGCAGGAATCATCTCGTGTACCTCCGCCTACTCCTCTACCTCAAACGTTACGCATCTCCAAGGATCACCCTGAATCGAACATAATTGGAGATCCACAAGAAGGAGTTAGAACACGGAGACAATTGGTTTGCGGATTTGCATGCTATGTATCTCAAATCGAACCAAAGAATGTTGATGAAGCTCTCCAAGATGATTATTGGATTAAAGCAATGCAGGAAGAGCTCCATCAATTCGAGCGAAACAAAGTCTGGGAACTGACGAAGCCTCCGAAGCAACACAATGTGATAGGTACCAAATGGATCTTCAAGAACAAGAAAAACGAAGAAGGTACTATCATCAGGAACAAAGCAAGGTTAGTTGCTCAAGGCTATTCTCAAGTAGAAGGTATAGACTTTGATGAAACTTTCGCCCCTGTAGCTAGACTCGAGTCCATTCGTATATTGTTTGCGATCGCTTGTCATTTTAAAATCAGATTATTTCAAATGGACGTTAAGAGCGCCTTTTTAAATGGATTTTTAAATGAGGAAGTTTATGTAGCTCAACCGAAAGGTTTTGTGGATCATAAACTACCTAACCATGTTTTTCGTCTGAAAAAGGCTCTTTACGGTCTGAAACAAGCACCGCGAGCATGGTACGAAAGGTTGACAAAGCACCTTTTGGAAAAGGGCTACACTCGAGGGGGAGCTGACAGGACTCTCTTTGTGAAGCATTATCAAAACAATTTCATAGTTGCTCAAATCTATGTCGATGACATTGTTTTTGGAGCAACAAGAGATAATGATGCTTCTAAATTCGCGGAGACCATGGAAAGCGAATTTGAGATGTCCATGATGGGCGAATTGAATTATTTTCTTGGATTACAAGTTAAACAAAACGATGAAGGAATTCACTTGTGTCAATCCAAGTATGCACTGGAGTTGGTCAAAAAGTTTGATCTTGAAAATTCTAAGGATTTTCCGACTCCAATGGGAACTAGCCATAAGGGACTTGGAAGTGAATCACAAAGTGAGAATGTAGACGAGAAACTGTACCGCAGTATGATTGGAAGTCTACTATATCTCACGGCTAGTCGCCCGGATATATCCTTCAGTGTTGGGATTTGTGCGAGATATCAATCAGCACCGAAGGAGGTTCACCTGAAAGCGGTGAAACGGATCATCCGGTATATCAAAGGTACAATCAATTTCGGAATTTGGTATCCTATGGGAACGACTTTGGATATTGTTGGATACTCAGATGCCGATTGGGCTGGATCGGTGGATGACCGGAAAAGCACGAGTGGTGCATGCTTCTATCTTGGCCACTGCCTTGTTGCATGGCACAGTAAAAAGCAGAACTGCATAGCACTCTCGACTGCCGAAGCGGAGTACATTTCTGCAGGAAGTTGTTCAACCCAATTGATTTGGATGAAGAGCGTGTTGAGCGATTTCCGGATTTCAACATCTTCGGTAACCATTTTATGTGACAACACTAGTGCTATTAACATTTCTAAAAACCCTGTGTTGCACTCTAGAACAAAACATATTGAACTTAGATATCATTTTCTTAGAGAGCTAGTTGAATCAAACATTCTTCAACTGTCATATATTTCAACTGAGGATCAATTAGCCGACATCTTAACAAAACCTTTGGATCAAAAACGTTTTATTCACTTGCGTAAAGCAATTGGCATGCTTTCCTTGAAATAAACTCTTTTGAAACCTTTGCTTAGATTAGGTTTTGTTTTTGTTTTTGTTTTGTTCTTTATCTATGTTCTGTACATAGCACACTAATTGAGCATAAATCATAATTGACTTTAATTGCATCCTTTTATGCATTTAGAAATTTATTATGTTTTTGATGTCATAATATTTCAATGTTGCAATGATCATTTACGTTAATTAAACCATCTTTTAAGTGATCAAAGTCAATTTCTCTCTCAATGATCTCTTGGTATAGTCATTATCATATTTGATTGCTTAGTCGAGTATGAATTCGAGATCAATGGTTTGGTTGAATACCTTATATATTAAATAATTGATAGCCAATTGAGGGGGAGTCAATGAAATGTGAAATGCTCAAAAGATGTGGAAAGAGTTACATCCCAATGAGGAGTGTGAAAACTACCACCACATGGAGAAAATAAAAAAAAAAGATACTCCATGAATGAAAAGCAAATTTTTGTTTGAAAATTGTTGATGAAATTCATATTGAAATACTTGACTCAGTCGTATTTCATGGTTGGTATAAGGTGGGATTTTTAGTAAAAGATGCTCAAAGAGCCACTCCTTCAACAGATTGTCTAGATATATTATCTAACTTATCTGGGATTTCAAACATCTATTGATCTTGGTACTTCATTTTCTTTACTGAAATTGATGATTTGATAAAGGCATTACACATAAGATCAGGATAGATGTAATTGAAGTTGTTCAACTTTAAGTGTTTTAACTTTCGTAAATTTTCGTTTCATTTTTGGATATTTTTGATAGATTTTGCATAATCTATTTCTTGTTGTATGAAACGATGCCATTTGTTTAAAGTTGACATGGTAAAGTGCTTACATACTTTTTCTGGATTTTATTGAATTTTTCTAAATTTTTCTGAAGAAAAAGGTGTAGCCGATCCGGATCGGGCAAGTGATCCGGATCCCGAACGCAGGATTTTTCCTGCGGGTAGCCGATCCGGATCACATTCTCGGCCGATCCGGATCACGGCTAGGGTTTTATATAGAAACATACAGATTCTTGATTTCTTTACCCTAATCTCTGGTTTTCAAGCCTCTAGAGTTTCTCTCTCTAGATTTCTTGCTTCTTGGTGCTTCAAAACTCAAAGTTCTTCGGATTCAAGTAAGTTTTCATGATCAAAACTCGGTTTTTCACAGTTTTTATGGTTTTTCATCAAACGTGAGTTGAAAAATTGGAACTTTTTCGTTTGTGAATGGTTTTTGATCAAATTTCTTTTGAAATAAGAACTCTGGGTCAATTAGTTTTGCTTTTATGCTGGGATTTTACTTGATTAACGAGTTTTTAGGCTTCGATTTCTAAAAATTCGGTTTTAGGGCATAAAAGAGGAATTTTTGTAAATCATGGATTTGATCTATTTTTAAAATTCTTTTTGGAAAACTAATTTGATTCTTGGCTTCTCTACATGATTATGATTGTCTAGGTACAATGTTTTCAAATTTTTCAAAATTGACAATTTTTCATATGTTCTTGAGTTGGTCTTCACAGGACACTTTTCAAACTCAAAGCACTGTAAGCAATGGTGATCACCTGGATCATCTTCCTACTTGCTGCCATGGTCCACGTAAAGGACACTGCCAAGCCAAAGAGGACCAAAAGGACGAAACGAGCTAAAGCTGACTCCGATACTGAATCGGAAACAGAGTCAATTGATTGGGACAACATCGAAATTGAAGCACCTGTCCCAACTGTCGCAAAAGGAAAGGCTCCTGCTGAAGCCCCCAAAACTAAGCCTCCTCCTACAGCAGCTGAGAAAGGGAAAGCACCGATGGAACCCACACAAACTGGAAAAAGGATGAAAACTAGTGCGAGGAAAAGAGGTAGTGCTCAGGGCATTTCAATCAACGAACCTATAGCCACCCAGCCACCACCTCAGGGATTCATCAGCTCCACAAGAATCAAAGATTTTGAAAAGAGGGAATGTATAGGTGAAAGACATGTTAATGTACAACAGATGAGGAATCGATCTGCAGAGTTTGGAGCTCTGTTTGACCAAGTTGGTCTCGCTCCAATTTGCAACTTTCCTGAAAAAACTGGGTATTGCCCACACTCAGTTCGGATTTTCTATCAGAATGCTGCAAGTCTTATTGATGATGTTGACGGACGCCGGGAATTTCATACCTTTGTAAAAGGTATCAAAATCAAAGTCACTCCCCAACTGATTGGAGAGGTGCTTGGCATGACAGCCATCTCAGATGGACTTCATTATTTGAAGACTCAAGTCTTCACGGAAAACTCTTGGAGAATTGTAGTCAATGGAATTTGCCTTCCGGATACTCCGTCTGCCGGAAACTCCGTATTTTCTAGAGAGCTTCGGAAAGAATACAAGTATATCAACTTCATTGTCTGCTACAACATTCTTCCAAATATGAATACAAAAGTGCTTCGATGGGATAGGATGTTATTTCTTTATCTTCTTGGGAACCCAACAGCTGCAATGGGAGCAAACTTGAACATTCCTTATCTCATTTGGAATAGGATGACGCGGTATGTCGAACACTCTCACCCAACAGAGCGACTACCATATCCAATGATTATCATGCGCATCCTTAGGAGATTTAAAGTGGATACAAGCGCGAGCTCTTATATGTATAGTTTGGGGACAATCAATGAGACAACCATCGTCAAGTCTCTACAACAAAGCAGGATGATCCCCCCTCTCCTCCGATTGGACAACGAGCTCGACCACATGCAACTTCTTCCACACCCATCCTCCTCAACAGAAGGCACCTCCATCCACCTCTGACGATGATGCCTCGGTCACCTCTATCTTTAAAGAACAACAGCGGCTTTCGAATGAACAGGAACGTATGTCCGCTGAATTCACTGAAATGAAAGGCGATCTTCACGTCATGAAAAATGAGATGGAAATTATCACAGCTTCTCAGGTTACTTTGACTAAGTCAGTCTCATCCGTGAAGAAACTTGTGAAGAAGCTGTTTGCGAAAATGGGGTGCACGACATCTGATGACTCCGACTCTCAGGAGTAGTTCTTTGTTTACCTTCTGTTTGTTCTAACTTTGCAGGTTTTTCAATTTGATCCTTCGTTTGTTTTGCAGGTTTATAATTTGTTAACTCTCCTTGTCTTGTAATTATTTGGCTTTGTTTTGTGACAAAAAGGGGGAGAGAGTGAGAGAGTTAGAAAGAACTCTGAACAATGAATGATGTGAACAATGATTGTGAATATCGATGATATCAAGGTAAGTATGAACTCAACTCAACTTTGGTTTTTCTTTTGTGATTTGTGACATGCTTCTATACTAACTATTCGACTAACTATTTGGGCATGTAATATGACTAACAAGTTGATGTTGGACTAACATACTTTGACATTTGGTTTTCAACTGCTTAGAAGATATGTTGGTTTTTAACTATGCTTCTTTCACATATCTGAATTTTTCAAATGTCATGATGAGAATAAACTCTATCTCTGTATTTGGTTTTGTATGTTCCAATTCTTGAGGTATCTAACGAATTTGTTTGTCAAGAATGTTTTCTGTGTGCAGAGATTACAGATGTCTAAGTCTAGAGTCTGTTCTAGGAGTTTATCTCATGTTTTTAATTTCTGGAACTCTTTTGTAAATTTTTGTTGTATGGTGATAGCAACAAAAATATCTTTTTGAATTTTCTTTGTGGATTTGTGTTTTGTCACGAAACCGCCAAAGGGGGAGATTGTTACGGAATTTGAGTTGGCGTATTTCGTGAATGTATTAAGTCTTGAAGATTGAAGATGAAGAAACTTTGGATCGTATACCTCAATCTCAAGAAAGAAGAATTCAAAAGGATCAGGTACGTTTAACTAAAGAATTTTGATGATCCGAATACTTCTTATAGTGTAGAAACACCTGGAAGAGGTTTTAATTGCTTATTCATCAAAAACTGGACATGGGACATGTTCAGGATCCGGATCGTGGCTTTCAATCCGGATCCCGAAAGGTGTTTGTTCATACACTGGTTCAATCCGGATCGCAGCACTCTCTGATCCGGATCCCGAACACTAGTTTTACCTGTGTGCTTCTTCGATCCGGATCAGGAATTGCAATCCGGATCCCGAACATGATGTTCTGGTAAAACTGTATGAACGATCCGGATCGGGGACTACGATCCGGATCCCGAACAGGCAATTTTCTGGAAATCGTGGTTTGTGCTTCTGCAATCCGGATCGCCAGATCTGATCCGGATCGCCGTCGGTATTTCTTTCCAGAAAAGGCTGTTTTTGATCCGAATATTCTTCCTAGGGTTTCTAACCTATAAATAGCCCTTCCATTTCATTTCTAGGGCATCCGCAATAGATCGGCTGATTAAGAAAAGATAGCCGAAAAGAAAAATCCACATATATAGAGAAGAACGGAAATCATTAGATCTATTCAATGGTTCTTCATCTATATTGATTGATTTGATTCTAGGTTTTCCATACTCACATTTTGAGTAGAATCAAATCAATGAATACTTAGATGGTATTTCCGATCTATCTTTAATCTAAGTATTCGGCGGATCATCACCACCCAAACAAACAACGATTTATCCCAAAATCGGCGCGTGGACTCGCGTGGCCTTGTGGATTCAAGGTGTTATCGCTCTCGTGGATTCGGAGCGAGGTGCGTTCGTGGATTCGAAGCGTGCCATTGGGTGAAGACCGTGGATTCGGTTGGACGTCGTGGACTCGACGTTGGACGCTGTGGATTCAGCGTTGGGCGCGGATCGTGGATTCGAGAAGCGTCGTGGAGCGAGCGGAGAAGATCTACTAGGAGCGTATGGTAAGAGGTTGAGTCGTCAGTGAGTACGCTATATCACCTTGTACGTGTGTTAATTCTAGTGGATTTCGCCGTGTTATCGGTCCCGTGGTTTTTTACTCCGGTTTGGAGTTTTTCCACGTAAAAATCTTGTGTGTTCTTTTATTTTTCCGCATTGGGTTTTATCGCACAATGATTTTTTGAGTGTTTATTGTTTACACCTATTCACCCCCCTCTAGGTGTTTTTTCCCCTATTAGATCCTTATTAACCTAAACCCAACATCGGGTTATTGTGGGATGCATTGACACTCGTGTCTAGGGACCGAGTGGAGTCTGTTTGCTGTTACTAGTATTATTTTTGGTGTCGGAGCCGTTTGACTAAACGGTGGTCCCGGGTTGTCGAGTTTTCTATGATCTTTTTGTCGTCATTGCGTGTTCATGGCAGTAGTGTACTGGTGATAGCAGGACCCTAAACCCAGACTATTTTGGACACACACATGATTTAGTAAATTGATGTTTTTCTTCCGAACTTCGAAGGGTCGCCGAAGCCTGTTCTTGTTTGATTAGGTGAAGGCATTAGCCCTTCGGGGTTTGAAAAATAAAACTTGTTTTAACTGATTTTCTTAAAGAACTAAAATTCATAAATTTGGCTTCTTAAATAAAAATAGTTTTCGATAATAATTGTCATCTTTTCTTGCAAACTTCCTCACCCGAGGGAATTTGAATGATCTGGGTTCAAGGGGCTGTTTCCATATTTGGGACAAAATCTACGGGGGTTGTGTCTGGAACCTGTTCTTGTTTGATAGAGTTGTAGGTGCTAGTCTCCCGGAACTTTCGATCCCTGGTTGGTTCCCTCTGGATGTTTTACCGAGGGAGTTGTTATCCCGAACTGTAAGGGATCGAGAACTTTGAAAGGCGGAGCCTGGAGTCTGTTCTTGTTTGATTAGGGTTCTAGGCATCGACCTATCGAAATTCTCGGACCCTTATGGTGTCGGTCTGTTCTGGGTCGTCTGTGAGATGAGTGTTCTGTGCTAAGAGTCGTTTGGGGACGATGGTCCCGAGCCATTGAATGATTCAGACTGATGTTGTTAGTGTTGGATTATTGTTGTCGATCTGATTGATCGTGGATTTGGACTATAGCCTGCATGAGCCATTGAGATCGACAGAGATGCGCAGATACTTTACTCAGTGGGGTCGCGCCCCTTGAGTGCCGCTCCGGAGAAGGGCCTATTACTTTGCTATCGCGACTTGTTGACGCAGTCCGTGTGGGACCGCCTACGTAAATTCCGTCCCCGTGGGGATGTGTCATAGTAGGTTGGCGCAGGTTTGACTGGACCCTATGTGGCAGTCAATGTGATTGGGTTGACTGAGTATTTTGAGTTGTGTCGATGCATTATTTTCTTCTGTATCACCCTTTGAGCATTATAGATAGAGGCGTGGTAGCAGTAGAGTTTATTTTCCTACTTACTTACCTTTCCTTGTAGCATTATTATCTTATGCCTCTAGTAGACTTAGTAGGCAGATCGTTAGTCTTGGAGACGGTACCCACTAAGAACTACGTGACGGTGTAGTTCTCACACCCGCTGTTGGTGAGAGATTTTCTAGAGGCATCTACCCTTGTTCCTACTCCTGTTTCTGCACTGTTAAGGATTTTGTATTGGCGTATTTCGTGAAGTAGTATAAGTCTTGAAGATTGAAGATGAAGAATTGAGGATCAATTACATCAATCTCAAGGAAAATGGATTCGGAATGATCAGGTACGTTTAACTAAATAATTTTGGTGATCCGAATACATTTGTGTAGTTTAGAAACACTTGGATAAGTTTTCAGTGCATAAAAATAAAAAACTGGACAAGTTGGATGTTCAGGATCCGGATCAGACCTTTCCAGTCTGGACCCCGAACATAGTTTAGTTCATGCGGAATTCCAGTCCTGACCTCCCATGTTTCAGTCCGGACCCCGAACTTTAAATTCTGCAAAATTGCATGAACAGTCCGGACCTCCCCTGTTTCAATCCGGACCCTGAACTGCGTTTTTTTAGAAAATCTTCTAAAAAAAGACGACAGTCCGGATCAGCCAAATCCAGTCCGGACCGCCGTACGGAAAAAATTCTGTTAAGTCAGTTTTTTATGCTTATCTCTTTCCAAAGATTTCTAACCTATAAATAAATCCTATTTTCATCTTTTAGGGAAACCGAGAATTAATCGAAAAATCGATCGGGAAAAATAATAGAAAAATCCACAAATATAGAGAAGAAAGGAAAAAAATGATTAAATTCATGTTTCTTCATCTATATTGTTCAATTTGATTCTAGGGTTGCCAAACTCCTATTTTTCGTAGAATCAAATTGAAGAATACTTAGATGGTATTTCCTTATCTATCTTCGATCTAAGTATTCGGAGGATCATCACCAAATAAAAACAACGATTTTACCAAGAATCGGCGCGAGGATTCACGTGGCCTTGTGGATTCAAGGTGCTATCGCTCTCGTGGATTTGGAGCGAGGTGCGTTTGTGTGATCGAGACGTGTCACATTGGTGAAGACCGTGGATTCGGTTGGACGTTGTGGATTCGACGTTGAACGTCGTGGATTCGGCGTTGGGACGCAAATCGTAGATTCGAGGAGCATTCGGAGCGAGCGGAGAAGATCAACTATGAGCGTATGGAAAAGGTTGAGTCGTAGGGTTACGATAAATCACCTTGTGCGTGTTTAATCTTAGTGGATTTCGCCGTGTTATCGGTTCCGTGGTTTTTACTCCTGTGACGGAGTTTTCCACGTAAATCTTGCGTACTTTATTTATTTTCCGCATTGGGTTATTTTTTTACGCAACGATTTGGTGTGTTTATTGTTTTCACCTATTCACCCCCCCTCTAGGTTGTTTTTTTCCTATTCAGATCCATATTATTCATAACCCACATGAACCTGCTGATCGAGGTAAAGGAGTCGCAAGCTAGTTCCCTACCCGTCCTTGGAGTATAGTGGTACCCCTTTTTGGAGCTTTGTAGTACAGTCTGTTGGATTATAGTAGATAGTTACTTTTGAGAGTTTTATTTTTGAGAGACTTATGTATTGTGAGGTTTAGATCTATACTATTTGGAGTTATACTTTTATATTTCAGTAGTTTATTTTAGAGCTCTAATATTTGTATAGTTGTAGTATTGCTTTTTGCAGGTTAGACGCTTCGTCTATACGGGGTTTCCCGTATGGGCGGCGGATCTATTAGCGCACTCGGGTCGCAGTTTCGACTCCAGGGCGTGACAAACTATCACTTGGGCTAGGTTCTCTTATGCTTTAGTCTTCCTACACATTACATATTTATTTTCTCCTGGACTTAGAGTTTTCTCCTCGCCCGGATAGTGGGCCGAGTGGTCGGGACAGTGTAGGATACATGTTGTGCTCGTGCCGGGGGGCTGAGTGGAGTCTGGTGGTTGAGGTTAGTTTGGTGCTAGTGTTGGGAGCCATTTGGGATGATGGTGATCTCAGGTTGTTGGGTTTTCTTCTGTTGGGTTCATTATCATTGAGTTGAGACATTATTGATCTTGTGATAGCAGGACCTTGAACCTAGAAATAGTTTTGGATACACATGATTTTTGGTAAACTAATATTTCTTTCCAAGCTTCGAGGGGCGCCGAAATCTGTTCTTGTTTGATTAAGGCGAAGGCACTAGTCATTTGAAACTTAGGAAAATAAAACTGTTTTTGACTGATTTTCTTATAAACTAAATGGTATTAAAATTGGGGTTTTCCTTCAATCAAGATAGTTTTCTAAAAATAAGTTACTTTTTGTCATTACCCAGAGAAGGGTCAAGTGAAATGGTTTTTAGAAACAAATGTCATCTTTTTATATAAATCTCCTCACCCCAACGAGGGTTTGAGTGATCTGGGTTCCAAGGGATGCCTCCTTTTTGGGACGAGAGCTACGGGCGGCTCTGCCTGCAACCTGTTCTTGTTTGATTGGGGTTGTAGGCGTCGGTCTCCTAAAATTCTCGATCTTGGTATTGTTGGTCTGTAGGACCCCCGAACCCCATACAGCTTTTTCCCGTGAATCCACTGTGCAAACACCTGTTGATGGTGTATTTGGCCCATAGTGCATCAAAGGGATGCCACAGATGGACCCTGTGAGTTTTTGTTAGCTGGGTTGGACTTCGGCTGCTTTTGTCGAATTTTAGAAAAGATTTTAGGCCAAACGGAGGTTGGATTTGGATTCAGCGCGGAAAAACGCTTGAAAACGGCTTTTTGTTTGCTAAATTCTGAGTCCGAATACCCAAAAACGGACTCCCGGAAGTTTTACTGGATTTCTGGTGCATGGGGGAGCCGTGGACCGGCGGGAATGCCACGTGGCGCCCTCTGATTGGTCGGCGCACGAGGCTGGGTCCACGGAATGGCGGGAGTGTGACCGGGGTGCACCGCGCGAGGCATGGACCGACGGGTGTCCACGTGGCAGCGCCTGATTGGGCGGCCCACGCGCGCTCGGTCCACGGGCGCGCGCGGGGAGTCGTGGACCGGGGGCGCGCCACGTGGCAGTTCCTCATTGGCGGGCTCACGGGCGCGCGGTCCACGCAACGCGCGGGGCAGGTGTCGGGGCAGGTGGTCGTACGCGGGCAGGTGGGCCGGTCGTGGGCAGCGCCACGTGGCGCCCGCTGATTCGCGGGCGCCACCCACCGCGTTGACTGCGGGCAGGGGCACGTGGCACTCTCCGCGGGTACTTGCACGGCTGCCGCGTGTTCGGGGGACACATGGCAGGCCCCGAGGCGGGTCGGACGGCGCGGGATCGGGTCGGACGATCCCGTGCGGCGCGCGGGTTGGGCCGGGCCGCACTGTGCGCGCCCAAAACCGGGCGGGCCGGGCCGCATTGTGCGTGCCCGAATCTTTCGGGCGCCCGGAAAATAGGACAAATCTGGAATTTCTTCAATTGTTCCCCTCAGCCTATAAATAGGCAGCCCGAGTCCTCTTCTTGAGTTTTTTCCTCTCTGCCCAAGCCCGATCTCCCCGAGCTCCCTTAAGGTGATTTGGAATTCTTGAGGTTTTTCCAGATTTTGGACTCCTAGCCGTGTGGATTCGCTCCGCGGAGTGTGCGTAGCGACTGGGGAGCTGGAGACGGTATTGATGGATACTTACCTTTGGCTTTGGAACTCCCCTTTTGAGCCGTGTTAGTTTCGAGGACGAAACTTTCTTTTAGTGGGGGAGAGTGTGAGGACCTGGTTTCCCCGTGGGGGAGTTTTCTGGTGGTTTGGCAGCTTTCGAAAGCCTGCGTGGTGTGTTGGTGGTGTTTGTGCGCAATTTGGACACAAGTGGTGGACTTCGGGCTTAAAAATGGATCACGGGAGTACTTGGAGGACCCGTCGAGTGATTAGAAGTGATTTCGCACGACACGGATGTCAAATTTGGACTCAGGGCAAAGTTTGGATAAAAGATCACCTCTCCGGATGCCTTCGGGAATTTTTAGAGATGGAATTTGGCAAAACGGATTTTAGAAATGGACCCGGCGCGAAAATCGGATCAAGTGGGCTTTCCGGGGGCCTTCGGCAAAATTTCGGATGAGAATTTGGAGAAACGGACATCGGATTTGGATTCAGCGCGCGAAAACGATGAAAATGGACTACCTACTTGTATTTTTCGGAGCCCGGATGATCCGGCACGGTTTTCGAGGCAGTGTTACTGTTCCGGCAGCCGGCGGGCAGCGGCGGCGGCGGCGGGCAGCGGCGGCAGCGGCAGAGCGCGGCAGTGCAGGCGGCGGGCAGGCGCGGGCAGGTGCGCGGTCCACCGCGGAGGCGTGCACCGGGCGAGGGCCACGTGGCGGCTCCCGGTTGGCTGGCGCAGCAGGCGCGGTCCACGGGGAATAGCGCGGTGTACGGTGAACCGGAGGGTGACACGTGGCGGCGTGTGGTTGGTGCGGTGTTGCGCGCTCGGTGCACCGAGCTAGTGTGGCTCGCCTCGTGGCGCGTGCCTGGCAGGGTGGGCAGGCGGCGCTGGCGCGCGCACGTAGGCGCGTCAGGCGCGCGTTGACCGGGAGTGCCGCCACGTTTCGACTCCCTGTTGGGCCACGTGTCGCCCGCTGGGTGGCCCCGCACGGCTGTCCGCTGTTTTGTGGGCGACGTGGAAGCCTCCGGGCGTTTCGGGCGTGAACAGTGTTGGGCCGGGCCCAACACTGTAGCAGCCCGAAACATTTCGGGCGCCCGGAAGTGGGGACTCAACCGGCATTTTGTGATTTGTTTTGGAGCCTTTAAAAGCGATCCGAGCTTCCTTCTTTCCCCTTTTTCTGGCATTTCCGAGCCTCCTCTCGTCATGGCGCCTTCAGCAAAGTTGATCCCCGAGCTATGCTGCATCCATCTGCAAAGTTTTGAGATTTTTGGTGGCACGCTTATCGAGGTTTCCATTTTTACGGCACGGCGCGACGCTCGTCCATTTGGGTTCCTTTTCGTCGCGTTTCAGTGCGCGAGCTCCCCCAGCCTGCTCCGACCATCTTTTTGAGCGATTTCTTCGCCTTTGGATTCGCAACAGGTGAGGCTACGATTTTGGTTGCTCGCACATTTTCTGGTTTCGCGTTTTTCGAGGTGTTTTTCCTTGCTCACTGGGACACTGGTTTGCTGTGAGGATTTGTGAGGACAGCAGCTTCATCCGAGGAGATCTCCGCGCACAAGTCTCGGATCAGGACGTGCCATAGACTTTTTTCATCTACTCGACGCGAGGATCATCGTGGTATTTTTTTTGGAATTTCTTGAGGCCTTCCCGGAGGTATACATCTCCCTTCTTATCTGTGCAAGAGTTTACAGTTGATTGGTTTTGGGATTTTGCGCACCGATACTGTGGAATTTGTAACTTGGCCTACGGTGCTCGGATTTGGGCGTGCAGGTACCCGTTTCGAAGCTATCGACGCGAGGAACGCTGTGGTATTTATTTCAGAATTTTTGGAGCTCTTTCTGCAGGTGAAAAATTGACTTCTTTGCGGCTGAAATTTCAGTGTTGTATACTTGGCAGATTTTGGGATTTAAGTGTAATTGTAGCCTTGTGTTGTACCCAGGAGGGTTTGTAGACTGTACTGGACCTGTTGGACTTGAGGTTGCTATTTCCTGGTATTTTCAACTGTGGAATCTTGGACAGTTAGCGCCTTCAGGTGGATGGCTTTATCTTCAAGTTTGATGGACTGAACAGTAAATCTGCTATAGTAGGAACATGCATGATAGTGGATTCTTATGTAGCATGCTAGAATGTAGGAATGGTTATTCCTTGTAATTATTTGTTGATCTTATGATCTCTTTTGCTTCCTAGTACCTGTCTAATTTTAGTTATCTTGGAACTTAACCTAGCACCCCCGTAATATGTTGCATGTGTAACCAGACCAGTAGAAAACCCTCACTTGGGCTAGGGTTATGTATGTTTAGACATCCACACTGTTCTTTCATTCCTGGATATAGTGTTATCCTCGCCCGGGTTGTGGGTCGAGAGGTCGGGACTTTGTTTAGTGTGGGGTTGCATTTGCACTCGTGCTTGGGAGCAGAGTGGAGTCTGGTAGTTGTAGTGGGTCGCTTATCTGTGCCGGGAGCCGTTTGGGTAAACGGTAGTCCCGGGAGGTCTTGTATCCCTGTCTGTGCTGTCGCCACTGTGTTAGTGGCAGTTGTGTGCTTGTGTTAGCTGGACCTAGAACCCAGAACTTTTTTGACATACACATGATTTTTAGTCTATCTATGTTTTTCTTCCAAGCTTCGAAGGGCCGCTGGGGTCTGTTCTTGTTTGATTGGACAAAGGCATCAGCCCTTCGGGGTTCGGGTACACACTTGTTTTCTAACTGTTTTTCAAAAAAGAACTAAAATCATTAAATATGGATTTCTTCCAGATCAAAATGGGTTTCAATAACAAATGTCACCTGTTTCCTGTAATCTCCCCACTCGAAAGGATTCGAGTGGTCTGGGTTCTAGGGGCCGTTCCTTTGTCGGGACGGAAGCCGCGGGGGCCGAACCTGGAACCTGTTCTTGTTTGATAGGGTTGTAGGTGTAGGTCTCCCGGAACTTTCGGGCCCTAGTTGGTATTTTCTGCGTGTTGTACCGAGGTTGTCGTGTTCCCGAACTGTAAGGGGGCCGGGAACTCCGATAGGCGGAGCCTAGAGTCTGTTCTTGTTTAATAGGGTTCTTAGCACCGACCTATCGGGTTTTCCAAACCCTTATGGTGTCGGTCCTTCCTGAGTTATCTGTGTGGTTGATGTTCTGCTGTTGGGAACCGTCGGGGTTGACGGTGGTCCCGGGTCGTTGAGTGTCGTCCGACCAGATTTGTTAGCCCTGAGTTGTGGGTTGGTCCTGGCTGTGGAGTATCTCCAGCCAGTGTGTTTGTGCTGTGAGCTGTTGGAGAGGCTTGTGTCTCGTGTTTCGTGAGAGAGCTAATCAGCTGAGTCGTCGAGAGTGCTCCGACTGTTGTGCGAGATGTTTGTGGATTCTGAGTCTTTCCGTTCAGAGCGTGAGCGTGGATTTTGGACTATAGCCTGCAGTGCCACTTTGAGCTCGACAGAGTGCGCGGATACCCTTGTCCTCGTTGGGGTCGCTCCCCTCGAGTGCCACGTCCGGGGTGGGTCTGCACTTTGGTATCGCGACTTGTCGACGCCGTCCCTCTGACTGGGCCAGTTAGTGGCAGTTACGGACGCCGTCCCTCTGACTGGGTCAGTTAGTGGCAGTTACGGACGCAGTCCCTCTGGCTGGGCCAGTTAGTGGCAGCCACGGACGCCCTACGTAAGTCCGGTCTTCCTGGATGTACGGCAGTAGGTAGGCGCAGGTTTGACTGGACCCTATGCGGCAGTCAGTGTAGATTGGGTGACTATACTGTGTGAGTTAGTAGATGCATCATATTTCCATCTGTTTCGTTTTCTTGAGCATCTAGATAGAGGCATAGTAGCTGTAGAGTTACTTTTCCAGCCCTTTCATTTCAGTATTATTATTATTACTTTATGCCTCTAGCAGACTTAGTGGGCAGACCGTTGGGCTTGTTGACGGCACCCACTGAGAACTACTGTGGGAAGTAGTTCTCACACCCGTCGCGGTGTTTTTCCCCAGGGACTTCCTCTCCTGTTCCTGTTGCTCCTGTTGCTGTTTTTTCTGACCGAGGCGAGGGAGTCGCGAGTTAGTGTTACGGAATTTGAGTTGGCGTATTTCGTGAATGTATTAAGTCTTGAAGATTGAAGATGAAGAAACTTTGGATCGTATACCTCAATCTCAAGAAAGAAGAATTTAAAGGGATCAGGTACGTTTAACTAAAGATTTTTGATGATCCGAATACTTCTTATAGTGTAGAAACACCTGGAAGAATTTTTAATTGCTTAAACATCAAAAACTGGACATGGGACATGTTCAGGATCCGGATCGAGCTCGGCAATCCGGATCCCGAAGGGTGTTTGTTCATACACTGGTTCAATCCGGATCGCAGCATCCTCTGATCCGGATCCCGAACACTTGTTTTACCTGTTGCTTCCTCGATCCGGATCAGGACTTGCAATCCGGATCCCGAACATTGATGTTCTGGTAAAACTGTATGAACGATCCGGATCGGACTTTGTGATCCGGATCCCGAACTACCATTTTTCTGGAAATCGTCTTTCTTGCTTCTGCAATCCGGATCGCCAATTCCAATCCGGATCGCCGTCGGTAAAATTTCCAGAAAAGGCAGTTTTTGATCCTATCTTCTTCCAATGGTTTCTAACCTATAAATAGGCCCTGTATTCATTTCTAGGGTATCGGCTATTACAGAAAAAAATAGCCGAAAAGAAAAATCCACATATATAGAGAAGAAAGGAAATCAATAGATTTATTCTATGTTTCTTCATCTATATTGATTGATTTGATTCTAGGTTTTCCATACTCACATTCTGAGTAGAATCAAATCAATGAATACTTAGATGGTATTTCCGATCTATCTTTAATCTAAGTATTCGGCGGATCATCACCACCCAAAACAAACAACGATTTACCCCAAATCGGCGCGTGGACTCGCGTGGCCTTGTGGATTCAAGGTGCAACTACGTTCGTGGATTCGAAGCGTGGTATTGGGTGAAGACCGTGGATTCGGTCGGACGTCGTGGACTCGACGTTGGACGCTGTGGATTCAGCGTTGGGCGCGGATCGTGGATTCGAGAAGCGTCGTGGAGCGAGCGGGAAGATCTACTAGGAGCGTATGGTAAAAGGTTGAGTCGTCTGTGAGTACGTTATATCACCTTGTACGTGTGTTAATTCTAGTGGATTTCGCCGTGTTATCGGTCCCGTGGTTTTTTACTCCGGTTTGGAGTTTTTCCACGTAAAAATCTTGCGTGTTCTTTTATTTTTCCGCATTGGGTTTATTTGCGCAATGATTTTTTGAGTGTTTATTGTTTACACCTATTCACCCCCCTCTAGGTGTTTTTTCCCCTATTTAGATCCATATTAACATAACCCAACAAGTGGTATCAGAGCGGGAATAGGGTTGTAAACAATGGTTGAAGGTGGAAACATCAATCGACCCCCTTTCTTTGATGGAACAAATTATGCGTACTGGAAAGTACGGATGAAAGCCTTTTTAATTTCCATCGACGAAAGGGTGTGGCAATCAATTGAATTAGGATGGTCTAATCCAACTGAAATTATTAGATGATGTTCGCACCTTAAAACCTAGGTCGAAATGGACCAAGGAAGAGATAGAATCATCTTCTTACAATGGCAAAGGGATTAATGCTCTATTTAATGCTTTGTCACAAACAGAGTTCTCTCGCGTCTCGGCATGTGAGACTGCGAAAGAAATCTGGGATGTTCTTCAAGTTACGCATGAGGGAACTAACCTAGTGAAGATTCAGAAACTGCAAATGCTTACGAGCAAGTTTGACTCTATCTCTATGGCAGAGAATGAATCTTTCACTGACTATTACACACGATTGCAAGACATCGTAAACTCATGTGCTAACTTGGGAGAGAAGATTCCAGAATTTAAAGTTGTAAGAAAAATTTAAGAACTCTTCCTGAACGATTTCGCCCGAAGGTCGCAGCCATTGAAACAATTAAACACCCGGACGAAATGCGTGTAGAAGAATTAGTAGGTGCTTTACAAACTTATGAAATGACATTTCCTACTAACTATTCTTCTGGAAAGGCATCCTCTTCTAAGTCTTCAGGTTACGCATTGAAATCAACTAAAGAAGAAGACGCGGATTCATCCTCCTCGGACGACGACGAGAACCTTTCTATGGAGGACTTTGAGAAGCAGCTCGCTCTCTTGACAAGGAAGTTTCGCCGCAACTTTCGAAGGGGAAATTCAAGCAAAACTCCATCCTTCGGAAAGTCGAAGAAAGGCAAGGGTCCTTCAAGTTACAAGTCAAGAAAGCAAGAGAACTTCTCAAAGGATAAGAAAAGTTCAGAGGGACAAGTTCAGTGCTTCAAATGTCGAGGCTACGGCCACATTGCAACGGAGTGTCCCAACAAGAATCCGGCAAAGAAGAAAGCGATGCAAGTCGTTACTTGGGATGACAACTCCACGTCAAATGAGTCATCCTCAAGTGATGAAGAAGACAACGCGACAGCTTTCCACGCGTCCACTACATCTTCACCCTTCATGTGCTTAATGGCAAGTACATCCGATTCCTTGTCCAACTCCTCTGTTGAAAAGATTGCAACGGACGATGAATCGGATGATTCTGAAGGTGAAGATTTTGCTCTAGCCTACCACAGACTTTTGAGGGATTCAAAGAAACTGGCTAAGCAAAACAAGGGGTTGAAAGGGAGATTGCAGGATCTCGAAGAAGAAGTAAAAAGGGTAACCTCTCTCTCAACCGATCTTGAAGTGGAAAGGGATAATTTGATTAAAACAAATGTTTCCCTTCAAGAGTCCAATGAGCAATTCGAGAAGAATTATATAGATATGGTGAACAAAGCGAATTACTTCTTGAAGCTCAACGGCGAGGCTCGACAGGAAAAATTGGAAATGACGGAGACCATACGCCAACTGAAGGATGACTTAAAGAGATTTTCTTCTGGAAGGAGTAAGTTGGACAGACTTCTTGGTCTTGGTCAAAGAAATAAGTTCGGCCTCGGATACACTCAAACTGGAGACATTCCAAGTTCGAGTGGGACAGTATTTGTGCCTCAGTCGGTATCTCCTCCTCCGACACCGGAATTCACGACAAGCAACGACAACAAGCCTACTACATCCTCCTCGGAATCGACAAGAATTAAGGTATGTTTTCGTTGTGGCATTTCAGGGCACATAAGGAGAAATTGCAAGATGGAAGCCAAACGCACACCTCAAGCACCTCTTGCAATGACTACCAAAAAGGCTATTCCTCAGAAATCAAGTGCAATTCATTCAAAGGAAAAGAGCCTTGGTAGTACACCGCTCAAGACGACATCATCAAGGAGCAGCAACTCTTCAAGCAAGACGCTCTCACCTAGGAGATCAACTTCACGATCATTACCGACGCACTCCAAAAAGGTTTGGGTGCGCAAAGGTGAAATTTTCCCTTGTCTTGCTACCAATGTTTCCTTGCATGCATATGATAGTTCGTCTTGGTATCTGGATAGCGGGTGTTCCCGTCATATGACCGGTGACAAAAACTGTTTTCAAACATTTGAGAAAAACTCCGGAGGACTTGTTGTTTTCGGAGATGGTCGGTCTTCCAAAATTGTTGGAAAGGGAACGGTAGCTATTCCAGATGGCCCGGTTCTAAATAATGTGTTATTTGTTCATGGCCTTAAGACTAACCTCATAAGCATAAGTCAACTTTGTGATAGTGGTTATTCAGTTAATTTTTCATCTGATAAATGTACTGTAACTGACAGAACCATGCTTTCTTTTTAAAAGGGGTTAGATCAGAAAACAATTGTTATGTAGTTCCTACTAAGATTTCTGAAAAATGTAACCTAGCATCTTTGAAAAATGAAACACTTTGGCATGAAAGGCTAGGTCACATAAACTTTAAGGAACTTGCTAGAATTTCGAACAAAGATGTGGTCAAGGGGGTTCCGAAACTTTCTTTTGAACAAAACCTTGTGTGTGGCGGTTGCCAAAAAGGAAAACAGTCTAGGACTGCACACAAGAACTTGAACCACATAGGTACAAAACGGCCTTTGGAACTTTTGCATATGGACTTAATGGGGCCAACTCGTCAACCATCTCTGGGAGGTAAATGGTATATTTTCTTATTGGTTGATGATTTTTCTAGATATACTTGGGTAGCATTTTTAAAAGAAAAAGCTGATACTTTTGATTCTTTTCACGAAATCTGCAATCGTATTATGATTGAAAAGAATGAAAGGATTACTCGAGTTAGAAGTGATAGAGGTGGGAAATTCATAAATTCCAAATTCATTGATTTTTGCACTTCTAATGGCATTAAACATGAATTCTCCGCACCTTATACACCTCAACAAAATGGTGTAGTCGAGCGCAAAAACAGGGTCGTACAGGAAATGGCACGTGTTATGCTTCACAGCCGGAACTTACCTTTTTATTTTTGGGCTGAAGCGGTGAACACTGCTGTTTATGTTATTAATCGCGTGTATTTGCGCCCGGGGACATTGAATACACCATATGAACTTTGGTTTTGTAGAAAACCTAACATCAAATATTTTCGCATCTTTGGGAGTCGGTGTTTTATTTTACGTGATCGTGAGAATCTTGGAAAATTTGACTCTCGAAGTGACGAAGGGATTTTCTTAGGTTATTCTACAAACAGCAGAGCATATCGAGTTTTTAACTTAGAATCTAAGACGATCGTAGAATCGATAAATGTTAAGGTAGATGAAGCTTTTCACTTTGAATCTGAAAAATCTACCCTCGATATCTCTCTTGATGATGATACACCTGCTAATGCATCTTCTTCTAACAATTCTTTCGATAATAATGATGCATCTAACGGTTCTTCAAGTTTATCTGATGTGCAGGAATCATCTCGTGTACCTCCGTCTACTCCTCTACCTCAAACGTTACGCATCTCCAAGGATCACCCTGAATCGAACATCATTGGAGATCCACAAGAAGGAGTTAGAACACGGAGACAATTGGTTTGCGGATTTGCATGCTATGTATCTCAAATCGAACCAAGGAATGTTGATGAAGCTCTCCAAGATGACTATTGGATTAAAGCAATGCAGGAAGAGCTCCATCAATTCGAGCGAAACAAAGTCTGGGAATTGACGAAGCCTCCGAAGCAACACAATGTGATAGGTACCAAATGGATCTTCAAGAACAAGAAAAATGAAGAAGGTACTATCATCAGGAACAAAGCAAGGTTAGTTGCTCAAGGCTACTCTCAAGTAGAAGGTATAGACTTTGATGAAACTTTCGCCCCTGTAGCTAGACTCGAGTCCATTCGTATATTGTTTGCGATTGCTTGTCATTTTAAAATCAAATTATTTCAAATGGACGTTAAGAGCGCATTTTTAAAAAATGAGGAAGTTTATGTGGCTCAACCGAAAGGTTTTGTGGATCATAAACTACCTAACCATGTTTTTCGTCTGAAAAAGGCTCTTTACGGTCTGAAACAAGCACCGCGAGCATGGTACGAAAGGTTGACAAAGCACCTTTTGGAAAAGGGCTACACTCGAGGGGGAGCTGACAGGACTCTCTTTGTGAAGCATTATCAAAACAATTTCATAGTTGCACAAATCTATGTCGATGACATTGTATTTGGTGCAACAAGAGATAATGATGCTTCCAAATTCGCGGAGACCATGGAAAGCGAATTTGAGATGTCCATGATGGGCGAATTGACTTATTTTCTTGGATTACAAGTTAAACAAAACGATGAAGGTATTCACTTGTGTCAATCCAAGTATGCACTGGAGTTGGTCAAAAAGTTTGATCTTGAAAATTCTAAGGATTTTCCGACTCCAATGGGAACTAGCCATAAGGGACTTGGAAGTGAATCACATAGTGAGAATGTAGACGAGAAACTGTATCGCAGTATGATTGGGAGTCTACTATATCTCACGGCTAGTCGCCCGGATATATCCTTCAGTGTTGGGATTTGTGCGAGATATCAATCAGCACCGAAGGAGGTTCACCTGAAAGCGGTGAAGCGGATCATCCGATATATCAAAGGTACAATCAGTTTCGGAATTTGGTATCCTATGGGAACGACTTTGGATATTGTTGGATACTCAGATGCCGATTGGGCTGGATCGGTGGATGATCGGAAAAGCACGAGTGGTGCATGCTTCTATCTTGGCCATTGCCTTGTTGCATGGCACAGTAAAAAGCAGAACTGCATAGCACTCTCGACTGCCGAAGCGGAGTACATTTCAGCAGGAAGTTGTTCAACCCAATTGTTTGGATGAAAAGCGTGTTGAGCGATTTCCGGATTTCAGCAACTTCGGTAACCATTTTATGTGACAACACTAGTGCTATTAACATTTCAAAAAACCCTGTGTTGCACTCTAGAACAAAACATATTGAACTTAGATATCATTTTCTTAGAGAGCTAGTTGAATCAAACATTCTTCAACTGTCATATATTTCAACTGAGGATCAATTAGCTGATATCTTAACAAAACCTTTGGATCAAAAACGTTTTATTCACTTGCGTAAAGCAATTGGCATGCTTTCCTTGAAATAAACTCTTTTGAAACCTTTGCTTAGGTTAGGTTTTGTTTTTGTTTTTGTTTTGTTCTTTATCTATGTTTTGTACATAGGACATTAATTGAGCATAAATCATAATTGACTTTAATTGCATCCTTTTATGCATTTAGAAATTTATTATGCTTTTGATATCATAATATTTCAATGTTGCAATGATCATTTACGTTAATTAAACCATCTTTTAAGTGATCAAAGTCAATTTCTCTCTCAATGATCTCTTGGTATAGTCATTATCATATTTGATTGCTTAGTCGAGTATGAATTCGAGATCAATGGTTTGGTTGAATACCTTATATATTAAATAATTGATAGCCAATTGAGGGGGAGTCAATGAAATGTAAAATGCTCAAAAGATGTGGAAAGAGTTACATCCCAATGAGGAGTGTGAAAACTACCACCACATGGAGGAAATGAAAGAAAGAAAAAGATACTCCATGAATGCAAAGCAAATTTTTTTTTGTTGATGAAATGCATATTGAAATACTTGACTCAGTCATATTTCATGGTTGGTATAAGGTGGGATTTTTGATTTAAGATGCTCAAAGAGCCACTCCTTCAACAGATTGTCTAGATATATTATCTAACTTATCTGGGATTTCAAACATCTATTGATCTTGGTATTTCATTTTCTTTACCAAAATTGATGATTTGATAAAGGCATTACACATAAGATCAGGATAGATGTAATTGAAGTTGTTCAACTTTAAGTGTTTTAACTTTCGTAAATTTTCGTTTCATTTTTGGGTATTTTTGATAGATTTTGCATAATCTATTTCTTGTTGTATGAAACGATGTCTTTTGTTTAAAGTTGACATGGTAAAGTGCTTACATACTTTTTCTGGATTTTATGGAATTTTTCTGAATTTTTCTGGAGAAAAAGTGGAAGCCGATCCGGATCGGGGTAAGTGATCCGGATCCCGAACGCAGGATTCTTCCTGCGGGTAGCCGATCCGGATCACAATCACGATCCGATCCGGATCACGGCTAGGGTTTTTATAAGAACAAAGAGATTTGATTTCTTTTACCCTAATCTTTTGTTTTCAAGCCTCTAGAGTTTCTCTCTCTAGATTTCTTGCATCTTGGAGCTTCCAAACTCAAAGTTCTTCGATTCAAGTAAGTTTTGTTGATCAAATCTCGGTTTTTCACAGTTTTTATGGTTTTTCATCAAACGTGAGTTGAAAACTTGGATCTTTTTCGTTTGTGAATGGTTTTTGATCAAATTTCTTTTGAAATAAGAACTCTGGGTCAATTAGTTTTGCTTTTATGCTGGGTTTTTACCTGATTAACGAGTTTTTAGGCTTCGATTTCTAAAAATTCTGTTTTAGGGCATAAAAGAGGAATTTTTGAAAATCATGGAATTGATCTATTTTTAAAATTCTTTTTGGAAAACTAATTTGATTCTTGGCTTCTCTACATGATTATGATTGTCTAGGTACAATGTTTCAAATTTTTCAAAATTGACGATTTTTCTTGTGTTCTTGAGTTGGTTTTCACAGGACACTTCTTAAACTCAAAGCACTAGGTTCAATGGCTCTCTCTTGGTTCTTTCTGTTGTTAGTCACTATGGTGCACACGAGTATATCTGTTAAAACGGAACAGGATGATTCAACTCAAATCAAGACGAAGGACGCAGAGGAAGAGAGCTCAGACTATGATGAAGAAGAATGGGACGAATTCTTCAAAGATGTTCAACGAAAAATTGATGAGGAGGACAGGAAATTTACCAAAGGAAAAAGACTAATGAAATCAGCCTCAACAACCAAACAGTATACGAGAAGGAAAAATGTCCAAAGGAGTGCGAGTCAGCATAGTGGGCCTCTCACCAGAGCACGCTCACTTTCTGGAATTCTTCAAACTGAATCTCCATGGGTTACGGGAATGAATGCACCATCTGCATCCACACAGCACCCATCACACTCGAAGAAAGGGACTACAGACACAGATGAATTGGAACTGCTTCGTCAGGAACAGCGAAAACTTTTTGCTGCACAAGAAAGAATGTCGACAGAACTTCAGCAACTTTCCTCTCAGCACAAGAAGATCAAGAAAAAGTATTCAAACATTTCGAAACTGTTCAAGGGGATTTTGAACAAGCTGAGCTGTACCAGTTCAGATTCATCAGACTGAGCAGGACCTTCTGTTCACTTTTTCTATGGCTTTACTCTCTTGCAGACCTTGCAGTTCTTAGTTTTTTTTTGGGACTTAGTTTTTGTTCTAACTTGTAGTTTAGTTCTCAGGTTGTGCATATTGATAGAACTTTTTAACTCTCCTTACATATTGTAGCTCTTGCTACGTTTTGGCTTTGTTTTGTGACAAAAAGGGGGAGAGAGTTAGAGAGAACTTTGAACAATGATGAACAGTTGACAATGATGTGAATTTGGTGTGAATATCAAGGTAAGTATGTCTTCAACTCAACTTTGGTTTTTCTCTTGTGATTTGTGACATGCCTCTATACTAACTATTCGACTAACTATTTGGGCATGTAATATGACTAACAAGTTGATGTTGGACTAATTTTTGTGACATTTGGTTTTTGAATGCTTAGAAGATATGTTGGTTTTAACTATGATTCTCTTACATATCTGAATTCTTCAAATGTCATGATGAGAATAAACTCTATCTCTGTATTTGGTTTTGTATGATTCAATTCTTGAGGTATCTAACGATTTCTTTTGTCAAGAATGATTTCTTTGTGCAGAGATTACAGATGTCTAAGTCTAGAGTCTGTCTTAGGAGTTTATCTCATGTTTTTAATTTCTGGATCTCTTTTGTAAATTTTTGTTGTATGGTGATAGCAACAAAAATATCTTTTTGAATTTTCTTTTGTGGATTTGTGTTTTGTCACGAAACCGCCAAAGGGGGAGATTGTTACGGAATTTGAGTTGGCGTATTTCGTGAATGTATTAAGTCTTGAAGATTGAAGATGAAGAAACTTTGGATCGTATACCTCAATCTCAAGAAAGAAGAATTCAAAGGGATCAGGTACGTTTAACTAAAGATTTTTGATGATCCGAATACTTCTTATAGTGTAGAAACACCTGGAAGAATTTTTAATTGCTTAAACATCAAAAACTGGACATGGGACATGTTCAGGATCCGGATCGAGCTCGGCAATCCGGATCCCGAAGGGTGTTTGTTCATACACTGGTTCAATCCGGATCGCAGCATCCTCTGATCCGGATCCCGAACACTTGTTTTACCTGTATGCTTCCTCGATCCGGATCAGGACTTGCAATCCGGATCCCGAACATTGATGTTCTGGTAAAACTGTATGAACGATCCGGATCGGACTTTGTGATCCGGATCCCGAACTACCATTTTTCTGGAAATCGTCTTTCTTGCTTCTGCAATCCGGATCGCCAATTCCAATCCGGATCGCCGTCGGTAAAATCTCCAGAAAAGGCAGTTTTTGTATCCTATCTTCTTCCAATGGTTTCTAACCTATAAATAGGCCCTGTATTCATTTCTAGGGCATCGGCTATTACAGAAAAAAATAGCCGAAAAGAAAAATCCACATATATAGAGAAGAAAGGAAATTAATAGATTTATTCTATGTTTCTTCATCTATATTGATTGATTTGATTCTAGGTTTTCCATACTCACATTCTGAGTAGAATCAAATCAATGAATACTTAGATGGTATTTCCGATCTATCTTTAATCTAAGTATTCGGCGGATCATCACCACCCAAAACAAACAACGATTTACCCCAAATCGGCGCGTGGACTCGCGTGGCCTTGTGGACTCAAGGTGCAACTACGTTCGTGGATTTGAAGCGTGGTATTGGGTGAAGACCGTGGATTCGGTCGGACGTCGTGGAGTCGACGTTGGACGCTGTGGACTCAGCGTTGGGCGCGGATCGTGGATTCGAGAAGCGTCGTGGAGCGAGCGGGAAGATCTACTAGGAGCGTATGGTAAAAGGTTGAGTCGTCTGTGAGTACGCTATATCACCTTGTACGTGTTTTAATTCTAGTGGATTTCGCCGTGTTATCGGTCCCGTGGTTTTTTACTCCGGTTTGGAGTTTTTCCACGTAAAAATCTTGCGTGTTCTTTTATTTTTCCGCATTGGGTTTATTTGCGCAATGATTTTTTGAGTGTTTATTGTTTACACCTATTCACCCCCCTCTAGGTGTTTTTCCCCTATTTAGATCCATATTAACATAACCCAACAGTTAGTTCCCTACCCGTCATTGGAGTGTAGCGGTACCCCTTCTGAGGAGAGCTTCAGTAGATTAGTTTACCTCTTTTCCCTCTGTTGAGAGACTCTTGTTGTGAGGTATAGAGTTGTATTTTATTTTTCAGTTTGAGAGACTGATATAGTGAGGATATTTTTGTATTGAGAGCTTGTACACTGATGTTTTCATTGGAGATATCTCCCTTTTGAGTTTTGTATCAGAGGACTTTTTATGCGATCGTATTTGGGAGATGGATATTGTATTATTTTCAGTTATACAGTGATTGGACCTCAGTTTTTCAGTAGTTTACTTTCAGCTCTGATATCTGTGTACTGTAGTTGATTCTTTTTGCAGGTTAGTCGCTTCGTCTATACGGGATTTCCGTATGGGCGGCGGATCTGTTGGCGAGCCTGGGTCGCAGTTTCGACGCCGGGGCGTGACAGTGTCAATGTTATTGATGCTAAGCTTATTATTGGTAGCCTTGCATGCACTAGGAAATTAATTAATTGATAATTAATCCATGATGATGATACTTTTGGCATGATGTTGATAGCATGATCACTCTCTTTAGTCGCTTAATTATTCTGGACAGCATGTTTAGGGGCAGGATAGTAATTGATGACTGTAAATTGATGATCATTCAACTGAGACTGTCACCTTAGCTTTTGTTGCTCTAAATTTATTACTCTTGTAAAATAGACTAAAATACTGGGACAAATGCATGTTTAAACTGGTCACTTAGCTAAGTCACCTTTTTACTGCTACACTATCTTTTGGGACTTGACTTAGGAGAAACCATGCTTTTATTCTTTTTCTGTCTCCTATTATTTAGACTTGAGGCATAGTTGCTCGGGTTCGAGCGGGGGTTGGATAGTGTAGTCAGGTGCTGGAGATTTGGGACAGGTTGGGCTTTATGGCAGGGTGTTGCGGCGACCACGAATTTTGGGTGGTTGACCGGGTTATACTATTACATCAGATTGGGTGAGGGGGATTGGGCTATTTTGGTGGAGGGTTTTTCCCACTTGATTGAGTCATGATCTAGTCCTGCTATATTAGGTTACTTGTGGTTACTTACTTTCCTCGTGTGGGTCGCTCCCCACGAGTGCCACTCCGGAGTGCGCGGCAGACAGACTTGAGTCTTTGAGACTCCTTTGCTTCGGTGTTATGCGTAGGCTGGCATACCCGTCGCGGCAGAGCAGGCAGTGCCAGTGTCCACTGGCGGTCAGATTGGGTCGTTTTGACAGGCTTCTAGATACTGATGCATACTTTTCCCATCCTTGTTGGTTTGTCATGTAGAGGCATATTAGGGGTAGCATTTTATCAGTTGTCACACTTGGCTTCACCCCCTTTCTTTTCCTTTCCCCTTTGCCTCTGATCACCTGGTGGGCATGTCTGAGCTGAGGCTTTACCCACTAGGGGAGGCTACTGTTTATAGTAGTACTTACCCCCATTGTCTTTTCTTTGTTTTTTGTTCCCCCCTGTTTTGCAGAGTCCTCTGCGGGAGTTGCTGGGCCGTCAGCAGCTGATCGAGGTAAGAGGATTGCGGACTAGATAGCGAGCCACCCGAGGGATGTAGCTGGTGTTTTTGGTGTACCCGGTTTTTCTCAGACAGCTCTTTTCTATTTCTTTTTGGGTCTGACTTTTGCCAGCTTTTTTGTATTTTTGTGGTGAGCTGGGAGAGATGTTGTATTTATTTTTACAGTTGTACTTTATTTACTTTCGGCTTCTGTCTGAGATATAGTAGTTTTAGTTCAGCTCTGATTTTTATGCTCTTTTATTATTATCTCTTATATTTGAGCAGGTTACCGACGCTTCGTGTATGCGGGAAATACCGCATGCACGGCGGATCTGTGGACGGGCCCGGGTTCTGGTTTACACCCGGGGCGTGACATGGTCGGTTGGGTTTGATGTTGGGCCGATGAGGGTTCCGGCTGGATAGTTATTTTGTAGTGGTCCGGGTCCCCATGCAGCTTTTCCCATGAATCCACAGTGTGAAACACCTATTATTGGTGTGTTGGGCCATAATACATCAAAGGGATGTTTGGATGGACCTAGTGAGGTTTCTGGATCTTGTTTGGCATTCGGCAGCTTTGCCGAACTTTAGAAAAGGTTTTGAGCCAAACGGAGGTCTGATTTGGATTTAGCGCGTAAAAACGCTTGAAAATAGCCATTTGCTTGTATTTTTCTGAGTCCGGATGCCCAAAAATAGACTTACAGAAGTTTACAGTGGATTCTGGTGCATGGGGGGGACCGTAGACCGCCGGGATGCCACATGGCGTGCTATTATTGGTCGGTTCACAGAGCGCGGTCCATGGAAAGGCGTGGGGTCGCGCATGGACCCGGCAGGAGACACGTGGCGCACCCGGATTGGCCGGTGCATGTTGTGCGGTCCACGGAACCCTGCGCGGGTGCATGGACCCGGCGCGGGGGACACATGGCGGCCTACCATTGGTTGGCGCTCGGTGCACGGTCCACGGAATCCCCGCGCGGGTGCATAACCCGGCGCGGGGGACACGTGGCATCACGTCATTCGTGGGTCTACCGAGCTTGGTGCATGGAGGCGCGGGGGGCCGCCTCGGGGTTCGTGCGTGTCAGGGGGCAGGTGGCGCGACGTGGGCGGCATGGCGGGCGATTGGGTGGGACACGTGGCGCCCGGGGATTCGCGAGCGCCACCCACCGGGTTGACCGCGGGCGCGCCACGTGGCGCAAGGCGGCTGGCCTTGCACATGCTGTCCCGTGTCCAGGACACGTGTCAAGCCCAGGTTGATTCCGGCACTCCTCGTTGGCGTTTCGTCAGAGGATTCGGGCGCCCGAATTCGGGTCGAGCGCCCGAATCCTAGGACACAATGGGAATTTTCCCATTTGTTGAGCTGGGCCTATAAATAGGCCCAGAATGTCTTCGTTTCTAACTTTTCTGGCCCATTTCTCACAAAGACTTCTACAGGAGAGTTGTTCCTCCTTGTGTGCTGCATTTACTAGAGATTTCCTGGGATTTTAGGAGGCTCGTACTTCGAGATCTACAGCAAATCGGTGTGTTGTGACGTTTCTTCACCGGTGACCCTTCCCGTCGCGTTTCAGTGCGCGGACTCCCCCAGGCTACTCCAGCAGTGTTTTTATTCGATTCTTGCGCCGTTGTCTTCACGATAGGTAGGGCTATGACTTTCATATTTTCTGCTCCCCCTCGTTTTGAGTTTTTCCTAGGTGTTTTTGGTCGTCTTGTGACCCCCTTTTTCTACGGCGGAGTTTTGGATAGCACCGGGGTTTTTCTGCGATTTCTTCATGCTCGAGCATCGGATTGAAGCGTGCAAGTACTCGTTTCGCATCTACACATCGCAGGGAACATCATCGTGATTTTTTTGAGGTTTTTCCAAAGGTAAAAATCCTACTTTTTCTGGACGAATTTTGACAGGATTTGTTCTTGGGGATTTCGCGCTTACCGCGTTGTTTATTTTGTAACTCGGCCTATAGTTGTTGGAACGGGATGTGCTAATACTCGATTTCCATCTACTCGTCCCGATGATCGCAGTGGTAATTTTTCTGAAATTTTTGGAGTTCATCTCGTGGGTATAAATTAAGCTTTTCTGGACTGGGGTTTTTGGACAGCGACAAAAGTGTTAATTATGAGATTAATCGGGCATCGTTTTGGGCATTTTTGTAGTTTTCGCGGCGTGTGTTGTTTCTTCTCGGGCGAGGGCGTGTTTGGACTTAGGTTTAGCGTTCGAGGTGGGTGATTGTTGTGGACCTCACTTTTTGACTTACCCACTAGGAATATTGGAGTATTTACCAATGTTGAATGCCGATTAGTACATTGTGGGTGATATGCATGCTTGTGTAGATTCGACATATGCCATGTTAGTACTTAGTGTTCTTTTGAGATCTCTTATTAAATGGGAATATCATGCTAATGAACGCCAGAAAATTGTTTACTGTATTTTTTATCATCTTGGGACATTTGCATGCTTGTATGGACTTCTAGATAGGCCACCTTTTTCTGCTACACTATCATGTTGGAATTTGACTTAGGAGAAACCATGATTTTTACTTTTCTCCTTTTATTTGAGACTTAGGATACGTGTTGCTCGGGTTCGAGCAGGGGTTGGGATAGTGTAGGCAGGATCTTGGGATTTGGGACAGGTTGGACCTTTTGTGGGGTATTGCGGCAACCGCGGATATTGGGCGGTTGATCAGACTGTTACTTGTGCATTAGATTGGGGGGATCGGGTTTTCCTTAGTGGATGGATTTTTTCCCACTTCGATTTTGGTCGTGATCCAGTCCTGTTATATCGTGATATTTGCGAAAGAGATACTTTACTCGTGTGGGTTTCTCCCCTCGAGTGCCACTCCGGAGTATGCGATTTATGCAGCGGCCAGTGAGTACCGGACAGTAAGTGCCGGTCAGTGAGTGCCGATCTGTTAGCAGATACTTGAGACAGTTTCACAGGCAGTATTTGTCACGCCCCGAGTCCGCCAATTTGGTCAGTTCGGGCACGCCAACAGACCCGCCAATCGGGTATGACCCTTCACTACCCGAAAGGAACGGTAACATCCATAATAATACAACAAGTGTATGCGGAAGCTCAATATCAGAGTACTAAAAATTACTACTAATTTAAAACTTCCATTCAATAACAAACAGTTAAGCGAAAATGAAAGTATACAAGAGTGAACCATAAATTAAATTTATTATACTTTATATTTCTGAACTTGCAATTTAAAATTATTACAATTCTTTTACATCATTTCCTCACCATACAAGGTTCACTCAAGAAATATAAAAAGGGTACCTCTGCTAGACCCTCTAGGTCTCTATGCTGCTGGGCCCTTGCCCCTGTCGCATGCCTCGCTGTCTGCATCTGAACCTGAAAAAATGGTCACCCGAGGGTGTGAGAACTACTTAAAGTTCCTAGTGGGTTCAACCACCGAGAAAAAGTATCCTACACCACTTGGTCCAATGGAAGCAATAATAATAGAATGCTAGGAAACTATAATCCTCAATATTAAAATGCTGCTATGCATATAATGGGTCACTACACTATCTGTGTATACTCATCAACCCAACACTACTCTGTCCAGCCATACCATGCTACTATGCACCAACTCGGCCACTATGCCGCTGTATACAGGGTTAAACTAACCCGGCCACCTTGGCCACTCTATTTTCTCTTTATTCTTTACTTTCTGGTGCTTTAGTTCAAGTTAACCCTCAGAAATTCTTATCCAACGGGCCCCAGCCCGGTAGTCATGCTACCACAAGATAAGTTTTCTAAGGTTGCCGATAACACCCGCAAGTGTTACCCCGTCCTACGGGAGAAACGTGCCAGACGGGTCACTGCCCGGGAGAGGGACACTGCCAACAACTCCACCAAGGGCTACGTTTCACCCCCGAAGGTACGCCCGATTTATCTTTATCTTTTCTTTCTTTTCTTTTGCCTTTAGCTCTTTACTTTGCCTTTACTTGGGAAGCTGAGTCTTGCTCACACACTTCCCCCGGGAGTGAAATATGCTCAACCCTCCCGTTGGCAACTTAGCTTTAATTCTTTAATTCACTTGGGAGTGACCTATGCTCAACCATCCCAATAGCCATTTAGGCTTTTCTTTTACAGGGTCCGAGGGTTCCAAAAAATGGATGCCTACAATCCCAATCAAACAAGAACAGGTTGTAGCACCGCCTCCCGTAGTGCTCGGCCCAATGTATTTTATTTTTCCTTTTTACCTTTCTTTAATCATTCTCTTTCTTTAACCATTCTCTTACACTTTAGGTTCAGATGAGTTTAAGGCACCTTGGCACTCATCTACCCGGGAGTGACATATGCTCAACCCTCCCGTTAGCATTTATGCCTCAATGCTTCTCTTTCTGTTCTTTTTATCTCAAGCAATTTGCTTGTCTTGCTTATTAATCACTTTTAGCTCTCTCTCGAGCAATTTGCTTGTCTTGCTTATTAATCACATTTAGCTCTCTCTCGAGCAATTTGCTTGTCTTTCTTATTAATCACATTCAGCTCTCTCTCGAGCAATTTGCTTGTCTTGCTTATTAGCCACTTTTAGCTTTTACTTAAGCTTTATCTCTTTTATCCTAAGTTCTTTACTCTAGGATAATTTGGGTGTCTCTAATACCAATTTGGGTTTGAACATCTTATTCATTTATATTTTCACTTATTTTGCCACTTGCCAATACCTTTAATTTCCTAGCCCCTTTTTAAACTTTTCCTTACTTGTTCTCAATTCACAACCCTATGTCTCAATTACCCTTAAGGTTACACTATGTCTCAAGGACACTAGTCACTTTCAATTTTATCTAACTTAGAGTTTATTAACTCTATTTCCCATTTTCTTTTCCTTTCATGTCTCCACACTTGATCATTTCCTATTTTTCCTTTTCTTTATTTAACTCAAATTGAAGTTAAACTACTTTGTTCATTTACCCAGACGCCCTATGACTTTCTAGGGTTATATTTAATTAATTTTCTAACTTTGGGATCTAATCCCCTTTTTCCTAATTCCTCACTGAATCCTAGAGTTATACTAACTTTATTTTCCTGTTCCATGTTTAACTTAGGGTTGCACTCACTCTATTTCATCACTAGAGTTTAATTCCACTAGTTTACCTTAGGTTCCTTTACCTAAGTTCCATATCATACTCATCCTAGAGTCCCTGACTCTATGTTTAATACTCTATTCTCAACCTTAGGTTATTTCCTAAGATAATGCCACTCGTCCATCTAGGTGTATCTCCTAGGTCATCATGCCACTCGTTAAACCTAAATCTAGGTTTTCTCCTAAGTCTCACTACTATCATGCATTTCTTTTCCCTTATGCTTTCACATGGTTCCTAGGGTTACACCCTAACATGATCACAATAATAATAATTGCTTACTTCTACGCATGCAATTATTTTCATATCATCATAAAATAATATTTATCTTCTACGCATGCCACTATTATCATGATTCCCTAACGCCTCTAACAGGCTACTATCATGCTTCTGGATCGTAAAGCAAAGGAGCAAGGGAAGAGGTCACCCAATTTTGGCAGAATCCCCGACCTTGTGGTGTCCCCAATTGCTTGTAGACACTTGCAATTGGTCTCCGCGTGATTCCACTTATTTCCTCGAGCTTGCACGCAAAATGATGCACATCCCTCGAGTCCGCTCGCAAAACGGTGCACGTCTTCCAAACCTGCACGTAAAACGGTGCACATTATTAAGACCCGCACGCAAAACGGTGCGCGCCATTTCAGCCTGCACGCAAAACAGTGCGCGTCAATTCAACTTGCACGCAAAATGGTGCACGTATCTCGGGTTTGCACGCAAAACGGTGCACGCTTTTCTTTAAAGTTGCACACAAAATGGTGCGTGTTCTTCTAGCCCTGCACGCAAAATGGTGCATAATATTAGAGACGGCACGCAAAACGGTGCACGACAACACGACCTGCACGCGAAATGGTGCACGTACCTTAAATCTGCACGCAAAACGGTGCACGCTTCACTATAGGGTTGCACGCAAAATGGTGCATATTTTTCTAATCCTGCACGCAAAACGATGCAAAATATTAGAATTTGCACGTAAAACGGTGCACATCAACCCACCTTGCACGCAAAACGGAGCACGTACCTCAGGTTGGCACGCAAAACGGTGCACGTTTCTTTTTCAACGTTGCACGCAAAATGGTGCACGCTTTTCGAGTTTGCGCTCAAAACAGCGCATGTTCGTCGAGTCCGCACGCAAAACGGTGCATGTCTTCCACAAGCTTGCACGCAAAACGGTGCGCGCCAAAACGCCCGGCGACACTCCGAGCAGCAAAACGGCACAGTAAAACTCGGTCCCTATCACACACAATGGCATGGGGTCAAATCCAACGTCCAAAAGGAAATCTCAAAACTGTGCCAAAACACCAAAAAAAACGACACGCGGGACCTACCTCGACAACGTCGCGCCGTCCAACGCGTCCATTCGGCTCTTTGGAACACCTTGCGCGCTCCACGGGGTCTTGAAATCCCCCCATGAATCGCCCTCTCCTTCTCCTGGTACGCTCGTGTGAGGACCTGGTTTCCCCGTGGGGGAGTTTTCTGGTGGTTTGGCAGCTTTCGAAAGCCTGCGTGGTGTGTTGGTGGTGTTTGTGCGCAATTTGGACACAAGTGGTGGACTTCGGGCTTAAAAATGGATCACGGGAGTACTTGGAGGACCCGTCGAGTGATTAGAAGTGATTTCGCACGACACGGATGTCAAATTTAGACTCAGTGCGAAGTTTGGATAAAAGATCACCTCTCCGGATGCCTTCGGGAACCTTTAGAGATGGAATTTGGCAAAACGGATTTTAGAAATGAACCCGGAGCGAAAATCGAATCAAGTGGGCCTTCCGGGGGCCTTCGGCAAAATTTCGGATGAGAATTTGGAGAAACGGACATCGGATTTGGATTCAGCGCGCGAAAACGATGAAAATGGACTACCTACTTGTATTTTTCGGAGCCCGGATGATCCGGCACGGTTTTCGAGGCAGTGTTACTGTTCCGGCAGCCGGCGGGCAGCGGCGGCGGCGGCAGCGGCAGAGCGCGGCGGTGCAGGCGGCGGGCAGCGGCGGCGGCGGCAGCGGCAGAGCGCGGCGGTGCAGGCGGCGGGCAGGTGCGCGGTCCACCGCGGAGGCGTGCACCGGGCGAGGGCCACGTGGCGGCTCCCAGTTGGCCGGCGCAGCAAGCGCGGTCCACGGGGAAAAGCGCGGTGTACGGTGGACCGGAGGGCGACACGTGGCGGCATGTGGTTGGTGCGGTGTTGCGCGCTCGGTGCACCGAGCTGGTGTGGCTCGCCTGGTGGAGCGTGCCTGGCAGGGTGCGCAGACGGCGCTGGCGCGCGCACGTGGGCGCGTCAGGCGCGCGTTGACCGGGAGTGCCGCCACGTTTCGACTCCCCGTTGGGCCACGTGTCGCCCGCTGGGTGGCCCCGCACGGCTGTCCGCTGTTTTGTGGGCGACGTGGAAGCCTCCAGGCGTTTCGGGCGTGAACAGTGTTGGGCCGGGCCCAACACTGTAGCAGCCCGAAACATTTCGGGCGCCCGGAAGTGGGGACTCAACCGGTATTTTGTGATTTGTTCTGGAGCCTTTAAAAGCGATCCGAGCTTCCTTCTTTCCTCTTTTTCTGGCATTTCCGAGCCTTCTCTCGCCATGGCGCCTTCAGCAAAGTTGATCCCCGAGCTATGCTGCATCCATCTGCAAAGTTTTGAGATTTTTGGTGGCACGCTTATCGAGGTTTCCATTTTTACGGCGCGGCGCGACGCTCGTCCATTTGGGTTCCCCTTTGTCGCGTTTCGGTGCGCGAGCTCCCCCGGCCTACTCCGACCATCTTTTTGAGCGATTTCTTCGCCCTTGGATTCGCAACAGGTGAGGCTACGATTTTGGTTGCTCGTACATTTTCTGGTTTCGCGTTTTTCGAGGAGTTTTTCCTTGCTCACTGGGACACTGGTTTGCTGTGAGGATTTGTGAGGACAGCAGCTTCATCCGAGGAGATCTCCGCGCACAAGTCTCGGATCAGGACGTGCTTGTAGACATTTTTCATCTACTCGACGCGAGGATCATCGTGGTATTTTTTTTGGAATTTCTTGAGGCCTTCCCGGAGGTATACATCTTCCTTCTTATTTGTGCAAGAGTTTACAGTTGATTGGTTTTGGGATTTTGCGCACCGATACTGTGGAATTTGTAACTTGGCCTACGGTGCTCGGATTTGGGCGTGCAGGTACCCGTTTCGAAGCTATCGACGCGAGGAACGCTGTGGTATTTATTTCAGAATTTTTGGAGCTCTTTCTGCAGGTGAAAAATTGACTTCTTTGCGGCTGAAATTTCAGTGTTGTATACTTGGCAGATTTTGGGATTTAAGTGTAATTGTAGCCTTGTGTTATACCCAGGAGGGTTTGTAGACTGTACTGGACCTGTTGGACTTGAGGTTGCTATTTCCTGGTATTTTCAACTGTGGAATCTTGGACAGTTAGCGCCTTCAGGTGGGTGGCCTTATCTTCAAGTTTGATGGACTGAACAGTAAATCTGCTATAGTAGGAACATGCATGATAGTGGATTCTTTGTAGCATGCTAGAATGTAGGAATGGTTATTCCTTGTAATTATCTGTTGATCTTATGATCTCTTGTAATTATCCGTGGTGGGTCTGCACTTTGGTATCGCGACTTGTCGACGCCGTCCCTCTGACTGGGCCAGTTAGTGGCAATTACGGACGCCGTCCCTCTGACTGGGCCAGTTAGTGGCAGTTACGGACGCAGTCCCTCTGGCTGGGCCAGTCAGTGGCAGCCACGGACGCTCTACGTAAGTACGGTCCTCCTGGATGTACGGCAGTAGGTAGGCGCAGGTTTGACTGGACCCTATGCGGCAGTCAGTGTAGATTGGGTGACTATACTGTGTGAGTTAGTAGATGCATCGTTTTCCATCTGTTTCGTTTTCTTGAGCATCTAGATAGAGGCATAGTAGCTGTAGAGTTACTTTTCCAGCCCTTTCATTTCAGTATTATTATTGTTACTTTATGCCTCTAGTAGACTTAGTGGGCAGACCGTTGGGCTTGTTGACGGCACCCACTGAGAACTACTGTGGGAAGTAGTTCTCACACCCGTCGCGGTGTTTTTCCCCAGTGACTTCCTCTCCTGTTCCTGTTGCTCCTGTTGCTGTTTCTTCTGAGAGGCGAGGGAGTCGCGAGTTAGTTCCCTACCCGTCGTTGGAGTGTAGCGGTACCCCTTCTGAGGAGAGCTTCAGTAGATTAGTTTACCTCTTTTCCCTCTGTTGAGAGACTCTTGTTGTGAGGTATAGAGTTGTATTTTATTTTTCAGTTTGAGAGACTGATGTAGTGAGGATATTTTTGTATTGAGAGCTTGTACACTGATGTTTTCATTGGAGATATCTCCCTTTTGAGTTTTGTATCAGAGGACTTTTTATACGATCGTATTTGGGAGATGGATATTGTATTATTTTCAGTTGTACAGTGATTGGACCTCAGTTTTTCAGTAGTTTACTTTCAGCTCTGATATCTGTGTACTGTAGTTGATTCTTTTTGCAGGTTAGTCGCTTCGTCTATACGGGGTTTCCGTATGGGCGGCGGATCTGTTGGCGAGCCCGGGTCGCAGTTTCGACGCCGGGGCGTGACAGATTAGGTGGTATCAGAGCCTAGGTTGTAGGTCGTGGTGGACTTAGAAATCCTAGGCTTGTGGTTGGACATTAGGATGACTACGTGAGAGTCGTGACTTATAGCGAGAGTCCTGATTGAGTTTCATACCTCTCCCTAGGGACGGGACGAGTGATTGGCATGTTTATTCTCCTAAGTGATTATGTTGGCTGCAGACAACATAATGCTATGGAATGGATGACATGTCTTAGACTTTCGCTGGATTGGGTCGTATGGTTGTTGTGTCCTGATGTTTGTTTTTGTTCAGTGGACTACGATGCCCCTGAGACGTCGTGTTGTGAAGAGGACACACCCCGCATCTGATGGGTACCCGAGCAGCGGGAGGCTGAGCTATCAGAGCAGAGCGAGACCCAGGGTTATGGACCCAGATGGCACCGATGTCGGAGGCTGTCCGATGCCAGGAGGAAGCCATGGAACGTTTGAGGCGTTTGTCGGAGCAGAGAGCACAGCTAGTTGCAGTACCGCTTGAGAGTCCTCCAGCACTTTCTTCCTATGCAGTGGCATATTCAGCTATATTAGTGGCACCGATTGAGCGAGCAGCCCCCTCCGTGCCGACGTGTAGTGCCGAGGCACCGAGGCAGGGTGGATAGTGGATAGTAGATGAGCTTTGGGACATCATTGGTCGTCGGAGCCAGTCCCGGCATTCTGAACCATCCCGATTCATAGGTTTGAGTTGGAGCTTTTGTAGGCAGAATTGGGGTGGGTGGTGATGGAGAGACTATCTGAGAGCCTCCCTGTGCTAGGGAGTCACGCTCCAGGTTTCGAGGGACGAGGCGCATAGGATATGTTTGATTGGGAATGGGTTGCGCCAGGATACCTTCCAGTCTAGTTGGTCCCTCCATTACGGATTATTGACGCTTCGATGGAGTAGGCATGGTGTATGGAGCGTGACGTTGCAGTTCCTTTGGATAGGGATCTGCCGCCAGAAGCGAGTTCTGGATTTTGGTGCTTCGCGCCGGGTGATGTAGGGTAGATCGGTCGGCAGAGACAGTGCTGATTTTCTTTTCTTGGGTAGCGGATTTTTGAGATGCCAGAGATCGGGTGGACCCCGATGGCAGCTTCAGCACCTACATCAGGTTGGCGCGGCGGTAGCATGGATTGGTTATCTACGGAGGACCGTATTTGTCACCCCAGTGTGAGCAGAGGCAGACTGAGCGACGACCACCTACATCGAGCGGATGAGTCTGTACCGCCCGGTTGGAGGGCGCTACGGTAGTGGACCAGGTTGTCGCGGGCATGATTTCTTTTCAGCAGTCTGAGTTGAGTGTTTTTGGCTTTCCTGTCTGGACTGGAGGTGGAGTTGTTACCACGTGCACTAGAGGTACATGTTCATGTTGGTGTTGTGCATGTGGGGGAGCCTAGTGGGTTGTGATCAGTGCAGTTGAGACTTGGGACTTCACCTGCTGATATGACGATTCAAGGACAGCTCTAGGACTTGGTTTGAGCACACAGGTTGGACTGATTGTGGAATGAGAGCAGTCACCCTTCCGCGAGTCGAGTTGGACTGGAGGAGTTCATTTTCACAGATCACCGGGGTATCCTTCCTGCAGCTGCGGCTTCAGCGGTTTAGGGCTTGGTGCTACTTTTGGATCGTTGGTGACGTTTAGGACTAGAGGTTGTGTCCTTAGGGATCACGGTTAGATCGTAGCTTCCGTTTTGTAGCCACGGCAGGAACGACTTCAACACTTCTCTCCCTTTCCTCGCCTGTGTGCTGAAATTTTCGAACAGGACAAAAATTTCGAAAGACTGCTCCAGAAATGGAGACGGTGTCCGAACCTGTTCTTGTTTGATTGGGGCAAGGGCACTGGTCTTTTCGGACTTTTCGTTAATTTCAGCCGTTTTCTAAATTGAGAGTTTTGGTTGATGACTTTCCTGCTGGTGGGGCCTTTACCCTTCTTGTTGGCTGTGTTGGCGTAATCCGTGTAGTTTTGGACGAGTTGAGTTGATCGTTCTTCCTTGCCCTCTGTCTTTTGGAATTCTTGAGGTTTTTCCAGATTTTGGACTCCTAGCCGTGTGGATTCGCTCCGCGGAGTGTGCGTAGCGACTGGGGAGCTGGAGACGGTATTGATGGATACTTACCTTTAGCTTTGGAACTCTCCTTTTGAGCCGTGTTAGTTTCGAGGATGAAACTTTCTTTTAGTGGGGGAGAGTGTGAGGACCTGGTTTCCCCGTGGGGGAGTTTTCTGGTGGTTTGGCAGCTTTCGAAAGCCTGCGTGGTGTGTTGGTGGTGTTTGTGCGCAATTTGGACACAAGTGGTGGACTTCGGGCTTAAAAATGGATCACGGGAGTACTTGGAGGACCCGTCGAGTGATTAGAAGTGATTTCGTGCGACACGGATGTCAAATTTGGACTCAGGGCGAAGTTTGGATAAAAGATCACCTCTCCGGATGCCTTCGGGAACTTTTAGAGATGGAATTTGGCAAAACGGATTTTAGAAATGGACCCAGCGCGAAAATCGGATCAAGTGGGCCTTCCGGGGGCCTTCGGCAAAATTTTGGATGAGAATTTGGAGAAACGGACATCGGATTTGGATTCAGCGCGCGAAAACGATGAAAATGGACTACCTACTTGTATTTTTCGGAGCCCGGATGATCCGGCACGGTTTTCGAGGCAGTGTTACTGTTCCGGCAGCCGGCGGGCAGCGGCGGCGGCGGCAGCGGCAGAGCGCGGCGGTGCAGGCGGCGGGCAGGCGCGGGCAGGTGCGCGGTCCACCGCGGAGGCGTGCACCGGGCGAGGGCCACGTGGCGGCTCCCGATTGGCCGGCGCAGCAGGCGCGGTCCACGGGGAAAAGCGCGGTGTACGGTGGACCGGAGGGCGACACGTGGCGGCGTGTGGTTGGTGCGGTGTTGCGCGCTCGGTGCACCGAGCTGGTGTGGCTCGCCTCGTGGAGCGTGCCTGGCAGGGTGCGCAGGCGGCGCTGGCGCGCGCACGTGGGCGCGTCAGGCGCGCGTTGACCGGGAGTGCCGCCACGTTTCGACTCCCCGTTGGGCCACGTGTCGCCCGCTGGGTGGCCCCGCACGGCTGTCCGCTGTTTTGTGGGCGACGTGGAAGCCTCCGGGCGTTTCGGGCGTGAACAGTGTTGGGCCGGGCCCAACACTGTAGCAGCCCGAAACATTTCGGGCGCCCGGAAGTGGGGACTCAACCGGCATTTTGTGATTTGTTCTGGAGCCTTTAAAAGCGATCCGAGCTTCCTTCTTTCCTCTTTTTCTGGCATTTCCGAGCCTTCTCTCGCCATGGCGCCTTCAGCAAAGTTGATCCCCGAGCTATGCTGCATCCATCTGCAAAGTTTTGAGATTTTTGGTGGCACGCTTATCGAGGTTTCCATTTTTACGGCGCGGCGCGACGCTCGTCCATTTGGGTTCCCCTTCGTCGCGTTTCGGTGCGCGAGCTCCCCCGGCCTACTCCGACCATCTTTTTGAGCGATTTCTTCGCCGTTGGATTCGCAACAGGTGAGGCTACGATTTTGGTTGCTCGTACATTTTCTGGTTTCGCGTTTTTCGAGGAGTTTTTCCTTGCTCACTGGGACACTGGTTTGCTGTGAGGATTTGTGAGGACAGCAGCTTCATCCGAGGAGATCTCCGCACACAAGTCTCGGATCAGGACGTGCTTATAGACATTTTTCATCTACTCGACGCGAGGATCATCGTGGTATTTTTTTTGGAATTTCTTGAGGCCTTCCCGGAGGTATACATCTTCCTTCTTATTTGTGCAAGAGTTTACAGTTGATTGGTTTTGGGATTTTGCGCACCGATACTGTGGAATTTGTAACTTGGCCTACGGTGCTCGGATTTGGGCGTGAAGGTACCCGTTTCGAAGCTATCGACGCGAGGAATGCTGTGGTATTTATTTCAGAATTTTTGGAGCTCTTTCTGCAGGTGAAAAATTGACTTCTTTGCGGCTGAAATTTCAGTGTTGTATACTTGGCAGATTTTGGGATTTAAGTGTAATTGTAGCCTTGTGTTGTACCCAGGAGGGTTTGTAGACTGTACTGGACCTGTTGGACTTGAGGTTGCTATTTCCTGGTATTTTCAACTGTGGAATCTTGGACAGTTAGCGCCTTCAGGTGGGTGGCCTTATCTTCAAGTTTGATGGACTGAACAGTAAATCTGCTATAGTAGGAACATGCATGATAGTGGATTCTTTGTAGCATGCTAGAATGTAGGAATGGTTATTCCTTGTAATTATCTGTTGATCTTATGATCTCTTTTGCTTCCTACTACCTGTCTAATTTTAGTTATCTTGGAACTTGACCTAGCACCCCCGTCATATGTTGCATGTGTAACCAGACCAGTAGAAAACCCTCACTTGGGCTAGGGTTATGTATGTTTAGACATCCACACTGTTCTTTCATTCCTGGACATAGTGTTATCCTCGCCCGGGTTGTGGGTCGAGAGGTCGGGACTTTGTTTAGTGTGAGGTTGCATTTGCACTCGTGCTTGGGAGCAGAGTGGAGTCTGGTAGTTGTAGTGGGTCGCTTATCTGTGCCGGGAGCCGTTTGGGTAAACGGTAGTCCCGGGAGGTCTTGTATCCCTGTCTGTGCTGTCGCCACTGTGTTAGTGGCAGTTGTGTGCTTGTGTTAGCTGGACCTAGAACCCAGAACCTTTTTGACATACACATGATTTTTAGTCTATCTATGTTTTTCTTCCAAGCTTCGAAGGGCCGCTGGGGTCTGTTCTTGTTTGATTGGACAAAGGCATCAGCCCTTCGGGGTTCGGGTACACACTTGTTTTCTAACTATTTTTCAAAAAAGAACTAAAATCATTAAATATGGATTTCTTCCAGATCAAAATGGTTTTCAATAACAAATGTCACCTGTTTCCTGTAATCTCCCCACTCGAAAGGATTCGAGTGGTCTGGGTTCTAGGGGCCGTTCCTTTGTCGGGACGGAAGCCGCGGGGGCCGAACCTGGAACCTGTTCTTGTTTGATAGGGTTGTAGGTGTAGGTCTCCCGGGACTTTCGGGCCCTAGTTGGTATTTTCTGCGTGTTGTACCGAGGTTGTCGTGTTCCCGAACTGTAAGGGGGCCGGGAACTCCGATAGGCGGAGCCTAGAGTCTGTTCTTGTTTGATAGGGTTCTTAGCACCGACCTATCGGGTTTTCCAAACCCTTATGGTGTCGGTCCTTCCTGAGTTATCTGTGTGGTTGATATTCTGCTGTTGGGAACCGTCGGGGTTGACGGTGGTCCCGGGTCGTTGAGTGTCGTCCGACCAGATTTGTTAGCCCTGAGTTGTGGGTTGGTCCTGGCTGTGGAGTATCTCCAGCCAGTGTGTTTGTGCTGTGAGCTGTTGGAGAGGCTTGTGTCTCGTGTTTCGTGAGAGAGCTGATCAGCTGAGTCGTCGAGAGTGCTCCGACTGTTGTGCGAGATGTTTGTGGATTCTGAGTCTTTCCGTTCAGAGCGTGAGCGTGGATTTTGGACTATAGCCTGCAGTGCCACTTTGAGCTCGACAGAGTGCGCGGATACCCTTGTCCTCGTTGGGGTCGCTCCCCTCGAGTGCCACGTCCGGGGTGGGTCTGCACTTTGGTATCGCGACTTGTCGACGTTGTCCCTCTGACTGGGCCAGTTAGTGGCAGTTACGGACGCCGTCCCTCTGACTGGGCCAGTTAGTGGCAGTTACGGACGCAGTCCCTCTGGTTGGGCCAGTTAGTGGCAGCCACGGACGCCCTACGTAAGTCCGGTCCTCCTGGATGTACGGCAGTAGGTAGGCGCAGGTTTGACTGGACCCTATGCGGTAGTCAGTGTAGATTGGGTGACTGTACTGTGTGAGTTAGTAGATGCATCATATTTCCATCTGTTTCGTTTTCTTGAGCATCTAGATAGAGACATAGTAGCTGTAGAGTTACTTTTCCAGCCCTTTCATTTCAGTATTATTATTGTTACTTTATGCCTCTAGTAGACTTAGTGGGCAGACCGTTGGGCTTGTTGACGGCACCCACTGAGAACTACTGTGGGAAGTAGTTCTCACACCCGTCGCGGTGTTTTTCCCCAGGGACTTCTTCTCCTGTTCCTGTTGCTCCTGTTGCTGTTTCTTCTGACCGAGGCGAGGGAGTCGCGAGTTAGTTCCCTACCCGTTGTTGGAGTGTAGCGGTACCCCTTCTGAGGAGAGCTTCAGTAGATTAGTTTACCTCTTTTCCCTTTGTTGAGAGACTCTTGTTGTGAGGTATAGAGTTGTATTTTATTTTTCAGTTTGAGAGACTGATGTAGTGAGGATATTTTTGTATTGAGAGCTTGTACACTGATGTTTTCATTGGAGATATCTCCCTTTTGAGTTTTGTATCAGAGGACTTTTTATACGATCGTATTTGGGAGATGGATATTGTATTATTTTCAGTTGTACAGTGATTTGACCTCAGTTTTTCAGAGTTTACTTTCAGCTCTGATATCTGTGTACTGTAGTTGATTCTTTTTGCAGGTTAGTCGCTTCGTCTATACGGGGTTTCCGTATGGGCGGCGGATCTGTTGGCGAGCCCGGGTCGCAGTTTCGACTCCGGGGCGTGACAGCTCGGGTGAAGCAAAAAGGAGAAAAGGAGGAGAAATGGGGCCATTCGGGCCTATATAGGCGAAAAACACACTTTCGGGCGCACCTTTCGGGCGCCCGAAAGAGATTCGGGCTCCCGAAAGAGATTCGGGCTGCTACAGTAAATCCCTCACCGCGGTCCACGCGCTAGCGCCGCACCACGTCACCGTCGCTCGGCCAATCGTGAGGCGACATGTGTCCCTGGACCCGTGCACCGCGACCACGGAACAGCGGCGGCCAATCAGGGGCCGCCACGTGGACCGCACCCACACCCGCGCTGACGCCCGGCCGCAGCGACGCGTCGCGTCGCGCTGACCAACCAATGGGAGGCCGACACGCAACCTCCTCGCTGACATCGCGCTAGGGGCCAGCGCGCCTTCCCCACGCGCCTTGCCGCCCTCGGCCGTTGCGTCCAATGGGGAGACGCCACGTGGCGTCCCCCACCTACTCCGCGCGCCTCGAGCCGTGCGCCCCAGCGGGCCGCGCGCGCTGCCCTGCCTCGGGATTCGCGCCCCTACCTCGAGATTCGCGCCACTGCCTTGGGATCCGTACCACTGCCTCGGGATCCGTGCCACTGCATCGGGATCCGTGCCACTGCCTCGGGATTCGGGCGCGCTGCAGTAACTTTCAGGCGCTCCTCTATCTGGACCAGGCTGCTACAGTGAACCGGGTTCGCTACAGTGCTGCCCGGTTCGCTACAGTGTAGCCCGGTTCGCTGCAGCCCAATTTCCGGTTTGCTACAGCATTTTTCGGGCGCCCAGAACCAACTTCCGGGCGCCCGAAACTTGGGCCCAAGCCCAGTTTCGCCCGTTTTTGTCCGTTTTCGCCCGTTTCTCGCCTGTTTTCGCTCAAATTTGACGGGCAGCCACAGTTTAACTTGTTTTACCTCATGGCAATTTAAATTTTCAGTTTGGCCCCTTTCTGGGTCGCCAAAAGTCTCACTGTAATCATAATCGCTGATGGGCCCCGTTCTCACTATCCGGGTATCCGATCAACGCGAAATCTTTACTGTGGCCTTAAAACATATTTACGGAGCTCCCGAAATTTTCTCGAAATTTTCCGACACTGTGAATTTTCCACTTATAATCTGGGCCCACTTTCTTATATAAGACTCTAGATCTCTTATTTCAATCCCGATTTGGGCCCAATTCATTTCCAGCTCACCCTTCACTTCTCTAACTCAATAAAAATAGTATTTCTATACTATTTTTATTTACATTTATTTATATACCAAAATCTGGTGCATTACAGTATTAGTCGTTACTGGTCCTTTGATTGGGTTTATGCAAGCAGATACTCTTACCAATGCATTCTTACAGTTTCTCCTTTTAGCACTGCATTTAGAGGCATAGTAGTGGTAGCTTCATCTTTTGTTTTCCAGCAGTTCAGTTTACAGCTTACCATCTATCTTTCCTTTTGCCTCTGGTAGACCTAGTGGGCACGTCAGAGTTTGAGGCTTTACCCACTAGGGGAGGCTACTGTTTTTATAGTAGTTCTTACCCCCATTGTCCTTTCTTTCATTTTCTCCCTTTGTTTTGCAGAGTCCTCTGCGGGAGTTGCTGGGCCGTCATTGGCAGATCGAGGTAACAGGATTACGGACTAGATAGATCGTCCACCTCGTTTGCGAGCTTAGCAGTGTTTTGGTTGTACCCCTTTTATTCTCAGACAGTTGTATCTCTATTTTGGGTTTGGCCTTAGCCAGCTGTTTGTATTTATTTAGTGAGTTGGGAGAGACACTTGTACTTTATTTATAGTTGTACTTTACTTTTATTTCCAGCTTCAGTCTGAGATGTATTTGTTTTAGTTCAGTTCTGTTTTTATGCTCTTTTATTATATCTCTTATATCTGAGCAGGTTACCAGTGCTTCACGTACACGAAAAATTTCGTGTGCACGACGGATCTGTGGACGGGCCCGAGTTCTGGTTTACACCCGGGGCCTGACAATTTAGTTTGGATGGCGATATGTTTGATTGTGGTTTTGGATTACAGCCTGCTTGTGCTACAGTTCTGGTTCTCGATTCTATACGGTTCTTTTTCTCAGTGGGGTCGCTCCTCCTGAGTGCCGCTTCGGATGGGATGATTGTTTTGGTACGTTGGACTCCCTATGAGGCCCAGCCCAGATGGGGCAATGGTGGTAGGTGAACGCAAGCTTGATTGGCACTTTTGGCAGTTATTGTCACGCCCCGAGACCGCCAGTTTGTACAGTTCGGGCACGCCAACAGACCCGCCAATCGGGCACGACCTCACGCTACCCGAAAGGAATGGTCACAACCATCTCTAATCAAAACAATGTGTATGATGAGATATAATATCAGAGTAAAATCACTACTAATTTAAAACTTTCATTCAATAAACAAATAGTTTAAGCAGATATGAAAGCATACAAGAGTGAACCATTAATAAACTTTATTACATTTTACATATCTCAACTTGCAACTAAATAATATTACAACTTTTTTACATCTTTTCCTCACCATACAAAGTTCACTCAAGAAATATAAAATGGTACATCTTCTAGACCCTCTAGGTCTCTATGCTGCTGGGCCCTTGCCCCTGTCGTCCGTCTCGACCGCTGTATCCGTACCTGGGAAAATGGTCACTCGCGGGTGTGAGAACTACTTAAAGTTCCCAATGGGTTCAACCACCGAGAAAGAATGTCCTACACCACTTGGTCCAATGGAAGCAATAATAATAGAATGCTAGGAAAACTATAAACCTCAATATTAAAATGCTGATATGCATATAATAGGTCACTACACTATCTGTGTATACTCAACGACCCAACACTACTCTGTCTAGTCATACTAGGCAACTATCCATCAACTCGGCCACTATGCCACTGTATACAGGGTTAAACTAACCCGGCCACCTTGGCCACTCTATTACCACTTTATTCTTTTTACATTCTGGTGCTTTAGTTAAAGTTAACCCTCGAAAATTCTTGTCCCACGGGCCCCAGCCCGATAGTCATGCTACCATATGACAGGAATTTCTAAGGTTGTCGATAGCACGCACAGGTACTATCCCGCCCCAACGAAGTAAATGTGTTCTTCGGGTCACTACCTGGGAGAGGGCACTGCCCTTTACGTCCGATCAGGTGCCCCCGGGGAGAGGGCAAGCCCTTTACGTCCCGCAGAACCACATTTCACCTTCGAAGGCACGCCCGTTTTATTATCTTTTCTTATCTTTTATTTTTCTTTCTCTTGGCACTTAGCCCTTTTGTACTTTATGCATTTGCCTTTGCCTTTACTCTTAAGCACTTGCTTTTCTTTTTCTTTCTCACTCGAGCCTTCAGCTCACATTGCCACTGGCAATCTCTTTCACTTTTTTCTTTAGCCTTTTCAAGGTATCTCGTCCAACGGGTCACTACCCAAGGAGTCCTGCTCCCAAACTGACGAGTCTCAACCTGAATGCGCCATTTGCATTCTCTTTCTGTTCTCTTTCTTTTAAGCCTTTTGCTTATCTTGCTTATTAAACCACTTTTAGCTTTCTCTTAAGCTTTATCTTTTTCATTAATTTATCCCTTACCCTAGGTCTTGCCACGCGGGTAACTAGAGAGTCTCCTGGACTCTTAAACATTTCTCTTTCATTTATTTAACTCAAATTGAAGTTAAAGTTATTGTCCATTTGCCCAGACATCCTATGACTTTCTAGGGTTATATTTGTTTAATTCTTTAACCTTGGGATCTCATCCCCTTTTTCCTGATTCCTCACCGAATCCTAGAGTTACCTTAACTCTATTTTCCTATTCCACTTTTAACTTAGAGTTACACTGACTCTAATTTCTTGTCTGTGAGTTTAAATTCCCCTAGTTCACCTTAGGTTTCCTTTACCTATGTTCCATGTCATGCTCATCCTAGAGTTCCTTGTCTCTATGTTGATCACTCTATCCAATGTCCTTAGGTTATCTCCTAAGACAATGCCACTCGTTCAATCATAGGATAACTCCTAAATTTGATGTCACTCATTAAACCCTGAATCTAGGTTTTCTCCTAGTCTTACTACCAACATGTTCTTTTCCTTATACTTTCACATGATTCCTAGGGTTATACCCTAACATGATCACAATCATCAATCAATAACCACTTTTACGCAGGCAATTATTTCTCTACGTCCTTTTACACCTGCACATTTATCATCTATCTTTGGCAACCAACAGTTGCACTTTTCATCTGTGTCCATTTAGACATGCACATTTATCATCCATATTTGGCAACCAACAGTTGCACTTTTCATTTGTGTCCATTTACACATACCATCTTAATCATGATTATCTAACACCTTTAACAGGCTACTATCATGCTTCTAAATCCAAAAGCAAAGGAGCAAGGGAAGAGGTCACCCAGTTTCGGCAGAATCCCCCACCTTGTGGTGTATCCAATTGCTTGTAGACACTTGCAATTGGTCTCCGCACGATCATTCCTATTTTCTCGAGCTTGCATGCAAAACGATGCAAGTCCTCTAAACCTGCACGCAAAATGGTGCACATCGTTAGAGACTGCAAGAAAAATGATGCACGTTCATCTAGGTTGCACACAAAATAATGCACGCAAAACGATGCACATACCTTGGGTTTGCACGCAAAACGGTGCATGCCTTTCTTCAAGGTTGCATGCAAAATGGTGCATATTTTTCTAACCCTGCACGAAAAACGGTGCACAACATTAGAGACTGCACGCAAAACGGTGTACGACAACTCAACCTGCACGCAAAACAGTGTACATACCTCAAATTTGCACGCAAAACGGTGCACGTTCTTTTCAAAGGTTGCATGCCAAATGGTGCTGTGGAAAACTCTAATCCAGGAGTAAAAAACAACGGGACCGATCACACGAAAAAAATTACTAAGATTAAAACACGTACAAATTGATATAACACAAACTTACGACTCAACCTTTTCTATATACTCCAAGTAGATCTACTCTGCTCGTGCTCAACGCTCTTCGATCACACGAATGCGTCCAACTTCGAATCCACGAAATCCAACTGAATCCACGGTCTTCACCAATATAGCATGTACCGAATCCACGAACGCGCCTAACTCTGAATCCACGAAGTCGATACCTTGAATCCACAAGGTCTTCACGCGAATCCATGTGCGGATATTTCTTTCGGAACTCGTTGAAAGTTTATTGGTGATTTTGAATGCTCAGAAAATCATAGATAGACAAGAAAAACACCGTCTAAGTATTTATCAATTTGATTCTTGTAAAAGAATAAAGAGTTGAGAAACCCTAAGAATCAAATCGATAAATTTTCTTGATCAAAAGATGATCAAGATCATAGAAGAAGAAATCTAGGTTAGAACGTGTTTTTCTTTTCTTCTCTATATGTGAATTACCCTAAAATAAAATCTCTAGGGTTTATTTATAGGTTAGAAGCCTTAGAGATAAGATAAGAATCAAAAATGGCTTGTAATAGAATTTTCCCGCGTCACGGTCCGAACTGTATTCATGACAATCCGAACTATCGTAAAAATTCCAAAAACTATAGTTCGAGGTCCAGACTGGAATAGGTCTGATTCAGACTGTTTCATGCAAAAAAAAAGAATTTCAATGTTCGGGGTCCGGACTAAAGCCTGGTTGATTCGGACTAGAAATTTGCATGGAACCATCTATGTTCGGGGTCCGGACTGAAGCCTGTCGGATCCGGATCCATAACATCCAAAAATCCAATTTTTTATTTTTAAGCCATAGAAAATATTCTAAGTACTTCTAATGAAATAGAATAAATTTAAATCACCAAAAATATTTAATTAAACGTACCTGATTATTATGGATTCATTCTTCTTGAGATTGATGTCGTAGATCTTCAAGTCTTCATCTTCAATCTTCAAGACTCCAACTAACTTCACGAAATTTGCCAATACATATCCGTAATAAGATGTACAGTAGATTTATGTTTTTATAGCATCTTTTATTTTAGCTCTGATATCTGTTAGCTGTTAGACTCTATTTTTTATAGGTTTGACGCTTCACCTATGGGGGTGCTTTCCGTATGGGTGGCGGATCTATTAGCGAGTCCGGGTTACAGTTTCGACCCTAGGGCGTGACACTATCCACCGTACGAGAACTCGGAAGGTTTCAAGCCTAATCGCTTTGTATTGCTCGAGATAAAAAGTGTTTCAGGGTTTGGTTACAAGATTAAGACTACTCCTAGGAAAGCTATAAAAACTACTTTAGGAAAGCAGTAAGTCTGGTCTATAAAGCAGTAGATGTGAGAATTGAAGAAAATGAAAAGCTTATGGTCGCTAGCTTACGTGATTGCAGGACCCTTTCTCAGAAGAAAGTTCACTTATTTATACATGTACGAACACCTCTTAGGACTAATTGTCGTTTTGGATAACGGCATATTTTTCGAAAAATTGTTGCTTATAACGGCGTATTCTTCGAAAATTTGTTGCGTATTCTTCGACCACTTTCCCTTCGATGATTTTTCTCCTTAATAGATAGTGGCGTCTTTTCCGTCTACGTTCATTCCCAAATATTGCCCGCCATGGCGTAATCCTCGATAATCGTTGATATGGGGCGTTTATTTGCCAAACTTGCGTCGGTTGCAGGATTCGCGCCCTATAATTTCGCACCTTCTATTTTCGGAATTATTCATCCTAGGCTTCTGTCCATATTCCTATTCGGCTGATAAAGCCGAGGACCGATTCTGTTTTTTATTCTTATTATCAATCGGCTAAAGGTGCCGATGACCAATCTCATTTTACTTGGACAGTCGATCCCGGATTATTTTCTGACAAAGCCTAAGTGTTTTTCATCGGTTTATGATTTGTCCAGATCGGTTGACTTGTTTGACTGCTTCTCGTGTTATACGTCACTCTTTAATTCAAATAAACCGGCTTAATTAGTCATCTTAACTGTACTGTTTGCCACGTAGTGATTTTTTGATCTCAACAGATAGAAACGAACTGAGCCTTAAGAAGAGTGGTTTTATAACATGCTTTGAAGCAATTTTTGATCTTCCTACCTTATTTTCTCTCTTTATTGCAATAGTATAGAGTTACAAAACATTAAAAGCATTAATATATAATAGATTTTCTTGTAAATTGGTCTTTTTAATCATCTTGGTTAAGTACGTAAGCAAGAGTCCTTTTTTTCACTATAACTTTATAAAAATTTATATTTGGTTAAACAATTCTTTCACAGTTTCATTTGGCCATCTAACTCTAGAAATACGGTTAATCGTTCACCGCCTCTAAAAAGAGATGAATGATTCATATTGTTATTATTATTATTATTATTATTTTTGAATAGATTGTTAAGATATTTAGATTATGATTAATTACATACAGATCCTTGAAAACAAATCGAATAGCAAATATATTCTTACAAAATTTAACTTTTTATATTTATTCCTTCAAAAATCCAATGTTATTTATATATATCCCTACCGTGTTAGAAAAATCTAGTTAACCATAGATTAAATACTTAACCTTGGTTAGTTAGTAAGGTAATTTCTTTTTTTTACCTTTACATATATTTTTGTATTATTTTTAAAGAGACATATTTGAAAGGGCAAAATTGATATTTTACATATAGTCTATTAAAAAATAAACAGTGAACTAACAGTAATAAACTGGAGGAATATATATGAATAACTTAGGAAGCCGTATGAAATTAACCCTTTAGATTATTAGGATTATATGTAATTTATTAAAAATTTTATATGATTATTAAAATTATATATGAGAAATAAAAAGAAGCGGTAAATGATTCACCGTGAATCATTTTATGTCTTCTCAGTTTTATTACAGTCGGTAAATGATTGACCGTCATTTTTTTTTTTTTTTTTTTTTTCTAACCTAGCGCTTAATTGGATAAAATAGAATTATTTTATCAAATAGTTTAAAATTATTTGGCTAATTATAAATTTTAAAGGGTGAAAATGAAAAAAAGTCCTAAACAAGAAGTTATTTTATAAAGTTATATATATATATATATATATATATATATATATATATATATATAGGATAGAACCGAAGTTGCAACATATGTAAAAGTTTGTGAAAAGTGTGTTAATGAAAAGTTCAATAACTAAATTGCAATAATGGACCACCAAAAGATCAATCCATGCTCTTTATATATATATATAGGAAATGTCTATTGGTACACCTCTTTAAGGGGTGTAGATCGTACACCCCGTTAATGGACGGGTTGGATTAAAGTGAATAGTAAGGAGGTGATATTATCACTCCTAATTTAACAGATCATACTCTTTCCCACCTTTTCTTTCCCTTTCTATTCAGAGCACCCTACCCTCTCCTCCCGCTCCCTCTCTCTCTCTCTCTCTCTCTCTCTCTCTCTCTCTCTCTCTCTCTACTACAAGTCTCTCTCTCTCTCTCTCTCTCTCTCTCTCTCTCTCTCTCTCTCTCTCTCTCGATACTATAAGTCTCTCTCTCTCTCTCTCTCTCTTGCTTCGACAATCTACGAGGCCTTCGCGAGGGCGACGCCCCCTATCAGGCCACGATCCCGCCACGATCCCTTACGTCGATGAGAAGCTCTGTGTATGCTTCCATCCCCTCGGCCCCTCGGCCCCTCTGCCCCTCTCACTCTCTGTTGTTTTGATGATCTATGACACCTTCGCGAGGGGGACGCCATATGTACATTTCAATCCCCTCATTTTATTCTCTATTTTTTTTCCACAGTAATGCTATGGCTAAACCCTGTTACGATGTGTTTTTTCATTCAATGTTCCTGTACATAATCCTACTATTACAATGTGTACCGGTACTTCTTGTTCCTGTACACAATCCTTGTATTGGTACCCAGGATTTAGGGTTTAGGTACAAATGGGGAACACAATCATTGTACCGGTACCCAGGATTTAGTACCGGTACAAATGGGTAACACATTCATTGTATCGGTACCCAGGATTTAGTACCGATACAAATGGGGAACACAATCATTGTACCGGTACTTAGGATTTAGTACCGGTACAAATGGGGAACACAATCATTGTACCGGTACCCTGGATTTTGTACCGGTACAAATGGGTAACACAATCATTGTACCGGTACCCTGGATTTTGTACCGGTACAAATGGGGAACACAATTATTGTACCGGTACACTGGATTTAGTACCGGTACAAATGGGGAACACAATCTTGTACCGGTACCCTCGAGTTAGTACCGGTACAAAGGGGGAACACAATCCTTGTACCGGTACCCATGGTTGTGTACCGGTACACATGGGGTACACAAATCCTTGGTACACATGGGGTAGATAATCCTGGGTAAAATTTATTTAATATTGAAAATTATCTCTCTATCTCTCTCTCACTAGTAGTATTAAATGTAGGTTATTAAATATAGGTTAATGCTTTTAGTAACTTTGCAGGTATCATTTTCCTAAAACAACACTGCTAGCTGTACACCCTTTGAGAAAGCTGTATAGCTTACACCCTTAAGAGGGTAGTGGGATGAAAATGCTTAATAGGAGACCTTTATTAAATGTAGGTTAATGATTTTATTAAGTTATCTTAGTTAATATCACTGAAAATTATACCACTGAAAGTATCTCTATTATCTTAGTTACCTTAGTTATTATACACCCTTAACAGAGGGGCCCCCAAATGTAAAGTAATTTTCCACTCTATTCAGTGTACGAAAAATTTTTAATTGAAAAAATATTTGCAAAATTAAAAATAGTGTAAAGTTGGATTCTGTACACTCATATATACAAAAGACTACCCTTGTAGGCTGTCCAAATTCAAGTAGATATGTAAATATAGTCAACAGTTGGCGTAGTTATTTGGTGTAGCTTTGTTAACAGAGGGTTCACATCAATATCTAGCTTTGTAAATATCTCTAGTCCAAATGCAAGTAGGAGCTGCCAATTGGTTTAGGGAACAGCCTTAGATGGGTTCTGTACAGTCATATATCAAACAATAGGGAACACTTGTAGGCATCATTGGTTTTGTGGTACAGTCTATATATAGCTCTTATTATAGCTGTTGTAACACCCCCGGAATTTGGATTAGTCCTCTATATAAATGATATAATAGGACTAAAATCTCTAACCCGGCTATAGCATTTTGGATGGTAGCAAGATCCAAGGGAACATGAGAGTTAAGCGTGCTAGAGCTAGAGTAGTTCTAGGATGGGTGACCCCCTGGGAAGTGGGGCGTCACAGTTGGTATCAGAGCCATTCACCAGCCGGAAATGTGAGATGAGTCTCGGCTGAGCCAGGGTTATATAGCGGGTAGAGCGAGGCTCCCCGGCTAATGACCGTTGTGAGTGGAGTGCAGCTCCTCACAAGGTCGGCTAAGGCTAGCGAGACGAGTCTCACATCGCCTGGTGCTTGTGAGTGTGCTTGAGCCTGACGTGGACGTCAGGGCTTATGTAACACCCCCGAATTTGGATTAGTCCTCTATAGATATAATAGGACTAAATCTCTAAGCTATAGCATTTTGGATGGTAGCAAGATCCAAGGGAACATGAGAGTTAAGCGTGCTAGAGCTAGAGTAGTTCTAGGATGGGTGACCCCCTGGGAAGTGGGGCGTCACAGCTGTGTAGGGATTTCAAGATAGGGGTTAAGATGTAGGAATGGTAGGTTTTTTCTGTCCTGAGAACTGTTATTTGTACACGTCTGCTTGCGATGTATAGGTTACACCCTTAACATAGGGGACTCGGATGGACATAAGTTATCTTTCTTATCATACAGCCCTGCTTGAGCTAGAATTAAAGATGAAAGAAGGTTTTTTTCCCTTGTACCGGCGTGTTTGGAACGCACATAGTTAATTGGGTAGTTTATGGAGCCGAATATCCCAGCGGAGATGTTGGATGAGCAGGCAGTGACGAGTCTTGAGTAGCCGTGCTTTGATTTTTCCGTGTTGAAGCACTGGCGAATGGGATAATACAAATGTCGGTAATATCTTATTGGTCTGGCATCTCGTTGGGATTTGGTCATCGGAGCAGAAAATGATTGCGAAGCGTAATGCACCTAGGCACACCCTAGCCGCATTAAACTTCGCAATCATCTTTTGCTCCGAGGCAATGGATCCCAAACCAGATGCCCGTCCAATAACATATTAACGACATTTGTATTATCCCATTCGCCGGTGCTTCAACACGGAAAAATCAAAGCACATCTACTCAAGACTCGTCACTGCCTGCTAATCCAACGTCTCCGCTGCGATATTCGGCTCCATAAACTACCCAATTAACTATGTGCGTTCCAAACACGCCGGTACAAGGGAAAAAAACCTTCTTTCATCTTTAATTCTAGCTCAAGCAGGGCTGTATGATAAGAAAGATAACTTATGTCCATCCGAGTCCCCTATGTTAAGGGTGTAACCTATACATCGCAAGCAGACGTGTACAAATAACAGTTCTCAGGACAGAAAAAACCTACCATTCCTACATCTTCACCTTGAATTTAAGATGAAAGAAGGTTTTTTTCTTTGTGCCGGGGTGTATAAAAACCGGTACAAGGGAAGAAAACAAACTTTTTTTTTGGTCTATAAATAGAATGGCGTTGATATCAAATAGCAGGTACAAGGTAAAGTAGGGGTTAATATGTTGACATTTGACCGATATAGGAGAGCGCCCATTTATGGTTTATTCCAATGTACTATATAATATGTAATAGGATGTTTTGACAATTACATTATATATAATAATATGTTAATAGTTTTCGGTTTAGCGTTTAGTAGAACATGTAAATCATATAATGCTCCTTTGTAATTTGGTTAGTATTAATGTGGAACATGTATTAGCTGTAAGGATACATTTTGAGGGTAAAGTAGAATAATGCCTTTACAAATAATCTGTAAAAATACAAATCCTATATATACATTATATATAAATTTTCGTAAATTCCACAAATATTTTTCTTCTTTAACCATAATTTCAAGTTTGTATTAGGATTAAATATGATGTGTTACAGGTCATAATTATTTTGAAATATCTAGACGCACTTATCATTATCAGTTGTTGAGGTTGAGATGGATGAAGAAAGAAACAATGAGGTCACAGACATATCCAAGTTAGTACCAGAAGTTGGAATGCATTTTAATAATATTGATGCAGTTATGGGCTTCTATAAGAATTACGCACAACAATTAGGATTTAGGATTGTAAAGAGGTCTACTAAAATGAGTAACGGCATTCCTTCGTATGTAATCATCGCATGCTCTCGTCATGGAAAAGTAAATCGGACCGTGACTAATCTCCGGCCTCGTCCTTCGGCATCGAAGACGGACTGTCCTGCTAGGATAAATGTGAAAATAAATTTGGATTTATCTTGTGTAATAAGTATGGTCAAACTTGACCATAATCATGGATTAAGTCCTTGCAAGTCTCGATATTTTCCGTGCAATCGAGTTATAGATTGTAGTATTAAGAGGCGGCTTGATGTTAATGATCGTGCCGGAATCAGATTGAATAAAAGTTTTAATTCTTTTGTTGTTGAGGCTGGTGGGTATGAAAATTTGACATTTGGAGAGAAGGATGCCCGTAATTATATTGATCAAATGCGCCGTTTACGACTTGGTGAAGGAGATGGCGAAGCCATTTGTAATTATTTTCGAACCATGCAAGAGAGAAATGCAAACTTCTTTTATTCCATCGATCTGGACGATGAATCTCATATTCGCAATATATTCTGGGCAGATCCTAGGAGCAGAGCAGCCTATGAATGTTTTGGAGATGTAATTACTTTCGATTCCACATATCTAACGAATAAGTATGATATGCCGTTTGCTCCATTTGTGGGTGTTAATCATCATGGTCAGTCAATCTTGTTTGGATGCGGCTTACTCTCTGGTGAAGATACAGCTTCGTTTGTATGGCTTTTTCGGAATTGGCTGTCATATATGTCCGGCCATGCCCCCAAAGCAATAATCACCGATCAAGACAAAGCAATGCAAAATGCTATTGAACTGGTATTCCCCGATGCCAAACATCGATGGTGCTTGTGGCACATAACAAAAAAGATAGCGGAGAAGCTAAAAAGTTATGGTGAATATCATTCTATTAAGAGCATTATGATGGATGCTATTTATGAATCACTAACACAACTTGAATTTGAGGATAAATGGAAGAGAATGATAGTTTGTTATGGACTTGAAAAGAATGATGGGTTGTCAGGACTGTACGAGAACAGACGAAAGTGGGTGCCAGTTTATGTGAAGGATACATTCTGGGCTGGAATGTCCACGACACAGCGAAGTGAAAGCATGAATTCGTTTTTTGATGGGTACGTGAACTCGAAAACAACGTTAAAAGTATTTGTGGAGCAGTATGAAAGCGCTATAAAGAATAAAGCAGAAAAGGAGGCACAATTAGACTACAAATCATTCACCTCCGTCATCCCATCCATAAGTCGTTATGCATTTGAGAAGCAATTTCAAGATTTGTACACAATTGCTAAATTTCGAGAATTTCAGGCGGAGTTAAAGGATTTAATGCATTGTGAGACATCTTTAATAGCATCTAATGGTACCGTCCAGGAGTATAGGGTTAACGAGTATGTACAATATGGCGAAGGAGGCAAAGACATAGTATACACTGTATATTTTGATGAGTGTAGCTCCCGAGTTAGTTGTATTTTTCGTCTTTTTGATTGTAAGGGTATTTTGTGCCGACATTCTATTGTTGTCCTAGTTAATAGAAAGATGATGATTGTCCCAACTTGTTACATACTAATACGATGGAGGAAGGATGTAAGACGGAGGTATACTCGGGTGAAAGCATGGCATAAAAGCTTAGGGAGCACTCCAGAAATAAGCCGATATGAGGTAGTATGTAGTCGTATTTACGACATTGCAGACATGGTTGCTGAGAGTGATGACAAATATATAGTAACGTTACGCACACTTCAAGATTTGAAGACGAAATTAGAGAACCCTTCGTCATCCAAGGGAAGCAATGATGTCCAAATTACTGAAAATATACATTCTACTATGAGACACTGTCACGCCCCGAGACCGTCAATTTGAACAGTTCGGGCGCGCCAACAGACCCGCCAATCGGGCATGACCTTTCCAGACCCGAAAGGAACGGTTTAATCCAACAATATCATTTCAATATAGCGGAAGAGTAAGCAATCAGAGTAGAGAACTATAAATTTAAACTTTCAATCATTCAACAAGTAGTTAGAAGAAATGAAAGTAAAACACTTGAGCGAAGACATACACTTTTGTTTAATATTACAACTCTCTTTTAGCATGAAACTACAATACCAAAATACATCCATATTTTTTTTTTCTTTCTTTTCTAACTTGAAACTTGAACATTTAAAATTTACATTGTTCCTCACATACAAAAGTTCGCTCAAGATAATAAAACTCCAAAATGGTGGTGGCGACTCTAGACTGCTAGGTCGCTACTCTGCTGGGCGCTTGCCCTTGTCGCGTGTCTCGCCCGATGTACCTGGACCTGTGGGGAAGTCACCCAAAGGGTGTGAGAACTACAACCAAGTTCCCAGTGGGTTCAACCACCGAAAGAAAATGCCCTGCACCGCTTAGTCTAATGGAAGCAATATAATAGAGAATGAAATACAGTAAATAAAAGCTGTAAATCTTAGCTAGCATGCTTAATACTTTTACCTTTGCCATGACATTGCTCTATGTCGCTATAGGTTGCCAAACTAACCAACCTGTCCCTTGCCAAATTACTTTCATTAACTTTCTTGTGTTTCAATTCAAGTTGCTAAACCCTCGGAGAAACTTGCCCAACGGGCCCTAGCCCGGCAGACATGCTGCCATAAGACAAGTCCTCTAAGGTTGCCGATAACACCCGCAAGTGTTACCCCGCCCTACGGGGAAACGTCCCGAACGGGTCTCTACCCGGGAGAGGGACACTGCCTGCTACTCCAACATGGGCCACGTTTCACCCCGTAGGTGCGCTCGTTTTATTATCTCTTTTATTGCTTTGCATTTAGCCTCTTTGCTCTTTTAGGCCTTTGCCTTTCTTTTGCTCTTTAGCACTTAGCTTCCATCTCAATCGAGCTTATAGCTCACATTGCTCACATTGCCTCTTAGCCCTTTTTCTTTCTTTGCAATTAAGCTTTTAGCTTGTCTTTTTAATATACTCATGCATTTACCCTAGGTCCATGCCTTAAGGTACATAAGTCCCTTGGACTCAATTCTTAACTTTCATTATGCTCAAGTTGAAGTTAAAGTGTAGGTATATTAACCCGACTCCCTATGACCACTCTAGGGATTTCCAATACTCTGGATTTTAACCTCAACTAAACTATGCTTTCCTTAGAGACATAACTCTAATTTAGGCCCTAATTCCATCACACGCTTATTTGACTCAAACAACCATGCCACTCGTGAAATCCTATAGTGAATGCCACACATTAGAGCCTAATCTAAGTTTTCTCCTAAGTCAAATTTCCATAAACCGCAACCACATCTACATAAGCATGAAATTATTGTCCTAGCCACTCTATTAACATGCTTCTAATAACAAGCAAAAGATAAGGGGAGAGGTCACCCTCGCTCGATAGAATCCCCCACCTCGGTGTGTTCTATCGATCCTTGCAAGAGGCAATTCCAGCTCCTTTGGTCCTTGAGGCTTTCCTACATCGTAAGGAGGGCAAAATAAAGCAATTGCCTCTACATGATCCTTTAAATTTAGTAAGACGATGAAATTAACCTCTTTTGACAACAAAGAGGGGAAAGTTCCTATTTGATCGTTTTCCCCCTCCAAAAGGCTAACTTTTTATCGATTCATAAAAATGGGAGGGAATTAATTATCTTATGGCATGTTGCCAAAAAGAAACTTGCTCAACTCGATCCGGGGTCAAAAAGCCCCCCGAATTTTGAGAAAAGCTCAATTTGAGCTATTTCCTCCCAATTCGTCGATTTTGCTTCTTGGAAAGTCAAGAATTGCAATTTCACATTGGAAACAAGCCCAAAGCTCTCTAAATTTTAGAGGGGCTCAAATTAAGCAATTTTCCCCATCCCAAATTCCTAAATTTTGCATTTTGCAAAATCGAGAAATTGAAATTTTTGCATTTGGCAAACTTGAGAAATTGCATTTTTCTTATTGGGGAAAAGAGAAGAGAAGAATTCTCTATTATTCTTCTTTTCTTCTTTTCTTCTTTTCTTTTCTTTCTTTTCTTTCTTCACTTTCTTTCTTTCTTCTTTCTTTCTTTTTTTTTTTTTTTTGTGTGATCCTAAACCTGCTGCTGGGCAGCAGCCAATGCAGCTGCTGCCCAGGCAGCAAGCTAGCAAGAGGCTGCGCAAGGCAGCATTGCAGCTGCCTTGCGCAGCTACTATGGCTGCCCAGCTGCTGTTGCTTAGTAGCAGCAGCAGCTGAGCAGCACAAGCTGCTCCTCACTTCTCTTTTTTTTTTTTTTTTTTTGTATCCCACAGCAGCTGCTGCTGCTTTGAGCAGCAGCAGCTGGGCCAGCAGCTGCTGCTGCTTTGAGCAGCAGCAGCATGGCAAGCAGCTGCTGCTGCTGCTTTGAGCAGCAGCAGCCGCAGGCAGGAAGCAAGAAGGAGAGGGAGAGGTTGTGCGAGAGAGAGATAGAGAGAGAGAGAGAAAGAGAGAGAGAGGGAAGTTACCTTTTCCTTCTCCTTCTTCTTCTTCTTCTTCTTCTTCTTCTTCTTCTTCTTCTTTTCTTCTCCTTTCTTCTTCCTTCTCCTTTCCTTCTCCTCTTTGGTTTCCTCTAGCTGAGAGAGAGAGTGAGAGTGGGTGCGTGTGAGGGGGAGGGGAAAGAGAGAGGGGTCATTTATTAATCTGCTGTGGGTGGTTGGGAAAAGAAAGGGAATTTACCAAAATGCCCCTGAATTTTGAAATTATCCCAAATTGCCCTTTTCCTGCAGAATTTCCTGCAGCGAGCTTTATCGGTTAGCCCTCTTTCACCTCGTTTTCCCGTCAACTGAGAAATCAAATTTGTAATTTCTCTTCACCCCTTTAATCTACAAATTTTTCTTAAACTTCCCACGATTTTATTTAAAATTTCGGACTACTCTAAGCCCTCGAAAGAGAGCCCCGAAAATGCTTCGCGATAGACCTGGGCTGTCAAAACTGCAGTTTCAGCAATCGCGAAGCATTTTTCTTCGCTTCGTTCTCCGATTTTTTCTTAATAACATACCTAGGTTTTTCGCCCCTTTTAATAAGAAAACTTTTGTGAGTCACCCCACGATTTCTTTTAAAATTTTGGGGCACTCGAAGCCCTCGAAACAGGGCTCCGAAAACGCTTCGCGATAGACTTGGGCTGTCAAACTGCAATTTCAGCAATCACGAAGCATTTTTCTTCGCTTCGTTCTCCGATTTTTTCTTAATAGCATACCTAGGTTTTTCGCCCCTTTTAATAAGAAAACTTTTGTGAGTCACCCCACGATTTCTTTTAAAATTTTGGGGCACTCGAAGCCCTCGAAACAGGGCTCCGAAAACGCTTCGCGATTAAAATTTCAGAAATTCCAGATTTGGCTAAGTCCTCGGGTTCAAGTCACTTTTCGACCCGATGCCCTTCGCGTCAGCCCGAAACGCACCGAACTCAACTGTAATCATGTTTAAAACATGTTACAAGTCCTCTCGCCGAAATTTGCCATTTTGCGAACTCGGCGAACACGAGTCCCAATTTTGCAATTTAAGGCTTCGTTTCTCAACCACAACTCACTTTTCGACCCAACGGCTTTTGCGTTGACTCAAAACACTTCAAACCCACTTGTAATCATATTCGAAACGCGTTACAAGCATTTTTACCGAATTTTGCTATTTCGCAGAAATCGGTGCACTACATTCTCCCCTCCTTTAGGAGTTTCGTCCGCGAAACTAAAACTCACGTACCTTGGGATTTATTCCTCGAACAAGCGAGGATAATGCTCCCGCATCACAGCCTCAGGCTCCCACGTGGCCTCCTCCTCGCTATGCCTCGTCCAAAGCACTTTCACATAAGGAATGGAGCGGTTCCTGAGCTTCCTATCACGCCGATCAATAATCTTATACGGGAACTCATCATAGCTCATATCCTCCCGTAGATCGAGTGGTGGGTAGTTGATTATGTGCGTCGGGTCGTGGACATACTGGCGGAGTTGTGACACATGGAACACATCATGAATTCCTGCCAAATCTGGGGGCAAAGCTATTTTATAGGCCACTGGGCCAACCCGCTCCAAAACCTCATAGGGTCCAAGAAAACGAGGGTTCAACTTTCCTCGCATCCCAAATCGCACTACTCCCTTTGTGGGCGACGCCTTCAAAAATACATGATCCCCGACCTTAAACTCTAGGTCGCGCCGCCTTTTGTCCGCATAGCTCTTTTGCCGACTTTGCGCTGTCACCAGACGTTGACGCGCAATTTGCACCTTTTCCTCGGCTTCTTGCAATACATCAGGACCCAGTGATGATCTCTCGCCAACCTCACTCCAATGCAGTGGAGACCTGCACTTTCTGCCATAGAGTGCCTCAAAAGGTGCCATCCCGATGCTGGCTTGGTAGCTGTTATTGTAGGCGAACTCCGCCATCGGCAAATATCGCTGCCACCCTGGTCCATAGTCCAAGACACACGCCCTGAGCATATCTTCGAGGATTTGATTGGTCCTCTCAGATTGACCATCGCTCTGAGGGTGATAAGCCGTAGAGAAATCCAGGCGTGTTCCCAAAGTTTCGTGGAAGCTCTTCCAAAATTGTGACACGAATCGGGGATCCCGATCCGACACTATAGAAACAGGAACTCCATGAAGGCGCATAATCTCATCAATATACAACTGCGCCAATTTATCCCTAGACCAGGTGGTGTGGACGGGCAGGAAATGAGCCGCCTTGGTTAACCTATCCACAACCATCCAGATCGCATCATGGCCTGCTTGAGACCGAGGCAAGCCCACAATAAAATCCATAGCGATGTTCTCCCATTTCCACACGGGAATCGGCAGATTTTGAAGCTTGCCCGCAGGGAGTCTATGTTCAGCCTTGACTTGTTGGCACACTAAGCATCTAGCCACGAAGTGTCCAACATCCTTTTTCATACCTGGCCACCAAAACTGCGCCCTCAGGTCCTTATACATTTTTGTGCCGCCGGGGTGGATAGTATACGGCGATTGGTGTGCTTCTTGAAGGATCATTTCACGAATATCCTCATCATTAGGTACACACACGCGACCCCGAAACCTTAGGATCCCCTCAGAATCCACAGTAAAATCCTTTGCCTCACCGCTTTCTTGATCAGACCTCGCCTTTTGGAGCTTTTCATCCGCCATTTGCTTTTCTTTAATTCTCTCCAACAAGGTAGGTTGCACAACGAGCGTCATAAGCTTCGCGGGGGCACCGGAAGCCACAACCTCCAAGCCCATCCGTCTCATTTCGGATTGCAACGGGTATTGGTCAGTGATGATCATGGCAAGATTTTCCACGGACTTCCTGCTTAGCGCGTCGGCCACCACATTTGCTTTCCCCGGGTGGTACAAGATGCTAACATCATAATCCTTTAGGAGTTCTAGCCATCGGCGCTGCCTCAGATTTAATTCCTTCTGAGTGAACAAATATTTGAGGCTTTTGTGATCCGTGTAAATCTCGCAATGTTCCCCGTAGAGGTAATGCCGCCATATCTTTAGTGCAAAAATCACCGCGGCAAGCTCGAGATCGTGAGTGGGGTAGTTCTTTTCATAACTCTTCAACTGCCGGGAAGCATAGGCTATAACCCTCTCGTCTTGCATGAGTACACACCCCAACCCAGTCCCTGAAGCATCACTATAAACCACGAACCCTTTTCCCGCAACGGGTAAAGCAAGAATTGGAGCCGTCGTCAACTTATCCTTGAGTAATTGGAAGCTTCTCTCACAGGCATCGCTCCAAATGAACTTAGCTCCTTTTCTTGTAAGGCTGGTGAGTGGAATGGTAATTTTAGAGAACCCTTCCACAAACCGCCTATAATAGCCCGCGAGTCCGATAAAGCTTCGAATCTCGGTGACATTTGTTGGTCGCGGCCAATCTTTCACTGCTTCAATTTTCTTGGGGTCCACAGACACCCCCGTCTCAGAAATCACATGCCCTAAGAATGCCACCTCCCGGAGCCAGAATTCACATTTCTTCAGCTTCGCGAATAGGCTCCGCTCCCGAAGCACTTGTAGAACCTGTCGTAGGTGATCCTCGTGCTCGTCGTCACTTCGAGAGTAGACTAAAATGTCGTCAATGAAGACAACGACAAATCGGTCTAGGAAAGGCTGAAAAACGCGGTTCATTAAATCCATGAATGCCGCCGGGGCATTCGTCAACCCGAAAGGCATTACAGTGAATTCATAGTGTCCATACCGCGTTCTAAAAGCTGTTTTGTGCACATCCTCCGGCTTAATCTTTAATTGATGGTATCCCGATTGAAGGTCAATTTTTGAGAATACTCGGGAACCTTGCAATTGGTCGAACAAATCATCGATCCTCGGTAATGGATATCGGTTCTTGATTGTCAATTTGTTGAGCTCCCGATAATCCACACATAACCGCAGCGATCCGTCCTTTTTCTTCACAAATAGGACCGGAGCTCCCCAAGGGGATACGCTAGGTCTAATGAAACCCTTGTCCAGCAAATCTTGCAATTGAGCCTTAAGCTCTTTTAACTCCGCCGGGGCCATTCTATAAGGAGCCTTTGAAACTGGAGCCGTCCCGGGACCAAGTCTATTATGAACTCAATCTCCCGATCCTTCGGCATGCCCGGCAATTCCGCAGGAATACATCAGGATATTCCCGCGCCACGGGAATGTCTTGCACATTAGGTTCTTCCTTGTGCCCTTCCACCACGGTAGCTAAGTAAGCCACACACCCTCTATCGATAAGCTTCTTGGCCCGCGATGCCGAGACCACAGAGGCAAATAGAGAACCACTACATGCTTTAAATACATACTCCTCTTGTCCCGGCTCTCGAAAGATGATAACCCGCCGCTCGCAGTCGATAGTGGCATAGTACTTGGAGAGCCAATTCATTCCCAAAATTACATCATAACCTCCTAGCCGTCTCAAAACTAAGAAGTCCACTGTCATAATCCACTCGCCAACCCGAACTGGACAGGCGGGGCAACTCTCAGATACCTCTAAGGAACCATCAGGTACATGGACCGTTTTAGTGCTAGTAGACTGTAATACATCCAACCCATGTCTCATGGCAAAGGATCTACATATGAATGAATGCGATGCACCTGTGTCGAATAGAGCCCTACATCGAACATCATTAATAAAAATTATACCTGCCACGACGTCGTCAGCTACGGGCTCCTCCTCCTTCGCCTGAGCGGCAAAAGCCCGCCCGCTCGGCGGTCGCTGAGGAGCAGCGGGGCGTGCAGCTGGTAGAGCTGGCACCGTCTTCTTGTGTTGCTTCGGGGCAGCCTGGATCGTCGGCACGGCCGGGGCGGGGTGCGTGCCCCTCCAACACTCTCGAGCCATGTGACCCGGCCGGCCACAGTTGAAGCACCTCCCCTCGCGTTCTGGGCACTCAGTAGGTCGGTGCGGGCCACCACAAATGGCACATCGCCCGGGGGCCGTGAACTGTCGGGGCTCCCGAGGATAGTGCTGCTGTCGCTGTTGCTTCGGGGGCCGTTGATATTGGCTCTGACCCCCGGGGCCACCTTGATGCCGCTTCTTTTCCTTCGCCTTGCCCTTATCTTTCTCAAAAGCTTCGCGCTCTCGGCGCACCACCATGTCGCCCCTTTCTACCAAACGGGCTCTATCCACAATTTCCCGATAAGTTGCAATGTTGAATGGTTGGACCTTTGAGTAGATCGCCGGTCGAAGGCCCCTCTCGAAACATCGCACCTTATCCCACTCGCTGCGCACCACGGTGGGTAGACAACTAACGATGCGAGAGAACTCGCACTCGTATTCTTGAACTGAGCGGCTTCCCTGGCGAAGATTTTTGAAGTCATCTTCCATTTGTTGCTTCGCACTGTCGGGGAAATATGTGGCGAAGAAGAGCTCCTTGAATTCTTCCCACGATGGCTCCGGCAATGCCGTCCTAGCCCTTCTCTCCAACTCTGCTTTCCACCAACGGTGTGCCACATTATCGAGGTGGGGAACCGCCACAGTAACACGGTCCCGCACCGGCACCCGAAGGGTTAGGAACAGTCGCTCCATGGAGTCAATCCACGACTCCACCACCATTGGATCGGATTTGTCGCCGCTGAAGGTAGGAGGGTGAAATTTCTGGAAGTCGGCGAGAACCTCCATCGCCCTATTTTGCTCCGCTCTCTGGGCCGCGTACTCGGCATCACCCACCTCCGAGTCGGCCCGCCGGGGCACTCCTCTAGTAGCCCCGACAGATGGTGCTGGGCGCGCCGCCATAGGCTCGGCCGCCATAGCCACTCCTTCAGTAGTTGCCCCCACTTGGGGCGAGGCTGTGCGCTCATGCGTCGTCTGCGCCGCCTCAATCTGCTGCGTCAGCAGGTCCTGGAGCCTCTCAATTTGTTCGGCCTGACGCCTCGTCGCTTCCTCCTGGCGCTGCAACGCCTCCTCTAGCCTGCGAGAAGCCTCCTCCTCCCTTTGGCGAGAAGCCTCCTCCAGCCTACGAGAGGTCTCCTCCTCTCGTTGGCGGGAAGCCTCCTCCTGTCGCTGAGAGGCCTCCGCCTGCTGCTGTACCACGCCAATAAGCGCGGCCATTTGCTCCCTCAGTTCACGAACATCACTCGAACCGGAGCCCTCCCCCGGCTCGAGGCGCGTAAGACGTGTCTCCCTTCGCGGTGGCATAGCTATCTGCACACCACAAAAACATCAGTCCAACGCTTACAACTTAGGCATTTGCGAAGTTAAATGCAGTAATTTAAACGATCACATAAAGGCTTCGTCAACCCAATCATGCGAAAGTAAAAAGGAATACTTCTTCCCACCCCTAACGTTACGTTGTCGGCCGCCCAACTTAACGTTAGCTAGTGGAAGTCCATTTTCCCTCGATCCATTCCCAATGTCCTTCTTGGGAATCAAGTAACCCAATCATGTACTTTCGCCAAAAGATCCACACACACTCTCGTGCCTAAACCCTAGGGTCTTCCTAAGGTTCGCTAACCACCTAGGTCTATCTCCTAGGCTCTGATACCACTCTAATCTGTCACGCCCCGAGACCGTCAATTTGAACAGTTCGGGCGCGCCAACAGACCCGCCAATCGGGCATGACCTTTCCAGACCCGAAAGGAACGGTTTAATCCAACAATATCATTTCAATATAGCGGAAGAGTAAGCAATCAGAGTAGAGAACTATAAATTTAAACTTTCAATCATTCAACAAGTAGTTAGAAGAAATGAAAGTAAACACTTGAGCGAAGACATACACTTTTGTTTAATATTACAACTCTCTTTTAGCATGAAACTACAATACCAAATACATCCATATTTTTTTTTTCTTTCTTTTCTAACTTGAAACTTGAACATTTAAAATTTACATTGTTCCTCACATACAAAAGTTCGCTCAAGATAATAAAACTCCAAAATGGTGGTGGCGACTCTAGACTGCTAGGTCGCTACTCTGCTGGGCGCTTGCCCTTGTCGCGTGTCTCGCCCGATGTACCTGGACCTGTGGGGAAGTCACCCAAAGGGTGTGAGAACTACAACCAAGTTCCCAGTGGGTTCAACCACCGAGAGAAAATGCCCTGCACCGCTTAGTCTAATGGAAGCAATATAATAGAGAATGAAATACAGTAAATAAAAGCTGTAAATCTTAGCTAGCATGCTTAATACTTTTACCTTTGCCATGACATTGCTCTATGTCGCTATAGGTTGCCAAACTAACCAACCTGTCCCTTGCCAAATTACTTTCATTAACTTTCTTGTGTTTCAATTCAAGTTGCTAAACCCTCGGAGAAACTTGCCCAACGGGCCCTAGCCCGGCAGACATGCTGCCATAAGACAAGTCCTCTAAGGTTGCCGATAACACCCGCAAGTGTTACCCCGCCCTACGGGGAAACGTCCCGAACGGGTCTCTACCCGGGAGAGGGACACTGCCTGCTACTCCAACATGGGCCACGTTTCACCCCGTAGGTGCGCTCGTTTTATTATCTCTTTTATTGCTTTGCATTTAGCCTCTTTGCTCTTTTAGGCCTTTGCCTTTCTTTTGCTCTTTAGCACTTAGCTTCCATCTCAATCGAGCTTATAGCTCACATTGCTCACATTGCCTCTTAGCCCTTTTTCTTTCTTTGCAATTAAGCTTTTAGCTTGTCTTTTTAATATACTCATGCATTTACCCTAGGTCCATGCCTTAAGGTACATAAGTCCCTTGGACTCAATTCTTAACTTTCATTATGCTCAAGTTGAAGTTAAAGTGTAGGTATATTAACCCGACTCCCTATGACCACTCTAGGGATTTCCAATACTCTGGATTTTAACCTCAACTAAACTATGCTTTCCTTAGAGACATAACTCTAATTTAGGCCCTAATTCCATCACACACTTATTTGACTCAAACAACCATGCCACTCGTGAAATCCTATAGTGAATGCCACACATTAGAGCCTAATCTAAGTTTTCTCCTAAGTCAAATTTCCATAAACCGCAACCACATCTACATAAGCATGAAATTATTGTCCTAGCCACTCTATTAACATGCTTCTAATAACAAGCAAAAGATAAGGGGAGAGGTCACCCTCGCTCGATAGAATCCCCCACCTCGGTGTGTTCTATCGATCCTTGCAAGAGGCAATTCCAGCTCCTTTGGTCCTTGAGGCTTTCCTACATCGTAAGGAGGGCAAAATAAAGCAATTGCCTCTACATGATCCTTTAAATTTAGTAAGACGATGAAATTAACCTCTTTTGACAACAAAGAGGGGAAAGTTCCTATTTGATCGTTTTCCCCCTCCAAAAGGCTAACTTTTTATCGATTCATAAAAATGGGAGGGAATTAATTATCTTATGGCATGTTGCCAAAAAGAAACTTGCTCAACTCGATCCGGGGTCAAAAAGCCCCCCGAATTTTGAGAAAAGCTCAATTTGAGCTATTTCCTCCCAATTCGTCGATTTTGCTTCTTGGAAAGTCAAGAATTGCAATTTCACATTGGAAACAAGCCCAAAGCTCTCTAAATTTTAGAGGGGCTCAAATTAAGCAATTTTCCCCATCCCAAATTCCTAAATTTTGCATTTTGCAAAATCGAGAAATTGAAATTTTTGCATTTGGCAAACTTGAGAAATTGCATTTTTCTTATTGGGGAAAAGAGAAGAGAAGAATTCTCTATTATTCTTCTTTTCTTCTTTTCTTCTTTTCTTTTCTTTCTTTTCTTTCTTCACTTTCTTTCTTTCTTTCTTTTCTTTCTTTTTTTTTTTTTTTTGTGTGATCCTAAACCTGCTGCTGGGCAGCAGCCATGCAGCTGCTGCCCAGGCAGCAAGCTAGCAAGAGGCTGCGCAAGGCAGCATTGCAGCTGCCTTGCGCAGCTACTATGGCTGCCCAGCTGCTGTTGCTTAGTAGCAGCAGCAGCTGAGCAGCACAAACTGCTCCTCACTTCTCTTTTTTTTTTTTTTTTTTTTTTTTGTATCCCACAGCAGCTGCTGCTGCTTTGAGCAGCAGCAGCTGGGCCAGCAGCTGCTGCTGCTTTGAGCAGCAGCAGCATGGCAAGCAGCTGCTGCTGCTGCTTTGAGCAGCAGCAGCCGCAGGCAGGAAGCAAGAAGGAGAGGGAGAGGTTGTGCGAGAGAGAGATAGAGAGAGAGAGAGAAAGAGAGAGAGAGGGAAGTTACCTTTTCCTTCTCCTTCTTCTTCTTCTTCTTCTTCTCTTCTTCTTCTTCTTCTTTTTCTTCTCCTTTCTTCTTCCTTCTCCTTTCCTTCTCCTCTTTGGTTTCCTCTAGCTGAGAGAGAGAGTGAGAGTGGGTGCGTGTGAGGGGAGGGGAAAGAGAGAGGGGTCATTTATTAATCTGCTGTGGGTGGTTGGGAAAAGAAAGGGAATTTACCAAAATGCCCCTGAATTTTGAAATTATCCCAAATTGCCCTTTTCCTGCAGAATTTCCTGCAGCGAGCTTTATCGGTTAGCCCTCTTTCACCTCGTTTTCCCGTCAACTGAGAAATCAAATTTGTAATTTCTCTTCACCCCTTTAATCTACAAATTTTTCTTAAACTTCCCACGATTTTATTTAAAATTTCGGACTACTCTAAGCCCTCGAAAGAGAGCCCCGAAAATGCTTCGCGATAGACCTGGGCTGTCAAAACTGCAGTTTCAGCAATCGCGAAGCATTTTTCTTCGCTTCGTTCTCCGATTTTTCTTAATAACATACCTAGGTTTTTCGCCCCTTTTAATAAGAAAACTTTTGTGAGTCACCCCACGATTTCTTTTAAAATTTTGGGGCACTCGAAGCCCTCGAAACAGGGCTCCGAAAACGCTTCGCGATAGACTTGGGCTGTCAAACTGCAATTTCAGCAATCACGAAGCATTTTTCTTCGCTTCGTTCTCCGATTTTTTCTTAATAGCATACCTAGGTTTTTCGCCCCTTTTAATAAGAAAACTTTTGTGAGTCACCCCACGATTTCTTTTAAAATTTTGGGGCACTCGAAGCCCTCGAAACAGGGCTCCGAAAACGCTTCGCGATTAAAAATTTCAGAAATTCCAGATTTGGCTAAGTCCTCGGGTTCAAGTCACTTTTCGACCCGATGCCCTTCGCGTCAGCCCGAAACGCACCGAACTCAACTGTAATCATGTTTAAAACATGTTACAAGTCCTCTCGCCGAAATTTGCCATTTTGCGAACTCGGCGAACACGAGTCCCAATTTTGCAATTTAAGGCTTCGTTTCTCAACCACAACTCACTTTTCGACCCAACGGCTTTTGCGTTGACTCAAAACACTTCAAACCCACTTGTAATCATATTCGAAACGCGTTACAAGCATTTTTACCGAATTTTACTATTTCGCAGAAATCGGTGCACTACAGACACGATTCAGATGTTAGATGTAACGACCAGAGAGTAAAGAGCCCGCTGTCAGTTCGAAGTAAAGGCCGCCCACCAAGCAAACGAAAGGAGTCGACGACAGATAAAATTGTACGTCGGCTTAAGATGAAAGGCAACAAGCAACAGGTATATCTTTACGTACGTAAGTCCATTATTGTTGGCTTATAATTTACGGTAGACGACATTAATTGAAATATTCTTTTCTATTTAAATAGATGCCTCAAGATTCTACGGACAGGTTTTATAATGGTGAATGCTCAATCTTTAATCATTTCTCATCGTCGCCCTCGGCCTCATCACAACATAGTGTAAATGTTTTAGACTTTTTTATATGTTCATTTGATTGTCTTAATATATGATTCATAGTTCGATTTTACTCATTTGTTTACAAAATTATGTGTCTTCCATATTGGCCCCCTCCCTCCCGATTTATTAAAATAGGTTCACCTGCAAAGTCCTACGATTAACAACTCGCCCATAATGCACTTACCTTATGGGATTGATGTGCAGAGCAATCCAGCCATGATATTAACGGTAATGTTACTTAACTTTCTCCTAGATGTTTATTTACTATAAATTTGTCTTTAATACACATATTCTAATTTATTTATTTTGTTATATATGCAAGACACCGTGGGCCCCTCAAAACATTGACATGTCGACAGACCCTGTCAGGTACCCTCCTATATCGGATACAAGTCCAAAATAAACTAATGAGATTCGTACCTACTTTATGCAAATGGCGCACTCTATGCAGTTCTGACAGGTAATGCCAATTTATTGTTTCAATTCTATATGTAAAATTGTTTTTTGTCTTTAATTTGAGTTTATTTAATATTTAATCAGGTGTACGAATATGACATATCGCAAGAACAATAAATGCAGCACAGCAAACATGAGACGGGCAATTGAAAGCGAGATCCATACAATGGACTATGCTATTAAACCATTAAGCATTGATATGCGTTGTACACTCTATATCGGGAGAGTTTATATTTAGCATTAAACTTTTTCATTCTGCTCTTGTAGTATTGCATATATATCATGATGATTAATTGTAATAACATACTTACATTTTTCCTATATTAATCTATGAATTTTTATATTTCATTTCTATGTTATAAGATCTATGTATATATTTGAGTTTATATGGCAAATCTGTATTCCAATATGTCATACCACGTGTAATTATGTAATTCGATATTGTTCCATCTTTCATTCTCCTTTGATATATAAATTCGCAGACTGTTACACCCATATGTTATATAAAAGAACTAATCATTACCGCCATCCAATATATATCAATCAACCTGGTACACCCATAGATGGAGGACTTCTATTCAGTCTAATTTCAAGTCCTCCATCTTGTATCTGTTTATGTTCACCACTTATTTATAGCTGTTGCTTTAACACTTTTAAGGAATACCCATCTACTAAATTCTGCCAATTGTTTTAAGGAACATCCCTAGAGGGATTCTGCACAGTCATATATACAAAAGGGAACACTTGTATGCAGTCTAATTTCAAGTCCTCCATTTTGTATATATGAATGTTCAACACTTATCTATAGCTGTTGCTTTAACACTTTTAAGGAACACCCATCTACTAAATTCTGCCAATTGTTTTAAGGAACACCCCTAGAGGGATTCTGCACAGTCATATATATATATATATATATATATAAGGGAACACTTGTATGCAGTCTAATTTCAAGTCTTCCATCTTGTATATATGAATGTTCAACACTTATCTATAGCTGTTGCTTTAACACTTTTAAGGAACACCCATCTACCTAATTCATGCCAATTGTTTTAAGGAACACCCATAGAGGGATTCTGCACAGTGATATATATAAAAGGGAACACTTGTATGCAGTCTAATTTCAAGTCCTCAATCTTGTATATATGAATGTTCAACACTTATCTAATAGCTGTTGCTTTAACACTTTTAAGGAACACCCATCTACTAAATTCTGCCAATTGTTTTAAGGAACACCCCTAGAGTGATTCTACACAGTCATATATGCATGTTCAAAACTTATGGTGAAGAATAATCATTAAGAGTGAATAATAATCAGTTACATCCATGATATAATTTACAATCTACATCCATGGGTCATCTGTTGGCTCGCAACGCTCCCAGGACTCAATCACAACTCTTATGATCCATTCTCTATTATCTACATATAGTTTTACTTGCTCCGGAATCATGTTAGGATCAATGCATTTGATCAGCACGCGATAGTATTTGAAATTTTCGCAATGTCGGCTAGGATCATCCGCACCTATGTAGCGGCCAAAACTAGAGACGATTGTTTCAGCCTCTGCGTACTGATGGTAATAAATCGGGTAATTATGTAGGCGAATCCATACATAGTATTGTAATGTTGGCGTTATTGTCCCACGATTGCCATCCCATGGAGATACCGTCATCGCGAATGTGTTGTTGCGAATTGGAGAACGACGAATAGCATTATGCATCCTTGTCACTGTAGGAAAAATTACAATATAAGTTCCGACAGGACCTCCTGCAAATTGAAAATCATGAGGCCTTCCTCCTATCCGACTTGCGAGCAACGCAGCCACGGCAGCCCGCGAACGCTCATTATCGTTTGCATAGGCATCGACAACTATTTGCGCCGTCCGCTCCAATTGACTATCAGTCTCTTCATGCGCAGGCGTCCAAGGAATGATGCAGTAGGTGTTGCGAGGACGGGAGGAATATGAGGTTTGGCTAAAGCTAGAGCTTGCCATGATAAGTATAATTGTATACGAGAGTGAAATTGAGAGGGAGATGAAGATAGAGTGAGATAGAGTGAGCGGGTTGTAGGGTGAGATTGAGTACCTAACTACAATATTGCGGATATTGGTATACAAAGCGATTACTCTTATAGGCCATAATTCCTTGGGAGGCTATACAGCGGCTTTGAGCACTTTTGCGAAGGGCAAATTATATAGCATATTCTAATATAGAATATTCTATATCATTGGATGGTGTTTAGAACAGTGGGTAAGTGGGTAATAGTGTGATATGGGGAGGAATAGCATTGGTTGTTGTTTTGGAAAGTGGGTAAGTGGGTAGTAGTGTGTACCGGGCCTTTCAGCACACCTATACTCAAAAGGTGACAGCTATAGAGGGGACAGCTGTATATTGTCTTTTCCTTCTGGGCACACCTATATTAAATCTGAGGACAGCTATAGAGGCTTTCCGTACAACCATATATGAATACCGGAACAGCTATATATTGGTTTCGTACAGTCATATAAACAGCTATATTCAAATTTAATGCTTTAGTGGGGACATCTATAGAGGGTTTCCATTCAGTCATATACGCATACCGAAACATGTATAGATGGATTTCGTACAGCTATATAGGGTCTTTTGAGAGGTTTAGCATTGGATGCTGTTTTGAAAAGTGTGCACACCTATATTCAAAATGGGACAGCTTTATAGGGGATAGCCCTTCTTTCCTGGGAGGATTAGCGTTGGGTGGTGTCTTGAATAGTAGGATGTACACTCCACTTGGGGGTGTACAAAAAGTATATCCCTATACAAAAACCATCTGTACCGGTAAAGAGTGAGTACCGATTCAGAGTGAGCAACGCAATGTTCCGGTACACATTTAAGTTCCTCATAACCCCAAAGCCTCACACTTGCAATCGTCAATTAGTACCGGTACTTATCATTGAGTACCGGTACAAATGGTTCCGGTACACGCCCAAGTTCCTCAAAACCCGAAAGTAGTATTCATGGATTTCTCCCTTATTACCGGTACTCTATGTTGCATACCGGTACACTTGGATTCCTCACTCTGTACCGGTACTGATTATTTAGTACCGGTACACATCCAAGTTCCTCAGAACCCGAAAGCCTCACGCTTGGATTCCTCGGACAGTACTGGTACTCAAACATGCGTACCGGTACACATGGTCCTGGTATATGATTGAGTTCCTCCAAACCCGAAAGCCACACACTTGTTATTACAATATAAAGTGTGATGATATATATGCAATACTATAAGATGCGATTACATTGGTTTAATTAAAAAATATAATCTATCCCGATAAACAGTGTACAACACATAGCAATTATTACTTAGAGAGGAATATAAATACCTTCATATATAGAAAAGATTTTAAATACATTACAAGGGGCGGGATAGTCATAGTAATGATTTCAACATACAGTTATAACATGAAGAAACAAAAATCCCACTGATAAGAAAATATGCAACAAAGATGTACAACCCCCATCTTCTTTTCCTTGCAGCAGCTGCAGCTTCATTGCGCAACTTATTGTTACTTACTATTAATCCATTCAATACTGAAATACTTCTGCTCGTAAACGGCGCGTCATACCAACTGAAATAATTGCATGCCCCATGCCCCTGAAAATATGCGAGGCAAGTCTATATGGTAAGTTTTTTATATATAGCATGGATAACAAAATATTATGTACATTACATAGATTACCCCATATCTCGAACAGCCGTAAAATCGCCGCCCTGGATTGTTCTGCGTCCAAGATGTTCTCATGACACATTGCAATCGACAATGGCAATAAGGAGTATTTGGGCTGGCCCCATTGCTCGAGGATGTAAAGCTCGAATCCATCTAATGTGTAATATCATTATAATACTTATACATCCATGCAAATATTCGGAAAAGAAAGAAAAAATAGATAGGAAAAATCTGTTAGATTTTACCAATACGTTGCAAGTCAACGTGCTAAATTCATGCAGATTTAGTGAAAGGTAAACAATTGTGCATTGGGATGAGAGGGTAATTCGACATATTCAACTAGGAAAAATATACTGTACGGGAATCCTCTATAGCTGTCCCCTCTATAGCATAAATTTTCATTATATACCTGTATAGCTGTATTTTTTTTTTTTTTGAGAGAAAGGTAGCATGCTACCCGCTTCGTTTATTTTTTAAATAAACTTAGCTGGAAATGTGAAGCAACTAGACTTCGAACTCTGTATATAGCATTAATTTTAGAATTTAGCTGTATATATGACTGTACACCCCAAACAGGGGTTTACCAGTAGCTCAACTAATTTATTTATTAAATTATTCAAATTAAAACATACACGAAGGGCAACTCATTGGACCAATGATAAAAAATTGCACACATTACACAATAAATATTAAGGAGTTATGATTAACATTAAGCAAAAGTTAAATCGAATGGAACCAACATTTCACAACTTTTACAAATGTTAGGAAATATGTAATTTCTACAAAATAATTAAATTATATTAATGTAGACCAAATATTAATTTGACCCCGAGTTCCTCAAAACTTTGAATTAACACATAAATTTTTAAAAGAATCAACCTACATACTCGTATAGTTGGACGACAATGATGAGCAGAACGCGGCAGGGAGGGTTCACCAGTAGATCGGCCGGCGTCCTGGAAGGGGTTGGATGCCTCAGGGCTTTGCAGCCTGGCGATCAGCGGGCGTCCTGGGAGGGGTTCCGATGTCGTTCGGATGCGGTGATGCGGCCCGGGGCTGAGCAAACTTTATATCCGATGGAGGCAAGCTCATGCGGCCTGGTGTGCGGGGTGGGAGGAGGCAGGTGTGAGACGGCGTGAGAACACGGAAAGAGAAGGTGGGGTGGCTTTAGCCTGCCCGGAGTATTAAATCATATAATATTTTGATGTTTTAACTAGAGGATAGTGGACACTTTTGAAATTTCAAAATCTAACGGTATGCAGTTCAAACTTCTAAATTATATATATATATATATATATATATATATATATATATATATATATATATATATATATATATATATATATATATATATTTTATAAATTACTTATTAAATTTATAATTGACTTATTAAGTATTTTTTACTTTTTCTTCATTTATACAAAAAAATATGTATATATATTGTGTAATAACTTTTGTTACTAAATATCTTCAATTACATATTTAAAATCATAACTATATAAAATTTATTTATTTATTTTAAATATAATCCACTATATTATTCTTACTATTACTGTTGAACTGTCGACATCCATTGTTTCTTCATCCCCGGTACAAGTATTATACTTAACCAAATACAAAAATATTTTAGTCCCTGCTTGTACATATACTTTTCTATATCCCGGAAATAAATAAAATAAGTAAATCGGGTAGAGTTATATTATACAATATAAAAGGTACAAAGCACGAATACAAATTGATGCATAAGTCAGCATTTTACGTCCTACAATTTTATCCCATCGGATTGGACAACTTATATATATGTACAGGTCATTGTCAATAGATACAGATGTGTACTTCATGCATATCACAAACATTATATTGCGAGTACCTATAAATGATTGCGTACTAGCGAGAAAAAGTTGTAGCGATAATTAGTAAACAACATATCCATTTGGCAAAAGGAGACGTCACATTGCCAACACATTACGGAGGGCCGTTCCCTGCGCAGGATTGCCACGACTCTATTTCCACATTTATTTTCCATTCGCGATTTCCCACAATGAGCGTTGCACACTCTGGGATTATTTGTAGATCAATACATTTGATCAACACACGGTACAAGTTGATATTTTGGCGGAGATGGCAGCGGTCATCACCAACAACAAAACGTCCAAAACTAGATACAATATTTTTCAATTGTTCATAGTCGTAACAATGGGCCAGTAAATCATGCAAGCGAATCCATACCAAATACGCATACCGTTCACGGATTCGACCTACGTTGAATTCAAATGGCTTTACCGTAATCATCATTTTCTCGGTCTGCAGAATAGACCGCTCTATAGCTCTATCCCGAATCATAGCAGTAGGAAAATATATAAGGTAATTGGCACCTTCACATTGTGCAAATCCGTAATCATCGGGAATACCGCCTACCTGTTCAGCTAGGAAAGAAGCCACTCCATCTTTTGAACAATCATCTTCAGTATCGTAGGCAAGAATGACCACCTTTGCTGCACGATCCATCAACATATTAGCATCACCAAAATCATCCTTCCAGGGCATAAAACAATATGTGTTATTCGGGCGTGTGGAGGTAGCGCTAGACATGGAAGGTTGTGAAATTTGACAATTACTGAAATATAGTGAGCTGTGATATATGTGTGAACTGGAGATATATGTATGAATTAGATAGCATGCATATATATATGTGTCAGCTGTTGAGAGCAGCTATATGTATATATTGCCTTTTATACATATAGACCTTACATTGGATGCTGTTAGCAAAAGTGGGCAGATTGTACGGGGAAGATATATAGCTGTTCCGGTATTCATATATAGCTATTCCGGTATTCATATATGGTTGTACGGGAAGCCTCTATAGCTGTCCCCAGATTTAACATAGGTGTGCCCAAAGGGAAAAGACAATATACAGCTGTCCCCTCTATAGCTGTCACCTTTTGAGTATAGGTGTGCTGAAAGACACTAAACAGCTGTCCCCTCTATAGCTGTCCCCTCTATAGCTGTCACCTTTTGAATATATGTGTGCCAACCTTTCAAAACAGCATCCAATGCCCTTCCTCCCCTTAAAATATGTGCTATATAGTTGTTAAAAAATACAGTTCTGTACTACATACATTGCACACACACCATATTGTGAATACGAAATTAAAAGTAAGGAAAATTAAATTACTCAATACAGAGGACACAAAACTGTAGCCCGTCAAATGTAAACAAAATGCTAGTTGGGCAAAGATGCAGTCACAATCTAAACAAAATTAAGGACTGCAGGAACTTATGTAAGGTTCCCACGACTCTATTTCCACATTGATTGCCCATTCGCGATTTCCCACAATGAGCGTTACACACTCCGGAATGTTTTGAAGATTATTACATTTTATCAACAGACGATAAAACTTGAGATTTTCGCGAACACGGCAACGTTCATCACCACCAATAAAACGTCCAAAACTAGATACAATAGTTGTCAAATCAACATACTCATAACACTGAAGCGGTAAATCATGCAAGCGAATCCATACAAGGTACTTAAAAAGTGCCCGGTGACCAAGGTTGAATTCATATGGCGATACCATAATGCTGAGTTCGTAGGTCTGCAGAAAAGAATCCCGAATAGCTCTATTCCGACTCTCTGCAGTAGGAAAGTATATAAGGTAATCGGCATCCGCACATTTTCCAAATCCATATTCATCGGGATCTCCACCTACGTGATGAGCTAAGAAAGTAGCCCCTCTATCCTTTGAATAATCTTCTTCTGTGTCGTAGGCAAGAATTGCCACCTTTGCTGCCCGATCCATCAACTTATTAGCATCAAGAAATTTACGCTGGAATGGAATAAAACATTTGGTGTTCTTCGGGCGTGTGGAGAATGGGTTAGACATGATGAATGGTAAATTTGATATAAACTGAAATATAGTGGACGGTGATAGATGTGTGAAATGTGATATAGCTATGAAGTAGATAACAGCTATATATATGATCAATTTTTCTTCTTATCAATTCTTACCACTACTAATAGCTAAACCAATGATGCTATATATAGTTGTTCGCTACACCAATGAGCTAAACCAAAAATAGTTAAAGATCCACACCATACCAAAAGGGCACGCATAAAGATAGTGAAAATAGCCCTATAGCTGTTGCTTAAATACTTTTAATGAACACGCATCTACTAGTAGATCGGCAATTGGTTTAAGGAACACCCATAGAGGGGTTCTGTACAGTCATATATATGAATGTGAACAACTTGGTTTAGGGAACACTTGTATGCAGTCTAATTTCAAGTGTTCCATCTTGTATAAATGAATGTGAAAAACTTATCTATAGCTGTTGCTTATATACTTGTAAGGAACACCCATCTTTTGGTGCAGAATAATCATTAAGAGTGAGGAATAATAATTTACATCCTTGAGATAATTTACAATCTACATCCATGGGTCATCTGTTGGATCGCCCCGCTCCCAGGACTCAATCGCAACTCTTATGATCCATTCTCTATTGTCTACATATAGTGTTATTTGGGAGGCTATAGACGGGTTTGGACCACTATTGAGAAGGGCAAATAATATAGAATATTCAATATTATAGAATATTCTATAGCATTGGATCCTGTTTTGCAAGTGGACAGCTATAGCATGGTTTTGTACTGTCGTATATCCAAATGGCACAGCTGTAGGCACCTGCCAAGTGGGTAATAGTGTGCCTCAGTTGCCTTTGAACAATTTGGAGAGGGCTATGAAAAGGTGGTCAGTGTAGTCAAATCTATACAGGCTTTGAACAATGTTAATAGCATTGGATGCTGTTTTGAAATTGGGGTATGTGCCAAAGGTTTAGGGAACAGCTATAGGTCATTTTCGTACAGTCATAAGTGCCAAAGGGAACACCTGTACGCATCATTGGCGCAGTGTGATGTGGGTCTCCATTCCAAATTCAGAGGACAGGTATAGTGGCTGTCCGTACACTCCTATATGCAAAAGTAACAGCTATAGATGGGTTTGTGGGTAGGACACGGGTTTCGTACAGTCTTATATACAAAATAGCATTGATTGCTGTTTTGAAAAGTGGACAGCTATAGAAGGGCACACCTATATTTTATATTATAATTTATATTATAATTTATATTTTTATATTATAATTTATAATTTATATTATAATTTATAATTTATATTATAATTTATATTTTATATTATAATTTATATTTTCTATTTTATATATTTTATTTTATATTATATTTTATATTATAATTTAATTATAAATAATAAATTACAACTTTGCCCATTCACTGCCCCCAGGGATAAAACCTTATTCCATGGGGGGAGAGGAATAAGGCTTAACGGGTTATCCAGGATAACCCGTTATGCCAGAGATAAAAAAAAAATTTTATCCCATGTCATTTTGCATCACTGTTTGGCAGGAATTAGGGGATAAAGGGGGTTATTCCCCCTTTATCCCCCAACCAAACATTGCCTTAAGGAACACCCATCTTTTGGTGAAGAATAATCATTAAGAGTGAGGAATAATAATTTACATACATGAGATAAATTACAATCTACATCCATGGGTCATCTGTTGGATCGCAACGCTCCCAGGACTCAATCTCAATTCTTATGATCCTTTCTCTATTGTCTACATATAGTGTTATTTGGGAGGCTATAGAGGGGTTTGGACCCCTATTGACATGGGCAAATAATATAGAATATTGTATATTATAGAATATTCTATAACATTGGTAAGTGTAGTCAAATCTATGAAAAGCTGGTAAGTGTAGTCAAATCCATTGGATGCTGTTTTGCAAGGGGACAGCTATAACCTGGTTTTATACTGTCGTATATCCAAATGGCACACCAGTAGGCACATGCCAAGTGGGTAATAGTGTGCCTCAGTTGCTTTTCAACAATTTGGAGAGGCCTATGAAAAGCTGGTAAGTGTAGTCAAATCTATACAGGCTTTGAACAATCTTGATAGCATTGGATGCTGTTTTGAAATTGTGGTATGTGCCAAAGGTTTTGGGAACACCTATAGGTCATATTTGAACAGTCATAAGTGCCAAATGGAACACCTGTACGCATCATTGGCGAAATGTGATGTTGGTCTCCATTCCAAATTCAAAGGACAGCTATAGCAGCTTTCCGTACAGTCATATATGATAAAGGAACAGCTATATATTTCCCTGTTTTATGGTCCAAATGTGCCCTCTTTTAAAGGGCTATATGACTGTACAAAATCCATATTCAGCTGTTCCCTTTTGCCATTTGATACTACCAAAAGTGTGCCTGGATTTTTGCCATTGCATTTTCCTTACATGATATTCTTCAAGCCCAGCAAGTATCTAATTGACGAAACTGGATTATCAAAACCCACTCCTATTATCAAAACTCAAACAAATCAAAGTGCTCAAATAATTATAGATAATAATTATTAATAACTAATAAAAATTTTATTTTAAAATTTAAATTATTATTCAATAATATTATTATTATTAATTAAACTAAGTAATTTAAATTATTAAATATCTAATTGACCTATATACTAAAAAATAGTCCTATATATATTAAAAAAATTAAATGTATATTAAAAATAAATAAAAATACTTAGAGAGAAAAAGTGTGTGTGTAGAGAAGAGAGAGAAAAAAAGAGACAGTGGGTGAAGGAGAGAGAAAAAATAAAATATTTCTTATCTTAAGTAAAGTATAAATACTCTTAATTATTATTTTTTCTCTAATCCATAGAGATGAGGCTAGATTGGAAACTTTTTTAAAAAGAAGACTAGAATGTGAATAAATTTCTTTAATGAGGCTACTTGGGGTATTGTATCTCTAAATGGTGCCTAGTACAGAACCAATGTATAATCCTTATAGTATACCTTTTTGGCGTATGACTGTACAGAGTGAGGAATCGAAGTGTGATGCTTTTGGGTTTTGAGGAACTTGGAGTTGTACCGGGACAATTGGCACATCAGTACCGGTACGGAGTATTCCGTACCGGTACGCATGGTCTGGTATTATATAATTTTAATAAAAATTATTTTAAATCAAAAATATTGAAAATTTGGTTCAAAATTAAAATCACTATAAAAAATCCATGTGTCAGGAATCAAAGTGTGCGGCCTCAATAAATGGTTTTCTCACAATTATATGCCAATCTTGTATGAATTTGTAAATATTACAAATAATAATGTTGGCAGAAGTAAAAGGAAATGGATAATTAAGATTTAGTAATAGATTAAGTTTACAAGGGGAGAAGTCCTCACCTATATTCATATATATAGAAGATAGGAACATTTATACATTTATACATTCATACATTCTGCACAGGCATTTATAGAAGAGTCTAAAAGTAATCGAGACTTGAAAAGGGAACATAGGTATCACTCATCCTCGTGGGTAGCATCATCGTCGGGTTGATGGGAAGAACTAGGTCCGGCAACACCTGGAATCGTATCATCATGTCGGCACCCAAGGAAATCCACAATTTTCTTTAAGCCATCCTCGAGCTTCTTGAATCCTTCGTCGACTCTTTTCTTCAACGCTTGCAAGTCGCGATCCAACGACTCCAATGTAACATTCCCTTGGTGACGGGATGAACTATGATGTTCCGGACGGTGAGGTGGACGCCTCGACGATGCTTCAGTGTAGGCCTTCACGTTTTGAAACGTCCTCAAGGTACTTATTGATTTTGCTAAAGTAACCCCGTCAATGGGACCCAAGCTATATTCATAGTCATCGCACGTTATGTCTACACCTTGATCTTCCAAAAGCCGCATGATCAGAAGAGGGTAAGGTAATAGATCGCGATGCGCTGTACCTTGAACTAACTGTGACATTCTGTACCAAATCAATGTTGGAATATTGATGTTCATTCCAACAGCTAGCTCTGGGTGAGCAAGTAAATATAAGAGAAGCAGTCTATCCCATCGAATCCTCTTTGTACCCAATGTGGGCAGAATATTATAGCACAATATTAAGGATAGGATGTGATACTCAGGTCTCAATTCCTTCGATTCAACGTATGGTCTATTTGTTACTGTTCCTGGCTTGCAGAGAGCATTGACAATGGTGTTCCAGTGTGTGGATTGCTGAATGGTTCCAAGTGTATAATGCAGTCCACTTTTATCCACATTTAATCCAAGGATTTTCCCTATTTCGTCAGGAGACACTACAACTCTGACACCACGAACATATGATTCTACTACCATAAATCCGGATTCTCGATCCTCCCCCATAATGCTACCTCTCATATAAAATTGGCGAATGAGTTCTAGACAGAAACCTTTACGACGGTGTATGCGGCCGACCGTTTCGATAGGCGCCCTTTGCAAAAGCTGGGCAAATTCAGGAACTTCACTAGTCAGCTCGTCAAAGTTGACATATCGCTCTCCGATGCAATTTCGGCTTGAAAAGTCTTCCGCTCGTTTAGGATCTACGTCGGACGTGTCTGCTGCTCCTTTTGATCGCTGGTCTCTACGGGCCGCAACCGTTTGAGAAATTGAAGTAATTGGCGCCTTTCCTTTATCATGTGTGGCCGCCATTTCAACATGAGCAGAATCCTCCGAATGTTCAGATGAATCACTACTCTGTGAATCATGCGAACGGTCCCTCTTGGAGGCAGGTTTCCCTCCACGGGCACGGCCACGACCACGGCCACGCCCTCTTCCACCACGTTGCCCATCACCGGCCATTACGTATAGGAGCTGAGAGTACAGAAAGAGTTAGCAGCCATCTTGTATGCAGTCTTTGAAACTATTCGGAAAAATCATATAAGTTCTGAACAGCTATAGATAAGTTCTGAACATGAATATATACAATATGGAACATTCATAGAATTATAGACATTATGGTATGAAGATACAATATGAACAATTGAAAGTAGACTTCATACACTTGAACATTTGAAATTAGACTTGAAAACTTGAACAAGATGGAACACTAACTACAATATTGCAAAAAAATGATCCCTTTTACCCATGTTACATATACATTACATATACATTACAGATATCATGTTAAAACCCTGAATAATGAACAAAATTGCACTTAACTAAATTAGTATAACACAAAAAAGGCATTAGGGGTTTAGAGTTTTACCTTGAGATATGAAGGGTGTTTACTTAGCCCAAAAATAAAGGTAGTAGTAGACCGAAGCGTAGACCTAAGGGAGATTTATGGTAGATGTATTGTTAGACAGTGAAAGAGGGAGTATCGAGCAAGACTAGTGGATGAAACAACAGAGGACACCGGAAAGTTAAACCGATTCCGCAGATCGCGTACCGGAATACACCCTAGCCCTTCCTCCTGATAAGAAACGGTTTTATTTTGCAAAAGCCCTCTGCGTACACCTTGCCTTTGGGTTAAGTTCACGTTAAAACTTGGGAGTAGTGGGAAAGGCAGGTACTAGGCGGTTTTCCTTTGGCCGTCTGTGTACCACACGCCGGTTCGGCTCCTTGATGTTAAAATTTGGGGTTGAGGGGATTAAGGCATGGGTGAAATACTTCTTCCTTTCTTTTACGGTTTCCATCCACAATATTGTGTACCGGTACTCCCCCCACCTCTTTCCCAAAAAAAAAAAAATATAAAAATAAAAAAAGAAAAAAAAAAAGCCCTTCCCAAGGCAGAGCGCTGCCTTGGGAAGGGCTTTTTTTTCTTTTTTCTTTTTTTTCTTGTTAATTTTTTGTTTTTTTTTTTTTCTTTTGTTTGACTTTTAAACTTTGTTGGTTTTTTTTTTTAATTAATATTTGAAATTTTTAAAAAATATTTAAATTATAAATTTTAAATGTTATAAATTTTAATTTTCTTAATCTTATATTTTAATAAATAAAAAAAATAAATATTATTTTTAAAAACATTGTAATTTTAAAATTTATACAATATTTATACAATATTTAAAAAATTTATATAAATTTTAAAATTTATATATTTTACACCTACTTAAAAATTGTAAATTAAAGGAAGGGCTTTTTTTTTTTTATTTTTTATATTTTATTTTTTTTTCTGTTCTTTTACAAGGTAATACTTCCTCTGTACGCACAGTGAGGGATCCCTCATTGTGAGGGATCCCTCTGTTATCACAGTACCCATGCATGTCACTAGTTGTATGTTTGCTACAAGTGTCCCTTAATACACTGTACTAATCGTGAATTTTAAAAAGGTTTAATGAATTTCTGGATTAATAAATAGCAGAAAATAAGAAAATGTTTTCCCAAAAATATCGACTTTTGTTCGGGGTCTGATCCCGAAAATTCGAGTTCACCATTGCGACCGCGTCGTTGAAACATGAAAAAATTCATATTCATATGTTCTTGATCCGACGGTCGGATCTTCCAGAAATCAGCAAAGAAACTGCGGGCCCACAACTTAAGTGAATAGTACAGTGAATATTAAACCAAGGTTTCGAACCCCTCTCGTTCGACCGAAGGCCAATTCACTGTCTGCAAATTAAGACTAGCAGTATGAGTAGTTGATCCTAGCTATTTTCAACGTTCCGGACGCAATCGTGCTGACGGATTTCGTGTTTGGCGATCCGGGTGCATCGAAGTGCGTGCGACAGTACGCGACATAAGAGACATCATGGCCCGAGATTTTATACGAGCACCAAATCAACCAAATGAATACACTACTTGATAGGTCTCGACGAGGCGGTCGTCGTGGCGAAGTCCGTTTCGCAATTCGACGCTTGGGTTGTCTCGAAATGCGCGAAATGTGCCGAATTATCACTTTAAGTATCTTGGATGTTCTTGGGCCTAAGCCTTTGGGGATTTGATGATGGGCTTCTGCCAAGCTTAAGAGCCCACGAATGCTGCTGTGGAAGTTGGAAGGGCAGCCCGGGGTTGTGGTCAACACAGTTGGAAATAAACCATGCATTTGCTTGGTTCTTTGGGGAACAGGATGTGGGGGAACTCGAAGAGCCAAATTTGGTCCCGAGGTCTCTCCACCACTTTCCCAGCCACCAGCATAAACTCGGGTGCTGTGGTGGCCGGAGCAAAGCACCCCAAGGAAAGAAATCCAAGGAGAGAACTCGGGAGAGAGAGAGGAAGAAGAAGTTGGACCAAAACTCTTCCAAGGTTGGAGTTGAAGTTCTCTGGGGTGTTCCTTGTGTCTGTAGAGCATCCTGGGAGGTTGCTGTGACTGCGCGAAGAAGGAGAAGGAAACCGGCTTCTTCCTTGTCTTCAACAACTCCGGCTAAGGTGAGGTTGCTAAACCCCGGTTTGTTTGAGCCCGAGACTACTAGCAGTAGGTTAGATAGGTCCTTAGGATGCTCCCTACACAGCCCGAGCTCCCCATGCACACTGGTTTCCCGGCGGGAGAAATATCTCGCCGGAAATCTAAGGTTGGTCCGCCACGGCCGTTCTCTGCAACCAGTGGACCTAAATGAGAAATAAAATGATGGAGTTTTACTGTTGGAGCCAGTGATCAACTCCACCAAATTTGGTGGAGTATGATCAAGCCAATCAATGGCAGTTTAAAGCCCTAGTTTTCGGGTATTGCGCATGTTGGCCCAGCTACGTGCTCCGGTGCCGGCAAGCTTCCCCACCGCCGACCACATGCACAGAAGTCTTCCTGGGAGTGAGAGGATCACAACCATGCATTTGCATGGCACCCATGCATCCTGAAAACTCGGGTGCCATGGTTGACCCGAAATGAAGCTATATTGCGGCCGCCGGCGATCCGGCCATCTCCGGCCGGGCTGGGTTGGTTGGGAAGTTTCCTATGGTCCATTAGAACATTTCCATCCATGTTGGAGGGCTTTAAAATGCTTCTGTGGAAATCCGCCATTAATGCTGGTGAAGCTCCAATCCGAGCTAAAAAAGATTACTGATGGAGTTTTACTGTTGGAGCCAGTGATCAACTCCACCAAATTTGGTGGAGTTTGATCAAGCCAATCAATGGCAGTTTAAAGCCCTAGTTGGACCCGAAATGAAGCTTGCCCCAACCGCGCCGCCGCCGTGTCCTGTCGCCGACCACAGGCACAGGAAGGTTCACTGAGAGTTTTAGCACCTGTTGGTGCTAATGGTTGGGTCTCATATGCTCTGGGTTGCTGGTCACGATTTTCAAAGTATGTACTTCATCTTCTACCTCAAGCCGCGGCTAACCAGAGCAGCAAGCTTGGCCCAGGCTTGCAGGAGATGAAGCTTGAACCCTCAGAAACATTTCCTTCCAAGTTGGAAGAGATTTGGTGCTGTGGTTGCAGAGATCAACCTGGAAATTGTGCTTGGGTAGTTGTATGTAAATAATGCACACCAAGTGCTTGATGAAATGCCACAAAGAAGAGAACAATGGAATTAGGGTTCGAGTTGAATATGAAACTTGCTCCAAATTGTCCCCTGAGCTCAATGCTCACTTCAGATCAAGTTGGATCTGTGTGGAATAATGTTTGGAGCATTGTGAACTTGTAAGTGTGCAAGGCTTTGGATCTACTTGAAGTAAGCAGATCTGGGCTGCAAATATGGCAAGCCCTGGGGTCCTGGCATTGTCCAGAAACTTTTTGATTCAGGAAGTTTCAGTTCGAGATGTGAAGATTTAAAGTTACATCAAAACTAAGCCTTATGTCAAAACTAATAGATTCAGATGTTTGGAGCTCTAAAATATTATTGTAGGGAACAGTCATATATATGCTATAAGGGACAACCATAGAGGGATTATGCACAGTCATATATATAAAAGGGAACAGTGAGGGATCCTCTGTTGGCACAGTAAGGGATCCCTCATTGTGAGGGATCCATCTGTTATCACAGTACACTTGCATGACACTAGTTGTGTGTTTGATACAAGTGACCCTTAATACACCTACAAGATGGAACACTTGTTCAATTTTGGAATGACTCGTTAGACAATCTTGTCACTATTAAAATGTAAATCGGTCCATCTTGTATATATGAATGGTCATAACTTTACTATAGCTATTCAAAACTTGTATATGTGTGCCATTCGAAACAGAACCTTTATAGTGCATTATGTTCTTCATAGGAGAATGGCATTCTCTTTGCTACTGGTACTTGTGGTATTGATGGCCACTGGGAGTGGAAGTAGACGTGGAAGTGGGAAGAAGAAATCTTCAAAAAGATTAAGGAATGAAGTTTCAACAAGCTCTGAATCTGAACATTCATCAGAAAATGAGGCAGAATCGGTAATAGGGAAAGGAAAGGCACCGATGCCTTCAAGGAAACAGAAAGATAGAGAATATTATCCACAAAGAATTAGCGGTGGACCTGTAATTCGTGAGGGCTCTCAATCAGGTCGCCGAGCAAGTTATGGAGAAGGTGAACCACAAATTACTTCACAACGCCGTCGATTCTTTCAAAATAGAACATGTATTGGAGAGCGACATATAAACTTCAATGAATTGTGTCGACAAGTTCCGGAATTTGAAAGGCTAGTAGAACGAATTCCTTTGGGGGCTCTAGGTAGAGTTCCACCAAATAAGGGTTTTTGTTCGGAGTTAATCAGGGAGTTTTACATGAGGGCAGATAAAATTGAATGGGATTGTGACACCGATACATACAAATTTGAAACCTTAGTTCGAGGGGTCAAGTTTGATATAACTCCTGATGTAATAGGTGCCAATCTTGGTGTGCATGTTGATACATCTGGTGAGTATTTTACTCACGGTGATTTTCAGAGTGACACTCATTGGGATGTTGTCGTTAATCCTATTTGCAAGTCGGGTACACATACCAACGAGGAATATGTTGAATCAAAGGATTTAAAGCCAGAATATCACATTCTGTCTTTGATTGTTTGCTACAACCTGTTGCCTACGGTGGGGACTAAAAGGATAAGATGGCAACGTCTACTTCTTCTTTATTTACTTGGTCACCCAGAGAGTGCAGCTGGACTCTGTGTCAATATTCCTTATCTTATTTGGGAACATATGACGCATGTAGTTGTGGCAACCAATAGCCGTGAACTTCTTCCTTTCCCGATCTTCATCACTAGCCTATTGGAAGATCATGGAGTTGATGTCACATGTGACAAATATGACTATGGCTTGGGCGCTATTGATAGAAAAACTTTGGCCAAGTCAATTGGAACTCTAAGGACCTTTGGGCAAGTGAAAGGTCGTGCAAGTGATGCGACTACAAGTGCACCGCCTCGTCAGGTGCAACATCAAGCCTCTACTGGATCAGATGAGGGAGTGTCTGTACAATCATTACATCGGAAAGTACAAACAGTTAAGAAAATAATGGAACAAGGGTTCAAGAAGATTGAGGATGGATTAAAGAAGATGTTTGATATCCTCGGCTGCAAGCATGTTGATGTAGTTCCGGGAGCGATTGGAACAAGTACTTCACATGGACATACATCACATGATGATGATGCTGAGGACAGACATGACGATGTGTGACCCGGTACGCCATCTTGTTCTTCCTTTTATATATTTTTTTTTTTCCCTCCCTTTGTAAGTAGTAATTTGTTTTAAACATGTCACTTCTCAATGTTTTATGAGTGTTAGCATGTATTGCAGCTATTGGAAGCTATGACCACTAAGAAATGGCAAGAGGAATACTCATTGGAAGCATTAGAAGCACTTGGAGCTGCGAAAAGCTGACTGCACTGTGTTTCCGGGATTTGAATTGGAGTTGTAATTATGGAAAGCTGATTTTTGTATGCATTAAGTTATGCAATTGCCTCAGTGTGTTCTCCAACATTTAAAATTAATTGTTCTGGAATATTATTAATTTGTGCTGTAACAGCTATATTTATATGTTCTAGATATTTCTATTTGTGAAATTCCACAATTTCAAAGTTCTTCAAGTTTTTAATTCTATTGAAATTTACCACTAAGTACCGGTTCTCAATTATGAGTACCGGTACACAACAAATAAGTACCGATACTAATTTATGAGTACCGGTACCGGTATAGTGTGTTGAAGTCTCAAGTAACACGACTGAGTTAGAAAACCGTGTGTACCGGTACATATCATTACGGACCGGTACAGATAGCCTTACCCTATGGATGCTAATTGTGTACCGGTACTCAAGATTGCATACCGGTACGTAGTGTTGATTTACTCCCCCCACATCTTTCCAAGGCAGAGCTCTTCCCAAGGCAGAGCTCTGCCTTGGGAAGGGCTTTTATTTTTTTCTTTTTTTTCTTGTTAATTTGTTGTTTTTGTTTTTCTTTTGTTTGACTTTTAAACTTTGTTGGTTTTTTTTTTTTTAATAAATATTTGAAATTTTTAAAAAATATTTAAATTATAAATTTTAAATGTTATAAATTTTAATTTTCTTAATCTTAATTTTAATAAATAAAAAAATTCAATATTATTTTTAAAAACATAGTAATTTTAAAATTTATACAATATTTATACAATTTTTAAAAAATTTATATAAATTTTAAAATTTATATATTTTACACCTACTTAAAAATTGTAAATTAAAGGAGATTTCTTCTCTTGAAACCCGCCCAGAGCTCCGCTAGAAACTGCCGATCTCCTCTCCGCTCCGAGCTTCTTATCAATCCCACACTGTGCTCCGCTCCGAGCACAGTCCCGATATCTGCTCCCACACGTTGCCGAGCTCCTCTCCCGCACAGTGCCGCAGAGTCCCGATCTCCTCTCGCCGTAGCCGTCGCCTTCGCCATCGCCGAGAGGAAGCAAGTTGTTGCCGTCGCCGTCTCTCTCGATCTCTACATCTATCACTGTGAGCTCGCTCCCTCTCTCTTCTCTCTCTCTCTCTCTCTCTTTCTCTCTCTCACTGTGAGAGATCCCCTCACAGTGAGAGAGATAACTGTGAGATTGCTCACAGTTAAACATGTTTAAGGAACAGACTAATTATACATGTTTGTATTTTTAGTCTGTATAAGGAAGAGACTAAAAATATTGTGAGATCGCTCTAAAAGATTTTTGTATGCAGAATAATTATACATGTTTAAGGAACACACTATATAGCAAGAATTTTGTATGCAGACTATTAATAAATTTGTTTAAGGATCATGGATTGTGAGCGATCCACTCACTGTGAGATCGCTCTAAAAATATTTTTGTATGCAGACTAATTATACATGTTTAAGGAACAGACTATATAGCATGAAATTGGTATGCAGACTATTAATAAATTTGTTTAAGGATCGTTCATTGTGAGCGATCCCCTCACTGTGAGATCGCTCTAAAATATGTTTGTATGCAGACTAATTATACATGTTTAAGGAATAGACTATATAGCATGAAATTTGTATGCAGATAAAAAATCATACAAAATATATATGCTATAAGGGACAACCATAGAGAGATTATGCACAGTCATATATATATAAGGGAACAGTGAGGGATCCTCTGTTCGCACAGTGAGGGATCCCTCATTGTGAGGGATCCCTCATTGTTTGGTCAACATTTATAATCCTTATTCTGATATTCATATTCGATGAACTCATAGTCCATTATGTTCTTCACAGGATAATGGCATTCTCTTTGCTACTTGCACTTGTGGTTTTGATGGCTTCCGGGAGTGGAAGTAGTCGTGGCAGTGAGAAGAAGAAATCTTCAAAACGATCACGGAATGAAGAATCAACAAGCTCTGAATCTGAACATTCTGGAGAAGGTGAACAACACATTACTTCACAACGCCGTGGATTGTTTCAAAATAAAACATGTATTGGAGAGCGACATGTAAACTTCAATGAATTGTATCGAGCCGTTCCGGAATTTGAACGGCTAGTAGAACGAATTCCTATTGGGGCTCTAGGTAGAGTTCCAGCAAATCAGGGTTTCTGTTCAGAGTTAATCAGGGAGTTCTACATGAGGGCAGTTATAACTGAAGCGGATGATGACACCGAGACATTCAAATTCGAAACCTCAGTTCGAGGGGTCAAGTTTGAAATAACTCCTGAGGTAATAGGTGCGAATCTTGGTTTGCCTGCTGATACTTCTGGTCAAGATTTTACTCACGGTGAATTTGAGAGTGACACTCATTGGGATGTTGTTGTCAATGCTATTTGCAAGTCGGGTACACATACCAACAGGGAATATATTGAATCAAAGGATTTAAAGCCGGAATACCACATTTTGTCTTTGATTCTTTGCTACAACCTGTTGCCTACGGTGGGGACTAAAAGGATACGATGGCATCGTCTACTTCTTCTTTATTTTCTTGGTCACCCAGAGAGTGCATCTGGACTCTGTGTCAATATTCCATATCTTATTTGGGAAAACATGACACATGTAATTGAGGCAACAAATAGCCGTGAACTTCTTCCTTACCCGATCTTCATCACTACCCTGTTGGAAGATCACGGAGTTGATGTCACATGTGACAAATACGACTATGGCTTGGGCGCTATTGATAGAAAAACTTTGGCCAAGTCAATTGGAACTCTAAGGACCTTTGGGCAAGTGAAAGGTCGTGCAAGTGATGCGACTACAAGTGCACCGCCTCGTCAGGTGCAACATCAAGCCTCTACTGGATCAGATGAGGGAGTGTCTGTAGAATCATTACATCGGGAAGTACAAGCAGTTAAGAAAATAATGGAACAAGGGTTCAAGAAGCTTGAGGATGGATTAAAGAAGATGTTTGATATCCTCGGCTGCAAGCATGATGATGTAGTTCCGGGAGCGACTGGAACAAGTACTTCACATGGACATACATCACATGAGATGATGTTGAGGACAGACATGACGATGTGTGACCCGGTACGCCATCTTGTTCTTGCTTTTCATTTCGATTTAGTTAGTTGTTTCTTAACCGATTGGGTTATATTATTAGTCAAAGTAATGGCCCGTGGAGGAAGATCGTTGTTCCATCTGACTAGGCATTTCTTGTGGATGGGTTTTAATATCAATATTATTATATAATTCAGTACTATGGCTTCACTTTGAATTTTATTACTAAAGAGTGATGGCAAAAGAAAATGGTATATGAGTTATACCAACTTTGGTGCAATGACATTTTAGAATGTAGATGACCTTCTGATTTTCTTAATAATTCCCGCAAGAAATGTGGAGAAGCTTATGAATTTCGTAATAATTCCCGCTTTGGGTTTGTAGTGTTTGCTATGATGCCTAGTTTCCACTCTGAAATTTGCCAAATAGTACATGCTCACTATGTGGCTTTTGAGGCATCTCCTAAGCAACATTAGTTTTTTTACTGTTTTTTTTTTTTTTTAAATCCCTCCATTTGTAAGTAGTATTTTGTTTTAAAAATGTCACTTCTTAATAATCATTTATGAGTGTTAGCAGGTATTGCAGCTATTGGAAGCTATGACCAATAAGAAATGCCAAGAGGAATACTTATTGGAAGCATTAGAAGCACTTGGAGACTCAGTAATAAATTACGCCTCAAGTCACTATATTTTTCAAATATATCCAATGCTGCTATCTGACGGATAAGATGTGCCCATGATCTTCCGGTATGACCACATACATGAATATATTCTGCTTTAGTTTGGTAGCTCATTTTGCTGTAGATAGTGATAAGTAGTTGTATTTGTCTTCTTTCTCTTCTATATTATTATTATTATTATTATTATTATTATTATTATTATTATTATTATTATTATTATTATTATTATTATTATTATTAATATTTTGGCAGGGTTACATACGGGACGAAGAGTTCGATCCGAAGAAGTGGGTCATTCCTGGATTTCGTTATGATTCTAAGGATGGAAACAAAATGTCCTCCTTAAATACCAAAGATGTATATATTCAGCGAAGGAGGTCCATCAAGAGTAAGAGAGTTGCTGATTCTGTTGAGGCACATATAGGCGCATACCTTAGTACTGCTGGTGAATTGGCGGCACTCATTTTCATGAAATCGATAGGAGTGGAAATAGAGTTTCACAAGTAAATGGTGGTTGAAAAGCCAGTATTAGTGAATCCTGAGATGCTCATCAATCTGGAACAATTGGAGGTTTTGCTTAATTATATATTCAGCGATCCCTACAATTGTTCCAGATTGATGAGCATCTCAGGATTCACTAATACTGGCTTTTCAACCACCATTTGCTTGTGAAACTATATTTCCATTCCTATCGATTTCATGAAAATGAGTGCCGCCAATTCACCAGCAGTACTAAGGTATGCGCCTATAAGTGCCTCAACAGAATCAGCAACTCTCTTACTCTTGATGGACTTCCTTCGCTGAATATATACATCTTTGGAATTTAAGGGGGACATTTTGTTTCCATCCTTAGAATCATAATGAAAACCAGGAATGACCCACTTCTTCGGATCGAACTCTTCGTCACGTATGTAACCCTGCCAAATATTAATAATAATAATAATAATAATAATAATAATAATAATAATAATAATAATAATAATAATAATAATATATAGAAGAGAAAGAAGGCGAACACAACTACATATGACTATCTACAGCAAAATCAGCTGCCTTACAAAAGCAGAATATATTCATGTATGTGGTCAGATATTATTGTACTGTGGATATAAAATATTTTGAAGTATAATTTGTGTTGTAATTATGAACAAATGACTTTCCTGTACGCAAACGTTTGTTGTATAGAATTGGACTTTGGTGATTGTAAGTTGTATGTTGTCGTAAGGGAACACTTGTGCTAAGATGTATGGTTAATTCACATGTACAAATCTGAGATGTATGATTGTAATTGGTGACAAGGAGTTTGGAGATGGCAAGACTCTGCGAGGTCTGGGCTTGATTGGGGAAGAGCCTTCTATATACACCTCTTATGAATTTAATGCTTTTCATTCTGAGAGAGAAATAAGTAGATCGGCTTATTGTAGTGAAAGCAGTGGGATTGTTGAACCCCATGATCCTAGCAACATGTCTGCAGACTCTTCTCATGTTGATGCTTCTGTGTTGAAGGAAGGTAGCGAAAATGAGGGATCTGGTGTGCCCTCTAAAGCATGGTGGAAGAGGCAGGCTGAGTGTATGTTTAGTAATGCAAAAGAGACTAACACATTTTGGTATGTTATTTTTTTCCCCATGTTCTTCTATTTTCTGATGCTGTTAATGCTTGGGTATTGTAAATTTAATATTTCAAGTGAATTATTGATGCATGTAAATATGAGTAGATTGAATTATAAATAGATTTAAATGCAACTAATCTGAAAATTAATTATTCTGGAATATTTTTTATTTGGTGCTGTAACAGTTATATTGATTTGTTCTGGAGTATCCTTTTGTCATTACCCGTTTTAGAGAAGCAACTTACTACACAATTTTCCTAGTATCTATTCTTAACAGATATTTCTATTTGTTAAATCCCAAAATTTAAAAGTTCTTAAAGTTTTTAAATCTATTGAAATTTTAACACTAAGTACCGGTTCTCATAAATTAGTACCGGTACAAAACAAAGAAGTACCGGTACTAATTTATGAGTTCCGGTACCGGTATTGTATGATGAAGTTTCATGTAACGCGACTGAGTGAGAAGAACAAGTGTACCGGTACATAAATATTGTGTTCCGGCACAGATAGTCTAACACTTGGATTGCTAATTCTGTACCGGTACTTATAATTCCGTACCGGTACACCTGGTTTCGGTACACATCCAAGTTCCTCATAACCCGAAAGCATCACACGTGCAATCGTCAATTAGTACCGGTACTTATCATTGCGTACCGGTACAAATGGTTCCGGTACTTACCCAAGTTCCTCAAAACCCGAAAGTAGTATTCATAGATTAATCCCTCAAGTACCGGTACTCTATGTTGCGTACCGGTACAGAGGGATAATGTAGTGGTCCAGGATTCCGTATAGTTTTTCCCGTGAATCCTTGGTGTGAAACACCTATCATTGGTGTATTAGGCCCACAGTGCATCAAAGGGATGCTACGGATGGACACAGTGTGGTATTTACTGTTGGTTTGGCCTTCGGCGGTATTTGCCGAATTTTAGAGAAGGCTTTGGGCCAAACGGAGGCCGTATTTGGATTCAGCGCGGAAAAACGCTTGAAAACGGCTATTTACTTATTTATTTTGGAGTCCGGATACCCGAAAACGGATCCCCGGAAGTTTTCTACGCAAAATGGTGCTGGGGGAGCTGTGGACCGGCCGGGGACACGTGGCAGGCTCTTATTGGGCCGGCGCGCCACTCTCGGTCCACGAAAAGGGCCGCCGGTGCACGGTGGACCGGCGGGCCACGTGGCGGCACGCGGTTGGCCCGGTGCAGTGCGCTCGGCGCGCGGGGCCAGGCGCGGGCAGCGCGGGCAGGCCGGGCAGGTGTGGAGCATGCGCGGTGCACGGTGGACCGGGGCGCGCCACGTGGCGATCCCGGATTGGCCGGCCCATGTGCGCGTGGCGCACGCAGCACCGCGCGGCGGCGGCCGTACGCGCACGTGGGCGGCGCACCGGCCGACCGGCGCCGTGTCGGGCGGAGCGGCGCACGCGGCGACACGTGTCGCCGCACTATTGGCGGGCGCGCCCACTGCGCCGCTAATCACGGGGGACGCGTGGCGCTTCCCCGTTGGGCCCGCACGGCTGCCGCCTGTTTTGTCACGCCCCGGGGTCGAAACTGCGACCCGGGCTCGCCAACAGATCCGCCACCTATGCCAAAACCCGCATAGGCGAAGCGTCTAACCTGCAAAAGATAGTACTATAGCTACACAAATATCAGAGCTGAAATAAAATGCTGTAAAATAAAAATCCAATTACTATACATCATGAAATAAGGTACAATATCCATTCCCTCAAATACAGATAATCATCATACAATGTCCTCAGTACAGCATCTCTCGACTATAAAAGGAGATAAACTAAAACTATAGTACATCAGTCTCTCCAAATACAAAAGATCTCTCTCCTCCAGATAAACAGTAAAAACCAGCCAACAGCTACGAGGAATCTCCAACCAGGGGATACAGCTACACTCCTCGGGTGGTAACGATCTAGCTCGTGACTCCCTCGCCCCGAACAACGACCGAAGATCAGCAACTCCAAAGAGGACTCTGCAAAACAGGGGGAAAGGAGAGAAAACAACAGTGGGGGTGAGAACCACTAGTAAACCAGTAGCCTCCCCCTGTGGGTAAAGCCTCAAGCTCCGGCGTACCCACTAAGTCTACTAGAGGCAAGAAAAGGAACAAGTAGTAAAGCTGTAAACAGAACTACTGAATAAAAGGGGAAACCACAATAAGTATGCCTCTAAATGCAATACCGAAGGAAATGACGGTATGAATGCATCAGGAAACAATATCTGGCTAAATAGACCCAATCTAGTGCCACCAGTAAAACTGGTACTGCCTGCTCTGCTCTGCTGTCGAACTCAAGAACCCAGTCTGGTGCCCGGCGCTCTGCACCGTGGAAAGCCTACTCCGGAGTGGCACTCGAGGGGAGCGACCCACACGAGTAAAGTATCGCTGTATCAAGCATCTCTGTAACCACTGTCTCATAATAGCAGGACTGGATCATGACTATGATCAAAGTGGGAAACTCCGTCCACTAATGAAACCCCGACCTGATGCAATAGTACTCAAAAGTGGGAAATACCATCCACTAGAGAACTCTGATACCCAATCTGATGCAATAGTAAACATCCGGTCAACCGCCCACAGTCCGCGGTCACCGCAATAACCCCCAACCCACAATTGGGTACAATAATCAAGATCCGGTCAACCGCCTACTGTCCGCGGTTGCCGCAATAACCCAATCCAACATCAAGTACACCCTGTCACTGACCCGCAGGTCCCAGCTACACTATCCCAAACCTCTGCTCGAACTCGAGCAACATGACTCAAAAGTCCAAATGAAAAGGAGAAAGAAAGCAATCATGGTTTCTCCTAAGTCAAATCCCAATATGATAGTGTAGCAATAAAATAGTGGCCTATCTAGATGTCCAAATAAGCATGCAAAAGTCCTCAGCAATGCGAAAAGGGAGAATATGTCAAATAACAGTTTTACATGTGTAATAATTAATAATATCCACATAAATACAACCATCATGCTAAAATCATCAGTCAACTACACATGTAAATAATCCCTGATCCATAATAAATCCCAAAGTGGCACCCGCACCTAGATACGTCATTATGTCCCAACAATTAATCCATTTAATCCACTTTTATAAAGATCTAGGTGCTAATATAGCATGTTAATTAACACTATTAAATTATTCCAATGATCCTGTTCCAACAGCAATATTATCCCAATAATATCCCCAACATGCTATATCCACAAAATTAATCTCAGATGATAGGCTTACATGTATATCAGACAATCATGCATAATAATCAATCAATATGCTCAAAAGTGGAGTTTCTCTAATAAACTTAGTGAGCAAGTCAGAAGTAGAGGCATGCAACAACCACCCACCTGAAGCGCTAACTGTCCGGGTCCGTACAGCTGAAAATACCAAAAACTCGAATCCTGCGCTCCAACAAGTACAGTACACCCGAAACACTCCTGGCACAACACAAAGTCCACTAAATACACTTAGGCTCCCAAATATTGCTTTAATTAATCCATACAACATCAGTCCGGAAACTGTTAAATTCTCACCTGCAGAAAGTGCCCAGAAAATTCCAAGAAAAATATCACGGCGATCCTCGCGTCGATAGCTTCGAAACGGTACCTTGCACGCCCAAATCCGAGTTCGGTAAGCCAAGTTATAAATTCGGCAAGGTGGTAATCCAAACATCAAACTGTAAAGAAAAACTGCACACTGTACACTGAGAAAACAGTAATTTTCACCTTCGAAACAATTTCCTAAAATCCCAGAAAAATCACCGCTGTGTTCCTCGCGACGAGTAGATCAAAATCGACTCTTGAATCGCCTCGATCCGATGTTCCTAGGCTGAGATATAAAATCGGCAAGTTGGTGCTGTCCAAAATCCACCACAGAAAAATGGGGTCAAAGATGCCTCGGGAAACGTGCCAAAACCTCGAAACCGAAAAGCGCAATCAAAATGAAAGTTGAAGCCTTATCTGTAAGGAGTCTATCGGCGTAAGAATCACTGAAAAAGGACCTCGGGGTAGCCCAGGGGAGCCAAAACATCACTGCTGCGCCGAAAAAGGAAACAGGAAATGCATCGTCGCGCCGCGCCGTAAAATGGGGAACCTCGGGATTTGTGCCTCCTAAAATCCCAGAACTTGGCAGGAAGATCAAGCATCAAGAGGTGAACAAATCTCCTTAAGGTGGCTCGGGCAGAGGATGCACGGTTTGGGAGAAAAAAGCCAAATGAGGAGGCTCGGGTTGGCTATTTATAGGCCATTCCAAACAAATCCCAAAATGACCACGGTGTCCTCAGATTCGGGCGCCCGAAAGATTCGGGCGCAAACAGTGCGGCCCGGCCCGCACTTTCGGGCGCGCACAGTAACCCGGCCCGGCCCGGCCCACTCCGCGCACGCGATCCGGTCGGACCGAACGGTCGTCCAACCCGCTCCCCGCACCGACACGTGTCCCCGAACACCACACAGCGGATCCGGCCGCTCCCCACACGCCGCGTGGCCAGCCCCGGTCAACGCGGCAGTTGGCGCTGGCCAATGGGCGGCCGCCACGTGGCGCACGCGTGCGCCACGTCAGCGCCGTGGCCGCCACGCCCGCCGGCACCGCCGCCTGCCGCCTACCGCCTGCGCGCCTGCCCCGCCGCCTGCCGCCCGTACGCGCACAGTAGCTCGCCCAATCCTCGCTCGCCACGTGTCCAAGCCATAATTCCGCTGAACCCGGTGCACAACAACCTCAAACACCGAACCAATCCGAGGCCGCCACGTGGCGCACCCCGGTCCACCGTGCACCGCGCACCGTCCGCGCCTGCCACGCACAGTGGCGCGCCCAATCCCCGCGCGCCACGTGTCAACCCTCTCACTCGCTGCACCCGGTGCACCCGACTTCATGAACCGAACCAATGACATCCTGCCACGTGTCTTCCCGCCCAATCCACCGTACACCACGCTTCTCCGTAGACCGCGACTTGTGAACCCTCCAATGGGAAGCCGCCACGTGGCACCCCGCTCTGGTGCACGACGGCGCGTGGACCGCGCGCCTGCCCGCGCCCCTGCCCGCGCGCTGCGTGCTGCCCGCGCCTGCCCGCCGCCGCGCTGTCGCCTGCCCGAGGCCGCGCCGCCGCCCTCCGCCGCTGCCCGCCGCCGCCGGCCGCCGCCGGTGATCGCCGGAGTTACTGTTCCGGCGGTGAACAGTAACCCGTGCCCAAAAACATCAAGTAGGTAGTCCATTTTGACCGTTTTCGCGCGCTGAATCCGAATTTGACGTCCGTTTCGCCAAATTCCAACTCTAAAAATTGCCGAAGGCACCCGGAAATGCGTTCTTAGTCCAAACTTCGTGCGGAGCCCAATTTAAATATCCGATTCGCGCGAAACCACTTCTAAACCCTCCACGGGGTCCTCTGATCACTCACAGGGTCCATATAAGTCCGACGTCCAACACTTATGTCCAATTATGCCACAAACACCTCCAATACACCATGTAGGCCTCCAATGGCCACCCCAACGCACTGCAGCAGCTCTGCGGCGATCCGGGTCATCACATGTTTGGCGGACACGTGTCGGGCCCTGGGCCGGGTCGGACGGACGGTTGGACGCGGCGGGATCCCGTGCGCGAGTTGGGCGGGGCTGGGCCGCACTGTGCGCGCCCGAAAATTCTTGGGCCGGGCCGCACTGTAGCCGCCCGAAAGTGGCCGGGCCGCACTATAGCAGCCCGAAACCGGGGACATATTGGGAATTTTCCCAATTGTTCTAATGGGCCTAGATAAAGGCCTCCCTTCCTTCTCTTTTTCTGCTTTTTCGAGAGATAGAGAGAGAATCAGAGAGAGACCATTGAAGAGAAGTTTTTCATCTCCTTATTTTCTACCTCGTGGTGCATTCCCAGATTTTCTGGAAGTTCGACAACGGCGATCCGAATTTTACAGTGTGCCTCGTTTTTTCCCCAATCTTGGCCCGTTATCGTCGCATTTCAGTCCGAGGAGTCCCCTGCGCAGTACAGGAGTCCTTTTTCAACGATTTCTTCGCCGGTGTATTCCTAAGAGGTAGGGCTTCGTTTTCCGTTTGGTGGTTTCTCTGGATTCCGATTCCTTGGCACGATTCCCGAGGTATTTTGACCCCCTCTTTTGCTGTTTGGGTTTTTGGACAGCGGCAACTTCGACGAATTGTTTCTTGGTGTAGGAATATCAGATCGAGGCGATTCAAGAGTTGATTTTGGGCTACTTTTCGCGAGGAACGCAACCGTGATTTTTCTGGGATTTTTGGAGCTCAGGACAGAGGTGAAATTCCTCGTTTTGCGTGCTGATTATAAAAACAGCAAAATCTGTTTTGAGACTTGTAGTTTTTACATCGTGTACACTTATGTGATGTTGTAGGATACTGTTTCAGCTGACGGTGTGTTTAGAGGACAGCGGGTATTTTCTTGGTGTGTTGTACATACTTTTCGAGGTGGGCGGTTGTGTTTCCCTCTTTGTTGACATGCTCACTAGGAGTATTAGAGTTCCCCAATTTTATATGTGACAACTAGCTATTAGTATGTGAACCTGTTGCAATGCCCCCTAACTTAATTGAAAATCTTTATGTGATAAATTGGGATAATAATGTTGGACGATTGCTATATCGTAACCCCGCATGCAAATAAGTATCACACTAATGTTTTAAAATAATTCTTTGCAATAAACCTTGCCACTTTTCTAAAGCTTTTTAAAAGGACAATTGCATGCTACCTGGTCACCTAGTTAGGCCATTGTTTACTGCTGCACTATATTATTGGACTTGACTTAGGAGAAAACATGTGTTATCGTTCTTCTTCTATATCGATGCATGATGCTCGAGACTGATTGGGATTTTGGGATAGTGCAGTCTGGACCTCGAGTCTGGGGTAGTTTAGACTCGTCTTGGGGATTGTGGGGCTTAGTGGCAACCGCGGATGTTAGGCGGTTGGCCAGATGCTTTTATTTTATCAGATTAGGATTTATGGGTTCAACGGCGACCGTGGATTTTGGGCGGTTGACCGGATGTCATTATCACATCAGATTGGGGATCGGGATTGCATTAGTGGATGGAGTTTCCCACTTTGAGCATAGTCTTGATCCAGTCCTGCTATTATGAGACATTGGTTACAGAGATACTTGATACAGGGATACTTTACTCGTGTGGGTCGCTCCCCTCGAGTGCCACTCCGGAGTAGGCTTTACACCATGCCGAGCGCCGGGCACCTTGATGAGTTGCGAGTGATGACAGAGCAGGCAGTGCCAGTATTTCCTGGCCTTTTGATTGGGTTTCTTTGGGCAGTTAGCTTTACAGTTGCATATATACAGTTATCTTTTGGCACTGCATTTAGAGGCATAGTAGTGGTAGTTTCCTTTTTCAGTAGTCTTCATTGCATACCACTGTTCTTTCCTTTTTGCCTCTTATAGTCCTAGTGGGTTTGTCAGCATTTGAGGTTTTACCCACTAGGGGAGGCTACTGGTTTATCTAGTAGTTCTCACCCCCATTGTTGTTTTCTGTCCTTTTCCCCTGTGTTTTGCAGAGTCGTCTGTGGGAGCTGCTGGGCCTTCAGCGGCGGATCGAGGTAAGAGGATTGCGGACTAGCTAGATCATCTACCCCGACTGTGAAAGTAGCTGGACTTTTATTGTACCCCTTTTGTATCTCAGACTACATTAGTTTACTTTTGGGACTGGCTTTAGCCAGCTGGTTGTATATTTATGGTGAGCTGGGAGTATATTGTACTTTTATGTCAGCTTGTAGTTTATTTCAGTCTGAGATTACTTTTAGTTCTATTAGTTCAGCTCTGTTTATGCTCTTTTATTGTATATTATCTATCTGAGAAGGTTACCAGCGCTTCGTGTACATAGAAAATTCCGTGTGCACGGCGGATCTGTTGGCGGGCCCGGGTTCTGGTTCACACCCGGGGCATGACAGATAAATCCATGAATAATATTTTCGGGTTTTGAGGAACTTAGAAGTGTACCGGATCAATCTGTACCGGTACGAAATCTTGAGTACCAGTACAGAATGAGCAATCGAAGGGTAAGGCTATCTGTTTGTGAGGCACTTGGTTTGTACATTTTTGAGTACCGGAACTAAGGATTATGTACCGGTACTGAATGTTATGTACCGGAACGGAATATTATGTACCGGTACTAATTAATGAGGACCGGTACTGAGTGCCGCATCCGCTTCCCATTCAAGTTCATCAAAACCCAAAAGCTGAACAATGTGTACCGGTACTCATTTCTGGTCCTCAAAACCAGAAACACCACCCACTTGGATTCCTCACTAACGGTACTCAGTATTGAGTACATGAGTAAATTTGTCTTTACAATTATATAAAAGAATTGTATATAGATTAAAATTTAAAAATTAATACTTTTTAAACAATTATAATTTAATAAAATATTTATATTTAATATAAAATAAAGTTATTAAATGTAAAATATAGGAAAAAATGAAATTAGTGAGGTAATCAGCATAAAAATAATCACATTTGCGGCGAATGACTACAACTCACCATAAAACACAAACCGATCATAACTAAGATAAAATGAATCAATAAAAGGAATCAATACAATATTTATAAAAATTACAACAGATTGATACAATACAATAACAAACTGAAACTGATCAAAACAGGGATACACTGAATTCATACAATATTAATCTGCTCTACAACGAATCAATACAACTCAACATTAAACTAAAATCAAACTGATCAAAAATGGAATACAATGAATCGTATATATGACTCAATACAATATTCATCGGATATAGAACATATTAATACAACTCAACATATAAATTAAACCAAAGTATTTATTGTACATAATTATCTTTACGGAACACTTGTATGCATCGAACTAGAAGTCACGCAAGGGATCTCGTAAGATTTGGCTCACCATGTGCGCCCGGAAATACGGGGGATCTTTTTCATAAACCAAAAGATCGGGGGAGCCGCCTCTTACAATTCTTTCAGCAAATACGCATGTGTACATGCCACAATCAACCTCAGTCGAACCTTGTTGCTGACAATCAAGCTGCCAGATGACATTTGGGTGGCGGATGCGTTGTTCAAGGATAAACTCAAAATAGGCTGCAAACCACCTCACTTGCATAAGAGAAATAGTGAAGTCAATCTTCTATGCATATATCAATGCCCTAAATATAAAAGTAATATTCATACCAATACGTTTGCCGCATCCTTTGCAACACGATGACTCCACAAGGAATTCCAACTCTCAAAATGGGATTCCTTCAAATCAATGACAAGCAAATGCCAATGCCAATTACTATTTACAGGAATAATTATAAATCTATTAGAGCTAATACTTTCCGGAGTTATTATTTCCAAAAAGTGCCGTATGGAAGCCGAATCATAGGCAACATTCCGGAAGAAGTCAGCTGTGATGGCCTGGTCCGGCCCTATTCCTGCCATCTTGTTAAGTATGTGCATCTGGACATAAAAGGGAATATAGTTACAACATCAATGTAATAATCAAATCCTTCCAATCTTGGTTTTGCTAAATGCTTATCACGACAAGAGGGTTGAATGAATGAAATTATGGTGAATAATGCAACATAAGTAAATAAACAAAAGGTAATAAATATTGAATGACTACTGTTTTTAACAGATCAGATTCTTTTATGTTTCAGCTTTTTAATTGTGCAATATAACAGGGATCAGATTTTAATGTCACAATATAAGAGATGTAAATTGTGAGATTGAGTACATACTAAATTGTTAAATGTGATGTCATATATATACAAAATAGCTAAAGTTCATCTTAAAAAGACACTCTGGGATAATTCGTGGTTTCATTAAGATGATATATACATAAATGTAACTTTATAAAATTAATATAATACTGAAACAAATATGAAACTCACCGAAACTTCAGTTCGACAAAAAAGAGCAGGATGGCTAAATTTCTGTACACCCTTCATATTCTTCGTATTAAGAATATGAAAATATACATTTATCACCTATATTAGAAAACAACAAGAAATTATGTTAAAACACACACACACATATACACACACACACACACACACACACACACACACACACACACACACACACACACACACACACACACATATATATATATATATATATATATATATATATATATATATATATATATATATATATATATATATATATATTACAAGATTTAACTGTATTTTTGTCGTTTTCACTGCACGAACCTCATCGCGGGTCGGCCCACCAAATAAGAAGTGTCGGAGGATTTCGCCACTAATAGAAGGCGAATCCGATCCTTTGGTGCTATCTTCCCATATAGCTCCCCTATAAAAAAGAATTAGAAATATTATGCTAAGTAATGCGAAAATAGAAATAGACATATATAACAATTAAAATAATATATGATATGGTGGACTAACTTAGTTATTGGTTGTGCTATAAAAAAGTTGATTGCAAAATCATCCTCTTTAGGAATCTTATCGTGACCCGGATATTCGCGATGAGACTCAATAATGAATCCGGGTGAGCTATCCAGAGAAGGTTCATCCGGAACATTGATGGATGAAACTCCACCTTCTGGATCATCATACTCTTTTTTTAATGCCTGTTATCATTCAAAAAATTGTGCAACTGTCATACTTTATAAAATTGTTAAGCTTCAATACAATAATACCATAAGGACGTCGGCAATGGCCCCGGAAGCAGAATCTGATGCTTCAGTTTCTTTCGACCCCTGCTCTTTAGAATCAAGGCGGCGCTTTCTAATATAATATGCTTTACTTCCTCTTGTCCCGACCGTGAAATCATCTGATAATTCTTTTCGCTTCATTTCACGGGCTTTAATCCTTTCAATTCTTGACGGGACTTCGATTCTAATATCGGCAGTGGGCACCACTATATTAATCTCACCAGCATCAACGGGATGTTCGAAAGTTTCTTTCCCTAATGTGTGCTGCCCATCTTCAGCCTGATCTTCAACATTTTCTTTTTCGAGATCGCCTGTCGCGCCTCCTTCTCCTGCTGCAACAGCAGAGCCGCTATCAATTTGATCCTGAAGCTTCTTATTTATATCCTTTAACTTGATATTCTCTGCTTCCAAGATTTTAATCCGCTCTTCAAGGCCATAAAGAGCTTGTTCCAAATTATTAAGTAAATTTCTGATATTGCTACCATCCCCAGCTCTAGAGGAAGTAGCGACAGGAGTAGCCGGTTGAATCTGAAACAATAAAGAAGAACGCAAAGACGGTAAGTAGGAAAATTAGTAAAGTAACCACATCATAACATATATAATCCTTAACTTATACAATACCTGGGGCAGCTGCCCAACACGTGCCATACGATTTAATATATACATTTCTTCCGGACGATAGGTAAAGTTGGGTATAACCTGCAATATAATATATATATATATATATATATATATATATATATATATATATATATATATATATATATATATATAACATTACATATTTACATTTAATATTTTAAAGGAGATTTATAAAATTAAAATTCCGTAAAGAATTTATTACCTTTGAAGGAGAATAAGACAATAATTTTTTCCTAAGCTTATCATAGCTCCTAAATGCTACTGAACCTTTCCATTTTCTCATCCGTGGGACAGCCTTATCCCCATCAGAAGTACCCAAACCCTTTATATGCTCATACACCCAGCTCTACATGCAGAGTCATCATGACTTATCGGTAATGGAATGAACATATAAATATTTTAAAAATAAAATATATAAAAACACTAATTTAGAATTGTACTCATCGTGAACGCTACTGTACACCCATCAATATAGCCGGCTTTTATTTCGTCCCCTCTATTCCGACGCTTTACATGACGGGATGCTTTCGAAATAGAACTTACAAGAAAATTATATACAGTATGCCCCCAGGCATAGTCGCCTATTCTATGTATATCATCTATATATCTATACAGAGCCTTCGGCACATTATAGTGGCTAGTGGGAAAGAGAACCGTCGCAAAAACATATAATACGAAAATGGAGACAAAATCGGTGACGGCGTCCCCACCCTGCTGTCCAGCAAGAGTGTATAAGATATGACGAAGTTTTCTTCTATCGGCGTGCTTATACTCGCCATTAAAGTATTTATCAAATATATTAGAATTTATACTCTTTTTTGACCATTCTATCGGCTCCCCCTGCGTCGGTAACCCAACCAAGACAGCTATTTCATCTGGAATCAGGGGAATGAAAGTATCTCCGATTCTAACACCTCTGTTCTCCTCATCCCAAAAACTTAGGAGAGTATCCACTAATACAAGGTCTTGCTTTAGAGGTGGAAGGTCAATATATGAAGCAAATGGCGTTGTTCTCAAGAGTGCCATTTGTTCAGTAGAGATAACTTCCCTTAGTGCTGGGCCAGCAGTGGTATAGTTGGCCTCAGTCTTGGGAGACTCTTGTACATTCATCGTATTGTATAGATGTTTTGGAAAACATCTTCCACAAACCAATTGAGTCTTCGTTGGGCTCTTTCTCCTACCATGACTACTAGTGCTGGCCTCCTTGGCCACTCTGCTCGATGACATAGCTCTGGTAGAAACCATATGTTCAGCTGCATTATAATCACCATATCAGTTTGTATTGATAAAATCATATCTTAGTACATCATGAATTTATAGACTATTCAAAGCAATATGGACTAGTCAAACATCTCTACATTTCTGTAATTGCTGCATTATGAAGTGTAACAGAAGCCTACTACCATGTGAAATTTGTTTTCATTTTTTTTTTTTTAAATATTGCATCAAACATTATAACAAAAGCCTACTATCTTGCATAAAACTTTATTACTGATTCTGGTATATTAAATTCCTTTCTGCTCCATTACATGACAATGACGATGACCTGAACAACAATGGCATTTTGAATGTTTGCTTCCTTTTAGTTTTGTCATAACTTTCCTGATATATGTTGCATAATTTGTCCATTTGTCTATTCTGTGTAATGGTGATGAAACTCTATAAGCAACAAGACTTGGATGCCAGATAGTAACATTTTAATTTTATTGTTCGGATTCTTCAACTGAATGATGGTAAGGCTTTGTCTTGTCGCCTAGTTATTGATTCTATGGGAAATTTCGCTCCAATTGTGAAGCAGGTATGTCTTTAAGCATGTTGCTTACATATTCTCGGTGGAAATTGTTGCTTTTCTGTGCTTGTATATTTTCAGGCTTTGAGAGACATGGGCAATCTATATATAGAAGTTGATACTTTAGGCTGTTTTCTTACTTCTGTAACCTAACATATGCTAATCTAAATGGCGAAACATTGGATGGATTGCACAATCATTATAATAAGCTGGAGGATCAGTTTTGTATGAAACTTAGGTTAAAATTGCTAAATCCATTGTTCAAGGTTTGGTGAGGTATGGTATGAAAAATGGAAGTATGAAATAATCTTCATATCATAAGCTAACCACAATTCAGAATAGTTTTTCACTCTTGTGAAACTTCCGAACAATTCTAGAAATTTAGATCAAAAGATGCTACAAAAGTTTTTTTTTTAATGCACAAAATCTGTGTGTTCAATCACTCAATGGGGTTATATATGGGATCACCTGATATAAAGTATTGTCAATCCGGGCGTGGTTTTGGAAGTAACCATATATAATTTTCATAAGGGGAACGGTCATGAATTAGTGTAGGAGGGGTGGTATAAATCAATGGATGAAAACAACACTGCTACTAGTTTTTACAAGTGTACCAAGGATTTGTGTACGCCGTGTGTACCGGTACACAACCATGGGTACCGGTACAATGGTTGTGTTCCCCCTTTGTACCGGTACTAACTCGAGGGTACCGGTACAAGGATTGTGTTGCCCATTTGTACCGGTACTAAATCCAGGGTACCGGTACAATAATTGTGTTCCCCATTTGTACCGTTACAAAATCCAGGGTACCGGTACAATGATTGTGTTCTCCATTTGTACCGGTACCAAATCCAGGATACTAACTCCATAGATAGGTACCGGTACACTTTTTTCTCTACAAAGGAAATGGTCTAATTGGGTGGCAACTTGAATTTGTACAAAACCCATCGATAGCTGTCGATGGAACATCTATAACTGTGCTTAACCCATCTATATGAATTTGGAATGGAGAGCTATATAGCAGCAGACATAACAGGGATTTATGGGATTGAATGTACCTGTAAATATTCTTTATTTTCAAGGTCGAGAGAGAGAGCGGTCCTCGGGTGCTGCGAAATGCGAGTGAAGGAAACCCTACACCGACGGAGGGGAGAAAGCCCTGCTTGAGAAGTCCTCGGGTGCTGTTCGAGAGGCCTAGCGAGCGAGAGAGAGTTCGAGAGCCCTAGCAAGCGAGAGAGCGAGCGCGAGAGAGCCCTGGCGAGGGAGCGCGAGAGAAAGATGGGCGGTTTTGGCGGAGGGAGTGGAGAGAGGTGGAGAGAGGCGTTTTAGAAAGAGAGAGAGAGAGAGAGAGAGAGAGAGAGAGAGAGAGAGAGAGAGAGAGAGAGTGGGTGTGAGCAGGGAAGAGGGTGTGAGAATACAAGGCTGGGATTTTTACTTTCAATCCCAGCCGTTCCTGTTAGGGGTGTATGATATACACCCCAAACAGGGGTGTACCAATAGCACCACTCATATATATATATATATATATATATATATATATATATATATATATATATATATATATTGCGAATAACCCTACTAAACCGGTTGCTATAACTGTGTCATGAAAAGATTGACAACACGAAAATCTTAGCACTTCCTCACAAAGAACAGTACCATTTCATCCATAGGATGCCTTGCATTATCACCATGTACAATTAAGTTTATAGAAATTTCTGCAGAGTTACCTTAAGAGATGATTATAGAAGATTGGTTTTCTACACAATCATATCGAAGTACTCTCACTTTGCTATCCAGCATTGTAAAAGAAAGTAATGCCACTCGTATTGTAGAATAGTCGATTAGCAATTTCATCAAACATGAAAAGAAAAGAAGAAGAAAGACAAATAACTAAACGCTTTCTCCTAAAATTTCCATCCTTGCTGTGTCAACTCCAGCCACCAATTGTTGCTGCACCGCACATGATTCATACATTTTCTGCGCCCCCCTATCAAGTAGTGAACTACAGGTTGTATCATTCTCGGCTCCTGTTACACATCTTTATGGTCTATTACAGGGAATAGCAATTTATTTTCCCCTAAGGAATAAGCTAGCTCCATGTGCAACTGAAAACCATCAAAATATTCACGCATGTGTTCCAATTAGACATATTATGAGAACTCATCTGTATGAAAGGACAAGCTCTTAGTAGCAGAAGCTTGGAAATAGAACACTTCTGGTACTAGAGATACTAGAGAATGATGAGCTCGATATTTAATCCTCCCACCCATTCTGAAAGACCTTTGCCATGGATGCTCAAAAGTAATGATGACATGCTGCATGAAAGGAAAAGAACAGACAAAAAAGAAAGCAATTAGAACACATTTCGATTATCTAACAAATGAAAAGTGTTTTTTTTCTTTGCTTCTGTCGGGAAAGAGAAGTTGCATCGAGCAAATGTAGACGCAGATTACATGAAGTTGAATGATGTGAGGCATGGCATTTGCTCTATTGCTCTGAACTACTCACTGCCATAAATAGTAAATAATTAGAGAGACTGAACTTGATAATATGAACTTTAATGTAGAGGTATACAGCAATATAAACATTACCGTTTCAACAGATAAAGGGTGTGTTACAGAAGGAGTAACACATGCTGAGCTTGGCTCTTTTGGCGAGCCAGGATGATGAAATGCTTCTGACGTTCGCAACACAATTTTTTCATCCTTTACTCTCTCAACAACTTGGGAAGCTTTGCTGCTTGTTTGAAGAATACCATTACTTCCAAAGGGTCCTGACTAGTTAAGAATTTATAAGAAGATAGGTAAATCACTAAGAGATCTAAGAATAACAAAAGTTTTATATTCACATGAAGCAAGGTTGAATCTACATGACTTAAGTCTTTGATGTGCACAACTATGATTGTTATATCATCCGTCCGACTTTCGTGCTCTAACCAATTCTTGTAAGACTCCGAAACAACTGCTGAGCATGCGTCCCGAGGATCTTCAAATTTAGACACCTGATGTTAAGGGTGAGATCCTTTAGGAAAAATAAGACTTGGAAAAACCGAATCATTACTTCAAACCTGACATTTACAGAATGCTGAATTTTGAATATCAAAATAGAAATTAAACAGACTATAAACTTCTTGCAGTTATTGATAGAAGCCGTGAATAGCTGCACGACACACTGCTGAATTATAGTTACTGTATTTTGTGCCACGATTAGTTGACCTACAGCTATTGGGAAAAGACTGTGAAGATCCCCAAGAAGTGAGCGTGCCAAGCCCAGTACTTTAGAGAGTCAAAAAAACATTTATCTAGTCATGAAAGAAAGTCAACACCAGTCAATAACAGTTTGAACAACATCCATATCAAGATGTGCAACCATCCATCTCAACACGTGCAGCTCAGCAATATTGGTTGTTGTCAACAATATAGACCAACTATCCCAAATTGTAAACTATAAACAAGTACTAGTACTATGATCCCTTTACGCAAGTAGAATCTATGAAAACACAGGCACTCCAAATAATTGCTGAGACCACATGTGTCAGTGATGGGGTGGACACATTTCTTGCTCTGACTCTACTTGGGCACGCCTCTTTCAACTCTGGAGTCATCTAGCATGGACTGGAACGTTTCTATTTAGGATTTGGTAGGTTTCCTTGAAACATATATTAACATGAGTTAAGGCCTCATTTGGTGCTGCTTCTATTTCTTTTTCTTTTCGAAATCCAAATTCTATGCAATTAAATGGGCCAACAGATAGCGGGTCATTTGCAATCTACACACCTAGGGATTCTGTTCAGCGACAAAAAAAAAAAAAAAAAAAAAGAAAGAAAGAAAATGCCAGCAAAAAAATAAAACCAAGTAGCAACATTTTTCGCCTATTTGAAGACACCATTTTGCATATACAAGCATCCAACGCAATGTCCCAAAAGCCGGTATGCGGTATCCATGCGATTACCTACCGCACAACGCGCATACACAAATGCATTGCGGTCCATCTACTAAAATATTAATAAAATATTTATAGGTATTAAAAATAAATATAAATGCTTCTAAACAAGGCTAAATAACTGAAGTAAAATTCAGAATTCACAAATTAAAATAATTAATTTCGAGTAAAGGACCTCACATGCACATATATATCACAAAACTAACAATTAGTAATTTACTCTTAATTATTAAATAAAGAAATGAATACAATTTCGATGCAAAATCATAAAAAATGTCAAACAAAAATTAATGTTCTCAAAAGCGGTATACTAAACTTTTATGAAGAATAATAATTTCAATAAATTGTCATTCACATCATTTGAGAGTCCAAAAGTTTTTTAAAAAAATCTAGTATAATAACATCTAACAACTACAAAATTATTCATCAATATTTATAAATATAATTATTAGATAGGTTAGGAATAATACTACTAAAAAAATAATAGAGATAGTTAAATTTTATTTATATAAAGACAATTATATTTATTTGCATTATTATTAATTAAACTTGAATGAAAATAGTTATATGTATATGTATAATTATTAATCAAATAATTCAATTCAACATTGTATTTCAATCCCACGTTTTAAATTTTTTTTAAAAAAAAAACTTTACCCCATATGCAGCTGCATATGGGCAGCATGTGCAGTTCGACCGCATACTGCACCGCATATTACATATGGGGTGCGGTTTATAGTCCAAACCGCATAAGTGATTGCATGAACCGCTTTTTGGAATATTGATGATACCAGGAATGGAGAAGTCCAACTGGATATGGACAACCTCATAAATAATTCTTACGGTCTCAAGGAATATCATTTCAATTTTGAAATCAGGACTATAAATAGCAACTATGAAATAGAGTTTTGAACTTACGATCTCAACTCTTGAACTTCAATATGTGTAAGACATATTTGTATAGCACCTTGAAAAATCATGAAGATAGTTAAATACTTATGTCATCTCAGAAATTGAAGTGGCTTGGTAATGCAGAAAGTAGCCCTAAAATAACTCTTACAAATAATATTAAGCAAAACTGCAAAGCAGACTGAGATGGTGTTCAATATGGTACATTATGCCAGCTGTTGAATGTCAAAATCCATTCAGCTATATACATTCCCTTAAAAACTTCCTCAACAAATTTTTCTTTTCTTTTCATTTTTATTTTTTAAAGAAATTTCCATTGGGCATCAATTCCATTTAGTGTAAGCATGATACATAAATAGAGGGAGGTAAGAGAAAAGATTCCCTAAATCAGGACAAGTAGATGAAAATATTTAGGGAAGATGACAATAACAGGCCCCAAAACCTACACAGAACAAGGGGAAATATTATTACTGTGCTTTCCTAACCTACGCGTGAAATCAAACAACTAATGGGGATGATTATAGGTGGTCCCAAACCTAAGCATACAAACAGCAATGTACCAAACTCAAGACAAGAAGCGCAGATCAGTCGAGCTTAGCAAAAGTAAAACAAACATGAAGAAAGAGTAGACAACAGCAGTCTCTTCCTGCACCTCCAGCAACCAGCCCTATGAGCACCAGACCATCAACCAAATCCCCAAGTCAAAACTCTGCTTCCACTCCATTGGACATCAACTTTGATAGATACGAACAAAGAGACACACCAATTCGATAGCAGGCAGTGATGAGAATCAGAGAACCAGGAACCAAGGTTTAAGAGTAGAACTAAAAAGCTGGACAAAAGCTACAGTAAAGCAAGAGATTGTGGAGACTCAAAGAAAACAAAAGAACAAAAATACTCGGGTTAGGTTGATATACAATGATAAAACTAACGGTTGGGAGGGATTTATCCCTCTGTTGGATCAAAAATCAGTTGGTGGAAATGAAAGGCACACGATAGGAAGGAAGAAACAACAAAGTTATCGCCCAGTGGAAACAAATGGCACATGAAAGCGAAGAAGAAAACACAATATCACCTGGAGTAGAGAACGAGCAGAACAAATGAGGATCAAAGGATTAACTTTTCTGATGTCCAATGTCAGAATATGCAACACCAAGAAAATCGAGAAGACAAAGGAATATACACTATTACCAAAATCAAGGCGTCTCTTTCAATCATAATAAAGACCATAACAGCATTGGGTTTGTTGTAGAAAATACTTGCAAATATTTTTTTAAGGCAAGTTATGGTGGCAACAAGTTTCTCAAATAATATTAGATTACAATGTACACAGAGAAGTACATTGCAAGTAGCAAATGCCCAAGAATAAGGCAGAAAAAACAGGGAAGATATTGATTGCTTCCTTTAGTTCAGACCAAAACTTCCACTCCATTTAGTGTATTGCTCAAATATATATTTGCAATATGACAAGCTACAGATTAGTAGTTATAACATATAGTAAAGTATGGACGAGTTTTACAAACACCAGACACTAGTAGCCTCGGCTAAACAAAAAAACATGGGACCAATCTTTACGCCAGCTCCATTTTCAGCCCTCCAATAATTTTGTCTTCATGACAATTTCCAACTCATTGATGCAATACTACTACAAAGATGTAATTTCATAAAACCTTTTGAGAACAAATTTCTCAATGTTCCAAAACTAATTATATTTCACTAAAGAAGTTTTCGTTGTATAAAGCATGAACCAGGCTTAGTAAACATTTGACATTCCTAAGATTAGGGAAGATACCAAAATTGAAAGATTAGATTGCTAAACTGAAAAGACTCATAGCTTTTTAATAACCCAAGAAGTTTATAGTGTTTTCCACGCAGTTTTAACCAAAACCACTTGAATTTAGCCTTTAATCTAGGTTATTGGATGAAAATGACTAGCTAGTAATAGGTTAGCCCTATAAGGGTAATTATGCAAGATTCAAACAAACACAATTTACGGGTAAAATGGGTAGACAAAATGTCTAGGAGTGAATTAATTGTTGCCTTTTGTAGTGGCCTCAAAAGTTTTCATATTTCAACTATTGAAACATGACTACTAGTCCCTTAGTGTCATTGATTAGTCCACTGTAAGTACAAAAATAGTAGCAAACCAATGTTTGCATAGATGCAGATAAATGAAAGGGTTACGACATAATATGGATGAGGCGATATGGTAATTTCTAAAAATCTTAGGATATAGTGTGCGGGGAATATCAGAGTGCAATATTATCTTCAATTCATATACATTCATAATGGAGTATATCAAAATAGTTTGGACAATTAGATAACATAGAGCAATAAACACACTAGCTTGTGCAAAGATAAAGTATTTGATTTTGTTTATAAAGAATGATGACTAAGCAAACCAAACAATAACTTTGAGTTTCAATCATGAACTAATGATGCAAGTGTCATCTCAATGCGTAAGTAAGATAACTAATCATTACATCTCTTAATTTAAGTCACTTAAGAATGATTCCAATCTGTGTTAGTACCAAAAAGGGCACTCCATGTCCTTCCTGCCTGCCTCCCTTATCTAGGCATTTTCCTAAATTCTTGGGATATCGTATACTCCTACAAAGCATCTGACATGTACCGGGAATGTATCACTATTTGATGCATACAGGCACAGCGAAAATGAAGCAATCAAGTATCAAAAGTAGCAACAATAAAACTAATAAAAGTTAACGAGTCCTTGGAGAGTGTGAATGGCTTTGTAGTTGTGACATCCCGAGAATTTGGAATAGTCCTGTTTGTGAGGTATGGTAGGACTAAACCTCTAAAACCCGACAATAGCATTTTGGGCAGTGACTAGGCCCAAGAGATTAAGAGTGTTGAGCAAGTATAGAGCTATAATAGTTCTATGATGGGTGACCTCCATGGGAAGTGGGGAGTCACAATTGGTATCAGAGTCAATCACCAGTCGAAAGTGTGAGATAAGTCTCAGCTGAGCTAGGGTCATATAGCAAGCAAAGCGCGACTCTCCAACTGACAATCGTTATGTGTGGAGCGCGGCTCCCCATAATGTCGGCTAAGGCTAGCGAGATGAGTCTCATATTGCTTGATGCTTGTGAGTATGCTTGTGTGAAGACCTGGATTCTTGTGATTTGAGTTATTGGTGGATTCATTGCTTGTTGGCGCCTTTTCGGTGTGTTAGAGTTGTCGGCGCGTGAAGAGGACGTGAAAATCGAATCCATTGTGAAAAATCGCATGAAGGGGGTGTACGGAAGTGCAGTGGTTGTTATATTTATGGTTTGGAGGGCTTTGATTATACTTTTTTGGTGTGTCGGGATCCTCAGTTCGGCAAATGGACGAGAAAAATGGGCTCAGCACGAAAAACTGTGCGAAATACATTATTTCTGGGTATTTTTGAGGTAATTTGGAGTTTGGGTGTACGGCTTCGGTGGACCGGGCTCACGGCGGGGCAGAGTAAGCGGGCGCACAGGCATGCGCCAGCGCTGTGCGCCGCATGGAGCACGCCCGCGCTGGACCGGGCTTTTGGCTGGGTCGGGGCGGCCGATGCACCGTGCGTGCACCGGAGGCCCCAGCGCGCGCCAGCGCGACAACACGTTGCACGCGCTACGGCGAGGCCCTGTGGGCGTGGCGCGGCGCCTGCGCGCCACCTGGCCGGGTTGTAGCACGGGTCGTCCGACCGCCTTGCAGCGAATCTGGTGCGGGGGTGGATGTGAGGTGTAGAGGAGATTTTTGAGTGTTTTGTGTACCTCAAGTGCATTTTAGGGGTTGGTTAAGCCTATTTAAGGGAACCTAAGAGCTTGGGTTAATACTTTTTGACTTCTCCCTCTCTTTTAGTTGCTTAAGAGACCAAGAGGAGGCCCTTACACCCTTCTCCTTCACTAAGAAATCACCATTGTTGGAGCTTGGTCTTTACAAGTTGAGTGTTTCACTTCGTCGTATTTTCTTCCGGGGGACCTCCAGAACAGTAGGAGTGGAATTTCGTGGTCATTTATGTGGGGCTCTCTTCACAACTTCAAGATCTTCAACTTTCCTATTGAAGAGGGGACCTAATTGGAGCTCTAAACCAGGTAAATTCTGTAATCTTTGGAGCACTTGTTTTCAGTTGTTGATTCTGAGCAGTGGTTAGTATTTGTACAAGTGGAATTTTGAGTTGATTTTTGATGGAAAATTTTCAGGACTTGAAGATCTTCAAATTTCGTATTTACAAGAACTTCAAATTTGGGACTTAAATTAGGTAAATGAAGCCATCCTTGAGACTTTTGTGCACAGCTGAGATTTTGGATCCAGTTTTGAGTAATGTTCAGTGTTTTTACTCCCCAGGACAGTAGGAGTGGAGTTTTGAGCTCATTTTTGTGGGAAAATCACCAGGACTTAAAGCTCTACAGTTCTTATGTTGAAGAGAAAGGCTAATTCTTACTTTTAATCAGGTAAATTTCACCATCCTTGAGACCCTTTGTACAGATTTCAATTTCGGATAGCTTGTGGTAATTTTAAGATTTCTCCTTGCTCCCTTGGTGAAATAATGAAATTTAAGTTGGGAAATCTTCTAGACTTCAAGAGGAACAAATTAGCACCTTACTCTCGAAATTTGGATGGGAAATGATATACTATCTTTAATCTTTTTCTCAGTACATGTGTTGCTGAAATTCTGCATGTATGGTTTGGACACTTTTTGTTGACATTTGAGAGATGGATATAATTTCATGATTAATTGTGGCATTATGGCTAATCTATTGGTTTGAGTGCAATTTCAGAGGTATGATGAGCATTTCCCCTATTGGGTTCAATGTTACGATATATTTAGTATTATCTTTATTGTTTCTATACTATATATTACTTACCATCTATAGCGTAGGATTATATAGCATGTAATCCTAGTTATATTATTACTATGATTGTCATTATTACCATAGAAATACCTTCTCATGTACTATATAATTGATGTTAATACAAACCATAGAACATGCTCTTTTGCCCATCTTTCATGGTATCAGAGCGGGAACCCTAATATTGGGAATATCGATCCTTAGCCACCATCTACCACGAGTCTCACCTTCTTCCAGAATTTTTTTTTCTTTTTTTTTCTTTGGATTTCTCTCTCCGTCACAATTGCTGCTACAGTGCTGCTGCTACAGTGCCGGCGCTACAGTACCAGCGCTACAGTAATTTCGGCCTCTCTTCATTATTCTGGTGTCGTTCAGATGCGTACTTGCTCCCTGGTGTAATTTGGTTCTTCTCTAGTGCAATCAAGGTCAACTTTGATTCATTCACCTTTTCCTATCGGGTTCTAATCTAACTTACTTGTCTTTATTCTGGATTTGTGACTACTTGGTATTATTTTCTACTCGTCGGATTTGCCTCGGTTACTCTCTCGTGGCGATATTTTCTTTTTGTGATAACATGTCTTCTTTCTCGAATTTACCAGTGGTTAATATCAAAACTCTCATACCACTTGAACTAACAGATTCCACATATCTTGTGTGGAAACAAATATTTCTTAATGTTTTGGAGAGTTTTGGTGTTACTCCACATGTGGACGGAACTGGTATTATACCGCCTCAGACTATTGACACTTCTGAAAAGAAAACAATTATGAACCCATAATATCTAAATTTGAAAAAAGAAGACACCACTATACTCTCGTGGATTAATGCCACCCTTTCGCTTAGCATATTACAGATGATTGTTTCTAGCTCTCTTAAAACTGCGTATGATGCTTGGAAAATTATCGAAACATATTTTCTTGATAAAACTGCCTCCACCGCTTTCTCTCTAAAGTCTGAATTACGAAGCATCAAGAAAGGTTCAATGAATATGACCGATTATATGCAAAAGATTAAATCTATTGGCGATGCCCTGCAAGCGATTGGTGAAACTGAGTCAGACCATAACTTGGTCATGACTGTTCTTCTCGGATTACCAGAATAATATAGAGGTTTCGTCAGTGCCCTTAATACACACCGAAACAAGCCTACTTTTGATCAACTTCGTCCACTTCTGATGCAAGAAGAAATAGAAGTACAACGTCGTACTAGTTCAACAACATCACCTGTCATTCCCACTATCGACAGCGAAGCTCTCTATGCAAATCGTCGACGCGGAAATCATAGAGGTCGTGGAGGCAGATATCGCGGTGGTCGAGGACATCGCGGTAGACACAACTCATATCATGGTCGTGGATCTCCTGGAATCTATCCACATTCTTCACCCAATAATCTTCCTAAGCCTTATACTCCAAATCAACAATCTTATTTTTTGAAGTCTGGCACACAGTGTCAGATCTGTGGAAAGTACAACCATTCTGTTCTTCAATGCAGACAACGCTTCAATCACTCATTCGTGGCCGATGATGTCCCTCAAACTTTTGCTACTACGAATCTCTATGAACCTGCTGAGGAAGTATGGTATCCAGACACTGGAGCTTCCAATCACATGACCGAGAATTCTGGTATTCTTTCCTCTTCCAAACCTTATACTGGGCATGAGAAAATTCTAGTTGGTAATTGAAAATTTACTTGATATTACTCAGACAGGTGAAACTCAATTGAATACATCTTCTAAATCCTTTGCTCTTAAAAATGTTCTTGTTGTACCTTCCATCAAGAGAAATTTACTTTCGGTGTGTCAATTCTGTCGTGACAATAATTCCGTTTTTGAATTTGACTCTTCTGGTTTTTCTGTGAAGGACAAGGTAACAAGGACGGAGCTTCTGCACTGCCCTAGCTCGGGAACATCACTCTATCCAATTCCTTCTAAAGTTGTAAGTGTAGGGAATAAGCAACAGATTGGGCTTGTTGCATCTAGATTTAGTAGCGATGTTTGGCATAGACGATTAGGTCATCCCAGTCTTACTGTTCTGTAATAATCCGACTCTCCCAGCGTTTCTTTTGTTATCCGCACTGGGACCTTCTATTTTATTTTGAACCTCTGTTTCTCCTTCTTTCTGATTGGTGGGTGGTGTCTATGGGCACCCGTTTTATTGTTGTACGTTAGTGCACGGAAATTGCTGCCCGACGGTACGACCGGAGCGTAAATCCGACCTACAGACCTCCCGGTATATGGTTTTTAAACTCTGGGTAACTACCGGGCGCACCGAAAATCGTGCATCATGATTTGCATGATTTTCGAGAAAGGAGTGGATCTGCTCCTTTAATTAGGGTTTCTTGGGTTTTAGCCGCTCCTTCTCTTTTTTTGGTTTTTCCGCTCGTTAACGTTTTAGGGGGGGGAGGGGACGAGAAAGGGGGAGGGGATTTCAAAAGTTTGAAAAGTTTTGAAAAGAAAAAGAACGCGTGGGGAGGGGAGAGGAGAAATCCAGCCGCGCAGTGCATCGGGACCGGAGACGGAAAGAAAGATCCGCTGTCCTCCTCTCCGTGACCTAGGTGAGCGTTCTACCGCCTCCTCCTTTGGTCGTCTGTGGTTGTTTAGTCGTTGGGCGTGGATGAAGTCGCCGCCGCCGCCCGCGCGGGCATGCGCCCGCGCGGGGCGCTGCTGCGCCGCGCCGCCACCCGTGCTGGCCTGCACCCGCACGGGGCGCCGTTCTGCCGCCGCAACTGTTGCGTCGCAGCCGCCGTCGTGCTACCACCGCCGCGTGGCTGGGTGCCATGCGGGGCTTTGCCACCGCCGCCGCGGCGTCGCTGCCGTCGCACCACCGCCACCCGCATGGTTGGCCGCTCGACCCATCAGTCTCCCCCCGTGTGCGTTCACGGGTTTCTTCATCTCTAGTTTTCGGTTGGACTGTCCGTTTGTAGCGCCTACGCTTTTCGGGTCTTGACAGTTGTTTTTCTGGGATTCCTCAGGTCGGGGTAGCAGGTCGACTTCTAGCATACCGACCAAGCGCAGTTCAGGTAGGTGCTCCCCTCTGTTACCCCCGGGATTACGGTAAAGGAAACCATATCACGTGTGGAAAACAACACTTACTTTTCTTCGAGCATGTCTAACCCCGTTTATGTGAACTGTTTACTGCTAATCTTTCTAATAACTGTGGATCACTTAGAGTTATCATATACACATTTATTATATTGAGCCCAAGGTTTGCTTGCACGCACACCAGCGGTTTGGCCACCGCACTGGTGTATTTTTCCGAAAAAATGGCACGTTGGCCCGTGTACCCCACGATTAGTGATGATGGGGACCCCTCACGGCTGCTCAAGTACCGCACGAGCGTCGTGGAGGGGTATAGGCAAATCACGAGGCAGGTGCTTTTAATCTCTTTTGTTACATGAGTACTTTGGAATCTTGAGAAAGGAAAGCTTGGAAGTTCCAAGTGGTTCCGGTTTGCATGAAATTTACTTCTCCATGAGCATTTCCATTACGTTGCATTTATTTCCTCGATATTTGTAGGGTTGCTGACTTTCCACTGTTGTGACAGGACCGGGAGGGGGAACGGGACGGGGGTGAGGCCGAAATGCGAGGATACCGTTGATGCCGCAAAAATAAAATCTGATGACGCTTTTGCGTTATTGCCTTTCTGTTTTTAAACCGTTGCAGTGGTTGGCATGTAATTATGTGTGGCTTGCTTCCGTGTGAACTATAATAGTTGAACGTCTAATCTCCTGGTCTTCCAGTTGGGTTAACGCCCCTTTTTCAAACGATAATCAAATGGTTGCGAAAATGGCTTTGAAAACATGGGTGCCGAGTAGGCACCAGCTTTTAAAACCTTGGATTTATCCCTTCAAAACATCGGGTCCTTCTTGTTTTATGTAACTCCATCTACTCCCTTGACGTACGTTATGATTGCTGTGGTTATCGTGTTTGTCGGAGTGGCATCGCCGCGCGCATGTAAGCGGTGCCCGTCAAGATGAAGGGCCGCGTTTGCATGCGTGGCGAGTCTGACACGGACCGGGGGGGTGTTGCGCCTTCCTACAAAATATATATATATATATATATATATATATATATATATATATATATATATATATATATATATGAACCCCCGGGCGTGACATGTTCTTTCGGCATTTATTAAAAATAATAATATTGTTTCTAATGGTAATTCTGCTTTGACATTATCTGTTTGCAATGCTTGTAACATGGGAAAACATGTTAAACTCTCATTTTCTAATTCGTAATCTAAATCTGCTTTTCCCTTTCATATTGTGCATTCTGATGTGTGGCAATCACCTGTTCCATCTGTTTCTGGCTATAAATATTATGTTATATTTATTGATGATTATTCTCGGTTTTCTTGGCTTTACCTTTTGAAATTTAAACACGAAGTTTTTGACAAATTTCTCGAATTTAAAGCAATGGTGGAAAACAGATTTCATAGCTCAATCAAGATGTTCCAATCTGATAATGGTACGGAGTTTGTAAATGATAAGTTTTCCAACCTTTGTTCACAAAATGAAAATTTTCACCGTTTTTCTTGTCCTTATACTCCTCAACAAAACGGCCTCGCCGAAAGGAAGCATAGACATTTAACTAACGTTGTTAGAAGTTTACTATTTCAAGCTTGTATGCCTCCTCGTTTTTGGGCTGATGCCTGCTGTATTTCTTGTGAATCGAATTTCCTCTATTACTATTTTAAAAGGACAATCGCCATATGAAATTTTGCATGGTTGCTCTTCTCCTGACTTGCAACTTGTCAAAGTTTTTGGATGTTTGTGTTACCCTGATGTGCAGGATATTGCAGCTCACAAGCTCTCTCCTCGGTCACTTTCTTGCGTCTTCTTAGGACTCTCTGATAAACATAAAGGTTTTCGATGTCTCCATCCCAACACTGGCAAGATTTTTATTTCTCGACATGTTACCTTTGTGGAAACTGTTTTTTCATTTTTTTTGTCTAAATTCTCTTCTTCTCCTTCCTCTACTTTTTCCAACCTTGATATGTTTCAAAAATTTGTTTCAAATCCTCCTTTGCTGGGTGAGAATCCTTCTACCATTGATGCAATCTCTGGCTTCTCCTTCACACGCCCCTCTACTGAGTGGTTCCGGTACACGTCCACCTGTTTCACCGTCTGAGAATTTATCAACGTTTCCTTCTACCTTGAATTCTGATGACTCACAGGTTAGGAATGGGAACGATGCCACTGCCGTTGGTCTATCAGAACTCCGTGTCTATACCAGACGACACATTACACGATCTGCTGCTACTACACCTACTATTGTTGAACCACCACCGTCCACCTCAGATAATCCGCCCTCCCCTCAGCCTACTATAGTGCCGTATGAGCCTTCTTCACCTCCTCGCATACATTCTATGCGCACTCGATCTATGACTAAGGGTTTAACTGAGTCTACCTCCTTACTAGCCTCTACAGATTCTGCTCTACCTACTGAGCCTAACTCATTTCATGAGGCCTTTCAGGATGCAGGTTGGCGCGCTGCCATGGCTGAGGAGTTTGATGCCCTCCTGACAAATGCTACTTGGGATCTTGTACCTCCTTCGCCTGTTAATCTTATTGGTTGTAAATGGGTATACAAAGTAAAACAGAAGGCAGATGGATCTCTTGAGCGTCTCAAAGCTCGGCTTGTGGCTCAAGGTTATAAACAGCAACAAGGCATTGATTTTGATGAGACATTTTCTCCCATTGTCAAGTCGACAACTATTCGCACTGTTCTTTCGGTGGCCCTCTCCTCAGGGTGGTCTCTTCGACAACTTGATGTGAATAATGCTTTTCTTCATGGCACACTCTTTGAAGAAGTTTATATGAGACAACCGCCTGGTTTGGTGCATCCCTCTTTTCCGGATCATATTTATCGTCTACGCAAAGCCATCTATGGTCTTAAGCAAGCACCTCGAGCTTGGTTTCAACGGTTTACGTCCTTTCTATCTGAAATTGGTTTTGTTGGGAGCACTGCTGATCCTTCAATGTTCATCTGTCACTCCTCTTCTAGCACTCTTATTCTTCTATTATATGTTGATGATATTATTGTCACTGGCAGTTCCTCCTCTCTTCTAAGGGCTCTTATTACCACCTTACAGCAGGAATTTGCAATGAAGGATCTCGGGCCGCTACATTATTTCTTGGGCATTGAGGTAAATAGGTCATCTTCTGGTTTTCATATGACTCAGCACAAATATGCGCATCAGCTGCTTCAACGCCATGGTTTTCTTGATAGTAAGCCCGTCTCTAGTCCTCTCTCTCCAACCTCTCGTCTATCTTCTCATGAAGGGCAACTTCTTGAGGATCCCTATAGCTATCGTCAGCTTGTTGGTGCTCTCCAGTATCTTACTTTCACCCGACCGGATATTATATGCTGTCAACTCTGTTGCTCAGTATCTACATGCTCCTCGTGAACGACACATGCAAGCGGTTAAGCGCATTCTACGATATATTCGGGTCACGCTGACTTATGGACTGCCTATATCTCGTTGTGTCAATCCCTCTCTTGTCGCATTTGCAGATGTTGATTGGGCAGGTTGTCCAGATACACGCCGGTCTACTTCTGGATATTGTATATTTTTAGGGCCCAATCTTATCTTCTGGTCCGCCAAAAAGCAGCCCACCATTTCTCGCTCTAGTTCTGAAGCAGAATACCGTGCTGTCGCCTACGCGCTTGCGGAGACGATATGGATTCGTCGTCAACTTCGTGATCTTCGTTTTTTCCTCTGGCGACCTATTAGCATATACTGTAATAATCTAAGCACTACTTATCTAGCGGCAAATCCTGTTCTTCATGCTCGCACAAAGCATATTGAACTTGATCATCAATTCTTGCGCGAAAAAGTTCAGACTGGTGATTTAGAGTTGGTTCATATCTCTTCTGATAAACAACTTGTTGATATTTTCACCAAGCCCTTGTCACCCTCTCGGTTTTCGATATTACGGCTCAATCTTCGCATCCGTCCACCTAATGCTTAGCTTGCGGGGAGATGTTACGATATATTTAGTATTATCTTTATTGTTTCTATACTATATATTACTTACCATCTATAGCGTAGGATTATATAGCATGTAATCCTAGATATATTATTACTATGGTTGTCATTGTTATCATAGAAATACCTTCTCATGTACTATATAATTTATGTTAATACAAACCATAGAACATGCTCTTTTGCCCATCTTTCAGTTCAACTTGTAATTATATTTAAATTGGGATGTATAGCAAGTTGGACCTTAGCCTAGAGTTATTTGATGGAATTATGGACAGCATTAGTACTTTCTTTTTGGGAGCTTATGTGACAGAGGTTATTTAGTTTCTTGGAAATCCTTGGATGCTTTTAAGTTGATTGAGAATTGGGGAACCATGTTTGGGCTGTGGTAATAATGTTAGAGACGTTTATATAGCAGATTTTGAGTTCTTCTCCTACTTGTTTGGATTTCGAAAATTTTGCACACTCGGTAATATTTGTTTTGCTATAACTATTTATCCGACAGGAACTTTGGGACAATTTCAGTTGCATTTGAAAGGTATCGACCGGCGCAGTATGGTCGCCAAAAATTAGATCAATCGAACTTCAAATCAGCGAGCCAACAGGTGGTTGTTGAGCACATCGAAATTGCGGCCTACAAGTCGACTCAACCAAAAGTGCAACCTTGTGTGATGTTTACTATCTATAGTTGGGTTTAATCATGCTTATATTTAAGTTTCTTGTTGAGAACTATATTGATCATGTGTAAGAACTATTCCTTGATATCTTGACATATAGATAGGTCATATCACTTTTATTCATGCTATACTATTCATGTTGGAATCAAACTTAGGAGAAAACCTCTTCTTTTTCTCTTATACTGTTATTGCTCGGGTTAGAGAGCAGGGATGGGAATAGTATAACTATGTTGTTGAGTCGGGTGGGATAGCACCATATTATCAACTCGGGATTTGTTTCGGCAATCGCGGATTGTGGGCGTTTGGGCCGATTAGTATTATGCATCAGTTGGGCCGGGTATTGCATTGTGGATAGAGTGAGTCTTCACTTTGAGCATAGTGTCGACTTTTGCTTGCTTGACTGAGATACTTGACAGAGATGTTGGACATGGGTTACTTTTGGCTCGAGCGGGTCGCGCCCCTCGAGTACCACTCCGGAGTAGGCGAGACCGGGTTGTTGTACCGGTGTTGAGATTGATACATGGACCGGGTTGTTGTACCGGTGTTGAGATTGACACATGGACCAGGTTGTTGTACCGGTGTTGAGATTGATATATGGACCGGGTTGTTGTACCGGCGTTGAGATTGATGTATATACCGGGTTGGTGTACCGGTTGATGAGATTGATTTATACAGGCAAGTCTGGGCCTATACAGGACCATTTGATTGGGTCGTACTTCGGCAGTTGTATTTCCATGATGCATACATATATCTATTTGATATCATATACTTGAGGACATCATATATCTTGGTAATTGTTTCCCTGATGCATACTTGTATCTATTGGATTTTATACCATTGAGGACATTATTGGTACACGAGGGTAGTGTTACATTCATACATACACTTGTTATTATTCAGTTGGCATTGGGCATAGTAGAGTTATTTTCTTTCCAGCTATTATTGTTATTCTTTTTATCATCTCCTACTTTGCCCTTTTAGTAGACTCGGTAGATAGGTCGGAGGTTCGATGATTTACCCACTGAGGACTGCTTGTTAGTAGTTCTCACACCCGTTGTTGCTCCCCAGTGATCTTTTCAGGAGCAACGACACGGACAGAGCGCGACAAGAGAATCGTGGGCTAGATAGAGCTCCACCCCGATCAGTTGGATAGAGACTGTCCCACAGCTTTCTTATTTTCAGTTTTTTTTTTGACTTTCAGACTATTATATATACTTGGTCTGGCTGGAGCCAGCTTTATGTATCTATGTCAGTCCCAGAGTTGTATTTATTTGGGAGTTGTTTGTATATTGGAGTTGTAGTATAGTCATTGCAGCAGATATATGTATATTGGTGTTGTGGTTGGTGATGTATTTGGGTTACCTTTATAGTACTTGTTCTTGTTGGAGTCGTTATTGGGGAGTTCTCTTTTGTTCATTGAGGCGTTGTTGTATTTCTTGTTGTTGAGGGAGTTTTGATGGAGATTTATTATTTGATGTTGGGTTGTACTTTGGTGTTGGACCTGTTCAGTTTGGGATTGATGTGGTATCTTTGTGGTTGGAGTTGTTTTATTTTTTATATATATATAAAGTTAGTCTGTGATTTATTTCCTGCTCTATACCACTTTTTGTAGTTTCACTCACGCCTGTGTAGATTGTCGGGTAGCTTGAGTTGTTGTATTGCTTCGTATACGTGGAAAATACTGCGTATACGTGGAAAATACTGCGTATACGGCGGATTTGTTGCCGAACTCGGATTTTGGTTTACACTCGGGTCGTGACAGCTTGAGCCTGGCTGTCACGCCCCGGAGGTTTTAAATAAGCAGGAAACGTATATCTTTTTTTTTTTTTTGAAACTACTCAACTCTCCGGTACGAGCCAGACCCGCCACATATACGAATTCACCCCACGGATAGAGTCTCCTTTGTATATGCATGGCGTCACCATCGCGATACACGCTTTAACCACACAGTCAAGATGAGAAGCAAGGGGAAGGATTATAATCTATCACAACTACTAATACCATCACAAGGTTGTCAAAACGGTGTCCACACGACACCCAGTTTTTAAAATATTTTCACAATCTCATTCCCGGCGGCTACATAATTTTGAAAGGATAAATCCATGGGTTTGTAAACAGTGCCCACACGATACTCAGTTTTGAAAACGTTTTCGCAATCACTTTTTCATTTAAAAACATGCCGCATGCAAGTTTAGTAGAAACATAATAGAGGACGGTCCAACACTAAGTCACAAGTTCAATCCAACATCCACATTAATCCACACATAAAGCAACCACAAAACACACTAACCAAAACATCCAAGATAACCAAAAGAAAGTAGAAACACATCACCAGCCCCAAACGGGCTAAAGTACTCTACGTCGTAGCCTCACCGTGGTCTCGGATCCCACCCCTGAACGGACCTGTCACAGTGTGGGAAGTCAGTGACAAAAAAAGTAGATGTAAACAAGTATGATGCAGTAAATACTAAAATGCAGACAAACCAATAACCAGAGCATCCACTTTCCCTTTATGAGTCACCGTATCCCCTGTTTAGTCAGAAGCAAAGCACCTGCCAGAAGATCTAAAGACCCCCAGCGAAAATAACACCTTGCTCGCACCTTGGTGCCAATAACCCCTCCACGGTAGTCGTGCAGCACCTTGAGCGGCCGTGAGGGGTCCCCACTACGTCACCTTGTGGGGTACACGGGTCAATGTACTACCCATCCGGAAAAGTACACCGATACGGTGGCCAAACCGCTGGTGTGCGTGTAAGCAGCCATAAGCACAAATGCCAAAATCGGCGTGTAGTAAAGCACCACGACATTCAGTCGCCACAGTTAGAAATAAAAAAGGTTTCTCATGCAATAGGGGTTAGCCAATAACAAACGACACATCTACTTTACTCTTACATGTCACAATTGAAACTGTACTTAGAACACCACAACAGTACCCACATCGAAATGCGTTGCCTGGAACACCTGAAACCGACCCGCGCTCGCAACCGGCTCCCGGACCTAAAAAGTCTCCAAAAGAACACTAGGTAAGACTTAAATTTACTTGTAGAAAAATCGGTGTCCCGAACACGCAAAAGTAAGACGAAGACTCAGCGGCGGCGGCGGTAGCGGCGTGCGACGGACGACGCGACCGCGCCTCACGTGGCACCGCACTCGGTGCGGCCGCGCGGGCACCTGCCCCGCGTGGCACCGCATAAGGCACAGCCGCGCGGGCACCAGCCCCGCATGCGGTGCGGCCGCGCGGGCACCTGCCCTTAGCGGCGCCGCATGCGGCACAGTCGCATGCGGTGCGGCTGCGCGGGCGCCAGCCCCGCGCGGCGTAGCAGGCGGCACAGCCGTGCGGGCACCAGCCCCGTGCGGCGCCGTAGGCGGCACAGCAGCGCGGCACCAGCCCCGCGCGGCGCCACATGCGGTGCGGCCTCGCGGGCACCTGCCCCGCGTGGCGCCGCATGCGGCACAGCCGTGCATGCACAAGCCCCTCGCGGCGCCGCATGGGGTGCGGCCGCACGGGCACCTGCCCCGCGCAGGCACCAGCACCTCGCGGCGCCGCATGCGATGCGGCCGCACGGGCACCTGCCCCGCGCGAGCACCAGCCCCGCACGGCGGCGCACGCGGTGCGGCCCAACCGCCCGGGGTGCAGCGGCGGTCACGAGGCGGCGGCGGTGCTCTAGTGCGTCGCGGCGGCGGCGGTGCTCTCACCTCGATCAATCGAAGAAGACGATCAGTTCACCCTCCCGGCTTCCGGCACCTTAATCGAAGAAGATCGGGATCTCCGCTTTCTTTTTTTCCTCTTTTCTCTCCGGCTAGGATTTTCTTTTCTTGAATAGAAAATAATTTCTTTCTTTTATTTTGTGCGTACGATTAAAACCCCCCATCCGAATATTTAAATGCTAAAAGAAAAATCCCAATCTCCTCGAAAAGCGTGCCAAACACTTAGCACGGATTCCGGCGCACACTATGTATACCGCGACCTTCAAAACCCCATTCCGGGAGATCCATAAGTCGGATTTCAGATCCGATCACACTGTCGTTCATCGTTTTTCGGGCTCTAACATAGAAAAATACCCGAAATTCCTGACGATCAATACAAGAAAACTCGATTATTCAACACTCCATGGCCAAGACTTTATTAGCAAGTAAAAAAGTACAGAAAAAGTCACGATATTACATCACACACCCCTTAAAAGAAGTTTCGTCCTCGAAACTTGCCCTCAATCCCCGTTAAATAAGTCAGGAAAGCACTCTCATTTTCGATTCTAATTCCCAAGTGGCCTCACGCTCCTCGTGGTTACTCCATTGCACCTTCACGTAGGGGATCGTCCGGTTGCGTAGCTTCTTATCTTCACGCGCCAAGATTCGTACCGGCGTTTTCTCAATGCTCAAGTCCTCATGCAACTCGATAGCAGAAACATCGAGGACGTGCGACAGATTAGGGAGGTATTTTCGGTGCATCGAGACATGAAACACATTGTGTACCCGTTCGAGGTTTGGCGGTAAGGCCAACCGGTATGCCACCGGGCCCACGCGCTCCAAGACCTCGAACGGTCCCACATACCGCGGTCTTAGCTTCCCTCTCAAGCCGAAACATATGGTTCCTTTAGATGGTGATACCCGGAGTAACACGTGCTCCCCTACCATAAACTCCAAATCGCGTCGCCTCTGGTCTGCATAGCTCTTCTACAGGCTCTGGGCGGTCAACAGCCGCTGCCTGATAAGGCGCACCTTCGCCTCAGTCTCCTCCACTAGATCTGGTCCCAAAAACTTTCGCTCCCCCAAGTCGTCCCAACATATAGGTGATCGACATCGGCGTCCATACAGGGCTTCATACGGCGCCATTTGAATGCTTGCTTGGTAACTGTTGTTGTAGGTGAACTCCACGAGGGGCAGATAGCGCAACCACCCCTCACCCAAGTCGAGCATGCAAGCTCGGAGCATATCTTCGAGAATCTGGATCACCCGCTCTGATTGCCCATCAGTTTGAGGGTGAAAAGCCGTGTTGAACTGTAGTTTAGTTCCCAATGCCCGTTGCCGACTCTGCCAAAAGTTCGACACAACCCGTGTATCCCTATCAGAGGTAATCGACGCCGGCACACCGTGCAACCTCACCACCTCGTCGATGTAAGCTTGCGCCAAGCGGTCTCAGGTCCACGTCGTATGGATGGGTAGGAAATGAGCCGACTTCGCCAAACGATCTACTATGACCCAGATCGCCCTGTTGCGATCGGGGAAAACGGGTCACGAAGTCCATAGTGACCCACTCCCATTTCCATTCCGGCAAAGGTAAGGGTTGCAATTTTTCCGCCGGGCGCTGATGTTCAGCTTTCACTTGTTGGCAAACCAGACAGTGCGCCATATAGCGCGTCACGTCTTTCTTTAGTTTAGGCCACCAAAAGGTCTTCTTAAGGTCTTTATACATCTTTGTACCACCGGGGTGCGCCGTGTAGGGGGCACTATGTGCTTCCCTAAGTATTTCTTCCTTCAGTTCCAGCAGATCAGGCACACAAATCCGTCCCCGGAACTGCATTGCGTTATCCGTGTCATTCGCAAAGTCGCCCCCTTGGTCCGATGATATTCTGTCTCGCACGAGTCGCAGTTGTGTGTCCGTTGACTGACCCTCCAAGATTTTCTCAAACAACGTGGGCTTGACCACCAAGGACAGAAGCTGCGTAACCGTACCCGCCGGAACCACCTCCAGCCTCATTCGCGAGAACTTCGCGATTAAACGATCCTGTTGAGCAATGGCGTTCACCGTCAACTCTCCTGTCTGTCCCTTCCTGCTCAGGGCGTCGGCCACTACGTTTGCCTTTCCGGGGTGGTAATGGATGGACAAATCGTAGTCTTTCAGCAACTCCAGCCACCGTCTTTGCCGTAAATTTAATTCGTTTTGCGTGAACAAGTACTTAAAGCTCTGGTGGTCGGAGAACACATTACAACGCGCCCCGTAAAGGTAATGTCTCCAAAGTTTGAGAGCGAAAACGACTGCTACAAGTTCCAAATCATGTGTAGGGTAGTTCTGCTCGTAATCTTTGAGTTGTCTCGATGCGTAGGCTATGTATGACCTTCCCTTATTGCATTAGTACGCTTCCAAGGCCGTTCTGTGATGCGTCGCAATAGATCTCAAAATCCTCCTCGGGTTTTGGTAGTATGAGCACGGGTGCTCGCGTTAGCCTGTCCTTGAGTTCCTCGAAACTCTCTTGGCATTGATCCGTCCAGATGAATCTCTCCCCCTTTTCTGGTCAAACGATTTAGGGGAGTGGCGATTTTAGAGAAACCTTCCACAAAGCGTCTATAGTACCCCGCCAATCCTAGGAAATTTCGAATCTCCGTCACCGTTGTTGGTCGGAGACAGTTGGTCACGGCTTCTACCTTCCTCGGGTCCACCGCTATTCCCGACGCCGAGACTATGTGCCCCAAAAAGTCCACCTCGCGGAGCCAGAACACACACTTCTTGAGTTGCCTCAGTGCGTAGATTCTAACTTTCCCCCGTTGCATCTGTATATCCCCGAGACCACTCTGTTGACCTACGCTTACTACAGCTCAACTAGCCTCACCCTCCCACATCACTCGCGTCACTAACACTGGTGAGGACGCTCCTTGCCGTAGCGTAACTCCTCCTACCGGTTGCTGTAATGCCCCCTCCTCCCGTCGCAGGGTCGGAGGGCGTCGGGTCGGTACAAGAGGCGGCCTCCACGACAAACCAGTTAGGGTATCCCCTTTCCCGACACCCACGACCGGTAATACCCCGACATCTCCTACAATCCTCCAGCGGATTAACTCCCTGCCAGTCATTGATTAAAGACGGCGAGGACGTCGGAAGGTAAGGCTCTAGGTTGGGAGGTCGGATCTACCGAAGTTGTGCATGCTACTCAACTACCCTTTCCCCGACGATCACGCTCCCGACGGGAGAAAGAACGGTAAGTCGTAAACATCCTTATGAGTTGAGCGTCTACGTTTCAGCACGCCCGGTTCCAGGAGTCGCACTTGGGAGCCCATGCGATCGGCTATCGCTTAAGATTGCCATAATAGCCGGTCCCGAGCGCCACGCCGAGACCCCAAGCAGGGATCCCCAATAGTTCTTAGGGTGTAAGAACTTGGTCCGACCTTGCTGGCCGGGAAGAACCTAACTACAAGTCTTGAGGGTTCGCCCAGTAGTCCGAGAAGACTTACCTCTACAGTGGGGAGAAGGGGGGTTTCTCCTAGTACTATGGGTAGGGCGAAAGAGACAGGGTGGGGTGAAGGGGGATTGCCCCGGTGCCAAACGAGACCCTATATTGAAGCAAACAAAAAAAAACGCATATTACCTGCTGCTATCCAATCCGGGACTGTGATGATCCGGACTATTGTAGAGATTTTTGTAGCATTAACAGTGACTACAGGAAACTTGCACGGTGTAATGGAGCTTGCAGTATCGAAATCGGACTCCAGAAATGGACCCGGCGTAAAAATCAGATTAAGTTGGCTTTTCGGGGACTTTCGGCAAAATTTCGGATGAGAATTTGGCAAAACGGACAGCGGATTAGGACTCAGCGCGCGAAAACGATCAAAATGGGCTATTCACTTGATTTTTTTCGCCAAAAGTTACTGTTCCCGCCGGAACAGTAACTCCGGCAGACCGGCGGCGACCGCCGGCGGCGGGGCACGGCGGCGGAGCGCGGAGGAACACGGCCGCGGGCAAGCGCGGGCAGGCGCGGCTCGCGGGCGGCGGGTCCACGAACAGCCGCGTGCACCGGGTGCACCGAAGATTGGGTTGCCACGTGGCGTCTTCTAATTGGTTGGACGGTGTGAAGGGAGGCGACGGCGGCTTGACACGTGGCATCACCTGATTGGCCGACACATTCCGGAAAACCCGGCTCGTAGATCGGAAGCGTGGACCACGTGAACCGCGTGGGGACACGTGGCATGTTCCCATTGGCGGGTGCACGCCGCCCACGTGCTCGAGGCACGCGAAACACGTGGGCGGTGGGGACACGTGGCAGCTTCTGAGGAGGCTTGCATGGCTGTTTCGTGTTCTGGGACACGCGGCGCGATCTTGATGGACAGATTTGCTGTTTCCTGTTTTGGCCTGGGATCTGGTGTGGAGCCCGAATAGGAATTTGGCCCATTATAAATTCCACCTCCCTCTTCACTCTGCAATTCCGAATTCTAGAGAGAGAAAATGAGCTTGTGGTCTTTATAAAAGTTGTTCCTCTCTCTGTCCTCCATCTCCCCTAGAAATTTCAGAATTTTTGGAGTTGCCGACAGCGAGTTATCTGCGACGCGGCGTACTGCGACGATTTTCAGTTTCGGCCCATTTTCCGTCACAGTTCAGTCGGAAAATTCCTGTGTGCAAACCAAGAGGAATTTTTAGGTGATTTCTTCGACAGTGTGTTCCTAAGAGGTAAGGCTTCGTTTTTCGTGTTGATCACTTCGCTCCATTTCGCACTTTTGGCACGGTTCCCGAGGCACCTTTGACCCCCTTTTTGCTGTGGTGTTTTTCTGGACAGCACCGGCTTGTTCGATTTATATCTTGACCTAGGAGCATCGGATCAAGGCATATAAGTAGTCGATTTCGATCTACTCGTCGCAAGGAACGCAACCGTAATTTTTTTAGATTTTTCGGAGCACTGTACAGAGGTGAAAACTCCTAATTTTCCGTGCTGTTCGGAAAAACAGCAAAAGCTGTATGATGGGTTTTGTGTTTACACCGGGTACGTTGTTCTGTACAGTTGTGCACTGTTTTCGGCAAGTTGCGGAGTTAGAGGACCGTGGACAGCGAGGAGGCCATTTGAGTGTGGATTTGCTTACCAGGTGGGTAGTTGTTGCTTACCTCTTACTGCGATTTACTCACTAAGTTTTATTTAGAGGATTCCCCATTTGGATTTATTGATTGATCACCCCTTGACATCCATGCTTAATTCAAAATAAATGTGAGCCTATCATGTGAGACCAATCTTGTGGATATATCATGTTGGGAATATTATTGGAAAAATATTAAATGTGAGAACATGATTATGAGAAGATTATAGTGATGATTTAGTAGGGATCAAGGATTATAGACATGTGTAATTGGTTGGTGATTTTTGGCATGATGGTTATCTCTATGCGGAGCAATTGTTTGATACACATGTGGAGCTACTATTTGATACACTTTCTTTTATCTTTCATGAGGACATTTGCATGCTTGTATGGACATCTAGATAGGCCACTATTTATTCCTACACTATCATGTTGGGACTTGACTTAGGAGAAGACATGATTGTTTTCTTTCTCCTTTCCATTTAGACTTTTGATTCATGTTGCTCGGGTTCGAGCAGGGGATTGGGATAGTGTAGTCGGCACATTGGAGTCTGGGACAGGTGGTACTTGATTGTGGATTGGTGGGGGGATTGCGGCAACCGCGGATAGTAGACGGTTGACCTGATATTGATTATTTTACTAGATGGTGGATTATGGGGCATTGTGGTAACTGCGAATATTAAGCGGTAGACCAGGTGTTGGTTATTTTATCAGATTTGGACTTATGGGGTATTGCGGCGACCGCGTACATTGGGCGGTGGACCGGATGTTTATCTTTGCATCAGATTGGGGGATCGGGGTTTCATTAGTGGAGTGATTTGTTCCACTTGAGCATAGTAATGATCCAGTCCTGCTTTTATGATACTTATGACATTGTTACTTTACTCGTGTGGGTCGCTCCCCTCGAGTGCCACTCCGAAGCGTGCGGGGTACCAAATAGGTACCGGACGGCTTTTGACTCATTGCTATCACTTTGGCGCGGATTGCACGATGATGATAGCGGCAGCAGGCGGTACCAGTTTTTACTGGTGGCTAGATTGGGTTTATTTGGACAGATGCGGTTATTGATGCATACAAACAGTCATACTTTACGGGACAGCATTTAGAGGCATAGTAGGGTAGTTTCCTTTTTCGACAGTCTCATTGCTTACCACTTTTCCTTTTCTTTTGCCTCTGGTAGATTTAGTGGGTACGTCGGAGTTTGAGGCTTTACCCACAGGGGGAGGCTACTGGTTTACTAGTGGTTCTCACTCCCATTGTTGTTTCTTCTTCTTCTTCCCTTTGTTTTGCAGATTCTTCTGCGGGAGCTGCTGGGCCATCGACAGCTGATCGAGATAAGGGGATCGCCGAGTAGATAGATCTCCTGTGAGGCTGAGAGCTGCTGATAGACAGATATTGTACCCATTTTACTCAGACTGTAGTGGTTTACTTTTATTTTGGGTCTGGCTTTGGCCAGCTGGGTATATTATTTTGGTGAGCTGGGAGTTTATTGTATTTATTATAGCTTTATTTTATTTCTAGTCTGAAATATTATGTAGTTCATTTTAGATCAACTCTGTATTATACTCTTCTATTGTACATCTTTTATCTGAGCAGGTTACCGACGCTTCGTGTACATGGGAAATTCCGTGTGCACGGCGGATCTGTTGGCGAGCCCGGGTTCTGGTTTCCACCCGGGGCGTGACAGATTAAGTCACAACTCCAGTCTGCGCCTCGATCAAGTAAGGGTAGGTGTCCATCAACTCCGGCTCTAGCTCCCAAGTATACTCGCGCTCGTCAAGGTTGCTCCAAAGGATCTCCACGTAGGGAATGACCCAACTACGCAATTCTCCCACCTCTCAATCCAGAATCCGCAGTGGGCGCTCCTCGCACTCTAATCCTCGCGGCACAATCGATTGTCGTGAAGTACTGAGCTCGCCCGTCCATCCCGAGCATCCTATTCAAGTCCCGCAGCCGCCTCAAAACCATCTGGTTTGCTGGCATAATCCATGACTCAATCTACACCGGGCAGGACCAATGACACTCCTCCACGTGCAAGATGTGATCGGGAATCTGAACCTCCCGTGCATGTGGTAACCGTCATACCCCTAACCCATGCAATGATGCAAATGCTCTAATAACAAATAAATGGGATGCTCCTATAAAACAAAGTACGAGTCCTAATGCCAGAAGGTTAAGTGATATCTGTCACTACGTGATCAGCTGCTGCAATGTCCTCCACCTGAGCGGCATAAACCCGACCGCTCTGAGCCGGTGGCCGGTGATCAGAAGGGTGGAAGGAAGGTGATTTGCTCACTGGAGCAAAAAGCTGCTGAGCTGATGTCCTCCGCTGGAATACACTAGGAGCTGAGGCTGAAGATGGTGCCGTGGAAGTCGATAAGGGGCATGAAGCTCGAACGTGGCCTGACTGCCCACACTTATAACAACGATCCCACCTCTGGTCACAAGTGTGAGGCAGATGAGGTCCTCCACAGAAAATACATCTGTCACGATGTCGTGGGTGCTGCTGCGGCTGCTGTTGCTGCCTCCGGGGTCCACCAGGCTCTCGTTGCTCAGAACGCCCCTGGCCATGAGACTGAGGCCGCGTCAGTCATGGTGGTCTCCAAGAACTGGTCTGTCCCCCATCATCTAGTGCTGGTCGCTTCACCCCCGGGATCACTACGGGAGCCGGAGCTACCTCCTCCCCACGCTCAACATAGAGTGCCTGCTCCATAGAGGCCTCCAAGGTCTGCAATCTGTGTGAACGGACTAACTGAAAAAGGTTCCGGCGCAACCCTCGCTCGAACATATAGATCCGATGTGCCTCATCCCTGGCCACGTGCGGTACACACGTCAACAACTGGTTAAAATCTGCAATATACTCATGCACGGGCTGATCTTCCTGTCGGAGATTCTTCAACTGCTCCTCCAACCTCTGTCGAACGCTCTCGGGGAAGAAGGCTCCAAGAAGTAGACTGCGGAACTCCGCCCAGGTCAGAAGCTGAGCCCCAGGCAGACCAGCAGGTCGAACACGCCGCCATCAAGCCTCGGCGTTGCGCTCCAAAAAATTCGTCGCCAGTAGAACCTGGTACCGCTCCTCGATAAACAGGGTCTCAAAACGTCGCTCCATAGCCGTGATCCACGACTCTGCCTCCCATGGCTCTGCACTCTGCCCCGAAAAATGAGGTGGATCAAACTGACGAAATCTCATCAACAAGTCAACCACCTCTCGCTGCTCTGCAGGGGTCAGAGGTCCCGTCAACCCAGACGGCTGACCACTAGTAACCGGAGCAACAGGGGATGCTAGGGTCACTGGTACAACTGGAAAAGCCACGGCAGGTGAAGATGGTACGGGGAAACTCTCCGAGGGTGCTACAACTGGCTGCGCCCTCTGCTCCAACATATGCGTCAACCGCCCCATGGCTTCCTCCTGACGCCGAACGGCCTCTGACATCCGGGCCACCTGAGCCTGAAGCTCCTGTACCTCACTGTGCTGGCCCTGCCCGGACTCCTCCTGCTCGGGCTCAGAGGAAGAAAGCTGCGAACGTGTCAACATCCTGCGTCCCGGAGACATTCTGCCATAAGAAACCACGAATCAAGAACAAAACCCTAGGAGTGAAGAGGGATAGGTCAGTTAGAACTTAGGAAACCCTAGGCTTTTGTTAGACCCTAGGATGATAGGGCGTGAGAGACGTGATGTTCTTAGGCGAAAGTCGGTGATTGGGTTATTTGACTCTTCCAATGAGTGAAGAGGGTTCGACATATCCTGTTTCTGTGGATAGTTATGTTGGCTGCAGACAACATAAAGCTACGAAAATAAGGGGATGTCCTTGACTTTCGCTAGATTGGGTCGTGTGAGGTTTTGTTCCTGATTCGTGGTTTTTTATGGCAGAATGCCTCCGCGACGCAGGATGTTGACGCGTTCGCAGCCTTCTTCCTCTGAGCCCGAGCAGGAGGAGTCCGGGCAGGGCCAGCAGAGTGAGGTACAGGAGCTTCAGGCTCAGGTGGCCCGGATGTCAGAGGCCGTTCGGCGTCAGGAAGAGGCCATGGGGCGGTTGACGCATATGTTGGAGCAGAGGGCGCAGCCAGTTGTAGCACCCCCGGAGAGTTTCCCCGTACCATCTTCACCTGCCGTGGCTTTCCCAGTTGTACCAGTGACCCTAGCATCCCCTGTTGCTCCGGTTACTAGTGGTCAGCCGTCTGGGTTCACGGGACCTCTGACCCCTGCAAAGCAGCGAGAGGTGGTTGACTTGTTGATGAGATTCCGTCAGTTTGATCCACCTCATTTCTCGGGGCAGAGTGCAGAGCCATGGGAGGCAGAGTCGTGGATCACGGCTATGGAGCGACGTTTTGAGACCCTGTTTATCGAGGAGCGGTACCAGGTTCTACTGGCGACGAATTTCTTGGAGCGCAACGCCGAGGCTTGGTGGCGGCGTGTTCGACCTGCTGGTCCGCCTGGGGCTCAGCTTCTGACCTGGGCGGAGTTCCGCAGTCTACTTCTTGGAGCCTTCTTCCCCGAGAGCGTTCGACAGAGGTTGGAGGAGCAGTTGAAGAATCTCCGACAGGAAGATCAGCCCGTGCATGAGTATATTGCAGATTTTAACCAGTTGTTGACGTGTGTACCGCACGTGGCCAGGGATGAGGCACATCAGATCTATATGTTCGAGCGAGGGTTGCGCCGGAACCTTTTTCAGTTAGTCCGTTCACGCAGATTGCAGACCTTGGAGGCCTCTATGGAGCAGGCACTCTATGTTGAGCGTGGGGAGGCAGTGATGGAGGAGGTAGCTCCGGCTCCCGTAGTGATCCTAGGAGCGAAGCGACCAGCACCAGATGATGGGGGACAGACCAGTTCTTGGAGACCACCACGACTGACGCGGCCTCAGTCTCATGGCCAGGGGCGTTCTGAGCAACGAGAGCCTGGTGGACCCCGGAGGCAACAGCAGCAGCAGCAGCCGCAGCAGCACCCACGACATCGTGACAGATGTATTTTCTGTGGAGGACCTCATCTGCCTCACACTTGTGATCAGAGGTGGGATCGTTGTTATAAGTGTGGGCAGTCAGGCCACGTTCGAGCTTCATGCCCCTTATCGACTTCCACGGCATCATCTTCAGCCTCAGCTCCTAGTGTATTCCAGCGGAGGACGTCAGCTCAGCAGCCTTTTGCTGCAGTGAGCAGATCACCTTCCTTCCACCCTTCTGATCACCGGCCACCGGCTCAGAGCGGTCGGGTTTATGCCGCTCAGGTGGAGGACATTGCAGCAGCCGATCACGTGGTGACAGGTATCACTTAACCTTCTGGCATTAGGACTCGTACTTTGTTTTATAGGAGCATCCTATTTATTTGTTAGTAGAGCATTTGCATCATTGCATGGGTTAGGGGTATGACGGTTACCACATGCACGGGAGGTTCAGATTCCCGACCACATCTTGCACGTGGGGAGTGTCATTGGTCCTGCCCGGTGTAGATTGAGTCATGGATTATGCCAGCAAACCAGATGGTTTTGAGGCGGCTGCGGGACTTGAATAGGATGCTCGGGATGGACTGTCGAGCTTAGTACTTCACGACGATCGATTGTGCCACGAGGATTAGAGTGCGAGGAGCGCCCACTGCGGATTCTGGATCGAGAGGTGGGAGAATTGCGTAGTTGGGTCATTCCCTATGTGGAGATCCTTTGGAGCAACCTTGACGAGCGCGAGTCTACTTGGGAGCTAGAGCCGGAGTTGACGGACACCTACCCTTACTTGATCGAGGCGCAGACTGGAGTTGTGACTTAATCTGTCACGCCCCGGGTGGAAACCAGAACCCGGGCTCGCCAACAGATCCGCCGTGCACACGAAATTTCCTATATACACGAAGCGTCGGTAACCTGCTCAGATAAAAGATGTACAATAGAAGAGCATAATACAGAGCTGAACTAAAATGAACTACATAATATTTCAGACTGGAAATAAAATAAAGCTGTAATAAATACAATAAACTCCCAGCTCACCAAAATAATATACCCAGCTGGCCAAAGTCAGACCCAAAATAAAAGTAAACCACTACAGTCTGAGTAAAATGGGTACAATATCTGTCTATCAGCAGCTCTCAGCCTCACAGGAGATCTATCTACTCGGCGATCCCCTTACCTCGATCAGCTGCCGATGGCCAAGCAGCTCCCGCAGAAGAATCTGCAAAACAAAGGGAAGAAGAAGAAGAAACAACAATGGGAGTGAGAACCATTAGTAAACCAATAGCCTCCCCCTGTGGGTAAAGCCTCAAACTCCGACGTACCCACTAAATCTACCAGAGGCAAAAGAAAAGAAAAAGTGGTAAGCAATGAGACTGTCGAAAAAGGAAACTACCCCTACTATGCCTCTAAATGCTGTCCCGTAAAGTATGACTGTTTGTATGCATCAATAACCGCATCTGTCCAAATAAACCCAATCTAGCCACCAGTAAAAACTGGTACCGCCTGCTGCCGCTATCATCATCGTGCAATCCGCGCCAAAGTGATAGCAATGAGTCAAAAGCCGTCCGGTACCTATTTGGTACCCCGCACGCTTCGGAGTGGCACTCGAGGGGAGCGACCCACACGAGTAAAGTAACAATGTCATAAATATCATAAAAGCAGGACTGGATCGTGACTATGCTCAAGTGGAACAAATCCCTCCACTAATGAAACCCCGATCCCCCAATCTGATGCAAAGATAAACATTCGGTCCACCGCCCAATGTCCGCGGTCACCGCAATACCCCATAAGTCCAAATCTGATAAAATAACCAACACCTGGTCTACCGCCTAATATCCGCAGTTACCACAATGCCCTATAATCCACCATCTGGTAAAATAATCAATATCCGGTCAACCACCTACTATCCGCGGTTGCCGCAATCCCCCCACCAATCCACAATCAAGTACCACCTGTCCCAGGCTCCAAAGTCCCGACTACACTATCCCAATCCCCTGCTCGAACCCGAGCAACATGAATCAAAAGTCTAAATGGAAAGGAGAAAGAAAACAATCATGGTTTCTCCTAAGTCAAGTCCCAACATGATAGTGTAGCAATAAATAGTGGCCTATCTAGATGTCCATACAAGCATGCAAATGTCCTCATGAAAGATAAAAGAAAATGTATCAAATAGTAGCTCCACATGTGTATCAAACAATTGCTCCGCATAGATATAACCATCATGCCAAAAATCACCAACCAATTACCTATGTCTATAATCCTTGATCCCTACTAAATCATCACTATAATCTTCTCATAATCATGTTCTCACATTTAACATTTCCCCAATAATATTCCCAACATGATATATCCACAAGATTGGTCTCACATGATAGGCTCACATTTATTTTGAATTAAGCATGGATGTCAAGGGATGATCAATCAATAAGTCCAAATGGGGAATCCTCTAAATAAAACTTAGTGAGTAAATCGCAGTAAGAGGTAAGCAACAACTACCCACCTGGCAAGCAAATCCACACCCAAATGGCCTCCTCGCTGTCCACAGTCCTCTAACTCCGCAACCTGACGAAAACAGTGCACAACTGTACAGAACAACGCACCCGGTGTAAACACAAAACCCATCATACAGCTTTTGCTGTTTTTCCGAACAGCATGGAAAAATAGGAGTTTTCACCTCTGTACAGTGCTCCGAAAAATCTAAAAAAATTACGGTTGCGTTCCTTGCGACGAGTAGATCGAAATCGACTACTTATATGCCTTGATCCGATGCTCCTAGATCAAGATATAAATCGAACAAGCCGGTGCTGTCCAAAAAAACACCACAGCAAAAAGAGGGTCAAAGGTGCCTCGGGAACCGTGCCAAAAGTGCGAAATGGAGCGAAGTGATCAACACGAAAAACAAAGCCTTACCTCTTAGGAACACACTGTCGAAGAAATCACCTAAAAATTCCTCCTGGTTTGCACACAGGAATTTTCCGACTGAACTGTGACGGAAAATGGGCCGAAACTGAAAATCGTCGCAGTACGCCGCGTCGCAGATAACTCGCTGTCGGCAACTCCAAAAATTCTGAAACTTCTAGGGGAGATGGAGGACAGAGAGAGGAACAACTTTCATAGAGACCACAAGCTCATTTTCTCTCTCTAGAATTCGGAATTGCAGAGTGAAGAGGGAGGTGGAATTTATAATGGGCCAAATTCCTATTCGGGCTCCACACCAGATCCCAGGCCAAAACAGGAAACAGCAAATCTGTCCATTAAGATCGCGCCGCGTGTCCCAGAACACGAAACAGCCATGCAAGCCTCCTCAGAAGCTGCCACGTGTCCCCGCCGCCCACGTGTTTCGCGTGCCTCGAGCACGTGGGCGGCGTGCACCCGCCAATGGGAACATGCCACGTGTCCCCATGCGGTTCACGTGGTCCACGCTTCCGGTCTACGCGCCGGGTCTTCCGAAATGTGTCGGCCAATCAGGTGATGCCACGTGTCAAGCCGCCGTCGCCTTCCTTCACACCGTCCAACCAATTAGAAGACGCCAGGTGGCAACCCAATCTTCGGTGCACCCAGTGCACGCGCCTGTCAGTGGACCCACCGCCCGCGAGCCGCACCTGCCCACGCCTGCCCGCGCTGCCCGCGCTTGCCCGCGGCCGTGTTCCACCGCGCTCCGCCGCCACCGATCGCCGCCGGTCTGCCGGAGTTACTGTTCCGGCGTGAACAGTAACTTTTAGCGAAAAAATCAAGTAAATAGCCTATTTTGATCGTTTTCACGCGCTGAGTCCAAATCCGCTGTCCGTTTTGCCAAATTCTCATCCGAAATTTTGCCGAAAGTCCCCGAAAAGCCAACTTAATCCGATTTTTACGCCGGGTCCATTTCTGGAGTCCGATTTCGATACTACAAGCTCCATTACACCGTGCAAGCTTCCTGTAGTCACTGTTAATGCTACAAAAATCTCTACAAAAGTCCGGATCATCACAGGGACAATGCGTCCTCTGCTGGGCCGTCGCGGGGGTCCCGACCACAGCCCTTGGGCCAACGGCGCAGGACGCGGGGAGGCTGGGTCCCGGAGTTGCCAGGGTCGGTTTTGGGTTGGCCGTTGGGTGGGACCTCCTGCGGGGTGGCGGTTCCTCGCTCCTTGTGCCGTGATGCTAACGTAGTAGTCGCCGGTCTCTGGGGGCAAAAGGTACGAAAATGTCCCGGCTTGCCACAACCGAAGGAATGGTCGTGCCTCCATGGACAATCGATCACTTGATGTGCCCTTCCGCAGATAAGGCAAGGCCTCTCCCCCGGTTTCTGTTCTCTTGTCCGTGTACTGCTGGTTTCTTGTCCTGTCTTCGAAAGTTTGGTTGATCGACTTCTCTTGGAAAGGCCCTTTCCAGGATAAGGGTGGGATTGCTTCTGGCCTCGATTGGACTTATAGCGCTCCCGCCGGGCACGAGCGTCGTCCAGTTCCCGCTCCACCCAGGTGGCCATGTCGACCGTCTCTCGAAAGATGGGCAATCCCGTCGTTGGCATTTCCCGAAAGGTGTCGCTCCTCCAGCCGTCTATGACGAAACGGGTCGTATGGAGTTCGTCCCTCCTACCCGAGATGATGGGATATGTTCCACCAGTATCTTGCGTCAACGAGTGCATGCGTTCTACGAGCGATAACAGTTGCCCTGCCATGTCGTGCAACTGTTGTCGGAGTAGACGGTTCACCGCAGCTGCCGAGGACATCCCATCCATTTCTATGCCGCTGATTAAAGGCCGAGTCCGGGCTATTATCTGTGCATACAAAGAAACCGCATTAATCCTAGGTTTAACTGATCTAGCACCCTGACCTACGAACACACCGGGACTCTATCCCTTTTTCCCGCACACACACTCGCGCTCTACGCACCTACACCTTAGTTATCCTGTTGGTCAGTTGCTAGTGGCATTGCCCTCTGTGGATGTTGGACACCGACTACCGTGGTTAAAGTCATTTTTCTCTGATACCATATAATCTGTCACACCCCGGAGGTTTTAAATAAGCGAAAAACGTATATCTTTTTTTTTTTGAAACAACTCAACTATCCGGTAGAGCCAGACCCGCCACATATACGAATTCACCCCACGGATGGAGTCTCCTTTGTATATGCACGGCGTCACCATCGCGATACACGCTTTAACCACACAGTCAAGATGAGAAGCAAGAGGAAGGATTACAATCTATCACAACTACTAATACCATCACAAGGTTGTCAAAACGGTGTCCACACGACATCCGATTTTTAAATATTTTTACAATCTCATTTCCGGCGGCTACATAACTTTGAAAGGATAAATCCACGGGTTTGTAAAACAGTGCCCACACGACACTCAGTTTTGAAAACGTTTTCGCAATCACTTTTTCATTTAAAAACATGCCGCATGCAAGTTTAGTAGAAACAATAGAGGACGGTCCAACACTAAGTCACAAGTTCAATCCAACATCCACATTAATCCACACATAAAGCAACCACAAAAGACACTAACCAAAACATCCAAGATAACCAAAAGAAAGTAGAAACACATCACCAGCCCCAAACGGGCTAAAGTACTCTACACCGTAGCCTCACCGTGGTCCCGGATCCCACCCCTGAACGGACCTGTCACAGTGTGGGAAGTCAGTGACAAAAAAAAAGTAGATCTAAACAAGTATGATGCAGTAAATATTAAAATACAGACAAACCGATAACCAGAGCATCCACTTTCCCCTCATGAGTCACCGTATCCCCTGTTTAGTCAGAAACAAAGCACCTGCCAAAAGGTCTAAAAACCCCCAGCGAAAAGAACATCTTGCTCGCACCTTGGTGCCAATAACCCCTCCACGGTACTCGTGCAGCACCTTGAGCAGCCGTGAGGGGTCCCCACTACGTCACCTTGTGGGGTACACGGGTCAACGTACCACCCTTCCGGAAAAGTACACCGATGCGGTGGCCAAACAGCTGGTGTGCGTGTAAGCAGCCATGAGCACAAATGCCGAAACCGGCGTGTAGTAAAGCACCGCGACATTCAGTAGCCACAGTTAGAAATAAAAAGGGATTCTCACACATAGGGGTTAGATAATAACAAATGGCACATCTACTTTACTCTTACATGTCACAATTGAAACCGTACTTAGAACACCACAACAGTACCCACATCGAAGTGCATTGCCTGGAACACCTGAAACCGACCCGCGCTCGCAACCGGCTCCCGGACCTAAAAAGTCTCCAAAAGAACAGTAGGTAAGACTTAAATTTACTTGTAGAAAAACCGAGGTCCCGAATATGCAAAAGTAAGACGAAGTCTTGGCGGCGGCGGTGGTAGCGGCGTGCGACGGACGACGCGACCGTGCCTCACGCGGCACCGCACTCGGTGCGGCCGCGCGGCGCCGCATGCGGTGCGACCGCGCGAGCGCCGCAGGCGACACAGCCGCGTGGGCACCAACCCCGCGCGGCGCCGCATGCGGTGTGGCCGCGCGGGCACCAGCCCCGCGCGGCGCCGCATGCAGCACAGCCGCGCGGGCACCAGCCCCGCGCGGCGCCGCAAGCGGTGCGGCCCAACCGCCCGGGGTGCGGCGACGGTCACGAGGCGGCGGCGATGCTCTCGTGCATCGCGGCGGCGGTGACGGCGAGACCGAAACGAAAAAAAGGCGAAAAATCCTAAAAGCCGAGAACGCCCGACGAAAGTACGAAAATAACACACCGCTTACCTCGATCGATCGGAGAAGACGATCCGTTCACCCTCCCGGCTTCCGGCACCTTAATCGAAGAAGATCAGGATCTCCGCTTTCCTTTTTTTCTCTTTTCTCTCCGGCTAGGGTTTTTTTTTCTTGAATGAAAAATAATTTCTTTTTTTTTTTTGTGCGTACGATTAAAACCTCCCATCCGGATATTTTAATGCTAAAAGAGGAATCTCAATCTCCTCGAAAAGCGTGCCAAACACTTAACACGGATTCCGGCGCACACTACGTATACCACGACCTTCAAAATCCCATTCCGGGAGATCCGTAAGTCGGATTTCAGATCCGATCGCATTGCCGGTCATCGTTTTTCGAGCTCTAATATAGAAAAATACCCGAAATTCCCGATGATCAACACAAGAAAACTTAATTATTCAACACCCCGTGGCCAAGACTTTATTAGCAAGGAAGTAAAAGAGTACAGAAAAAGTCACGACATTACACTGGCAAGGACATCATGGCTTAAAGAAGGGGATTAGTACTATATATAATTAAACCCGGCTATAGCATTTTAGGCAATGGTTAGGCCCAAGAGGTTAAAATAGTTAAGTGAGGCTAGAGCTAAAGTAATCCTCGAATGCATGAACACCCTAGGAAGTAGGCATCACAGCAGTAGATAAGAGGAGAAGATGATAAGATAAAAGGAGGCACTAAGAAAAATCAACAGTGTTGAAAAATGGACTACAAAGAAAAAAGTATAAAGGGAACTTCACCAAGACCTGACGAGAAGGGACCAGTTGATATATAGCGTCACGGGAAGAAAGGATTTCTCATCTCATTGGAATTTGAAATGTACTAAGGAAAAAAAAATCTCTGATTTTTCAGGCCATTCTAGGGGATTACTTTTGCTCCGGAAAAGATTTTCTGAGTTAAAGACTTGTTTTCAAAGGTTTGATATCATATATATCCTGACCCAAAAAATGTTCCAAGGAAATTATAAATTTGGGTGTTAGACAGGTATACTGACAACTGAAAAAGTTGGTGGCAAAAATAAATTTCCAACAAGATAAAAATCAAATTTTGTATTGTCTCTCTTTGAATTGAACAAACTTTGGCTTCCTAACTATGGGTTGATACAAATCGAGCACATATGTGAACCAGATGAGTCTTGATCATTCGATGGTAAACTGGTGATTTCTTTATTAAGGTATTGAGTTTAGTTACTAAAGAGGTCTTTAAGATGGCTAGTTTCAGAGCCAACTTAAGAACCAGTGTCAGACAAAACATAACCTAGCTTAATTTTAATAAATGATCTGATTACCACATAGATTCAACAATGATGTGGACAGCAACAGTAATTCAAAAAAAATAAGAAGAAAAAGAAACCCAATCGAACTACTAATTGACAAAAGCAAAGGAAGTTCTAAGTGAATGCCTACATCATCTCTGATCACTCTTGCCCCTAATATAGCAGGTGTCAACTGAGCTAACCACATTGTTAGCTCGACTTTTTCAACTCATTGCAAATTCACTGACCATCTTATCTGGATAATATTTTATAGTCAAATTAATTATTAATTTAAGAAAATGGAGTTAATGTAATTGACACCCAAAATTTTCTCTAACAGAAAAGATAAATATAGAAAAACAATAACCTGTGTAAGTTCGAATTCAAGTTCCAAAGGAGAAAATTTGTAAGCTCATGAAAAGTGAAAATTGCAAAACATACCATGTCAACCACAGCTTGACTAGAGAGGAATTCGAAAACTCCATCACTTGCAATGATAAAAAAGAGATGGTTCGGCGCAATCTTCACAACCTTCACCTCAGGCTCTGCGATAACGCCGATACTCTCGGCCGTTGAGTCTCCCACGCTCCTCGTGAACGCAGTCCCCGGATACATCCCATTTGGGACCCACAGTCTCGGTGGGTCCCCGTCATCATTCTCCTCATTCCCCCAGTTCTGTATGTCAGGGTCCTTAACCCCCTCCACCTGGTCCACACTCAAAACCCGAGCCCCACACTGCTTCACCCTCTCATACTCATCCTTCCTAAACGGAGTCTGGTCGCAAGACAGATCCTCGGCCACCACGGTGGAGCCGTTCCAGACGCCCGCGACGGCCCGGGAGTCACCCACATTGGCCACGTAGAGAGTGTCGCCGCTGACGAGCACGGTGATGGCCGTGGTGCCGCTCATCGAGTCGTCGATGCTGCTATCGTGGAGCTCGGCGTTGGTGGCGAGGAAGGCCGAGGCGTAGGCCTCCGCGGGGGAATCCAGCAGGCGGGTGTCGGCTGACAGGATGTCGACGAGGCGGTCACGGACAAAGGCGGCGCACTCGGTGCCGAACTGGCCGTGGCCGTCGAAGACGCCGAAGAAGTGGAGGTTGGGGTTGTCCTGCAGGCGAGTGCGGATGCAGAGGCAGTCCTGGTTCTCACGGTCGGGGGATTCGGGGTAGTGGCCGCGCTGGCTGAGGAAGGAGTGCACGAGGCGGAGGTGGTGGGAGGGGACGGCGGCGGAGCCCAGCGGGGCGCCCGAGAGGACCTGGCGCCGCTGGCCGAGAAGGCTACCCTCGTGGTGGGGAACGCCGCAAGGGGCGACGTCTGCTGCGCCGCCGCCGCCCCCCTCGCTTCCGGCAGCAGACGAATGGCAGCTGCCGCAGCACCGCCAGCAGCAGCAGCAGTCGTACGCGCCGCAGCACTTGCCGTGGACGCAGCCCATGATCACAGCTAGGGTCCAACAAGAGGAACTTGGAAAACAAGAATAGAAAATATTATTGGGTCTTTTAGAAGAAGAAGAAGAAGATGAAAAAGGAGTGTCAAAGGAAATAACCAACAAGTGGAAGCAATCATTAGCCCATCAAGAAGAAGTCCCTAGAATCTGCTGACGAAAGAGAGAAGGAAGAGCGAGAGAAAATTGAGGAGCTGAAGATGAAGAAAAAAAGGTGTGCCTAAAGGGTCATAGAAGGAAAGTAAAGAAGGGATGCGGGTCAGGGCTTATGCCTTCTTCCCTATGGAGGGTTTGTGCTTTTGCCCACTACTTAGTAAAAGAATTAAATTAACCCCATGAAAGAGAGTGAGGGAAATGCTCTCCTAGAATCCTACTTCAAGAAAACGATGGCTGAATTAATTATACAGAAGAATGGGAAAGAGACGGGGAAGACGAGTTCATTCTTCTTTCTTCTTTTTTTTTTCTTTTTTTATTTTTTGTTTATGTTTATAAAACAAGAAGAGAACTCCCGAGTGGTAGGGTTGGGGAACAGTCACAGCAGCAGCTCCGTTTTCGCTCCGCAGTCACCATCATTATTGACGAATTGTGGAATCAGAAATCAACACGAAATCTTCACCGTTTTTCGATGTAAGAAAGATTAAAAGAGAACAGTAGAGTGGGACTGCGCGAGCGAGGATATAGATTTCTTTTTTTTATTTCTCCTGGAGATTCGGTCAGTGGGGACGAGGGGGTCACACGCGAACCAGAATGGGCAAAATAGCATAAATTATGTCATGCACCTTGGTCCATTCACACAAATTAAAAAAAAAAATTAATTTGATAAAATTTAGAAATTAATGTAAAATATATCTTTTCAATTTTGGTGCTTTTGCAGATAGACTTTGAACTTTAATTTTGATAAATATAGCTTTCAAACTTTATGAAATAGTTAAGTAAGCTCCTCTCTTTTAAGTATATTACTAACTGAGAATAGTATGTTTTACACATGAGTTTGAAATCTTAAAAATGTAAAGAAACTATTTGTTCTTCTAGCAATAATAATTAAAAGGTTAGGATGAAAGAATAGGGTAAATTAATTTTTAATTATTATTATTTTTTTTCATATCTTAGAATCGAAAATTTTAATCTTTTTATTTTGATGTCCTGAATAGGATAAAATGCAAAATATAATTTTAATTTTTTTTTATTTTAATTTCAACACAAATCATTTTTAAATTATCTTTTACGTTTATATGTCCAATAAAAATAGTATATTATACTATTTTTATTACACTTATTTATATATTAAAAATCCGGTGTACATTGCACTGGGTTTTAGTACATTACATAGTTGTTTAGCAACTTAATTTGCTTGATAAGAGTAGTAAATGAAAAATTTTGATAAAATTTAAAAGTTTTATTGTCAAAATTAAAAGTTCAGAAAATCTATTTGCAAAAGTGTTTAAACTTAGGATGTGTTTGTACATTTATCCCATAGATGAAATCTACAATTATAAATTATAACATAAAATTTATAATTGTTTTTAATGTTTTTTTTTTTTATGTGATTAAGAATAAAATTTTTAGCATTGCTGATTTTTGTCTAGATTATATGGATAGTGTAGAGGTCATAGTGTAATAACATTGCTCCATTTTGAATTTGAATCTTTAAATTCAAATTGTTGAATTAAATAATTCGAAGTTTGATAGGGGATGACTAATGTGGTCTAACGGAAATGATTTTCAGCAAACCAAGATCATCACTTCTAAGGTGGGACAATGTTGGAAGTCATTTTTCAATTTTGGTGTACCGATCACATTGAAAGGCGCATTTTCTTCGAAAAGTCGCAAAAATTAAAATTTTGTATTTTTGCAAAAGGCGTGACATTTTATGCACGGTTTTGCATAAAAATTTGCTTCGAGGTGCGGTATTGCAATTTACACGCGCTACAAGGGACCAAAATATAAAATATCAGGATTCGAGGGTTTATTTGCAAAAATTACAAATAAGGTATATATATATATATATATATATATATATATATATATATATATATATATATATATATATATATATATAGGTGTTAGGTTACGGTTATAGAACCCTAATCCCTAATTGCCCTCCCTTTAGCCCCCCTACAGCCATACCACCATCCCCAACCCCGTGCTCACCCCCATCGGCGCCGACGCATCCACCGGAGGTCCGACCTTCGAGATTCGGCCGCAACCACCCACTCCCACTCTTTGTTTTTCAGATCTGAGAGGAACTAGAGCAGCACCACTTCACACACATCGAGCCCGACCACCCTCCATCCCCATTGGTGGCCAGACTTTATATCTGACCATCTCCCCACCCCGCCGAGCCGCGGTGGGCCTCTCTAGGCTCTTGCGGATCGAAGCTTGGGCCATCATTGGCCGTGACTTGGTGTGAGCGCCGCCACCACCTCCTCTCTGTCCTCTCGGTTGTCCTGCGGCCCTGGGGTGCCGAGGTCCCCTCTCTGAGCATCCCTGGACCCCTCACTACCGGCGGAAGGAACCCCAGACGGAGCCTTGCTCGGGTCTGGCCGCACGCGGGTAGCACCCCAACCATGCCACCCCTGCCCCTTTCCCCCTCCCTAGTGGCCTTCCTGGTGCCCTAGGTGTGAGGACCCGAATCCTCACTTAAGGGTTTACTGATGGATTAGTGGCTTCCGGGAGTGTTTGTGCGCGCGTCGGGCCCAAGGAATGGATTCAGGGTGTAAAATAGGAGCAAGATTGCCTTACCAGAAGCCTTTGATAAATTTTAGAAGTGGAATTGGGCAAAACGGACATCGTATTTGGATTCAGCGCGCGAAAACGATGAAAATGGACTATTTACTTGTATTTTTCAGAGCCCGGTCGCCAAAATACGGATTTCGAGGCTCGTGGTACTGTTCCGGCCGTCGGGGCAGCGCCGGCTTGTCACGCCCCGGGTTCGAAACTGCGCCCCGGGCTCGCCAACAGATCCGCCGCCCATACGGGAAGCCCCGTATAGACGTAGCGACTATCCTGCAAAGAAACATCTACACTAGCAGATATCAGAGCTGAAAAAGTAAAAGTTGAAATGAAGACATAAAATACAACTACCTCTCATAATAAATACAAACCATCCTCACTACAAAATACAAGAGTCTCTCAGAAAAGCAGGAAATACAGGTACAACTCGATACCTCACTACAAAAGTCACTCGATACCTCACTAAAATAAAACAGGGGTACATCTACTCACACGCACAGAAGATGATGGGAAGGGATCTATCTCGCGACTCCCTTACCTCGGTCTGAAGGGGCTGGATCAGCAACAGGAGCAGCAGGAACCGGAGCAGAAGTCCCTGGGCAAAAGACACCACGACGGGTGTGAGAACTACATCCCACAGTAGTTCTCAGTGGGTGCCGCCAACAAGCCCGATGGTCTGCCCACTAAGTCTACTAGAGGCATAAAGTAAAAAATGCAATGCTGTAAAGAGAAGCTGGAAAGGTAAAGTCTACAGCTACTATGCCTCTATCTAGATACTCAAGGAGTGGAACAGAAGGAACAGTATGCCACAACTAACTCTCACTGAGATCACCCAATCTAAACTGACTGTCACATCGGGTCCAGTCAAACCTGCGCCTACCTATTGCCGCACATCCTCAACAGGACGGGTCTACCGTAGGTATGTCCGTAGCTGCCAAAACTGGCTCAGCCAGAGGGACACAAGCATCGACAAGTCGCGATAGAAGAGCTCAATCTCACGCCGATACAACAACCCGGTAAATAGCTCAATCTCAACGCTGGTACAACAACCCGGTCTCGCCTACTCCGGAGTGGCACTCGAGGGGCGCGACCCACACGAGTAAAGTATCCGCGCATCTCTGTCGAGCACAAATGTGGCTCATGCCGGCTATGATCCAAATCCTCGATCAACAAGATCGGCTATAACCAACAATCACTGTCTCACACACTAGCTAGAATCCACACAACTGAGACTAACTGTCACTCTGACAGCTCCCAAGAAACCCAGATCCACCATCACAATCACTCTCCCAAAGAAAGCTGATCTACAGACTGCTATCAACTCCACTCGGTCCCAGACACGAGTGCAAATGCATCCCACAACCACCCGACCTCCCAGCCCACACCCCGGGCGAGAAAAGCTAAGTCCAGAAATGATAAGTATAATAAGTGATGTGGGAATGTCTAAAGCAATAAAGAAACCTAGCCCAAGTTGCAGTTTTCTACAGTCTGGCTGAACATGATACATATGACAAGGGTGCTAGGTCAAGTTCCAAGATTTCAATAAATAACATGCAGTAGGAATCACAATAAGATCACAAGATTCACAACTGATATACAAGAGTACTAACATACAGTTTACACATACTATTTAATCCAATTTCTATCATGCATGATCCTACATACATAGAATTAGCATGCAGTCCATAGATTTTGGAAGCAAGGTCACCCACCTGAAAGAGCTAACTGTCAGGAATCGTACAGCTAAGAATGCCCAGAAACAGATATATCAGTACCTCCGCCAAGCCAACAGTACAGGAGCAGTGCTCAATACATCCTGGGTACAAAATACATCCCAAAATTACACTTAAATTCCACAAAATTCCAAGTTACAAATTCTGCGGTGAACAGTCCTCTTACTACGAAATTTTCACCTACTGAAAGTGCCCAGAAAAATCCAAGAAAAATATCACAGCGATCCTCGCGTCGATACCTTCGAAACGGATACCTGCACGTCCAAATCCGAGTTCGGTAGGTCAAGATACAAATTCGGCAAGGTGGTCTACCCAAAAGATTTCTGCATCAAAAACTGTAGCACTGAACACAGGGAAACAGGGATTTTCACCTCCAATAAAATCTCGGTAAAATCCAAGAAAAATACAAGCGCGTTCCTTGTGATCTGTAGATGAAAAACTTGTACAAGCACGTTTTCGTTTGACGCTCGTGCGCGAAGATATCGCCAAAACACTCCAATGCTGTCCCAAAAATCAACACAGAAAAAGGGTCACAAAGGAACCTCAGGATCTGTGCCAAAAACTCAAAACGGGAGTGCGCGATCAACACGAAAGATGAAGCCCTACCTCTTAGGAGTAAGTCGGCGCAAGAATTGTCAAAAACGAAGGTCGGGGTAGCCCAGGGGAGCCCTCACACTGTACTGCGACGAAGAAGAACACCGGAAATGAAACATCGCACCGCGCCGTAAAATCTGAAACCTCGGAATGCGTGCTCCTAAAAATCCCAAAACTCTGCAGGTGAAATCAGCACTCAAAGATGAGCAAATGACTAGAAGAGAGCTCGGGGAGATGGGGCTCAGAAGAGGGAGAAAAATCTCCAAGAAGGCAGCTCGGGTTGCCTTTTATAGGCAGTGGGGGAACAAATCCGGAAATACCGGATTTGTCCCCACTTTCGGGCGCCCGGTCCGGCCCGCCGGGAATTCGGGCGCGCACAGCGCGGCCCGGCCCAGCAAAATTCGGGCGCGCACAGTGCGGCCCGGCCCAACCCGCTCGCGCACGGGATCTGTCCGCCCCGCTCGCCGCCGTCCGACCCGCCTCGGGGCCTGCCACGCGTCCACAGAACAGGCGGCAGCCGTGCAAGCCCCGCGAGGAGGTGCCACGCGTCCAGGCCCGGGGTCAGCGTGGTGGGTGGCGCCCGCGAATCAGCGGGCGCCACGTGGCACTGACCCAACTGCCCGCGGTACGGCCAACCGCCGCCGCCTGCCCCCGCTCCTGCTCCCGCGCGCTACGTGGACCACGCGCACGTAGGCCCGCCAACCCGGGGCCGCAACGTGGCAAGCCCCGGTCCACGCTCCCCTGCGTGCCCCCGTGGACCGAGCGCGCGTGGGCCGCCCAATCCGGCGCTGCCACGTGGACACCCGCCGGTCCACGCCTCCCGCGGTGCACCCCGGCCGCACCCCCCGACGCTTCGTGGACCAGGCCGCGTGCGCTGGCCAACCAGGGGCTGCCACGTGGCACCCCCCGCCGGTCGACGGCTCCCCCATGCACCGAAAATCTAGTAAAACTTTCGAGAGTCCGTTTTTGGGCATCCGGACTCAGAATTTAACAAGCAAATAGCCGTTTTCAAGCGTTTTTCCGCGCTAAATCCAAATCCAACCTCCGTTTGGCATAAAACCTTTTCTAAAATTCGGCAAAAGCAGCCAAAGGCCAACCCAGCTAACAATAACTCACAGGGTCCATCTATGGCATCCCTTTGATGCACTATGGGCCAAACACACCATCAACAGGTGTTTGCACAGTGGATTCACGGGAAAAAGCTGCATGGGGTTTCGGGGTCCTACACGGCAGTGGCGGGCAGCGGCGGCACGGCGGCGGGAAGAGGCGCAGACCGCGCGGTCCACGGGGCGAGGCGTGCACTAGGGTTGGACGCGTGGCGGCTTCCAGTTGGCCGGCGCAGCAGGCGCGGTCCACGGGGTCGCACGGAGGGTGCATGGACCGGGGAAGGGCCACGTGGCGGTTGCTGGTTGGCCGGTCCATGTGCGCTCGGTCTACGGAAGGAGCGGAGCAGGTATCTCAGGCTGCGTGCGCGGCGCGGTTGGCGGCAGCGCGGGTGCGCGCACGTGGGCGCGCCGACCAAGGCGCCGACTCGGGCGGGAGCTGCGCGGGGTGCGGCCACGCGTCGGCAGCTCGTTGGATGCGGTGGTTGTTGGCTGTTCGGGGGACACGTGGCGCGCTGAGGTTGATTCGGGCGCTGTGGTTTGGGGTACAATTTGGGTTCCTGTAGCAACCCGGATTTTTGGGGCGTCCGAATGTGGGGACATATATGGTATTTTGGCAATTGTTCTTTGGAGACTATAAAAGCTCCCCTTTGGGCTACGATTTCGGGCCCTTTCCCGAGCCCATTTGCAAAGGTGACCTTTAGAGATTTTGTTCTTCATCTTGTGCTCCATCTACTGAGGGACTTTCAGATTTTTGGGAGGCCTCGACATCCGCGCTTTTTGCGACGCGGCGCACTGCGACGTTTCTTGGATTTTGGCTTCCACCGTCACTTTTCGGTCTGCGAGGCACTCTGGATTACTCCAATGGTATTTTGAGCTGATTTTTGCGACAGCGCGTTCACGAGAGCGGTGGAGTATTCTTGAGATTTCTCGGTCTACGAGCATCGGAATGAGGTGTTTAAGGACTCGATTGATATCTACGCTTCGAGAGGAACGCGCCCGTATTTTTATTGAAATTTTTAGAGGACTCCTCGAAGGTGTCTGAACGGGACGTATAAGTACTCGTTTTGGATCTACTCGTCGTGAGGATCACGCCCGTGATTTTTCTGGGATTTTTGGAGGACTGCACGTAGTGGACTTGATTGTGTACCGAGAGTGCAGTTTCAACGAGTTTTGGATAGCGTGTGACTGCGCACTTCACCGACTTCGGCTTTGCCTGCGGAAAGCGTTTCAGGTGGGTTGCCTTGTCCCCAGAACCGGTGGACGATTCTTTAATTCTATATGTTAGAATGCATGCATGTGAGTACCCATATATGGTTGAAGGGTAAGCTTAGGACTGATAATTGTATCAGGGAATTACAAAATACTTATTCAAGTTGACGGTTGAGGAAAGCTTACCTTCGTGGATTATTACTCTTTTGATTGCTAGCATGCATGATTTAAGATACAACTAAACAAAATGAGATGTAAGCATGGAAATGGCCTTGATTATGTGATTGATGCTTACTTGACTATTGTATATGCTTCTAGCGGATTGAGATCTAGCATACTGTAGATGACTATGTTCATTTCATACTAGATGATATAGAGATCATGTTTAATTAATCATTGGCCTATTTATATTGGATTGACATCTATAGTAGTGATCTTTCAGCATGCCATGTTGCACATAGTCTTTTATGATATGATTACTCGATGGAGTAGGACGCTATATCTATGTGCGGGTATTATTCTGATCATTCTTTTGATGGACCATGGATTATGGATGGGTATAGCGGATTAGTGGATTTGGCAGGTGGTGCTACTAATTGTTCATTTGTTTTATCTATCTTGAGGACATTTGCATGCTTGTATGGAAATCTAGATATGCCATCATTTATTGCTACACTATCATGTTGGAATCTGACTTAGGAGAAACCATGTTTGTTCTTTCTCTTTTTCTTCTAGATTCATGTTGCTCGGGTCCGAGCAGGGGTTTGGGATAGTGTAGTCGGGACTGTGTGTCTGGGACAGGTTGGATTAGATTGTGGACTTGTGGGGTTTTGCGGCGACCGCGGATATTGGGCGGTTGACCGGATATGTACTTGTGCATCAGATTGGGTATCAGATTTACTCTAGTGGATGGAGTTTCCTACTTATTGTTTACTGTTGTTTCAGTTTGGGGATCGGGTTTTCCTTTAGTGGATGAGTTTTCCTACTTTGATCAGAGTCGTGATCCAGTCCTGCTATATGGTGATACTTGTTACAGTGATACTTGTTACAGTGATGCTTGTTACAGTGATACTTTACTCGTGTGGGTCGCTCCCATCGAGTGCCACTCCGGAGTGTGCGACCGGACGGATCGAGGCCAGTCTGTTACTTACTTTAGTGTGCGATCGGACGGACAGAGGCCGATCTGTTACTTACTTTGGGATGCGACCGTACCGGTCAGAAGTCGGTCTGTATCCCGCGATTGAGTTCTCGAGATACTGAGTTCGTGAGATTGATGACAGAGCAGGCAGTACCGGGTTTTATACTGGTTCGTTTGATTGGATTTATTCAGGCAGGTACTCTTATTGTTACACTCGTGCCTGGGGGCTGAGTGGAGTGTAGTAGCTGTGTTTAGACCAGTGCTAGTGTTGCCGGGAACCGGTTGGGATTAACGGTGGTCCCGTGTCATTGAGAGTACTTTGACCGTTGTGTGAGAGATTGAGGATCTTGAGTCTATCCGTCCTGAGAGAGAGCGTGGATTTTGACTATAGCCTGCATGTGCCACTATTCTATAGCGAATTAGTCTAGTTGGACACCCTACGTTGATACACTAGGGAGGCACAGGCTTGACTGGACCAGATGTGGCAGTCAGCTCGATTGGGTCGATTGTGCACCCTGGGTGCGGTTGGTTGCATACCTTTCATTGTCTTTCTCCTTTTGAGCATTTAGATAGAGGCATGGTAGCTGTAGAGTATCTCCAGCTTTCTTATTCAGTTTTTACTACTTCATTATCTTATGCCTCTAGGAGACTTCGTGGGCAGATCGTCGGACTTGGCGGTGGTACCCACTGAGAACTCCCTTTTGGTGTAGTTCTCACACCCATTGGGGTCCCCCCCCTACTTTCTTTTCACTCCTTTATTTTGCAGAGTCTTAGCGGGTGCTGCTGATTCTGCGGTTGCTGTGCGAGGCGAGGGAGTCGTGAGCTAGATCCCTACCCGTCTGTGGAGAGTAGCGGTACCCCTACATTGGAGATTCTGAGTACAGTCAGTAGATTATTTATCCTTCCGCTTTTGAGAGATCATTGTATTGTGAGGATCTGACTTGTACCGAGAGCCTGTACACTGATGTATTATTTTCAGGTTATCTCCCTGTTGAGTTCTGGGTTATTGTATTTTAGGATATTGTATGATTATCATTTATGGGAGATGGATATTGTATCATTATTCCAGTTGTACAGATGGTTGGTTTTAGTTTTACAGCACTTTTATTATATAGCTCTGATATCTGTTTAGATGTAGCCCCTTTCTTGTAGGTAGGACGCTTCGCCTATGCGGGGTTTTGCATAGGCGGCGGATCTGTTGGCGAGCCCGGGTCGCAGTTTCGACATCGGGGCGTGACAGATTAGAGTGGTATCAGAGCCTAGGTTGTAGGTCATGGTGGACTTAGAAACCCTAGGCTTATGGTTTGACCCTTGGATGGCTTCGTAAGAGTCGTGACTTGTAGCGAGAGTCCTGATTGAGTTTTATACCTCTCCCAAGGGACGGGATGAGTGATTGGCATATTTATTCTCCTAAGTGATTATGTTGGTTGCAGACAACATAATACTGTGGAATGGGTGACATGCTTTAGACTTTCGCTGGATTGGGTCGAGTGTTTGTTGTGTGCTGATTTGTAGTTTTGTCGTGGTGAGCTGTATCTCCCCGACGCTGGGTTTTGACCCGTGTGCATCCTGTCACAGCAGTTGACCTTGAGCGGTTGGATTTGGGCCGGATACCCGGATTGAGGTCAGAGAGCTCCGTACCCAGATGACAGGATTGTCAGAGGCTTATCAGCGGCAGAGTGAGCAGCTGGTCTGGGTGACACAGTTGTCGGAGCAGCGGGCATCCCGACAGTGCTTTTCTCCTGAGACCATCTGATTGCAGTATCCTCAGCGGCAGTGATTTCTGTGGCGCCGATGGAGTGAGTAGCCCCCTCCGTGCCAATGTTTAGTTCCGAGGCACCGAGACGGGGTGGATAGCTGACAGCTGATGAGCTGTGGGACATCATCGATCGATGGAGCCAGTTTTGGCAGATGAACCACCCCGATTCGTGGAATTGAGTTGGAGCCTTTGGAGGCAGAATCGTGGTTGGTGGTGATGGAGAGACTATTCGAGAGCCTCCCTGGGCCAGAGGTTTTATGCAGTTGTTGAACTGCACGCTTCAGATTTCGAGGGACGAGGCGCATAGGATATGTGTGACTGGGAGTGGATTGCGCCAGGATACCTTTCAGTTTATTCGGTCCCTCCTGCACAGATTTTGGATGCCTCAATAGAGTAGGCATTGCTTTTGGAGCTAGGCGTTGCAGTCCCTTTGGATGGGGATCTACCGCCAGAGGCAAGTTCTGGATAGAGGCGCTTGACGCTAGATGATGGAGGACAGATTGGCCGGCAGTGGCATTCCTAATTTTTCTCCAGGGTAGTGGATTTTTGAGACATCAGAGGTCGGGTGGACCCCGATGGCAGCATCAGCATCTATATCAGAGTAGCGCAGCGATAGCATGGATTTGTTGTTTGCGGAGGACCATATCGGTCGCCTCAGTGTGAGCAGAGACAGAGGTCGTGCTTCCTTTGTGATTGGTCTAGATATTTTCTAGCAGACTGAGCGACAACCGCTTGCATCGTGTGGATGAGATTGTGCCGCCTTGTTAGAGAGCGCCACGGCAGTGGATCGGGTTGTCGTAGGTGTGATTTCATCACAGTAATCAGAGTTGGTGCACTTTGCATTCCGGCATGGACTAGAGGCAGAGTTGTTACCACGTGCACTAGAGGTACAGGTTACTGTTGGTGTTGTGCATGTGGAGGAGGCTTGTGGATCATGTCCAGTGCGGTTGAGGCCGCGAGTTATACCGGCAGACTTATTGGTATTTGTAGCAGTTCGATGTTTCGACCCTGTGCTGGAGATGGGTTGGCACAGTGCCACAAGATGTTTGACTGTGGAGAGAGAGGACTTTGACCTTCTGCGAGGCAGACAAGAGGAGGCTTGCTGGTTGAGACAGTTAAAGTGCACATGTTGCAGCGACAGTGTGAGAGGTGCTTACGGCGGCACCGGGACTCAAGAATATTCCTATCGCCGCGAGATCCCGGGTGTGAGTCCACTCGAGCCGATGATTATGCCGCTAGATAGGGAGATTGAGATTGTGATTGACGTGGTTCTGGAAACTGCGCCAACCTCAATAGCACCTCATTGGATATCATTTGTAGAGCTGAGAGAGTTGATGGCACAGGTGCAGGGATCTGATGGATCGAGGGCCTGTTTGACCTAGTGCCACGTCGTTGATACGCGACTGTGAGAGCTCTTTTGTGGTTTGAGCCCTGGCAGGTCCGGGTATTATGTAGGACCTTTTGATGGAGTATACTCCGGCAGTTGTTCGTCTGTGATGCCTGTACCTATTTGGAATCATACAGCTGAGTATTTCGCCAAGATGGTGTTCAAGACACGGTAGGGGCATTATGATTACAGTGAGGCCAGATGGAATGACTAATGCCCTGTTGCCTTTAAGATTTGAGGAATTGTGTGTTCCAGCTACACTTGGAAGGATTATTGGCGATATTCTCTAGGGATATTTTAATTTTACCCCCCTCCCTGTGTGATTTAGAGCTTGTGGAGCACTTGTAGATGGTGTGACAAGGTCTGTGAGGAAGCACCTATATGCCAAGTTGTTGTGATACAAGTTTTAGCTTCGAGAGCATATCTTCTTGGATTACATATTCTAGCCGTAGGGGCGGTGGTGGAAATCCGGCCAAAATGGATGCTATTCGAGACTGGCCGAGACCGACAATTATTGTTGAGGTGAGGAGCTTTTTGGACCGGATAGTGCTAGTAGAGCTTGACAAGCGGATGATGAGATTGATACCAGCGCCGATTTTAGCTTAGTCAGCTGTTGGAGATGGATTTGCGAGTTATAGTGATGCCTCCCATAGTGGCTGTGGTGTTACAGTTGGATTATTGATGAGCATCCAGTATCACCCCAACAGGGGCCACTGTGGTGGCGGATACCTGAAGCAGGAGAGCTATTTGGGGTTGAGTTTGATGATTTCACAGCTGGCGTTGTGTAGGACCATTATGGTGTACAAGGTTTAAGATTGTGTCCCGGAGGATCCCTTTTGATGGTAGACTGTGGATGAGCAGTCCACTCGGGTGGTCGGGTTTTGAGAGTGACCGAGTGAGAACCCCAGCGAGAACCCTAGCTTGTTAGGGCCCCTTTCCTTTTTGGATGCTTGTGGGGACGTGTTTCGGGTCGCCCTGATTGAGTTGGCTCTAGGGGGTGATGTTAGTGCGTGTTGCACTGGTTGTTCTTTCTTTTCCCCCAGCCTTTTGTTGGAGTTCCTGATGGTTTTTCCACGTCCCAGCTCGGGAGTGTTGTGTTTTGGATTCCTCGCTCATGATTGACTCGCTCCATTTTTGATCCGTGAGTTTTTGGAGTGCGAGGGACGGCCGTTGCGAATTTTGGCTCGTGTGATGAGAGGATTGCGCCAACGGGCTATGCCGTACTGGTTGTTGTTGTTGTTGAGGAGTAATCACGGGGAGTGAATAGTGACTTGGGAGCTGGAGACGGTGTTGATGGATACTCACCCTTGGCTTTGAGACTCCCTTTTGAGCCATGCTAGTTTCGAGGATGAAACTTTCTTTCAGTGGGGGAGGATGTGAGGACCCGAATCCCCGCTTAAGGATTTACTGATGGATTAGTGGCTTCTGGGAGTGTTTGTGCGCGCGTATGGCCCAAGGAATGGATTCAGGGTGTAAAATGGGAGCAAGATTGCCTAACCAGAAGCCTTTGACAAATTTTAGAAGTGAAATTGGGCAAAACGGACATCGAATTTGGATTCAGCGCGCAAAAATGATGAAAATGGACTATTTACTTGTATTTTTCGGAGCCCAGTCGCCAAAAGACGGATTTCGAGGCTCGTGGTACTATTCCGGCCGTTGGGGCAGCGCCGGCGGTGGCGGGCAGCGGCGGAGCGCGGCGGCACGGCGGCGGACAACGGCGCGGGCAGAGGCGCAGACCGCGCGGTCCACCGGGCGAGGCGTGCACCAGGGTTGGACGCGTGGCGGCTTCCGGTTGGCCGGCGCAGCAGGCGCGGTGCACGGGGTCGCGCGGAGGGTGCATGGACCGGGGAAGGGCCACGTGGAGGTCGCTGGTTGGCCGGTCCATGTGCGCTCGGTCTACGCAAGGAGCGGAGCAGGTATCTCGGCCTGCGTGCGTGGCGCGGTTGGCGGCAGCACGGGTGCGCGCACGTGGGCGCGCCGACCGAGGCGCCGAAGCGGGCGAGAGCTACGCTTGGTGCGGCCACGCGTCGGCAGCTGGTTGGGCGCGGTGGCTGTTGGCTGTTCGGGGGACACGTAGCGCGCTGAGGTTGATTCGGGCGCTGTGGTTTGGGGTACAATTTGGGTTCCTGTAGCAGCCCGGATTTTTGGGGCGCCCGAATGTGGGGACATATATGGTATTTTGGCAATTGTTCTTTGGAGACTATAAAAGCTCCCCTTTGGGCTACGATTTCGGGCCCTTTCCTGAGCCCATTTGTGAAGGTGACCTTTAGAGATTTTGTTCTTCATCTTGTGCTCCATCTACTGAGGGACTTTCAGATTTTTGGGAGGCCTCGACATCCGCATTTTCTGCGACGCGGCGCACTGCGACGTTTCTTGGATTTTGGCTTCCACCGTCACTTTTTGGTCTGCGAGGCACTCTGCATTACTCCAATGGTATTTTGAGCTGATTTTTGCGACAGCGCGTTCACGAGAGCGGTGGAGTATTCTTGAGATTTCTCGGTCTACGAGCATCGGAATGAGGTGTTTAAGGACTCGATTGATATCTACGCTTCGAGAGGAACGCGCCCGTATTTTTATTAAAATTTTTAGAGGACTCCTCGAAGGTGTCTGAACGGGACGTATAAGTACTCGTTTTGGATCTACTCATCGCGAGGATCGCGACCGTGATTTTTTTGAAATTTTTGGAGGACTGCACGTAGTGGACTTGATTGTGTACCGAGAGTGCAGTTTCAGTGGGTTTTGGATAGCGTGTGACTGCGCACTTCACCGACTTCGGCTTTGCCTGCGGAAAGCGTTTCAGGTGGGTTGCCTTGTCCCCAGAACCGGTGGACGGTTCTTTAATTCTATATGTTAGAATGCATGCATGTGAGTACCTATATATGGTTGAAGAGTAAGCTTGGGACTGATAATTGTATCAGGGAATTACAAAATACTTATTCAAGTTGACGGTTGAGGAAAGCTTACCTTCGCGGATTATTACTCTTTTGATTGCTAGCATGCATGATTTAAGATACAACTAAACAAAATGAGATGTAAGCATAGACATGGCCTTGATTATGTGATTGATGCTTACTTGACTATTGTACATGCTTCTAGTGGATTGAGATCTAGCATACTGTAGATGACTATGTACATTTCATACTAGATGATATAGAGATCTATAGTAGTGATCTTTTAGCATGCCATGTTGCACATAGTCTTTTATGATATGATTACTCGATGGAGTAGGACGCTATATCTATGTGCGGGTATTATTCTGATCATTCTTTTGATGGACCATGGATTATGGATGGGTATAGCGGATTAGTGGATTTGGCAGGTGGTGCTACTAATTGTTCTTGTTTTATCTACCTTGAGGACATTTGCATGATTGTATGGAAATCTAGATATGCCATCATTTATTGCTACACTATCATGTTGGATTCTGACTTAGGAGAAACTATGTTTGTTCTTTCTCCTTTTCTTCTAGATTCATGTTGCTCGGGTCCGAGCAGGGGTTTGGGATAGTGTAGTCGGGACTGTGTGTCTAGGACAGGTTGGATTAGATTGTGGACTTGTGGGGTTTTGCGGCGACCGCGGATATTGGGCGGTTGACCGGATATGTACTTGTGCATCAGATTGGGTATCAAATTTACTATAGTGGATGGAGTTTCCTACTTATTGTTTATTGTTGTTTCAGTTTGGGGATCGGGTTTCCCTTTAGTGGATGAGTTTTTCCACTTTGATCAGAGTCGTGATCCAGTCTTGCTGTATGGTGATACTTGTTACAGTGATGCTTGTTACAGTGATACTTACTCATGTGGGTCGCTCCTCTCGAGTGCCACTCTGGAGTGTGCGGCCGGACGGATTGAGGCCGGTCTGTTACTTACTTTAGTGTGCGATCGGACGGACAGAGGTTGATCTGTTACTTACTTTGGGATGCGACCGTACCGGTCAGAAGTCGGTCTGTATCCCGCCATTGAGTTCTCGAGATACTGAGTTCGTGAGATTGATGACAGAGCAGGCAGTACCGGGTTTTATACCTGTTCGTTTGATTGGGTTTATTCAGGCAGGTACTCTTATTGTTACACTCGTGTCTGGGGGCTGAGTGGAGTGTAGTAGCTGTGTTTAGACTAGTGCTAGTGTTGTCGGGAACCGGTTGGCATTAACGGTGGTCCCGTGTCGTTGAGAGTACTTTGACCGTTGTGTGAGAGATTGAGGATCTTGAGTCTATCCGTTCTGAGAGAGCATGGATTTTGACTATAGCCTGCATGTGCCACTATTCGATAGTGAATTAGTCCAGTTGGATACCCTACGTTGATACACTAGGGAGGCGCAGGCTTGACTGGAACAGAGGTGGCAGTCAGCTCGATTGGGTCGATTGTGCACCCCGGGTGCGGTTGGTTGCATACCTTTCATTGTCTTTCCCCTTTTGAGCATTTAGATAGAGGCATGGTAGCTGTAGAGTATCTCCAGCTTTGTTATTCACTTTTTACTGCTTCATTATCTTATGCCTCTAGGAGACTTCGTAGGCAGATCATCGGACTTGGCGGTGGTACCCACTGAGAACTCCCTTTTGGTGTAGTTCTCACACCCATTGGTGGTCCCCCCATCCCTTTCTTTCTTTTCTCTCCTTTATTTTGTAGAGTCTTAGCGGGTGTTGCTGATTCTGCGGTTGCTGTGCGAGGCGAGGGAGTCGCGAGCTAGATCCCTACCCGTCTGTGGAGAGTAGCGGTACCCCTACATTGGAGATTCTGAGTGTTACGGCTTTTTGGTGTTGGCATATTTCGTGAGTCAAGTCAGTAAGTTGAGTCGGAGTCTTAAAGGGATCAAATCGTCAATCAGCAATCAAAGACTTAGAGAAGATTCAACAAGAGCTCAAGTTGACACTCAGTGTCTTAAGTCTTGAAGATTGAAGATGAAGAATTGTGGATCAGTTACATCAATCTCAAGAAGAAAGTATTCAAAAGGATCAGGTATGTTTAACTAAATAATTTTGGTGATCCAAATACTTTCTTATAGTGTAGAAACACTTGGATGAATTTTTAATTGCATAAAAATCAAAAACTGGACATGGGACATGTTCAGGATCCGGATCAGATGATCCAATCCGGATCCCGAAGGGTATTAGTTCATGTGCAAATCCAATCCGGATCCAAGCCTATTCTGATCCGGATCCCGAACATTGGATGTTGCTGAAATTCATGAACGATCCGGATCGGGCCTTGCGATCCGGATCCCGAACCCTTGGATTTCTGGAATCGTCAATCTCGTTACGACGATCCGGATCGCAGTAATCCCGATCCGGATCGCCGTCCTGAAAATTTCCAGATAAGGTATGTTTTTGATTCTTATCTCTTTCCAAAGGTTTCTAAACTATAAATAGACATTTAGGGTTTCTCAAAAACGTGGGAGCTATACCTATGATTTTATAAAACACTTGAGAGCAACCCTAGAGGCTAGGTTTTTATCGTTCTTCTTTATAGCCTCTTTTAGGTCAATTCGACGGTTCTTCCAAGATCTATCTTTTGTCGAATTGATCTAATCTTTGCTTAGAGATTTTTTCCATGGATCTCCATTGATAATCTAAGCAAAGGATCACCATCGAAGCCAATATTCTTACCGGCTGAGTTTGCGTCGTGGATTCGACGTGGCACCGTGGATTCGGTGTGTTGAAGGCGTTTCGTGGATTCGAAACGTGTGCTCGTGGATTCGAGTGGCGTTCGTGGATTCGAACGTGTGCAGTGGACGTGCAAACGTTGGAGCGCAAGGTCCGAAGAAATTGAAGGAGGGGTTAAATCCGTGGAGACGGTAATCACCTTGTTATTCTTCGTTTCTTAGTGGATTGTTATTGCGTGGACATCCAACCGGTCAGCGCAAGGTCCGAAGAACTTGAAGGAGGGGTCGAGTCCGTGGAGTCGGTAATCACCTTGTTATTCTTCAATTCTTAGTGGATTGTTATTGCGTGTTGGTCCCGTGGTTTTTCTCCTGGATTGGAGTTTCCACGTAAATCTCGGTGTGTTGATTTTTATTTTCCGCGTTATTTTTTATTTTTGCACTGAGATTGGCTTTTATAATATTACACCTATTCACCCCCCTCTAGGTGTTTGATAGTACCTATTTAGATCCTTGTGGATCCTAAATAACTCTACACTGAGTACAGTCAGTAGATTATTTATCCTTCCATTTTTGAGAGATCATTATATTGTGAGGATCTGACTTGTACTGAGAGCCTGTACACTGATGTATTATTTTCAGATTATCTCCCTGTTGAGTTCTGGGTTATTGTATTTGAGGATATTGTATGATTATCATTTATAGGAGATGGATATTGTATCATTATTCCAGTTGTACAGATGATTGGTTTTAGTTTTACAGCACTTTTATTGTATAGCTCTGATATCTGTTTAGCTGTAGCCCCTTTCTTGCAGGTAGGACGCTTCGCCTATGCGGGGTTTTGCATAGGCGGTGGATCTGTTGGCGAGCCCGGGTCGTAGTTTCGACCCCGGGGCGTGACACTAGGTGTCACGCCCCGGGGTCGAAACAGCGACCCGGACTCGCCAACATATTCGCCACCCATACGGGAAGCCCCGCATAGGCGAAGCGTCTAACCTGTAAAAGATAATACTATAGCTATACAGATATTAGAGTTGGAAAGTAAACTACTGAGATATAAAAATACAACTCCAAATAGTACATATCTGAATCTCACAATACATAAGTCTCTCAAAATAAAACTCTCAAAAGTAACTACATACAATAATCCAGCAGACTGTAATACAAAGCTCCGAAAAAGAGATACAGCTACACTCCAAGGACGGGTAGGGAACTAGCTCGCGACTCCTTTACCTCGATCAGCAAGTGCAGCAACTAAAGTAGGAACAAGGGTAGATTCCTCTGGAAAAAAGTCACCACAGCGGGTGTGAAAACTACATCAAGCAGTAGTTCTCAGTGGGTACCGTCTGTCACGCCCCGGGTGTAAACCAGAACCCGGGCCCGTCTACAGATCCGCCGGTGTAATATCACGACTTTTTGTGTATCGTTTTACCCTCTTGCTAATAAATTACATGTTAAGAAAAATTGAATTATCGAGTTTTCTTAAGTTGACTGTCATGTGGTGCGGGTATTTTTCTGTGATAGAGTTCGAAAAATGATGAAGGGCGGTGCAATCGGATCTGAATTCTGACTTACGGATCCCCCGAAATGGGGTTTCGAAGGTCGCGGTAACCGTAGTGTGCATCGAAATCCGTGCTGACGATCTTGCACGCTTTTTGAGGGGATGTGGAATTATCTCTTGGGAATAGATAATTATTTGTAATTAATAAATACCGGGATGTGGGTTTTATCGTACGTACCGAGAGAGAAAAATCAGTTTTTCCGAAAGAAAAGAGAAAATCCTAGCCGGAGAGAAAAAGGAGAAAAGAAAAGAGAAAACCCTAACCGGAGGAAAAAGGAGAGGGAAGAAGAAAGCGGAGGAGTTCGATCGCCCCGATCAACGTGCCGGAGCCGGAAGTGTGGGCAGATCATCTTCTCAGACGAGATCGAGGTAAGCGGAGTTCTTTTTCGTTTTGTTAGTTGGGGCTTTTCTTCGTCGTTTCTTTTCGCCGCCACCGCCGCCGCGCCGCGCGGCCGACTGCTGCGTAGGGCGCCGCCCGCAAGCGGCGGCACCCGCCCGGGTAGGTGCCGCACGGAGTGTCGCCCGTAGGCGGCTCGCGCCGCGCGGGGCGCCGCCCACAGGCGGCAACACCCGCGCGGGCTAGTGCAGCGCGGGGCGCCGCTCGCAGGCGGCGGCACCCGCGCGGGCAGGTGCCGCGCGGTGCGCCACCCGCAGACGGCAGCACCCGCGCGGGCAAGTGCTACGCGGGGCGCCGCCCGCAGGTGGCGCTCGCCATGCGGCTTGGTGCTTTGCGGGGCGCCGTCGGCAGGCGGCGGCACCGGCGCGGGCAGGTGCCGCGCGGGGCGCCACCCGCAGGCGGCCGCGCCCGCGCGGGCAGGTGCCGCACGGGGTGCCACCCGCAGACGGCCGCACCCGCGCGGGCAGGTGCCCCTGCCCGCGCGGGGCGCCGCCCGCGAGCGGCGCGCGGGGAGTTTGATCGCACGGCCGAGCCGCATGCGGCGCCGCGCGGGGCCAGTGCCCGCGCGGCCGCACAACATGCGGTGCCGCAGGGGAAAGGACCGCGGCCGCGTCGTCCTTCGCGCGTCGTTACCGCCGCTGTTGCCTGGTTTTCGTCATACTCTTGGGTTTTGGACTCCGTTTCTTTATAGAATGCAATTCAGTCTGACCGGTTGTTCTTTTGGAGAATTTCTTAGGTCTGGGTGCTGATTGTGAGTGTGTTACGGTCCTAGGTATTCCGGTCAGCACATCTCGAGGTGGGTACTTTATTATATTTCGGTGTATGGTCGTTCCCGTCATAACTTGTGAAAATAAAGTAGATGTATATTTTTTGAACTGTCTAACCCCATTGCATGAGAATCCTGCTCTTTTAACTCTAACTGTGGCGACGAATGTCGCGGTGCCTTATTACACGCCGGATTCGGTATTTATGCTCATGATTGCTTACACGCACACTGGCGGTCTGGCCACCGCACAGGGTGTATTTTTTCGAAAAGATGGTACGTTGACCCATGTACCCCACAAGGCGACGTAGTGGGGACCCCTCGCAGTTTACTTAAGGTGCTGCACAAGTACCGTGGAGGGGTTGGTGGCATCAAGGTGCGAGCAAAGTGTACTTTCGCCGGGGGTCTTTAGACCTCCCGGCACATGTTTCGCTTTGATTAAACAGGGGATATGGTGATTCATGAGGGGGAAGTGGAATGCTCTGGTGTATTGGTTTGTTCATTACAGCATTTATAGCATTATACCTGTTTTCATCTCCTTTATTTGTCACGGACTCCCCACACTGTGACAGGTCCGAACAGGGGTGGGAACCGGGACGATGGTGAGACTGCGTTTAGAGGACCTTAGCCGCTTGAGGCTGTCATATGTCTTATTTACTTTCGGTTATCTCTTTTGCTTTTGGTTAGTAGGTTAGTGATTATATTGTTGGTGGAACAGTTGTGGATGTTGGGTTGAAATCCTAACTTAGTGGTGACATCTTTTATTGCGTTTATCTTATACTTGTATGCAGCATGTTTTCAAATAGCAAAATGATTTCGAAAACGTTTTCGAACTAAGTATCGGGTGGGCACTGTTTTCTAAACCCGTGGATTTATCCTTTCAAGTTATGTTGCCGCCTAAAAGAGATTTACGAAAACGCTTTTAAAACCGGGTGCCGTGTGGACACCGCTTTCCAAACCTGTGGATTTATCCTTCCTTTCTTGTTGCAGTAATTATGGTTGTGATTAATTGTGATCTCTCCTTTTGGTATCATCGTGATTGCATGGTTAAAGTATATGTCGTATTTGAAACGCTGTACATATACAAAGGAGACTCCGTCCGTTTGTGGAGTGAATTTGTATATGTGGTGGATCTGGCGCGCACCGGTGGGAGGGTTAATGTCAAAAAAAAAAAAAAGATACACATTTTTTTCGCTCATTTAGAACCTCCGGGGCGTGACAGAGTTTATGGTATCAGAGAAAAATGACTTTAACCATGGTAGTCGGTGTCCAACATCCACAGAGGGCAATGCCACTAGCAACTAAGCAATGTGATAACCCAGGTGTAGGTGCGTAGAGCACGAGGGTGAGTGCGGGAAAAAGGGATAGAGTCCTGGAGCTCGTAGGTCAAGGTGCTGGACCAATTAAACTAGGGTTAACGTTGTTTATTTGTGTACAGTGGAGAATGGCACGGACCAGATCGTCGATTGATAATGCCGGAGCAGATAATGCGATCCCAGCAACCACGGAGGGTGAACTGCTCCGCCAACAGCTACGAGAGATGGCCGGGCAGTTGTCGACCCTCCCGGAACACGTGCGTCAGTTGACGCAACAACAACCGGCCATGCCAGTAGAGGGCGTTCAGGTTCCTCCGCTCGGACCAACCGCACCTATAATGGGACCGCCGGGGACAGGCGGTGAGACTGTGGCCGCCCCTCCCCAAACCGCGACTACCGGTGTATCGATGGACCAACCGACGACGCCTTCAGCTGCGCCGAATCCAACGGCGTCGGGACCCGCATCGGGGGCAACTGCCGGAGACTCGATGAGAGAGGCCATGATGGCTCCCACTCCCGGGGTGTCTATCATCGCAGCGGGGGAGGCTTCCACCCAACAGATTGAACGGGACAGGGTGAGAGCAAATTTGGCGGAATTCAAGAAGCACGACCCACTTATTTTTGAGGGGGAGACGACTGATCCCTGGGTCGTGGAGAAATGAGTAGACACCATGGAGAAACTTTTCGAGGACCTGATGATGGAAGATCACGAACGAGTCCCCTTGGCAGTTCACTGTCTCGAGGGAAACACCCGTATGTGGTGGAAAACGGTGCGCCCGGACCCCTTGAAGGGCAACGCCCTACCATCATGGTCTACATTCAGAGAGGAGTTGTTCGGGGCATTCTTCTCCAATAGCGTCAAGCAGCAAATGGAGGACGACCTAAAGCACATCAAACAAGGTAACCGGTCCGTTATGGAGTACCAACGAGAATTCGTGAGATTGGCCAATTGTGTCCCATTTGTCATAAGAGACGAATCTCACAAAGCCCGCCTTTTTGTGGACGGATTGCGGAGCAATATCTTTGAAGTTGTGCAAGCAGCAGATCTTCACACCTTCCAGAAGGTGGTGGACAGGACCACCATTGTGGAGCGCAGATTTGCGGTTACGCGCACCCGACGGGAGGACTCCGAGTACAACAAGGATAGAAAGCGACCCCAGTCCTTCTCCGGAGGGGGTTTTTCCAGTAGGAACCGACCCCCTAAACATCCGAAGTCGCATTGTCACGCCCCAGGGTCGAAACTGCGCCCCGGGCTCGCCAACAGATCCGCCGCCCATACGGGAAGTCCCGTATAGACGTAGTGACTAACCTGCAAAGAAACATCTATACTAGCAGATATCAGAGCTGAAAAAAAGTAAAAGCTGAAATAAAGACATAAAATAAAACTACATCTCACAAATATACAGACCATCCTCACCAGAATACAAAGTCTCTCATAATAGCAGAAAAGAAAGGTACAACTCGATACCTCACTACAAAAGTCACTCGACATAACACACTCCAAAATAGTACAGAGGTACATCTACTCTCATACCGAAGATGACAGGAAGGGATCTATCTCGCGACTCCCTTACCTCGGTCTGAATGGGCTGGATCAGCAACAGGAGCAGCAGGAACCGGAGCAGAAGTCCCTGGGGAAAAGACACCACGACGGGTGTGAGGACTACATCCCACAGTAGTTCTCAGTGGGTGCCGCCAACAAGCCCGACGGCCTGCCCACTAAGTCTACTAGAGGCATAAAGTAACAAATGCAGTGCTGTAAAGAAAAGCTGGAAAGGTAAAGTCTACAGCTACTATGCCTCTATCTAGATGCTCAAGGAGTGGAACAGAAAGAACAGTATGCCACAACTAACTCTCACTAAGATCACCCAATCTAAACTGACTGCCACATCGGGTCCAGTCAAACCTGCGCCTACCTACTGCCGCACATCCTCAACAGGACGGGTCTACCGTAGGTATGTCCATAGCTGCCAAAACTGGCTCAGCCAGAGGGACACAAGCATCGACAAGTCGCGATAGAAGAGCTCAATCTCACACCGGTACAACAACCCAGTATATAGCTCAATCTCAACGCCGGTACAACAACCCGGTCTCGCCTACTCCGGAGTGGCACTCGAGGGGCGCGACCCACACGAGTAAAGTATCCGCGCATCTTTGTCGAGCACAAATGTGGCTCATGCAGGCTATGATCCAAATCCTCGATCAACAAGATCGGCTATAACCAACAATCACTCTCCCAAAGAAAGCTGATCTACAGACTGCTATCAACTCCACTCGGTCCCCAGACACGAGTGCAAATGCATCCCACAACCACCCGACCTCCCAGCCCACAACCCGGGCGAGAAAAGCTAAGTCCAGAAATGATAAGTATAATAAGTGATGTGGGAATGTCTAGAGCAATAAAGAAACCTAGCCCAAGTTGAAGTTTTCTACAGTCTAGCTGAACATGATACATATGACAAGGCAAGTTCCAAGATTTCAATAGTTAACATGTTGTAGGAAGTAATACAATCACAAGATACATCAACTGATATCAAGAATAATAACATTCATTTCCACATGCTATTAAGCCCATTTACTAACATGCATGCTCCTACAAATATAGAATTAGCACGCAGTCCATAGAATTTGAAAGCAAGGTCACCCACCTGAACGTGCTAACTGTCCGGAGTCGTACAGCTGAGAAAGCCCAGAAACAGCTATAACAGTATATCCACCAGTCTAACAATACAGTAGCAGTGCTCAAAACATCCTGGGTACAAAATACATTCCAAAAATTACACTTAATTCCACAAAATTCCAAATATACAAAATCTGCGGTGAATAGTCCTCTTTCAGTGAAACTTTCACATGTAAAACAATCTCCAAAAATTCCAGTAAAAATATGACTGCGATTCTCGCGAAGAGTAGATGTCGATAGAGTCCTGAATCGTCGAAATCCGATGTCCGGATGTGGAGATAAAAATCCGACAAGTAGGTGCTGTCCAAACCAACCATTAGCCGCTAAAGGGGTTAAAAACATACCAAAAACCCCAAGAAAAGCTCAAAACCAGAGAAAGTGGCCAACACGAAAATTGTAGATATACCTCTTGTGAAACCGCCGCCGCAAAAATCGTCCAACAATATCATCGGGGTAGCTCTGTAGACCTCCCAGACTGAAATGCAACGAAAATGGGCCTCCAACAGGAAATCGTCGCTCCGCACCCTGATGCAGAAATCGCCGTCGTCGCGGCCTCCAAAAATTCTGAGCTTCCACCAAAAGATGCACAAGAGGTAGAGTAAGAATTTTGGTAAGGGGCTCAGCAGCTAAATGCCTCGGAAAAAGCTCTAAAAACAAGGCCCAAAGGGCCTATTTATAGGCCTCTCCCGAAATAAAGCCCAAAAAGAAAGCCACTTAAGATTCGGGCCCAACTTTCGGGCGCCTGAAAGTTTTCGGGCGGCTACAGTGTTGGGCCGGCCCAACATTTTTCACGCCCGAAAACACGATATGACACCACGTGTCCCGCCGAACAGGAAACAGCGGAGTGGGCCACTCGATGGCTGCCACGTGTCCACACACCGCACAGTAAGGCGGTTGGCGCCCGCCAATGAGCGGGCGCCACGTGTCCTCCCGGCTGACCCGCCGACCGGTCACCGCATGCGCCGGTCGCGCGACGTGGCTCCACGTGCGCACGCAGCCCGAGGCGCCGGCCATGCGTCCCGTGCACCGCGCCTGCTGCGCCCGCGAATCAGAGGGTGACACGTGTCCCCTACACCCGGTCCACGCATTCCGCTTTGGAATTCCGTGGACCGCGCCGCGTGCACCGACCAATCGGAGGCTGCCGCGTGTCCTCCCGCCTTGGTCCATGCACCGCCGCGCTCACCCGATAAATCGCGCGCCCTGAGCCCGCCAATCAGGCGGTGCCACGTGTCCCTGCGCCAGTCTGTGCACCCCGCCGCGCTGCTCTGTGGACCGCGCGCCGTAAACCGGCCAATGATAGGCCGCCACGTGGCATGCCGGCGGTCTACGGCCCCTCCCATGCACCAAAAACCACTAAAAACTTCCGGGAGTCCGTTTTTGGGCATCCGGACTCAGAATCAAACAAGCAAATAGCCGTTTTCAAGCGTTTTTCCGTGCTGAATCCATTTCCGAACTCTGTTTGGCCTAATTCTTTTCAGAAATTTTGGCGAACCTAGCCGAAGGTCAACACAGCTAATAATATCTCACAGGGTCCATCTGTGGCATCCCATTGATGCACCATGGGCCGATACACCAACACTAGGTGTTCTAACAGTGGATTCATCGGAAGAACGTTGCATGGGAACCAGGGCCACTACATCCTCCCCCACTAAAAGGAAATTTCATCCTCGAAACAAAGTAAAGTAAAACAGGCGTATCTCAACCAGTAGTCTCGAGCAGAAAAGGGTAGGCAGCTCTCATCTCTGTCTCCAGCTCCCAAGTAGCCTCTCGCTCCTCGTGATTGCTCCATAAGATCTTCACATACGGAATGGCCCGGTTGCGTAATTCCCTCACCTCACGAGCAGGAATCCGCAACGGGCGCTCCTCATAAACCAGGTCCTCGCCGATCTCCAAAGAAGTGAAGTCAATCACATGCGACGGATCAAACACATATCTCCTCAGAGCTGAGACGTGAAAAACATCATGTACACCGGCCAAGCGTGGAGGAAGAGCAACTCTATAAGCCGGCCAAGAGCAACTCTATGCGACGGATCAAACACATATCTCCTCAGAGCTGAGACGTGAAAAACATCGTGTACACCGGCCAAGCATGGAGGAAGAGCAACTCTATAAGCCACAGGGCCTACCCTCTCAAGTACCTCAAAGGGTCCAACAAAGCGGGGGCTAAGCTTCCCACACACTCCAAATCTCCGGACCCCCTTCGAAGGCGAGACCTTCAAAAATACATGGTCACCAATCTGAAACTCTAGGTCTCGCCGACGAGTATCAGCGTAGCTCCTCTGACGACACTGGGCTGTCTCAAGGTGTCGGCGAACAACTCTGACTTTTTCCTCAGCCTCCAACAGTAAATCTGGTCCCAAAGTCCTCCTCTCATCCACGTCATTCCAACACAGGGGCGACCGACACTTGCGTCCATACAACGCCTCAAACGGAGCCATCTGAATGCTCGCCTGATAGCTGTTGTTGTACGCAAACTCAACCAATGGTAAGTGTCGGTACCACCCTCCTCCAAAATCCATAACGCACGCTCTCAACATATCCTCAGGGGTCTGTATTGTAGTACCCCGAACCCCCATGCAGCTTTTCCCGTGAATCCACTGTTTAGACACCTGTTGATGGTGTATCTGGCCCATAGTGCATCGAAGGGATGCCACCGATGGACCCTGTGAGCTTTGGGTAGCCGTTTTGGCCTTCGGCTGCTTTTGCCGAATTTTAGAAAAGGATCTAGGCCAAACGGAGGATGGATTTGGATTCAGCGCGGAAAAACACTTGAGATTGGCTTTTTGTTTGCCCAATTCTGAGTCCGGATGTCCAAAAGCGGACTCCCGGAAGTTTTGGCAGTTTTCGGCGCTTGCGGGAGCCTCCGGCAAATTTTGGAGGCAGAATTTGGCCAAACGGACCTCGTTTTTGGAATCAGCGCGCGAAAACGGTCAAGATGGGCTATTTACTTGTCATTTTTGAGCTTGCGGGTACTGTTCACGCCGGAACAGTGTCGCCGGCGATCGCCGGCGGCGGCCGGCGCGGCGGGCAGCGCCGGCGGGCGGCGGCGCGGCCGCGGGCAGGCGGAAGGCGGCGGCACGCGGCGCGGGCAGGGCGCGGGCAGGCGCGCGGTCCACCGCGGAGGTCGTGCACCGGGGGCGGGCCACGTGGCGCGTTCCGGTTGGCCGGTGCAGCAGGCGCGGTCCACTGAATTTGGGCCCGGGTGCACGGTGGACCGGGTGGACACGTGGCGTATGTTGGTTGGTCCGGTGTTGTGCTCCCGGTCCACGCGATCGGTGGCTTGAATGACCGGGGCAGGTGGCCGTACGGCGGGCAGGTGGCCGTACGGCCCGGGTCAGCCGGCGACGTGCGCGGTCCACGGCGCGACGTGCGCGGTGCACGGGTTGCCGGGACACGTGTCACGTCGCCATTGGCTGGTGTTTGAGCTCCGGGTGCAGCGGGCCTCGGCGGTGTAGTGGACTGGGCTGCTGGGTGGACCGGGCCGCACTGTGCGCGCCCGGAAATCTTGGGCCGGGCCGCACTGTGTGCGCCCGAAATATTTCGGGCGCCCGAAAGTGGGGACTTGGTTGGCATTTTTGCAATTGTTTTCTCAGCCTATATAAACCATTCAACCCGAGCCTCACCTTTCCCCTCTTTTCTCCCAACCCTTTCACCTTCAGCCCGAGCACCCTTAAGCAAACTTTTTCATCTCCTTGTGCTGGATCTCCCTGCCAAGTTTCAAGAGTTTTGGAGGCACGAATCCCGAGGTTCCCCATTTTACGGTGCGGCGCGACGTTGCTTTCTAGTGTTCTTCTTCGGCGCAGCGATCGTATTTTTGCTCCCCTGGGCTACCCCGACATCATTTTGCTGCGATTCTTGGATCAGTAGACTCCTAAGAGGTAGGACTTCATCTTTCGTTTTGGTCGCGCTTTCCCGTTTCGAGGTTTTGGCACGGATTTCGAGGCAACAAGTGACCCCTCTTTCTGTATGGAATTCCTTGACAGCAGCTGAGTGTTTCGGCCATATCTTTGCGCACGAGCGTCCGACGGAAACGAGCCTATACAACTTTTTCATCTACGGATCGTAAGGAACGCGCTCGTATTTTTGTTGGATTTTTGTGATTTTTACTTCGAGGTGAAAATTAATGATTTCTCTGTGAACAGTAATCAGTCCTTAATACAGATTATTGTATGAGAGTGCCCTCTTGCCGAATTTTTATCTTGCTGTACAGAACTCCGATTTGGACGTGCAAGGTACCGTTTCGAAGCTATCGACGCAAGGATCGCCGTGATATTTTTATTGGAATTTTCTGGACATTTGCTGCAGGTGATAATTTGACAGTTTGGTACTCGTGATTGTATGTGGTAATTAGTGCTGAATTTGGGAGTCTAGTGTAATTAGTGGATTTCTTGATGTACCAGGAATGTTGCGGGTGTGCTAAAATTGTGGGAGCGAGGATTTGGAATTTTGGTATTTTCTGACTGTACGAGTTTGGACAGTTGCGCTTCAGGTGGGTGGTTGTTGTACTCCTCTCTTTGTATGCCCACTAGGAATATCAGAGTACCCTTAATTGCTATGACAATGCTAAATGTGTTGATTGGTAGACTTGCATGCTCTAGGGAATTGATTATTGATTATCAGATCTCTAATAAATTATTGTTAGAATACTCACTTGATTTAATCGCTTATTGATTCCGGACTGTATGCTTGGAGACATAATAGAAATAGAGGACTGCAAAACTGATGTTCGTTCATGTGAGACGGTCACCCTAGCTTATGTTACTCCAAACTGTTTATACTTGGAAATTGGACAAAATATTGGAACATGCATGATTAAATTGCTCACATGATTATGTCATCTTTTTACTGCTACACTATTTGGGACTTGACTTAGGAGAAACCATGCTTTTACTCTTCTCTTCTCCTATTGTTGACACTTGCGGCTTAGTCGCTCAGGTTCGAGCGTGTGTTGGACAGTGTAGTCAGGTTTGGGGATTTAGGGACAGGTTGGGTATGGCAGGGTGTTGCGGCGACCACGGATCTTGGGTGGTTGACCGGTTTGTACTATCGCATCAGATTGGGTGTTTTGGGGATCGGGCTTTCTTTAGTGGAGGGTTGTTCCCACTTCGTGAGTCTCGATCCAGTCCTGCTATTATGAGACAGTGGTTACAGAGATGCTTGATACAGTGATATTTTGCTCGTGTGGGTCGCTCCCCTCGAGTGCCACTCCGGAGTAGGCTTTCCACGGTGTGAGCGCCGGGCACCATGCTGGTTTCTTGAGTTCCACGGTGTGAGCGCCGGGCACCATGCTGGTTTCTTGAGTTCGACAGTAGAGCAGGCAGTGCCAGTGTTCACTGGCTGTCAGATTGGGTCATTATGACAGGCTTCTTGATTCTGATGCATCACTTTCTCCATCCTTATTGGTTGGTCTTGTAGAGGCATATTAGGGATAGCTCTTTATCAGTCGCTTTACCTATCTGCATCTCCTTTCTTTTCCTTTCCCTTTTTCGCCTCTGATCACCTGGTGGGCATATCTGAGCTGAGGCTTTACCCACTAGGGGAGGCTACTATTTATAGTAGTACTGACCCCCATTGTTTTTCTTGTTTCTCTCTTCCCCCTTGTTTTGCAGAGTCCTCAGTGGGAGTTGCTGGGCCGTCAGCAACTGATCGAGGTAAGCGGATTGCGGACTAGATAGAGAGCCACCGAGGGTCGTAGCTGGAGATTTTTGGGTACCAGGACTTCTCAGACAGTGTTCTTGTATTTCTTTTGGGGACTGGCTTCTGCCAGCTGTTTGTATTTTAGTAGCGAGCTGGGAGAGACATCTGTATTTTATCTTACTGTTGTACCTTTTACTTCCAGCATCTGTCTGAGATACAGTAGTTTTATTTTAGCTCTGATTATTATGCTCTTTTATTATTGTTTCTTATCTGAGCAGGTTACCGACGCTTCGTGTATGCGGAAAATACCGCATGCACGGCGGATCTGTGGACGGGCCCGGGTTCTGGTTTACACCCGGGGCGTGACAGATTAAGTTGGTATCAGAGCTTAGGGATAGGTCAGTTGGGACTTAGGAAACCCTAGGCTTTTGGACAGACCCTAGGATGATAGGGCGTGAGTGGCGTGACATTTTGCGAAAGTCGGTGATTTTTATAGTTAACTCTTCCAGTGAGTGAAGAGAGATCGACATAGTCTATTTCTGTGAACCGTTATGTTGGCTGCAGACAACATAAAGTTACAGAAATAGGGGGATGTCTTTGACTTTCGCTAGATTGGGTCGTGTGGGGATTTGCTCCTGATTTGTCGTTTCTTGTTGCAGGATGTCGCCCCGGCGTCGTTTTTCCGCCGAGGGTACCCCCACTCCCCCTGAGGAGCCTGGGCAGGCGGTATCTGCCGAGCTGGGGGAACTGCGGGCCTTAGTGACCCATTTGGTGGCAAGGAGCTTTCGTCAGGACCAGCGTTTGGAGCAGCTGTTGGCGCAAAGGGGTGATTCTGTAGTCGGAGAGAGAGCTAGGGCTTCAGAGCGGCGTTTAGAGAGGAAACGCCCAGCCCCGGATGTTGATGGACAGGCTGGTTCTCAGAGACGGTCTCGACAGTTGAGGCAGCCCCTGCAGGCTGCCAGGTGCACTTTTTGCGGGGGCCAGCATTCCGCCGGTACTTGTGAGCTGAGGCATGGTCGTTGTTTTAGTTGTGGACAGCCTGGTCACATCCGAGCTACATGCCCCCTTCCGACCTTTGTAGTACCTTCTTCGGCGTTGGCCCCTACCACATCCCAGCGGAGATCGAGGCCACGACAGCAGCGTCAGCAGCAGCAGGGGTCGCAGCCGAGGCGGGCCCGATCGTCAGGTAGGTGTGTTTTCTGCAGGGGGCAGCACCCGTCAGATAAATGTGACTCGAGGTGGGGTCGTTGCTTCAAGTGTGGACAGCCTGGGCACATTCGAGCCACGTGCCCCGCAAGGACAGCTGCAGCACCCACTTCGGCAACTGTTTCTACTTTTTCCCAGCCACGACCGGGAACTTCACCGACAGATCTTCTGGTAGACCGATCTTCCCCACCCCGCTTATCTGGTGAGAGACAGCCCTTGTCGAGCGGCCATGATTGCCTAGCACAGATAGAGGATCCTGCTATCGCTGACCAGGTTGCGGCAGGTATGTTTTACTTCCGGTGGTAGGATTCATATCTTATTGTTGTCGGAGCTTTTCTTTCCCTTCCTTTTTGGTAGAATGTGCATCATTGCATGGTCTAGAGGTAGAGTCCTTGTCTTGTGCATTAAAGGTGCGGGTTTCTGATCACGTTTTGCATGCCGAGGAGCGTTGTGTGGCTTGCCCAGTGCAGTTGGGGCCTTGGATTTTGCCTGCAGACTTGCTTGTTTTGCAGCAGCTCCAGGATTTTGATTTGGTGCTAGGGATGGATTGGCTATCACGGTATTCCGCCACTATCGACTGCAGAGAGAGGACGGTGACTCTTCGCGAGCCAGGACAGGAGGAGTTCATCTTCAGAGGCTGCCAGAGCACGCTGTTCGCAGCGACCATTTCCTCGGCCAGAGCTAGGAGGATGATGAGTAGGGGTTGCACTGCCTTGTTGGCCACTGTGGTGGAGGTGCCTACGGCGGCACTGGGACTCGAGGATATCCCTATTGTCCGCGAGTTCCCCGATGTATTTCCCCCTGAGTTGACGACGATGCCGCCGGAGAGGGAGATTGAGTTCGTGATTGATGTAGTCCCTGGGACTGCACCAATCTCAAAGGCACCCTATAGGATGGCGCCAGCTGAGTTGAGGGAGTTGAAAGCCCAGCTTCAGGATCTTTTGGATAGGGGCTTCATCCGACCCAGTGTTTCTCCGTGGGGAGCGCCTGTGTTGTTTGTGAAGAAGAAGGATGGGTCACTCCGATTGTGCGTGGATTATAGGGAATTAAATAAAGTGACCATCCGGAACAAGTATCCCCTCCCCCGGATTGATGATTTGTTTGATCAGTTACAGGGAGCATCGGTGTTCTCGAAGATCGATCTGCAGTCCGGTTACCACCAGCTGAGGGTGAGGGCCGAGGATATCTCCAAGACGGCTTTCAGATCGCGGTACGGGCATTATGAGTTTACTGTGATGCCTTTTGGGTTGACAAATGCCCCTGCCGCATTCATGGACTTGATGAACAGGATTTTTCAGCCGTTTTTGGACCGGTTTGTGGTGGTGTTTATAGATGATATTCTGATCTACTCCCGGAGTGATCTGGAGCACGAGGAGCACTTGAGGACCGTGCTGCAGCTTCTGCGAGAGAAGAAGCTGTATGCTAAGTTCAAGAAGTGCGAGTTTTGGCTCCGGGAGGTCGCCTTTTTGGGTCTTGTTGTTTCAGCTGCTGGAGTGGCGGTGGATCCGGCCAAGCTGGATGCTATTCGAGATTGGCCGAGGCCGACGACTATCACTGAGGTGCGGAGCTTTCTTGGTTTGGCGGGCTACTATCGGCGTTTTGTGGAAGGCTTTGCGAAGCTTTCCTCTCCCCTCACCCGTCTGACCAGGAAAGGGGTTAAGTTTGTTTGGAGCGAGACTTGCCAGAGCTGTTTTGAGGAGCTGAAGCAGAGATTGATGACCGCTCCAATCCTTGCCCTCCCTGTTGTGGGGGAAGGATTTGTGATTTACAGTGATGCCTCACATAGTGGTCTGGGGTGTGTGTTGATGCAGCAGGGTAGGGTGATTGCCTATGCTTCGCGGCAATTGAAGGACTATGAGAAAAATTACCCTACTCATGATCTGGAGTTGGCAGCGGTGGTATTTGCTCTGAAGCTGTGGCGGCATTACTTGTATGGTGAGCATTGCGAGATATATACTGATCACAAGAGCTTGAAATATCTGTTCACCCAAAAGGAGCTGAATTTGAGGCAACGTCGGTGGTTGGAGCTACTAAAGGATTATGATCTGAGTATCCTTTATCACCCCGGCAAGGCCAATGTTGTGGCGGATGCTTTGAGCAGGAGGACGAGTCTGAGCTTATTGATCTCGCAGCAGGCGCCGTTGGTTGAGCAGATGAGGCGATTACAGCTGGAGGTAGTATCCCCTGGGGTCTCTGCTAGACTCATGTCTATGGTCTTGCAGCCCACTCTATTGGAGAGGATCAGGGACACTCAGAGTGAGGACCCCCACTTGACGAGGATCAGGACGCAGCTTCAGGCGGATCCGACAGGGGATTTTTCTGTGGATAGCTCGAGAGTACTGCGGTACAGGGACCGAGTGTGTGTGCCTTTGGATCAGGAGATTAGAGATCAGATTTTGAGGGAGGCCCACCATACACCTTATACCGTCCACCCTGGAGGTACTAAGATGTATAAGGACCTCAAGGCACAGTTTTGGTGGCCCGGAATGAAGCGGGACATTGGGAGATTCGTAGCTCACTGTTTAACTTGTCAGCAAGTGAAAGCAGATCATCGCGTCCCTGCTGGCAAGTTGCAGAGTCTTCCAGTTCCCGAGTGGAAATGGGACCACGTCACTATGGATTTCGTCACTGGATTGCCGAGGGCGCAGAGCGGAGCAGATGCGATCTGGGTTATTGTTGACAGACTCACCAAGTCGGCGCACTTCGTACCAGTTCAGATGACTTGGTCACTAGAGTATTTGGCACAGTTATATATGGATGAGATAGTGAGGCTTCACGGCATACCTGCTTCGATTGTGTCAGATCGAGACCCGAGATTTGTCTCACGCTTTTGGGGGAGTTTGCATTCTGCATTGGGGACTCAGCTCAGGTTTAGCACCGCCTTCCACCCACAGACCGATGGGCAGTCAGAGCGCACCATACAGACCCTCGAGGATATGCTTAGAGCGTGCGTTATGGATTTTGGAGGAGGGTGGTACCGGCACTTATCCTTGGTTGAGTTCGCGTACAACAACGGCTATCAGGCGAGCATCCAGATGGCTCCGTTTGAAGCGTTGTATGGACGCAAGTGTCGGTCTCCCTTATATTGGAGTGACGTGGGTGAGAGGAGGACTTTGGGACCGGAGTTACTTTTGAGGCAGAGGAAAAAGTCAGGATTATTCGCCGGCATCTTGAGACAGCCCAGAGTCGTCAGAAGAGCTACGCGGATACTCGACGGCGAGACCTGGAGTTTCAGGTTGGTGATCATGTCTTTTTGAAGGTCTCGCCCTCGAAAGGGGTCCGGAGATTTGGAGTACGGGGTAAGCTCAGTCCCCGCTTTATTGGACCCTTTGAGGTACTTGACAGAGTTGGTCCTGTGGCATACAGAGTTGCCTTACCCCCGCGCCTGGCCGGAGTTCATGATGTCTTCCACGTCTCAGCTCTGAGGAGATATGTTTTTGACCCGTCGCACGTGATTGACTTCACTTCGTTGGAGATCGCCGAGGACTTGGTCTACGAGGAGCGCCCGTTGCGGATTCTTGCTCGTGAGGTGAGGGAATTACGCAATCGGGCCATTCCTTATGTGAAGATCCTGTGGAGCAACCATGAGGAGCGAGAGGCTACATGGGAGCTGGAGACAGAGATGAGAGATGCCTACCCCTTCTTGTTCGAGGCCGCAGTTTGAGGTATGTCTGCTTTGTTTATCTTTGTTTCGGGGACGAAACTTTTTTTTAGTGGGGGAGGGTGTAGTACCCCGAACCCCCATGCAGCTTTTCCCGTGAATCCACTGTTTAGACACCTGTTGATGGTGTATCTGGCCCATAGTGCATCGAAGGGATGCCACCGATGGACCCTGTGAGCTTTGGGTAGCCGTTTTGGCCTTCGGCTGCTTTTGCCGAATTTTAGAAAAGGATCTAGGCCAAACGGAGGATGGATTTGGATTCAGCGCGGAAAAACACTTGAGATTGGCTTTTTGTTTGCCCAATTCTGAGTCCGGATGTCCAAAAGCGGACTCCCGGAAGTTTTGGCAGTTTTCGGCGCTTGCGGGAGCCTCCGGCAAATTTTGGAGGCGGAATTTGGCCAAACGGACCTCGTTTTTGGAATCAGCGCGCGAAAACGGTCAAGATGGGCTATTTACTTGTCATTTTTGAGCTTGCGGGTACTGTTCACGCCGGAACAGTGTCGCCGGCGATCGCCGGCGGCGGCCGGCGCGGCGGGCAGCGCCGGCGGGCGGCGGCGCGGCCGCGGGCAGGCGGAAGGCGGCGGCACGCGGCGCGGGCAGGGCGCGGGCAGGCGCGCGGTCCACCGCGGAGGTCGTGCACCGGGGGCGGGCCACGTGGCGCGTTCCGGTTGGCCGGTGCAGCAGGCGCGGTCCACTGAATTTGGGCCCGGGTGCACGGTGGACCGGGTGGACACGTGGCGTATGTTGGTTGGTCCGGTGTTGTGCTCCCGGTCCACGCGATCGGTGGCTTGAATGACCGGGGCAGGTGGCCGTACGGCGGGCAGGTGGCCGTACGGCCCGGGTCAGCCGGCGACGTGCGCGGTCCACGGCGCGACGTGCGCGGTGCACGGGTTGCCGGGACACGTGTCACGTCGCCATTGGCTGGTGTTTGAGCTCCGGGTGCAGCGGGCCTCGGCGGTGTAGTGGACTGGGCTGCTGGGTGGACCGGGCCGCACTGTGCGCGCCCGGAAATCTTGGGCCGGGCCGCACTGTGTGCGCCCGAAATATTTCGGGCGCCCGAAAGTGGGGACTTGGTTGGCATTTTTGCAATTGTTTTCTCAGCCTATATAAACCATTCAACCCGAGCCTCACCTTTCCCCTCTTTTCTCCCAACCCTTTCACCTTCAGCCCGAGCACCCTTAAGCAAACTTTTTCATCTCCTTGTGCTGGATCTCCCTGCCAAGTTTCAAGAGTTTTGGAGGCACGAATCCCGAGGTTCCCCATTTTACGGTGCGGCGCGACGTTGCTTTCTAGTGTTCTTCTTCGGCGCAGCGATCGTATTTTTGCTCCCCTGGGCTACCCCGACATCATTTTGCTGCGATTCTTGGATCAGTAGACTCCTAAGAGGTAGGACTTCATCTTTCGTTTTGGTCGCGCTTTCCCGTTTCGAGGTTTTGGCACGGATTTCGAGGCAACAAGTGACCCCTCTTTCTGTATGGAATTCCTTGACAGCAGCTGAGTGTTTCGGCCATATCTTTGCGCACGAGCGTCCGACGGAAACGAGCCTATACAACTTTTTCATCTACGGATCGTAAGGAACGCGCTCGTATTTTTGTTGGATTTTTGTGATTTTTACTTCGAGGTGAAAATTAATGATTTCTCTGTGAACAGTAATCAGTCCTTAATACAGATTATTGTATGAGAGTGCCCTCTTGCCGAATTTTTATCTTGCTGTACAGAACTCCGATTTGGACGTGCAAGGTACCGTTTCGAAGCTATCGACGCAAGGATCGCCGTGATATTTTTATTGGAATTTTCTGGACATTTGCTGCAGGTGATAATTTGACAGTTTGGTACTCGTGATTGTATGTGGTAATTAGTGCTGAATTTGGGAGTCTAGTGTAATTAGTGGATTTCTTGATGTACCAGGAATGTTGCGGGTGTGCTAAAATTGTGGGAGCGAGGATTTGGAATTTTGGTATTTTCTGACTGTACGAGTTTGGACAGTTGCGCTTCAGGTGGGTGGTTGTTGTACTCCTCTCTTTGTATGCCCACTAGGAATATCAGAGTACCCTTAATTGCTATGACAATGCTAAATGTGTTGATTGGTAGACTTGCATGCTCTAGGGAATTGATTATTGATTATCAGATCTCTAATAAATTATTGTTAGAATACTCACTTGATTTAATCGCTTATTGATTCCGGACTGTATGCTTGGAGACATAATAGAAATAGAGGACTGCAAAACTGATGTTCGTTCATGTGAGACGGTCACCCTAGCTTATGTTACTCCAAACTGTTTATACTTGGAAATTGGACAAAATATTGGAACATGCATGATTAAATTGCTCACATGATTATGTCATCTTTTTACTGCTACACTATTTGGGACTTGACTTAGGAGAAACCATGCTTTTACTCTTCTCTTCTCCTATTGTTGACACTTGCGGCTTAGTCGCTCAGGTTCGAGCGTGTGTTGGACAGTGTAGTCAGGTTTGGGGATTTAGGGACAGGTTGGGTATGGCAGGGTGTTGCGGCGACCACGGATCTTGGGTGGTTGACCGGTTTGTACTATCGCATCAGATTGGGTGTTTTGGGGATCGGGCTTTCTTTAGTGGAGGGTTGTTCCCACTTCGTGAGTCTCGATCCAGTCCTGCTATTATGAGACAGTGGTTACAGAGATGCTTGATACAGTGATATTTTGCTCGTGTGGGTCGCTCCCCTCGAGTGCCACTCCGGAGTAGGCTTTCCACGGTGTGAGCGCCGGGCACCATGCTGGTTTCTTGAGTTCCACGGTGTGAGCGCCGGGCACCATGCTGGTTTCTTGAGTTCGACAGTAGAGCAGGCAGTGCCAGTGTTCACTGGCTGTCAGATTGGGTCATTATGACAGGCTTCTTGATTCTGATGCATCACTTTCTCCATCCTTATTGGTTGGTCTTGTAGAGGCATATTAGGGATAGCTCTTTATCAGTCGCTTTACCTATCTGCATCTCCTTTCTTTTCCTTTCCCTTTTTCGCCTCTGATCACCTGGTGGGCATATCTGAGCTGAGGCTTTACCCACTAGGGGAGGCTACTATTTATAGTAGTACTGACCCCCATTGTTTTTCTTGTTTCTCTCTTCCCCCTTGTTTTGCAGAGTCCTCAGTGGGAGTTGCTGGGCCGTCAGCAACTGATCGAGGTAAGCGGATTGCGGACTAGATAGAGAGCCACCGAGGGTCGTAGCTGGAGATTTTTGGGTACCAGGACTTCTCAGACAGTGTTCTTGTATTTCTTTTGGGGACTGGCTTCTGCCAGCTGTTTGTATTTTAGTAGCGAGCTGGGAGAGACATCTGTATTTTATCTTACTGTTGTACCTTTTACTTCCAGCATCTGTCTGAGATACAGTAGTTTTATTTTAGCTCTGATTATTATGCTCTTTTATTATTGTTTCTTATCTGAGCAGGTTACCGACGCTTCGTGTATGCGGAAAATACCGCATGCACGGCGGATCTGTGGACGGGCCCGGGTTCTGGTTTACACCCGGGGCGTGACATGTATAGTGCGCTCGGACTGGCCATCAGTATGTGGGTGGAAAGCAGTGCTGAATCTGAGCTGGGTCCCCAAGGCTGACTGTAAACTCCCCCAGAAGCGTAACACAAACCTCGGGTCCCGATCTGAAACAATCGTCGCTGGTACACCGTGCAGCCTCACTATCTCGTCCAAATACAACTGTGCCAGACGCTCCAATGACCAAGTCATCTGAACAGGCAAGAAATGTGTAGACTTGGTGTATCCACAATAACCCAAATCGCGTCGGCTCCACTCTGCGCTCTCGACAGCCCAGTAACAAAGTCCATGGTGATGTGGTCCCACTTCCACTCGGGAATTGGAAGACTCTGTAACTTGCCAGCAGGAACCCGGTGCTATGCTTTCACTTGCTGGCAAGTTAAATAGTGAGCCACAAATCTTCCAATGTCCCGCTTCATTCCGGACCACCAAAAATGTGCCTTGAGGTCCTTATACATCTTAGTACCACCAGGATGAATGGTATAAGGTGTATAATGGGTCTCTGATCTCTGGATCCGAAGGCACACATACTCGGTCCCTGTACCGCAGTACTCCCGAGCTATCCACTGTAAAATCCCCTATCTGATCTGCCTGATTCTGTGATCTGATCCTCTCCAAGTGGGGGTCCTCAGTCTGCGTCTCCCTGATCCTGTCCAACAGAGTGGGCTGTGTTGGGTTGTGTATAATATGAATCTAAATAGAAAAAAAAACACCTAGAGGGGGGTGAATAGGTGTAAACAGTAAACACTCAAAAATTTTTGCGCAATAAAACCCAATGTGGAAATGAATAAACAACACGCAAGATTTTACGTGGAAAAACTCTAAAATCAGGAGTAAAAAACCACGGGACCGATAACACGGTGAAATCCACTAGAATTAAAACACGTACAAGGTGATGTAACGCACTCACTCACGACTCAACCTTTTCCATACGCTCCTAGTAGATCTTCTCCGCTCGCTCCGCAACGCTCCTCGAATCCACGATTTGCGTCCAACGCCGAATCCACGGCGTCCAACGTCGAATCCACGACGTCCGACCGAATCCACGGCTTTCACCCAGTAGCACGTCTCGAATCCACGAACGTACCTCGCTCCAAATCCACGAGAGCGGTTGCACCTTGAATCCACAAGGCCACGCGAGTCCACGCGCCGATTTTTGGGGAAAATCGTTGTTTTTGGGTGGTGATGATCCGCCGAATACTTAGATCAAAGATAGATCGGAAATACCATCTAAGTATTCATTAATTTGATTCTACTCAAAATCTGAGTTTGAAAAACCTAGAATCAAATTAATCAATATAGATGAAGAAACATAGATTTAATCTAGTTATTTCCTTTCTTCTCTATATGTGGATTTTTCCTTTTGGATTACACGGATCTAATTTTTGGATTATTCGGGTTACCCTAAAAAAATGAATCTTAGGGTTTATTTATAGGTTATAAACCATTGGAAGAAGATAAGAATAAAAAACTAACCTTATCTGGAATTTTTCAGGACGACGGTCAGGAATGGAATTCGGCGGTCCGGACTGTCGTGGCTAAACAGACTATTTCCAGAAAAACACATGTTCGGGGTCCGGAACGAAAATGCCACGGTCCGGACTGTTCATACATTTTCAGCAAAACCCACGTTCGGGGTCCGGAACAGAACCAAGTGTGTTCCGGACTGGACTGCGCATGAACTACCTATGTTCGGGGTCCGGACTGTAGTGCCTGATCCGGATCCTGAACATATAACATGTCCAGTTTTTTATTTTTATGCAATTAAAAATTCATCCAAGTGTTTCTACACTATAAGAAGTATTCGGATCACCAAAAATATTTAGTTAAACGTACCTGATCCTTTTGAATTCTTCTTTCTTGAGATTGAAGTATATGATCCAAACTTCTTCATCTTCAATCTTCAAGACTTAACCATTTTCACGAAATACGCCAACACAAATTCCTTAACAATCTCCCCCTTTGGCGGTTTCGTGACAAAACATAAATCCACTCAAAAAAATTCAAAAAGATATTTTTGTTGCTATCACCATACAACAAAAATTTATATTGGAGATCCAAATTAAAATAAATACATGAGAAAAACTTCTAAGACAGACTCTAGACTTAGACATCTGTACTCTCTGCAAAAGAAATCATTCTTGACAAACGAGATCGTTAGGTACCTCAAGAATTTTAACATTCAAAACCAAACACAGAGATAGAGTTTATACTCACCATGACATTCACGAATTCAGATATGTAAAGAGATCACAATAAAAAATCAACATATCTTCTAAGCATTAAAAAAAACAAATGTCACAGAATTGTTAGTCAACAACAACTTGTTAGTTATATTACATGCCCAAATAGTTAGTCAAATAGTTAGTCGAGGCATGCATCAAAACACAGTACAAAACCAAAGTTGAAGTTGTACTTACCTTCATAGTTCAAAGTTCATAGTTCTCACAAACCATTGTCAATCATGTCAATCATTGCTTGTTCTCTCTCCCCCTTTTTGTCACTAAAGCAAGCCAAAATTACAAAATAAAAGGAGAGTTAAAAGTTCAACACAAGAAAATGTAAGAACTAAACTTAAAAACCTGCAAAACAAAGTTAAAAGATTAGAAAGAAAGGGCACATTAGACCAAAAGGTCATTCCCGATCAGACATGTCTGAGCTGCTACAATCCAATTTTTTGATAATACCCCTAAGTAATTTGGATATTTGTGAGCATTTTCTTTTTATCTTTTGCTGTCCAGAGGTGATCCGCTGTATATCTATTGACAATCTTTCCTGCTCAATAGACAATCTCCTCTGCTCTTGTTGGATGGAGGACAGTATGTTAGTGTCTGTGGTGACTCTCCTGGAGGTCGAAGGAGGTAGCGTAGATGAGGACGGTGCATTCTGACTTTCAATCCATGGAGATTCTCTAGGAAGTGAGCGTGCTCTGGTGAGAGGTTTATTAATTTGAATTCCACTGTCTTTGACATTCTTCCGCCTCGTATATTGCTTGGTCGTTGAGGAGGATTTCATTAGCTTTTTGTTTTTCAAATACAACCTGTCTTCTTCATCAACATGCAGCTCGTTGTAATTCTCTACAAATTTCTTCCCAGTCTTCCTCATCTGATTCGGAATCATTTTGACAAACATTCCTTGTCTCTTCGTCAATTGTTTCATCTTGTTCCCTTTTTATAGACACACGTGTGTGCACCATGCCGACAAGAAGAACGATTACCCAAGAAAGCATCTCTGCTATTTCTTGTGAATGAAAAAGTCCTGTGAGCAACAACTCAAGAACACAAAAAATTGTTAATTTTAAAAAATTTGAAAAATTACACCCAAACAATCATTATCGTGTAGAGAGACTAGGAATCAAATTAGTTTTGCAAAAAGAATTTTAAAAATAGATCAATTCCATGATTTTCAAAAATTCCCATTATATGCCCTAAAACCGAATTTTTAGAAATCAAAGCCCAAAAATTTGTTAATCAAGTGAATACCTAGCATATAATCAAAACTAATCTACTCAGAGTTCTTATTTCAAAAGAAATTTGACCAAAAACCAATCTCTAACGAAGAAGTTACAAGATTTCCTTCACATTTTGAGCAAAATAGTGAAAAAACTGTGAAGAACTAAAGTTTTGATCATAAAAACTCACTTTGATTCGAAGAACTCGAGTTGGAAAGGCTCCAAATTGGTTGATTTCTAGAGAGAGAAACTCTGGAGACTTGAAAACAAAAGCTTGAGGTGAAATAAAATCAAAACCCTTTTGTTCTATATAAAACCCTAGCCGCGGTCCGGACTGCCTCAAGAATCCAGTCCGGATCGGCTACCCGCAGGAATTCCTGCGTTCGGGATCCGGAACGGATTATCCAGTCCGGATCGGCTCCAAACTTTTTCTTCAGAAAAATTCAGAAAAATTCCAGAAAATTCAGAAAAAGATTGTAAGCATTTTTGCGCATCAACTTTAAACAAAATTCATCGTTTCATATCAAAAGAAATAGATTATGCTAAATCTATCAATAATATCCAAATAATGAAACGAAAATTTATAAAAATTAAATCCCTTAAAGTTGAACAAGTTCAATTACATCTATCACGATCTTATGAGTAATGCCTTTATCAAATCATCAATTTGGTAAAGAAAATGAAATACCAAGATCAATAGATGTTTGAAATCCCAAATATGTTAGATAATGTATCTAGTCAATTTGTTGAAGAGAGTGGCTCTTTGAGCATCTTTCATTAAAATTCCCACCTTATACCAACCTTGAAATTTGACAGAGTCAAGTATTTCAAAATGCATTTTATTTAATCAACTTGAAAAACCATGCTTGGTATACATGTGGTAGCTGCACACAGTACTCGGACGACCGAGGTGGTAGCTCTTTCCTCCATGTGGTGGTAGTTTTCACACTCCTCATTGGGATGTAACTCTTTCCACATCTTTTGAGCATAACACTTTAAATGAACTCCCCCTCAATTGGCTATCAATTATTTAAAATATAAGCTATTCAACCAAAAATTGATCTCGATTTCATACTCGACTAATAGTCAAATAAGATAAAAACTATACCAAGAGATCATTTGAGAGAGAAATTGACTTTGATCACTTAAAGATGACTTAATTGACATAAATGATCATTGCATCAAATGAATTATTATGATATCCAAAGCATAATAAATTTCTAAATATATGAAAGGATGCAGTTAAAGTCAATATAACTAATGCTCAATTAATGTTTTATGTACAAACATAGATAATAAACAAAAACACAAAACAAAACCTAACCTAAGCAATGGTTTCAAAAAGAGGTTATTTCAAGGAAAGCATTCCTATTGCTTTACGCAAATGAATAAATCATTTTTGATCCAAAGGTTTTGTTAAAAAGTCAGCTAATTGATCTTCAGTTGAAATGTAGGAAAGTTGAAGAATATTTGATTCAACTAGCTCTCTTAGAAAATGATATCTAAGTTCAATGTGTTTTGTTCTTGAGTGCAACACAGGGTTTTTGGAAATATTTATAGCACTTGTGTTGTCACAAAGAATTGTTACCGAAGTTGTTGAAATTCGGAAGTCGCTCAACACGCTTTTCATCCAAATGAGTTGGGTTGAACAACTACCCGCTGAAATATATTCCGCTTCGGCAGTCGAGAGTGCAATGCAGTTTTGCTTTTTACTATGCCATGCAACAAGGCAATGGCCAAGATAAAAACATGCACCACTCGTACTTTTCCGATCATCCACAGATCCTGCCCAATCGGCATCTGAATATCCTACAATATCAAGACTTGTTCCCATAGGATACCAAATTCCGAAATTTACGGTTCCTTTGACGTACCGGATGATCCTTTTCACCGCTTTCAGGTGAACCTCCTTTGGTGCTGACTGATATCTCGCGCAGATCCCAACACTAAAGGATATATCCGGGCGACTAGCCGTGAGGTAGAGTAGACTTCCAATCATGCTGCGATAAAGCTTCTCGTCTACACTTTCACTAAGAGATTCACTTCCTAATCCCTTGTTGCTAGTTCCCATTGGAGTCGGAAAATCTTTAGAATTTTCTAATCCAAACTTTTTGACCAACTCCATTGCATACTTGGATTGGCACAGATGGATGCCTTCTTCATTTTGTTTCACTTGCAATCCAAGAAAGTATGTTAGTTCGCCCATCATAGACATCTCAAATTCGCTTTCCATGGTTTCAGCGAATTTAGAAGCATCATTATCTCTAGTTGCACCAAATACAATGTCATCGACATAGATTTGTGCCACAATGAAGTTATCCTGATAATGCTTCACAAAGAGAGTCCGATCTGCTCCCCCTCGAGTATAGCCCTTCTCCAAAAGGTGCTTTGTCAACCTTTCGTACCATGCTCGCGGTGCTTGTTTTAGACCGTAAAGAGCCTTTTTCAAACGAAAAACATGGTTAGGTTGTTTATGGTCTACAAAACCTTTCGGTTGAGCCACATAAACTTCCTCGTTCAAAAACCCATTTAAAAATGCGCTCTTAACGTCCATTTGAAAGAGTTTTATTTTAAAATGACAAGCAATTGCGAATAGAATACGAATTGACTCGAGTCTAGCTACAGGGGCGAACGTTTCATCAAAGTCTATTCCTTCTATTTGTGAGTAGCCTTGAGCAACTAGACGTGCTTTGTTCCTGATGATGGTACCATCCTCGTTTTTCTTATTCTTGAAAATCCATTTAGTACCAATCACGTTGTGTTGCTTCGGAGGCTTCGTTAATTCCCAGACTTTGTTTCGTTCGAACTGATGGAGCTCTTCCTGCATTGCTTCAATCCAGTAGTCATCCTGAAGAGCTTCATCGATGTTCTTTGGTTCTATCATGGAGACGTAACATGCGACTCCACAAACCAACTGTCTCCGAGTCCTGACTCCTTCTTGTGGGTCTCCAATAATGTTAGATTCTGGATGATCCTTGGAGATGCGTAACGTTTGAGGTAACGGAGTACTCGGAGGTACATGTGATGATTCCTGCACATCAGATAAACTTGAAGAACCATTAGATGCATCAACATTATCGGAAGAATTATTATGAGAAGATGCATTTACAGGAGTATCATCATCAAGAGAGATATCAGGGGTAGATTTATCAGATGCAAAGTGAAAAGCTTCATCTACTTTAACATTTATAGATTCTACCATCGTTTTAGATTCCAAGTTAAATACTCGATATGCTCTACTGTTTGTAGAATAACCCATGAAAATCCCTTCGTCACTTCGAGAGTCAAATTTTCCAAGATTTTCGCGGTCACGTAAAATGTAACACCGACTCCCAAAGATACGAAAATATTTGATATTTGGTTTTCTACAAAACCATAGTTCATATGGTGTATTTAAAGTTCCCGGGCGCAAATACACTCGATTAATTACATAGACTGCAGTGTTCACAGCTTCAGCCCAAAAATATAGCGGTAAATTCCGGCTATGAAGCATAACACGTGCCATCTCTTGTACAACCCTGTTTTTGCGCTCGACTACACCATTCTGTTGAGGTGTATAGGGTGATGAGAATTCATGTTTTATGCCGTGGAAGTGCAAAAATCAATGAATTTAGAATTTATGAATTCTCCACCTCTATCACTTCTAACACGAACGATCTTTTCATTTCTTTCAATCATAATACGATGACAAATCTCATGAAAAGAATCGAAAGTATCTGCTTTCTCTTTTAAAAATGCTACCCATGAGTATCTAGAGAAATCATCAACCAACAGAAAAATATACCATTTACCTCCCAAAGATGGTTGACGAGTCGGCCCCATTAAGTCCATGTGCAATAATTCTAAAGGCCGTTTGGTACCTACGTGGTTCAAGTTCTTGTGTGCAGTCCTTGATTGTTTTCCCTTTTGACAACCTCCACACACAATGTTTTCTTTAAAAGAAAGTTTAGGAACCCCCTTGACCACGTCTTTATTTGAAATTCTAGCAAGTTCCTTAAAATTTATGTGACCTAGTCTTTCATGCCAAAGTGTTTCATTATCCAAAGAAACTAGGTTACAATTTTCAGAAATTTTATTTGGAACAACATAGCAATTGTTTTCAGATCTAACCCCTTTCAAAAAGAATACATGGTCCTTATCAGTTACAATACATTCAGCAGAGAAAAATTTAACTGAAAAACCATTGTCACAAAGTTGACTAATGCTAATGAGGTTAGTCTTAAGGCCTTCAACAAATAAAACATTATTCAAAACCGGGCCGTCTGGAATAGCAATTGTTCCTTTTCCAACAATTTTAGAAGAACGACCGTCTCCGAAAACTACAAGTCCTCCGGAGATTTTCTCTAAAGTTTGAAAACTGTTTTTGTCACCGGTTATGTGACGAGAACATCCACTATCCAGATACCAAGATGATTTGTCATAAGCATGCAAGGAAATATGAACAACAAGACAAGGGAAGATTTCACCTTTGCGCACCCAAACCTTTTTGGACTGCGTTGGCAATGAATGTGAAGTTATTCTCCTTGGTGAAAGCGTCTTGTTTGATTGGTTGCTTTTCTTTGATGACGTCGTCTTGTGAGGTGAACTACCAAGGCTCTTTTCCTTTGAAAAATTTTTCTTTGATTTTCGGGGAATCACCTTTTTGGTAGTTGTTGCAAGAGGTGCATGATTTGCTTGTTTTGCTCCAATCTTGCAATTTCTTCGAATGTGCCCTGCAAAACCACAACGAAAACATACCTTTGAACTTGACGATCCCGAAGAGGGTGAGGTAGGTTTGTTGTCGTTGTATGCTGTAAATTCCATCGTCGGAGGAGGAGATACCGACTGGGGCACAAAAACTGTCTTACTCGAACTAGGACTGTCTCCAGTTCGATTATATCCGAGGCCGAAACGGTTTGTCTGACCAAGACCAAGTAGCTTATCCAACTTACTCCTTCCCGAAGAAAATCGCTTTAAATCATCCTTGAGTTGGAAAATGGTCTTCGTCATTTCCATCTTTTCCTGTCGAGCCTCGGTGTAGAGCTTCAAGAAGTAATTTGCTTTATCCACCAGTTTTACATGTTCCTTCTCGAAATGCTCATTTTTCTCTTGAAGGGAAACATTTACTTTGATCAAGTTATCCCTTTCCACTTCAAGAGCGTTTGAGAGAGAAGTTGCACTTTTTACTTCTTCTTCGAAATCCTGCAATCTCCCTCTCAAACTCTTGTTTTACTTTGCCAATTTCTTTGAATCCCTTAAGAGTTTATGATAGGCAAGAGCAAAATCTTCACCTTCGGAATTACTCGATTCGTCGTCCGTTGCATTCTTTTCAACTTGGGAGGAGTTGGACAATGAATCGGATGTACTCGCCATGAAGCATACGAAGGGTGAAGTTGTGGACGCGTGGAACGCCGTTGCGTTATTCTCTTCATCACTGGAGGATGACTCATTTGACGTTGAGGTGTCATCCCAAGTGACGGCTTGCATTGCCTTCTTCTTTGCCGGATTCTTATTGGGACACTCCGTTGCGATGTGGCCGTAGCCTCGACACTTGAAGTATTGTACTTGTCCCTTCGAGTTCTTTTTATCTTTTGAAGAACTCTCTTGCTTTCTTGACTTAAAGTTTGAAGAACCTTTGCCTTTCTTCGACTTTACGAAGGATGAGGTTTTACTTGAATTACCCCTTCGAAAGTTTCGGCGAAATTTTCTTGTCAAGAGAGCGAGTTGCTTCTCAAAATCCTCCATAGATAGGTTCTCGTCATCGTCTGAGGAGGATGAATTCGCGTCTTCTTCTTTTGTTGATTTCAATGCAAAACCTGAAGACTTAGAAGAGGATGCTTTTCCAGAAGAATAGTTAGTAGGAAATGTCATTTCATAAGTTTGAAGTGCACCAACTAATTCTTCTACACGGATTTCGTCCGGGTGTTTAACTGTTTCAATGGCTGTAACCTTGGAACGAAATCTTTCAGGAAGAGTCCTTAAAATCTTTCTTACAACTTTAGATTCTGGAATTTTCTCTCCCAAGTTAGCACATGTATTCACGATGTCTTGCAATCGTGTATAATAATCTGTGAACGATTCATTTTCTGCCATAAAAAAGGAGTCAAACTTGCTCGTAAGCATTTGCAGTTTTGAATCTTCACAAGGTTTGTTCCCTCATGTGTAACTTGTAGAACATCCCAGATTTCTTTCGCAGTCTCACATGCCGAGACGCGAGAGAATTCAGTTTGTGACAAAGCATTAAATAAGGCGTTAATTCCTTTGCCATTGTAAGAAGATGAGTCAATCTCTTCCTTGGTCCATTTCGACCTAGGTTTGATGGTGCGAACATCAGCAATAATTTCAGTTGGATTAGACCATCCTAACTCAATTGATTGCCACACCCGTTCGTCGATGGAAATTAAAAAGGCTTTCATCCGTACTTTCCAGTAGGCATAATTTGTTCCATCGAAGAATGGGGGTCTGTTGATGTTTCCACCTTCAACCATTGTTTACAACCCTATTCCCGCTCTGATACCACTTGTTGGGTTATGTATAATATGGATCTAAATAGGGGAAAAAACACCTAGAGGGGGGTGAATAGGTGTAAACAATAAACACTCAAAAATCTTTGCGCAATAAAACCCAATGCGGAAATGAATAAACAACACGCAAGATTTTACGTGGAAAAACTCCAAACCGGAGTAAAAAACCACGGGACCGATAACACGGCGAAATCCACTAGAATTAAAACACGTACAAGGTGATATAACGTACTCACAGACGACTCAACCTTTTCCATACGCTCCTAGTAGATCTTCTCCGCTCGCTCCGCAACGCTCCTCGAATCCACGATTTGCGTCCAACGCCGAATCCACGGCGTCCAACGTCGAATCCACGACGTCCGACCGAATCCACGGTCTTCACCCAGTAGCACGTCTCGAATCCACGAACGTACCTCGCTCCGAATCCACGAGAGCGGTTGCACCTTGAATCCACAAGGCCACGCGAGTCCACGCGCCGATTTTGGGAAAATCGTTGTTTTTGGGTGGTGATGATCCGCCGAATACTTAGATCAAAGATAGATCGGAAATACCATCTAAGTATTCATTAATTTGATTCTACTCAAAATCTGAGTTTGAAAAACCTAGAATCAAATTAATCAATATAGATGAAGAAACATAGATTTAATCTAGTTATTTCCTTTCTTCTCTATATGTGGATTTTTTCTTTTGGATTACACGGATCTAATTTTTGGATTATTCGGCTTACCCTAAAAAATGAATCGTAGGGTTTATTTATAGGTTAGAAACCATTGGAAGAAGATAAGAATCAAAAACTAACCTTATCTGAAATTTTTCAGGACGACGGTCCGGACTGGAATTCGGCGGTCCGGACTGTCGTGGCTAAACAGACTATTTCCAGAAAAACACATGTTCGGGATCCGGAACGAAAATGCCACGATCCGGATGTTCATACATTTTCAGCAAAACCCACGTTCGGGGTCCGGAACAGAACCAAGTGTGTTCCGGACTGGATTGCGCATGAACTACCCTATGTTCGGGGTCCGGACTGTAGTGCCTGATCCGGATCCTGAACATATAACATGTCCAGTTTTTTATTTTTATGCAATTAAAAATTCATCCAAGTGTTTCTACACTATAAGAAGTATTCGGATCACCAAAAATATTTAGTTAAACGTACCTGATCCTTTTGAATTCTTCTTTCTTGAGATTGAGGTATATGATCCAAACTTCTTCATCTTCAATCTTCAAGACTTAACCATTTCACGAAATACGGCAACACAAATTCCTTAACAGGTCGCTCCCCTCGAGTGCCACTCCGGAGTGTGCGACAGGCAGGCTTTGAGTCCTTGAGACTCCTTCTTTTCATCGGTGTTATGCATCGGCCAGCATACCCGATACGGCAAGACACAGCAGGAAGTACCAGTTCTTACTGGTTCATTGATTGGGTTTATTCAGGCAGGCATGTTAGATACTGATGCATACATACAGTCATTCCTTTTGGCACTGCATTCAGAGGAATACTAGTGGTAGTTTTCCTGTTCAGCAGCTTATTTACCTTACCACTTCACCTTTTTCTTGCCTCTGGTAGACTTAGTGGGTACGCCGGAGTTTGAGACTTTACCCACAGGGGGAGGCTACTGGTTTACTAGTGGTTCTCACCCCCATTGTTGTTTCCCTCTTTTCTTCCTCCTATTTTGCAGAGTCTTCGGCGGGAGTTGCAGATCTTTCGGTCGTTGTTCGAGGCGAGGGAGTCACGAGCTAGATCCTTACCGCCCGAGGAGTGTAGCTGTATCCCCTGGTTGGAGATTCCTTGTAGCTGTCAGCTGGTTTTTACTGTTTACTTTGGAGAGGGATCTTTTGTATTTGGACAGACTGATGTAGAGACTGATGTACTATAGTTTTAGTTTATCTCCCTTTTATAGTTGAGAGATGCTGTACTGATGACATTGTATGATGATTATCTATATTTGAGGAGATGGATGTTGTACTTTATTTCGTGTTGTACAGTGATTGGATTTTATTTTACAGCATTTTATTTCCGCTCTGATATTTGCGTAGCTATAGTACTATCTTTTGCAGGTTAGACGCTTCGTCTATGCGGGATTTTGCATAGGTGGCGGATCTGTTGGCGAGCCCGGGTCGCAGTTTCGACCCCGGGGCGTGACAGATTAGGTTGGTATCAGAGCTTAGGGATAGGTCAGTTGGGACTGTAGAAACCCTAGGCTTGTGGTTGGACCCTAGGATGACTTCGTGAGAGTCATGATTTTAGCGAGAGTCCTGATTGAGTTTTATACCTCTCCCAAGTGATGGGATGGGTGATTGGCAAGTTTATTCTCCTAAGCAATTATGTTGGCTGTGTAGAGTTATTTAGGATCCACAAGGATCTAAATAGGTACTATCAAACACCTAGAGGGGGGTGAATAGGTGTAATATTATAAAAACCAATCTCAGTGCAAAAATAAAACAATGCGGAAAATAAAAATCAACACACCGAGATTTACGTGGAAACTCCAATCCAGGAGAAAAACCACGGGACCAACACGCAATAACAATCCACTAAGAATAGAAGAATAACAAGGTGATTACCGACTCCACGGACTCAACCCCTCCTTCAGCTTCTTCGGACCTTGCGCTGACCGGTTGGATATCCACGCAATAACAATCCACTAAGAAAAGAAGAATAACAAGGTGATTACCGTCTCCACGGATTTAACCCCTCCTTCAACTTCTTCGGACCTTGCGCTCCACCGCTTGCACGTCCACTGCACACGTTCGAATCCACGAACGCCACTCGAATCCACGAGCACACGTTTCGAATCCACGAAACGCCTTCAACACACCGAATCCACGATGCCACGTCGAATCCACGACGCAAACTCAGCCGGTAAGAATATTGGCTTTGATGGTGATCCTTTGCTTAGATTATCAATGAAGATCCATGGGAAAAATCTCTAAGCAAAGATTAGATCAATTCGACAAAAGATATGTTCTTGAAAGAACCATCGAATTGACCTAAAAGAGGCTATAAAGAAGAACGGTAAAAACCTAGCCTCTAGGGTTGCTCTCAAGTGTTTTATAAATTGATCGGCCGTGCTCCCCACGTTTTTGAGAAACCCTAAGTGTCTATTTATAGTTTAGAAACCTTTGGAAAGAGATAAGAATCAAAAACCTACCTTATCTGGAAATTTTCAGGACGGCGATCCGGATCGGGATTACTGCGATCCGGATCGTCGTAACGAGATTGACGATTCCAGAAATCCAAGGGTTCGGGATCCGGATCGCAAGGCCCGATCCGGATCGTTCATGAATTTCAGCAACATCCAATGTTCGGGATCCGGATCAGAATAGGCTTGGATCCGGATTGGATTTGCACATGAACTAATACCCTTCGGGATCCGGATTGGATCATCTGATCCGGATCCTGAACATGTCCCATGTCCAGTTTTTGATTTTTATGCAATTAAAAATTCATCCAAGTGTTTCTACACTATAAGAAAGTATTCGGATCACCAAAATTATTTAGTTAAACATACCTGATCCTTTTGAATACTTTCTTCTTGAGATTGATGTAACTGATCCACAATTCTTCATCTTCAATCTTCAAGACTCAAGACACTGAGTGTCAACTTGAGCTCTTGTTGAATCTTCTCTAAGTCTTTGATTGCTGATTGACAATTTGATCCTTTAAGACTCCGACTCAACTCACTGACTTGACTCACGAAATATGCCAACACCAAAAAGCCGTAACAATCTCCCCCTTTGGCAATTTCGTGACAAAACCCAAAAATACATAAAACGCTCAAGTCACTCATCTTAAACCAAAAAGTCGAAATTCAATGTCATCACCAAAACATTGATTTTCTTTGCGTGAAAGATCCAATAAATACAAAATTACAATTGAACCAAACAGTCCTAGAACATACTCTATGGCTTAGGACTTGGAGTCTTAAAGTGATGTAATTCCTGCAAAACAAAACTCCACACAAAATCAAATGTTAGTCGTTAGAAATTAAAATCCTACATTTGATTCGTCCTTTTGGTTCTTTTGTTTTTCGGCTCTTTCAATTTTTTCTTTGTCTCCCCCTATCTTGAGCATCTCTAACATGTTCTCCATGTTCTCCATGTTCTTGAGCATCTCTATTCTCCCCCTTTGTGATACGATCATCATTTTCGGTTCTCCCACATTTTTCCATTTTCGTTTGTCCTCTCTTGATGATCTCATCTCCATCATTTCTCTTCTCCCCCTTTTTGCCACAAATTGTCAAACAGTGAAAAAGAGAGATAAAAGCTCAGTTCCGGTATATACCAAAAATGCAGATTGCGTACCGGTACCAGAAAGCAAAAATCAAATAATTTCTTGAAACAAATCCAGATTTTGGAAACTTTTCAAATACCGATTTGTATTCCATCAAGAAATCCATTTAAGTGCTTTGAAGAACAATGAATTCACATAGATGCATTCAATCCAAATTTCTTTCATTAGAATAATTTAGAAAAATAAAAACCAGAAAGAGTATGTAAGCACTTTAGCGTATCAACTTTAAACAAAAGTCATCGTTTCATGCAACAAGAAATAGATTATACCAAATCTATCAAAAATACTCAAAAATGAAACGAAAATTTATGAAAATTAAAACTCTTAAAGTTGACCACTTTCAATTACATCTAACCTGATCTTATGAGTAATGCCTTTATCAAATCATCAATTTGGTAAAGAAAATGAAATACAAAGATCAATAGATGTTTGAAATCCCCGATAAGTTAGATAATATATCTAGACAATCTGTTGAAGGAGTGGCTCTTCGAGCATCTTTTATCAAAAATCCCACCTTATACCAACCATGAAATATGACTGAGTCAAGTATTTCAATATGCATTTCATCAACATTTTTCAAACAAAAATTTGCTTTGCATTCATGGAGTATCTTTTTCTTTCTTTTTCTCCATGTGGTGGTAGTTTTCACACTCCTCATTGGGATGTAACTCTTTCCACATCTTTTGAGCATTTTACATTTCTTTGACTCCCCCTCAATTGGCTATCAATTATTTAATATATAAGGTATTCAACCAAAAATTGATCTCGCATTCATACTCGACTAAGCAATCAAATATGATAATGACTATACCAAGAGATCATTGAGAGAGAAATTGACTTTGATCACTTAAAAGATGAATTAATTAACATAAATGATCATTGCAACATTGAAATATTATGATATCAAAAGCATAATAAATTTCTAAATGCGTGAAAGGATGCAATTAAAGTCAATTTAACCAATGCTCAATTAAACAACTCCTCTAATGAAGTGTCTTCAAGATTATGATTAAGGAGTCAAGTTGATAATCAAGTAAAATTAATTTGGAGTGAATGAACGTGAAGCCCTTTTTATTCAATGCACTTGTTCGTTAAAAACCCCTTTGTTCAAAAACAAAGTATAAAAACAAAGAGCATTGAAAACATGTAATGCAGAGATTAAGAAAAATATGAAAGGAAAACCAATCAAAGCATTACACACAGTCATAAGCTATTTAGAACTTAAGACAAGGAAAGATATCACCTTTCCGAATCCAAAATCGCTGGATTTTGGGTTGTCTTGATTCGTTGTGGCCGGGGGTTGTCCGCTTTGACTGTTGGTCCACCTTAGGTCTTTGCCTCGCAATGATCCACTTGAATGATTGATGTTGTGGCTCGGACCTTTGGTGGGTTGAGTGAACTCCTTTGACTTGATGTGTCTTTTGATTCCGTTGAGTCCGCTCCGTAGATGAAGTTGCCGAAGTATTTTTCTTTCTCTTTTTCGGGCAATTCTTCACCAAATGTCCTTCAAGTCCACATAGGTGACAAGTTCTTCCTTTCAATTTCTTTGTGGAACTTGAAGCATGCACAGTTTGGTCCTTTTTAAATCCCAAACCAACCTTGCTTGATTGACCTAATCCGGACATACAATCTAGTTTCTTGGAACCGGTTGAAAGCCTTTGTATGTCGGATTTGAGTTCATGAACTTGCTTGGTCAAAGCTTGGTTGGTGACATGAATTTCCTCAAACTGCTTTTCAAGAAAATCAATCTTGTTAATATGATTTAACGTTTGTTTCCGATTGATTTATCTTTTCTTGGAGGATTTTATTGTTATCCAATAAAAGCTCTCGTTCCTCCTCGAGATCATGAAGTTTGATCTTTAAAGCTTGATTCTCGTCTTGAATCTCAAGTCGTTGCTTCCTCAACTTCTTGTTAAGTTTGGCCATCTTCTTTGATTCCGCAAGAAGTTGTTGGTATGCCTCAACGAGTTCTTCTTCGTCCGACTCCCCCTCACTTGATGACTCTCCTCCGGATGTTGATGTTTCATGCAAAATCAAAGGAATAGAGTCAGTGACTAAAGATGATAAACACAAATTAGAAGAGGGAATTTGAGAGGCATGAAAAGCAACAAATTTTTCTTTTTCCTCTTCACTTGAGGTCGATTCATCGAAACTAGAATCGTCCCAAGTTTTTGCTTGCAAAGCCTTCTTTTTATATGATTTCTTAGAAGGACAATCCGTTGAAATATGGCCGTAGCCTTTGCATCGATAACATCGGATTTCCCCTTCGAAATCATCTTTTTCTTTTTCTTTAGAAGGTTTTGCAACGCCTTTGAGTTTAGAGGATTTAGAACCCGATGATCCTTTAGATGGTTTCGTGGATGAAGATCCATCGGTTCGATTCTTCCAAAATTTCCGACGAAATTTCTTTGTGATCCGCGCCAGTTGTTCTTCAAAATCGGCAAAAGAGATTTCATCGTCGGAACTCGATTCGTCATCTTCTTCCTTTGTTGATTTGAATGCAATACCTGTAAGCTTAGAAGAAGACTTGGAAGAATTTTGATTAGTAGGAAAAGTCATCTCATAAGTTTGCAAAGCACCTACTAATTCCTCTACACTCATCTCATCCGGATGACTAACGGTTTCAATGGCGGTAACCTTTGCCCTAAACCGTTCCGGAAGAGTCCGAAGTATCTTTCTTACAATTTTCGACTCCGGGATCTTTTCTCCTAAATTAGCACATGTATTAATTACATCTTGAAGTCTAGTGTAATAATCTGTAAACAATTCATGCTCTTCCATATGAATAGAGTCAAATTGACTTGTAAGCATCTGGAGCTTTTGAATTTTTACAAGATTAGTACCCTCATGTGTAATTTTGAGAATATCCCAAATTTCCTTCGCGGTTTCACACGCGGAAATTCTTGTAAATTCAGTCGAGGAAAGAGAATTAAATAAAGCGTTCATACCTTTCCCATTGTAAGAAGATCTTTCGATTTCCTCTTTAGACCATCTAGAGCGAGGTTTTGGGGTAGTAGAATTTCCTACTTCCTCAACCGGATGCACCCAACCGTATTCAACGGTTTGCCATACCCGCTCATCAATAGAGATGAGAAAAGCTCTCATCCGCATTTTCCAATATGCATAATTGGTCCCATCAAAAAGAGGAGGTCTAAAAATATTACCACTTTCACCCATCATGATAGATAAACCTAAAACCCGCTCTGATACCAATTGTAGAGTTATTTAGGATCCACAAGGATCTAAATAGGTACTATCAAACACCTAGAGGGGGGTGAATAGGTGTAATATTATAAAAACCAATCTCAGTGCAAAAATAAAAAACAATGCGGAAAATAAAAATCAACACACCGAGATTTACGTGGAAACTCCAATCCAGGAGAAAAACCACGGGACCAACACGCAATAACAATCCACTAAGAATAGAAGAATAACAAGGTGATTACCGACTCCACGGACTCAACCCCTCCTTCAGCTTCTTCGGACCTTGCGCTGACCGGTTGGATGTCCACGCAATAACAATCCACTAAGAAAAGAAGAATAACAAGGTGATTACCGTCTCCACGGATTTAACCCCTCCTTCAACTTCTTCGGACCTTGCGCTCCACCGTTTGCACGTCCACTGCACACGTTCGAATCCACGAACGCCACTCGAATCCACGAGCACACGTTTCGAATCCACGAAACGCCTTCAACACACCGAATCCACGATGCCACGTCGAATCCACGACGCAAACTCAGCCGGTAAGAATATTGGCTTCGATGGTGATCCTTTGCTTAGATTATCAATGAAGATCCATGGGAAAAAATCTCTAAGCAAAGATTAGATCAATTCGACAAAAGATATGTTCTTGAAAGAACCATCGAATTGACCTAAAAGAGGCTATAAAGAAGAACGATAAAAACCTAGCCTCTAGGGTTGCTCTCAAGTGTTTTATAAATTGATCGGCCGTGCTCCCACGTTTTTGAGAAACCCTAAATGTCTATTTATAGTTTAGAAACCTTTGGAAAGAGATAAGAATCAAAAACCTACCTTATCTGGAAATTTTCAGGACGGCGATCCGGATCGGGATTACTGCGATCCGGATCGTCGTAACGAGATTGACGATTCCAGAAATCCAAGGGTTCGGGATCCGGATCGCAAGGCCCGATCCGGATCGTTCATGAATTTCAGCAACATCCAATGTTCGGGATCCGGATCAGAATAGGCTTGGATCCGGATTGGATTTGCACATGAACTAATACCCTTCGGGATCCGGATTGGATCATCTGATCCGGATCCTGAACATGTCCCATGTCCAGTTTTTGATTTTTATGCAATTAAAAATTCATCCAAGTGTTTCTACACTATAAGAAAGTATTCGGATCACCAAAATTATTTAGTTAAACATACCTGATCCTTTTGAATACTTTCTTCTTGAGATTGATGTAACTGATCCACAATTCTTCATCTTCAATCTTCAAGACTCAAGACACTGAGTGTCAACTTGAGCTCTTGTTGAATCTTCTCTAAGTCTTTGATTGCTGATTGACAATTTGATCCTTTAAGACTCCGACTCAACTCACTGACTTGACTCACGAAATATGCCAACACCAAAAAGCCGTAACAGGTTGTAGACAACATAATGCGGTGGAACGGTTGACATGCTCTAGACTTTCGCCGGATTGGGTCGAGTTTTATTTTGTACTGTGGTGCTGTTGGTCGTGGTGAGCTGTGTCTCCCCGACGCGTTGTGCGGATTGGTGTGCACTCGTCGCAGCAGTGGAGCTTGAGCGGATTGTTTTGGGGCCGGATACCCGATTGAGGTCAGAGAGCTCCGGACCCAGATGACAGGATTGTCAGAGGCTTATCAGCGACAGAGTGAACAGCTGGTCTGGGTGACGCAGTTGTCGGAGCAGTGGGTAGCCCAACAATGCTTTTCTCCTAAGACCACCTGTGTGCAGTATCCTCATCGGCGGCAGTGATTTCTGTGGCGCCGATGGAGCGAGTAGCCCCCTCCGTGCCAATGTTTAGTGCCGAGGCACCGAGGCGGGGTGGATAGCTGAAAGTTGATGAGCTGTGGGACATCATCGATCGATGGAGCCAGTTTTGGCAGATGAACCACCCTAATTCATGGAATTGAGTTGGAGCCTTTGGAGGCAGAATCGTGGTTGGTGGTAATGGAGTGATCAATTGAGAGCCTCCCTGTGCTAGAGAGTTTATGCAGTTGTTGAACTGCGCGCTCCAGGTTTCGAGGGATGAGGCGCATAAGATATGTGTGACTGGGAGTGGATTGCGCCAGGATACATTTTAGTTTATTTGATCCATCCGTTTTGAATTTTGGATGCCTCGATGGAGTAGGCATTGTGTGTGGAGCGTGGCGTTGCAGTTCCTTGGATAGGGATGTGCCGCCAGAGGCGAGTTCTGGATAGAGGCGCTTGGCGCTAGGTGTTGGAGGACTGATTGGCCGGCAGAGGCATTCTCGTTTTCCTTTCCCAGATGGTGGATATCCTCATGGACGGATTATGTAAAGCTTACCCAAGGGAATGTTACCCTTTGTGATTGATAACACGCATGCATTTGGGGTACAATATATGTGATTGAGGGGTGAGCTTAGTTAGGATAATTGCATAAGGAATTGCATGAATTAAATATGTTTTGTCATATGACGGTTGCAATAATGGATTTTCTGAGATGTCAGAGGTCGGGTGGACCCCGATGGCAGCATCAGCATCTTTATCAGAATAGCGCAGCGGCAGCGTCGATTGTTGTCTGCGGAGGGCCATATTCGTCGCCTCAGTGTGAGCAGAGGCAGAGATTGTCACGCCCCGGGGTCGAACCTGCGACCCGAGCTCGCCAACAGATCCGCCGCCCATACGGGAAGCCCCGTATAGACGTAGCGACTAACCTGTAAAAGAATCATCTACACTAACAGATATCAGAGCTGAAAATGTAAAATGCTGAAATAAAAGATAAAAATACAACTACAACTCCAAATAATACAAACCAACCTCACCAAAATACACAAGTCTCTCACTGCAGTAAAAGAAAGGTACAACTCGATACCTCACTACAAGGGTCACTCGACATATCACTCACAGAAACTGGTAAGGGGTACCTCTACTCTCTCTCAGAGGATGACTGGAAGGGAACTATCTCGCGACTCCCTTACCTCGGTCTGAAGGAGCAGGATCAGCAACTGGAGCAGCAGGAACCGGAGCAGAAGTCCCTGAAAAAAGGACACCACGACGGGTGTGAGAACTACATCCCACAGTAGTTCTCAGTGGGTGCCGCCAACAAGCCCGACGGTCTGCCCACTAAGTCTACTAGAGGCATAAAGTAACATATGCAGTGCTGTAAGGAAAAACTGAAAAAGTAAAGTCTACAGCTACTATGCCTCTATCTAGATGCTCAAAGAGTGGAACAGAAAGAACATGATGCCACAACTAACCCTCAACTCAGATCACCCAATCTAAACTGACTGCCATATCGGGTCCAGTCAAACCCGCGCCTACCTACTGCCGTTATATCCCGGAGGATAGGACTTACGTAGGACGTCCGTGACTGCCAAAACTGGCCCAGCCAGAGGGCCGGTGTCCGTGACTACCAAAACTGGTCCAGCCAGAGGGACAATGCGTCGACAAGTCGCGATAGAAGTAACAGGCCCAACTCCGGAGTGGCACTCGAGGGGCGCGACCCCACCGAGTAAAGTATCCGCGCATCTCTGTCGAGCTCAAATGTGGCTCATGCAGGCTATGATCCAAATCCTCGATCAACAAGATCGGCTGAAATCAACAAAACACTGTCTCACTCACAGCTGGAAAACCACACAGCCGAGACCCACTGTCACTCTGACGGCTCCCAAAGAACCCTGATCTACAGACTGCTATCAAACTCCACTTGGTCCCCAGACACGAGTGTAAATGCATCCCACAACAACCCGACCTCTCGGCCCACAACCCGGGCGAGGAAAAAGCTAAGTCCAGAATGAAATATAGAATAGTGATGTGGGAATGTCTAGAGCAATAAAAACCTAGCCCAAGTTGAAGTTTTCTACAGTCTGGCTGAACATGCTGCATATGGCGGGGGTGCTAGGTCAAGTTCCAAGATATCAATAATTAAAAAGTTGTAGGAAATAAAGCATCACAAGATCATCGAAATTTAACAGAAATAACAACTATCACAGACTAGCATGCTAACAATACATTATTCCTATCATGCTTGCTCCTACACATATAGAATTAATGTGCAATCCGAGGATCTTGGAAACGGGCCACCCACCTGAAGGTGCTAACTGTCCGGAGTCGTACAGTTGAGAATGTCCAGAAACAGATATCTCTACTCACCCACCAATCCAACAGTACAGGAACAGTGATCAATACCTCCTGGGTAAAAAATACAACCCAAAGTTACACTTATTCCATAAAATCCAAGTATCACAAATCTGCTGGGAACAGTCCCCTTAATGCGAAATTTTCACCTGTAAAACGAACTCCAAAAATTCCAATAAAAATATGATGGCGATCCTCGCGAAGAGTATATGTCGATAGAGTCCTTAAATGTCGAATTCCGATGTCCGGATGCGGAGATAAAAATCCTGTTACGGAATTTGAGTTGGCGTATTTCGTGAATGTATTGAGTCTTGAAGATTGAAGATGAAGAAACTTTGGATCGTATACCTCAATCTCAAGAAAGAAGAATTCAAAAGGATCAGGTACGTTTAACTAAAGATTTTTGATGATCCGAATACTTCTTATAGTGTAGAAACACCTGGAAGAATTTTTAATTGCTTAAACATCAAAAACTGAACATGGGACATGTTCAGGATCCGGATCGGACTCGCAATCCGGATCCCGAAGGGTGTTGTTCATACACTGGTTCAATCCGGATCGCAGCATCCTCTGATCCGGATCCCGAACACTAGTTTTACCTGTGTGCTTCCTCGATCCGGATCAGGATTTGCAATCCGAATCCCGAACATTGATGTTCTGGTAAAACTGTATGAACGATCCGGATCGGACTTTGTGATCCGGATCCCGAACAGGCATTTTCTGGAAATCGTCTTTCTTGCTTCTGCAATCCGGATCGTCAATTCCAATCCGGATCGCCGTCGGTAAATCTCCAGAAAAGGCAGTTTTTGATCCTATCTTCTTCCAATGGTTTCTAACCTATAAATAGGCCCTGTATTCATTTCTAGGGCATCCGCTATTACAGAAGAAAATAGCCGAAAAGAAAAAAATCCACATATATAGAGAAGAAAGGAAATCAATAGATTTATTCTATGTTTCTTCATCTATATTGATTGATTTGATTCTAGGTTTTCCATACTCACATTTTGAGTAGAATCAAATCAATGAATACTTAGATGGTATTTCCGATCTATCTTTAATCTAAGTATTCGGCGGATCATCACCACCCAAAACAAACAACGATTTACCCCAAAATCGGCGCGTGGACTCGCGTGGCCTTGTGGATTCAAGGTGCAACCGCTCTCGTGGATTCGGAGCGAGGTACGTTCGTGGATTCGAAGCGTGCTATTGGGTGAAGACCGTGGATTCGGTTGGACGTCGTGGACTCGACGTTGGACGCTGTGGATTCAGCGTTGGGCGCGGATCGTGGATTCGAGAAGCGTCGTGGAGCGAGCGGGAAGATCTACTAGGAGCGTATGGTAAAAGGTTGAGTCGTCTGTGAGTACGTTATATCACCTTGTACGTGGTTTAATTCCTAGTGGATTTCGCCGTGTTATCGGTCCCGTGGTTTTTTACTCCGGTTTGGAGTTTTTCCACGTAAAAATCTTGCGTGTTCTTTTATTTTTCCGCATTGGGTTTATTTGCGCAATGATTTTTTGAGTGTTTATTGTTTACACCTATTCACCCCCCTCTAGGTGTTTTTTTCCCTATTTAGATCCAATTACTTATAACCCAACAAGTGGTATCAGAGCGGGAATAGGGTTGTAAACAATGGTTGAAGGTGGAAACATCAATCGACCCCCTTTCTTTGATGGAACAAATTATGCGTACTGGAAAGTGCGGATGAAAGCCTTTTTAATTTCCATCGACGAAAGGGTGTGGCAATCAATTGAATTAGGATGGTCTAATCCAACTGAAATTTTAGATGATGTTCGCACCTTAAAACCTAGGTCGAAATGGACCAAGGAAGAGATAGATTCTTCTTCTTACAATGGCAAAGGAATTAATGCTCTATTTAATGCTTTGTCACAAACTGAGTTCTCTCGCGTCTCGGCATGTGAGACTGCGAAAGAAATCTGGGATGTTCTTCAAGTTACGCATGAGGGAACTAACCTAGTGAAGATTCAGAAACTGCAAATGCTCACGAGCAAGTTTGACTCTATCTCTATGGCAGAGAATGAATCTTTCACTGACTATTACACACGATTGCAAGATATCGTAAACTCATGTGCTAACTTGGGAGAGAAGATTCCAGAATTTAAAGTTGTAAGAAAAATTCTAAGAACTCTTCCTGAACGATTTCGCCCGAAGGTCGCAGCCATTGAAACAATTAAACACCCGGACGAAATGCGTGTAGAAGAATTAGTAGGTGCTTTACAAACTTATGAAATGACATTTCCTACTAACTATTCTTCTGGAAAGGCATCCTCTTCTAAGTCTTCAGGTTACGCATTGAAAACTACGAAGGAAGAAGACGCGGATTCATCCTCCTCGGACGACGACGAGAACCTTTCTATGGAGGACTTTGAGAAGCAGCTCGCTCTCTTGACAAGGAAGTTTCGCCGCAACTTTCGAAGGGGTAATCCAAGCAAAACTCCATCCTTCGGAAAGTCCAAGAAAGGCAAGGGATTTTCAAGCCACAAGTCAAGAAAGCAAGAAAACTTCTCAAAGGATAAGAAAAGTTCTGAGGGACAAGTTCAGTGCTTCAAATGTCGAGGCTACGGCCACATTTCAACGGAGTGTCCCAACAAGAATCCGGCTAAGAAGAAAGCGATGCAAGTCGTTACTTGGGATGACAACTCCACGTCAAATGAGTCATCCTCAAGTGATGAAGAAGACAACGCGACAGCATTCCACGCGTCCACACATCTTCACCCTTCATGTGCTTAATGGCAAGTACCCTGATTCACTGTCCAACTCCTCCCATGTTGAAAAGATTGCAACGGACGATGAATCGGATGATTCTGAAGGTGAAGATTTTGCTCTAGCCTACCATAAGCTTTTGAGGGATTCAAAGAAACTGGCTAAGCAAAACAAGGGGTTGAAAGGGAGATTGCAGGATCTCGAAGAAGAAGTAAAAAGGGTAACCTCTCTCTCAACCGATCTTGAAGTGGAAAGGGATAATTTGATTAAAACTAATGTTTCCCTTCAAGAGTCCAATGAGCAACTCGAGAAGAATTATATGGATATGGTGAACAAAGCGAATTACTTCTTGAAGCTCAACGGCGAGGCTCGACAGGAAAAATTGGAAATGACGGAGACCATACGCCAACTGAAGGACGACTTAAAGAGATTTTCTTCTGGAAGGAGTAAGTTGGACAGACTTCTTGGTCTTGGTCAAAGAAATAAGTTCGGCCTCGGATACACTCAAACTGGAGACATTCCAAGTTCGAGTGGGACAGTATTTGTGCCTCAGTCGGTATCTCCTCCTCCGACACCGGAATTCACGACAAGCAACGACAACAAGCCTACTACATCCTCCTCGGGATCGTCAAGACCTAAGGTATGTTTTCGTTGTGGCATTTCAGGGCACATAAGGAGAAATTGCAAGACGGAAGCCAAACGCACACCTCAAGCACCTCTTGCAATGACTACCAAAAAGGCTATTCCTCGAAAATCAACTGCAACTCATTGAAGGAAAAGAGCCTTGGTAGTACACCGCTCAAGACGACATCATCAAGGAGCAGCAATTCTTCAAGCAAGACGCTCTCACCTAGGAGATCAACTTCACGATCATTACCGACGCACTCCAAAAAGGTTTGGGTGCGCAAAGGTGAAATTTTCCCTTGTCTTGCTACCAATGTTTCCTTGCATGCATATGATAGTTCGTCTTGGTATCTGGATAGCGGGTGTTCCCGTCATATGACCGGTGATAAAAACTGTTTTCAAACATTTGAGAAAAACTCCGGAGGACTTGTTGTTTTCGGAGATGGTCGGTCTTCCAAAATTGTTGGAAAGGGAACGGTAGCTATTCCAGATGGCCCGGTTCTAAATAATGTGTTATTTGTTCATGGCCTTAAGACTAACCTCATAAGCATAAGTCAACTTTGTGATAGTGGTTATTCAGTTAATTTTTCATCTGATAAATGCACTGTAACTGACATGAACCATGCTTTCTTTTTAAAGGGGGTTAGATCAGAAAACAATTGTTATGTAGTTCCTCATAAGATTTCTGAAAAATGTAACCTAGCATCTTTGAAAAATGAAACACTTTGGCATGAAAGGCTAGGTCACATAAACTTTAAGGAACTTGCTAGAATTTCGAACAAAGATGTGGTCAAGGGGGTTCCGAAACTTTCTTTTGAACAAAACCTTGTGTGTGGCGGTTGCCAAAAAGGAAAACAGTCTAGGACTGCACACAAGAACTTGAACCACATAGGTACAAAACGGCCTTTGGAACTTTTGCATATGGATTTAATGGGGCCAACTCGTCAACCATCTCTGGGAGGTAAATGGTATATTTTCTTATTGGTTGATGATTTTCTAGATATACTTGGGTAGCATTCTTAAAAGAAAAAGCTGATACCTTTGATTCTTTTCTCGAAATCTGCAATCGTATTATGATTGAAAAGAATGATAGGATTACTCGAGTTAGGAGTGATAGAGGTGGGGAATTCATAAATTCCAAATTCATTGATTTTTGCACTTCTAATGGCATTAAACATGAATTCTCTGCACCTTACACACCTCAACAAAATGGTGTAGTCGAGCGCAAAAACAGGGTCGTACAGGAAATGGCACGTGTTATGCTTCACAGCCGGAACTTACCTTTTTATTTTTGGGCTGAAGCGGTGAACACTGCTGTTTATGTTATTAATCGCGTGTATTTGCGCCCGGGGACATTGAATACACCATATGAACTTTGGTTTTGTAGAAAACCTAACATCAAATATTTTCGTATCTTTGGGAGTCGGTGTTTTATTTTACGTGATCGTGAGAATCTTGGAAAATTTGACTCTCGAAGTGACGAAGGGATTTTCTTAGGTTATTCTACAAACAGCAGAGCATATCGAGTTTTTAACTTAGAATCTAAGACGATCGTAGAATCGATAAATGTTAAGGTAGATGAAGCTTTTCACTTTGAATCTGAAAAATCTACCCTCGATATCTCTCTTGATGATGATACACCTGCTAATGCATCTTCTTCTAACAATTCTTTCGATGATAATGATGCATCTAACGGTTCTTCAAGTTTATCTGATGTGCAGGAATCATCTCGTGTACCTCCGTCTACTCCTCTACCTCAAACGTTACGCATCTCCAAGGATCACCCTGAATCGAACATCATTGGAGATCCACAAGAAGGAGTTAGAACACGGAGACAATTGGTTTGCGGATTTGCATGCTATGTATCTCAAATCGAACCAAGGAATGTTGATGAAGCTCTCCAAGATGACTACTGGATTAAAGCAATGCAGGAAGAGCTCCATCAATTTGAGCGAAACAAAGTCTGGGAATTGACGAAGCCTCCGAAGCAACACAATGTGATAGGTACCAAATGGATCTTCAAGAACAAGAAAAATGAAGAAGGTACTATCATCAGGAACAAAGCAAGGTTAGTTGCTCAAGGCTACTCTCAAGTAGAAGGTATAGACTTTGATGAAACTTTCGCCCCTGTAGCTAGACTCGAGTCCATTCGTATATTGTTTGCGATTGCTTGTCATTTTAAAATCAAATTATTTCAAATGGACGTTAAGAGCGCCTTTTTAAATGGGTTTTTAAATGAGGAAGTTTATGTGGCTCAACCGAAAGGTTTTGTGGATCATAAACTACCTAACCATGTTTTTCGTCTGAAAAAGGCTCTTTACGGTCTGAAACAAGCACCGCGAGCATGGTACGAAAGGTTGACAAAGCACCTTTTGGAAAAGGGCTACACTCGAGGGGGAGCTGACAGGACTCTCTTTGTGAAGCATTATCAAAACAATTTCATAGTTGCTCAAATCTATGTCGATGACATTGTTTTTGGCGCAACAAGAGATAATGATGCTTCTAAATTCGCGGAGACCATGGAAAGCGAATTTGAGATGTCCATGATGGGCGAATTGACTTATTTTCTTGGATTACAAGTTAAACAAAACGATGAAGGAATTCACTTGTGTCAATCCAAGTATGCACTGGAGTTGGTCAAAAAGTTTGATCTTGAAAATTCTAAGGATTTTCCGACTCCAATGGGAACTAGCCATAAGGGACTTGGAAGTGAATCACATAGTGAGAATGTAGACGAGAAACTGTATCGCAGTATGATTGGAAGTCTACTATATCTCACGGCTAGTCGCCCGGATATATCCTTCAGTGTTGGGATTTGTGCGAGATATCAATCAGCACCGAAGGAGGTTCACCTGAAAGCGGTGAAACGGATCATCCGATATATCAAAGGTACAATCAATTTCGGAATTTGGTATCCTATGGGAACGACTTTGGATATTGTTGGATACTCAGATGCCGATTGGGCTGGATCAGTGGATGACCGGAAAAGCACGAGTGGTGCATGCTTCTATCTTGGCCATTGCCTTGTTGCATGGCACAGTAAAAAGCAGAACTGCATAGCACTCTCGACTGCCGAAGCGGAGTACATTTCTGCAGGAAGTTGTTCAACCCAATTGATTTGGATGAAAAGCGTGTTGAGCGATTTCCGGATTTCAACATCTTCGGTAACCATTTTATGTGACAACACTAGTGCTATTAACATTTCAAAAAACCTGTGTTGCACTCTAGAACAAAACATATTGAACTTAGATATCATTTTCTTAGAGAGCTAGTTGAATCAAACATTCTTCAACTGTCATATATTTCAACTGAGGATCAATTAGCTGATATCTTAACAAAACCTTTGGATCAAAAACGTTTTATTCACTTGCGTAAAGCAATTGGCATGCTTTCCTTGAAATAAACTCTTTTGAAACCTTTGCTTAGGTTAGGTTTTGTTTTTGTTTTTGTTTTGTTCTTTATCTATGTTTTGTACATAGGACATTAATTGAGCATAAATCATAATTGACTTTAATTGCATCCTTTTATGCATTTAGAAATTTATTATGCTTTTGATGTCATAATATTTCAATGTTGCAATGATCATTTACGTTAATTAAACCATCTTTTAAGTGATCAAAGTCAATTTCTCTCTCAATGATCTCTTGGTATAGTCATTATCATATTTGATTGCTTAGTCGAGTATGAATTCGAGATCAATGGTTTGGTTGAATACTTTATATATTAAATAATTGATAGCCAATTGAGGGGGAGTCAATGAAATGTAAAATGCTCAAAAGATGTGGAAAGAGTTACATCCCAATGAGGAGTGTGAAAACTACCACCACATGGAGAAAATGAAAGAAAGAAAAAGATACTCCATGAATGAAAGCAAATTTTTGTTTTGAAAATTGTTGATGAAATTCATATTGAAATACTTGACTCAGTCGTATTTCATGGTTGGTATAAGGTGGGATTTTTAGTAAAAGATGCTCAAAGAGCCACTCCTTCAACAGATTGTCTAGATATATTATCTAACTTATCTGGGATTTCAAACATCTATTGATCTTGGTATTTCATTTTCTTTACCAAAATTGATGATTTGATAAAGGCATTACACATAAGATCAGGATAGATGTAATTGAAGTTGTTCAACTTTAAGTGTTTTAACTTTCGTAAATTTTCGTTTCATTTTTGGTATTTTGATAGATTTTGCATAATCTATTTCTTGTTGTATGAAACGATGTCTTTTGTTTAAAGTTGACATGGTAAAGTGCTTACATACTTTTTCTGGATTTTATGGAATTTTTCTGAATTTTTCTGGAGAAAAAGTTGAAGCCGATCCGGATCGGGGTAAGTGATCCGGATCCCGAACGCAGGATTCTTCCTGCGGGTAGCCGATCCGGATCACATTCTCGATCCGATCCGGATCACGGCTAGGGTTTTTATAAGAACAAGAGGATTTGATTTCTTTTACCCTAATCTTTTGTTCTAAAATCTCTAGAGTTCTCTCTCTAGATTTCTTGCATTTTGGAGCTTCCAAACTCAAAGTTCTTCGGATTCAAGTAAGTTTTATTGATCAAAATCTCGTTTTTTCACAGTTTTTCTCTTTTTTCTTCAAACGTGAGTAGAAATCATGGAATCTTTTTCGTTTGTGAATGGTTTTTGATCAAATTTCTTTTGAAATAAGAACTCTGGGTCATTAGTTTTGCTTTTATGCTGGGTTTTCTCAAGATTAACGAGTTTTTAGGCTTCGATTTCTAAAAATTCTGGTTTAGGGCATAAAAGAGGAATTTTTGAAAATCATGGAATTGATCTATTTTTAAAATTCTTTTTGGAAAACTAATTTGATTCTTGGCTTCTCTACATGATTATGATTGTCTAGGTACAATGTTTCAAATTTTTCAAAATTGACGATTTTTCATGTGTTCTTGAGTTGGTTTTCACAGGACACCTTTTAAACTCAAAGCACTTTCAGCAATGGTGATCACCTGGATCATTTTCCTACTTGCTGCAATGGTCCATGTTAAGGACCTGCCAAACCTAAGAAAGCCAAGAGAACCAAGCGAGCTGAGAATGATTCCGACACGGATTCGGAAAACGGACTCGATTGACTGGGATACCAGAGATTGAGAAGATGTCCCCTATTGTATCCACAGGGAAAGCACCTGCTGAAGCCTCAAAGACAAAGGTTCCTCCTATTGCTGCAGAAAAGGGAAAAGCTCCCATGGACCAAGTCAAATCAGAACAAGAACAAAACTGGTGCAAGAAAAGAGGCAGTGCAAAGGGAATTTCAATTGAGAACCAATTGCTAGCCAGCCTCCTCCTCACGGAATTCTTAGCTCACGAGAATCAAGATTTTGAGAAGAAAAATGCATTGGTGAGAGACATGTTCAATGTCAAACCAATGATGGACGCTCTGCAGCGTTTGGGAGTTTAGTTAATCAAGCTGGTCTCGGTCCAATTTGCAACTTTCCTGAATCAACTGGGTATTGCCCACACTCAGTTCGCATGTTTTACCAGAATGCTACGAGTCTAATGGATCATGAGGACGGACGACTAGAATTTCATACCGTGGTTAAAGGTATCAAAATCAAAGTCACTCCCCAACTGATTGGAGAGGTGCTTAATATGAAAGCAAGATCTGATGGCTCCACTACCTGAAGACTCAAGCTTCAACGACAACTCGTGGAGAGTTGTAGTTAATGGAATCTGCATTCCGGAAACTTTGTCTACCGGAAATTCTGTTTTCTCCAAAGAACTTAAGAAAGTACAAGTTACATAAACTTCATTGTCTGTTACAACATTCTTCCCAATATGAAGACACGAAAGTCCTCGATGGGATAGAATGCTTTTCTCTATCTTCTTGGCAACCCGACTGCTTTGATGGGAGCAAATCTGAACATTCCTTATCTCATTTGAATAGGATGACGGCTATGTCGAACATTCCACACCCACAGAGCGACTACCATACCCAATGATTATCATGCGCATCCTCAAGAAGTTTAAAGTGGATACAAGCGCGAGCTCTTACATGTATAGTTTGGGGACAATAAATGAGACAACCATTGTCAAGTCTTTGTCCACAAGCAAGATGATCCTCTATCTCCTCCACTCCGACAACGAGCTCGACCACAAGCGGCTACTGCTTCCACAGCCCACAGTTCCTCCTTCACAGCAGGCACCTCCTCCACCTCTGACGATGATGCCTCGGTCACCTCTATCTTTAAAGAACAACAGCGGCTTTCAAATGAACAGAACGTATGTCTCTGAGTTCACTGAAATGAGAGGAGACCTTCAAGTAATGAAAAATGAAGATGGAAAATCCTCACAGCTTCTCAAATCACTCTGACAAGTCCTGTCTCATCAGTGAAGAAACTAGTGAAGAAGATGTTTCTAAAATGGGATGCACACACATCTGATGACTCCGACTCTCCGGATAAGTTTTTGTTCTAATCTTCTTTTGCTTGTTGCAGTCTTTCCTTGTTTTCTGGTTTTTCTATCATTTTAACTCTCTTTGGTTTTGTAATTATTTTGGCTTTGTTTTGTGACAAAAAGGGGGAGAGAGTTAGAGAGAACTCTGAACAATGAATGATGTGAACATGAACTTTGTGAATATCAAGGTAAGTATGACTTCAACTCAACTTTGGTTTTCTCTTGTGATTTGTGGCATGCCTCTATACTAACTATTCGACTAACTATTTGGGCATGTAATATGACTAACAAGTTGATGTTGGACTAACATACTTTGACATTTGGTTTTCGACTGCTTAGAAGATATGTTGGTTTTCTATGATTCTCTTACATATCTGAATTTTCAAATGTCATGATGAGAATAAACTCTATCTCTGTATTGGTTTTGTATGTTTCAATTCTTGAGGTATCTAACGATTTCTTTGTCAAGAATGATTTCTGTGTGCAGAGATTACAGATGTCTAAGTCTAGAGTCTGTTTTAGGAGTTTATCTCATGTTTTTAATTTCTGGATCTCTTTTGTAAATTTTTGTTGTATGGTGATAGCAACAAAAATATCTTTTTTGAATTTTCTTTGTGGATTTGTGTTTTGTCACGAAACCGCCAAAGGGGGAGATTGTTACGGAATTTGAGTTGGCGTATTTCGTGAATGTATTAAGTCTTGAAGATTGAAGATGAAGAAACTTTGGATCGTATACCTCAATCTCAAGAAAGAAGAATTCAAAAGGATCAGGTACGTTTAACTAAAGATTTTTGATGATCCGAATACTTCTTATAGTGTAGAAAACACCTGGAAGAATTTTTAATGCTTAAACATCAAAACTGAACATGGGACATGTTCAGGATCCGGAGCTGACCTCGGCAATCCGGATCCCGAAGGGTGTTGGTTCATACACTGGTTCAATCCGGATCGCAGCATCCTCTGATCCGGCCCGAACACATTTACCTGTGTGCTTCCCGTGTTGCCTCCGATCCGGATCAGGATTTGCATCCGGATCCCGAACATTGATGTTTCTTTGTACAACTTGTATGAACCGATCCGTATTGCGGGAACTTTGTGATCCGGGATCCCGAACACAGGCATTTTCTGGAAAAAATTCGTACTTTCTTGCTTCTGCAATCCGGATCGTCAATGTCCATCGGATTCGCCGTCGGTAATATCCGCCAGAAAAGGCAGTTTTTGTTTCCCTATCTTCTTCCAATGGTTTCTAACCTACAAAATAGGCCCTTATTCATTTTTCTAGGGCATCCGCTATACAGAAGAAAAAATACCGAAAAGAAAAA